>JAPEUY010000006.1:1200000-1788692 GCA_027946455.1 Neocucurbitaria cava
CATGGCGAGTCGTGAGAGCATCTCGCTCGTTTTGGAACTCAATTAGAGTGGCATTGAAATCGTTCCTCGACTTCCAGAAATCATTCTCTTGCTGGTCTAATTGGCGAGACTCCACCTCTAAGGCGGTAAGCTGTGCGTCGAGCTCCGCTTTCTCAGCTTCGAGTTTCTCGAGGTTTGAGATGGCGGTTGCTTCGGCTTTCTTGGCTGCTTTGAGTGCTGCCTCGGCGGCTTTGACTTCCTCGGTGCTGGGCACGTCGGTATTGGCGCGGCGGAGGTAGTCGACGTATGCGTCGCGCTCTCGTGTTGCTACACCTAGGCGCTTTTGCAAAGCATCGACGAGTAGCTCAGTGCATTCAGCACAAATCGGGTGATCGATGTCTGAGCGCGCAGAGAGTATCTCGAACATGCGATTCGTTGTTTCCAGGCTGTCCGCCATGCTTGCTCCACCTACTGCCCCTGTGCTACCTGTAACGCTGGCTCGCCTGGTTGGTTCGTTCGCGCTTGGTTGTGTGTCTTCTGCTGGCGCCTGGCGGTCTGGACTACGGACCGGAGCTGGTGATGGCGTGGGCGGATCCAGCATGGACTCAGACATGTGTACGTTGACGAAGGACATTGCGGGGTTTTGAGAGCCATGCTGAAACCGCGAAGATGGCACATTGCGCTTGAAGGTAGGATTCCGGGCATGTTGTAGTGCTGTCTCGTAGGTTTCCTGACGGGAAGAGGGGTAAGTCGGGCGTGATTGACGGTTGGTAGAGCTCTTCGATGCTTGTTGCTGGCCAGGTACGGCGGAGTCTAAATACCAAGTCAGTGTGATGCTGGGATAATAATGTACATAAAAGGTGAAGCTCGTACCTGTCAAAAGCTTGAAGGCTGCTGGATTGAGCTGGTCGATGGAGGCATCGATGTCGAGGGGCGCGCGGCACTTCTGGCAGGACAGCCCTTCTCCTTTTCTGTCGTTGGCCATGTTGCTAGCGATAGTATCTCTCCATGCTCTACGGACGATGTGAATCACTCCCAAGTGTTTTGAGAGGAATGACGGCCGAGTGCAGCAGCTCACCGTGGATCATCACATGCATGTGTGCACGGCCTCCCGCTGGGCTGCAGCAAGCGCTAACATAGGCGAGGGGAAGGCGCGTCCCAGCCATCTTTCGCGTTTCGGCTCGTGCACGACTCTGCAAACACTCCCCGCCAACGCCTGCCCTGCGCCCACCCGAGACCCCAGTACACCGAGCGTAGAACATCCGTTTGCTCGACCCCTTTTGTGCGCCATGGAGCCACCGGCAAAGCGGTTGCGCATCCTGCAGTCCGTCGAAGTGGACGAGGAGAACCCCGACTACATCAACGCGAAACAGAAGCAACAGCGGAAGTTCAAGGGCAGGCTGGAGTCGATATTCGCCAAGTATGGGAGCATGCACGAGTCAATGAGCGACGAAATCGACATGCGAGAGAACAGAGTGGTTGTGGACCGAGGGCACTTGCGAAGACTCGTGCGCCAGGTCAACCGGAAGGAGACAATACTGCTGGACAACTTGGGCATGGCAGCTGGACAAGAGCCGGAGGCTGGCTCAGAGAAGGAAGAAGAAGAGAGCGAGTATTCAGAAGACGAACTAGCGCCTACGCAGCGGCCCAAGTCGAATAAACGGCGGTTTGAAGATACCACCGGGGAACAGCATCAGCGGTCCACAGAAGCAGTCGCGCAAACTTCACCGGGCGAGAACAACCAGCTGGATCTACGGCAAATAGCTGCTCCAGCAAGCACAACACTGCAGGCTGGCACACAGGAAATTCCTGGTACCCCAAACCCCGCCGCAAACCTCCTGCAGCTCGTGCACTTTCCACAAACGCCGGCCGGCCAACAGGCTCAGAATACCTTCTACGCAACGCTAGCCCGTACAATCAACCATGCTGTGCAGCAAGCTGTTATACCATTGTTCTCGAATATACCCGCGAATACACTGAACGTACAACTACCGCATATGAACATCCTCCCGGCCCCAACTACACCTGCTCCGAAGGATGACAAGATTGCGCCTGCAACGGATCCGAAATGGTTCTTCCCACCACTTTCCGTTGAATCGCATAAAGAACATGTAGCCCAGTCAAGTCCGATGCCACCACCCACTAGCATATCCGTTCTAAAGGACAAGCCTTCACCGGCAAAGGAAAAGGGTACCTCGGTAGGAAAGCAAGGTCATCAAGATTCGAGGACACGAGAAGAATCTTTAAGATTACAAAACGAAGATACGCCATCTGTGGCTCGCTCCCCAGCTATCAAACAAGTTTACTCGAAGCCGCTATCTCGACAGTCAAGCCCTCGTGTGGAGATTGCACAAAAGCCTAGTGTTAAGCGGAGAAACTACAATTTTACTGAAGAGGATGATATATATATCAGCCAGAAAAGAGTACTGGACAAGCACACCTGGTCTCAGATTAGGAAAAGTAAACGGAAATGGGACGGCTGGCCAGATATGACATTCTCATATCACTGGACAAAGCATCTCAAGAAGCAGAGACTTCATCTGAAAGGAGTACCCGCACCAAGTCTGGATCTTCGAGAACCTTCTATATCTCGGGGTTCACCCGCCGAAACGCATCACCTACCCACTCCCAGTTCGTTAGAGCATGACGACCACCCGACCGAAGTCGGCGAATACGGCTCGGGACGCAGCGACCAGTTCATATCGTCAAGCGCACATTTCGATGACGATGAGCGTGAACTATTGTCCTTAGCTGGCGCTGACACGGACGAAGAGCAGCTCCCGATCGCAGAGGAGGAGGCCTTTGAAGTCACTGAAGCGGACACGATCCTACCCTCAGTTGAGTTGACCGAGTTCATTAATGAAGATACCCTCCAGCAAGACCTACTTGAAGGTCTGCCCTCTGACAATGCACTCCCTGCGGGCAATGCAGCAGTTTTGGCTATCGTGAAGACCGAGCCTCTGCCTTCTTCGCCGAGCAGCAAACGGAAACGGGAGACGCTCCCAATGAGCTTCCAAGCAATGCCAGACTCTGAAGACGAAAACGGGGAAGATGTCGAGTTAAGCGATATGGACATTGACTCAGCAATCGTCGCGAGTGGCACGTTTCTGTGCGACGTCTGCCAGAAAACTTTCAAAACAGCAAATAATCTCGATCGACACCAAGCGAACCATTGCGGAGCGCACGACAACATACGACCTAACAGCGGCTCCATCGATCTCATCGGCGACGACGAAGTCCAAGCACCTACCACTCCGTATATCAAGCCCGAAGTCAGCACGCCTCCCCCAGCAGGTTTCCTTCTCAGTACGCCTGCCTTTCAAACACCGACTTCACTGCCTCAGCGTTCGGGCATACATTCGTCGGGCTCCAAGTCCACCTCGAAGCTCGACAGGAAGACTTTCTTGAAACAGGTCAAGCAGTCGTGGACGAAGAAGTCAACACCAAACTCAAAGACCATAGCGAAGAGCAGGAGTTTTCAAAGTCTGCCGAAGAAAAGACACTGGGCCGGTGATGCGGAGAGCGAGGATGAGCTTGCGATGTAGTTAACCGGTTGCACGTAGAGTGCGGAAATGATTGTATTTATTACGGAGCATTAGCATAGTATTACATCTCTATCAATCATATATTCTCTGCAAGAACAAGATTCTTCGCTGCTTCATTCATTCATTCCTTATGCAGGCACGAAAGAAAGATATTTAATATGAGGCTAGACTCGATGTTATCGGGTCCCGACTATTGGGTATCATATACATCCACACTAACAAACAAAACAGCTAACCAAAAAGAAAACCCCCTTTCTATATCCAAACCACTCCCAAACAACGCCAACCAACCAACCAACCAACCAGCCAGCCTTCCTCCAAACCCCACCAATCAACCCACTTCAAAAATCCTTATTCTCTTCACTACTACCATCCTCGTTCTGCTGCCCACCAGGCACATGCTCATGCACAAACTCCTCCACCCACCCCTCCACCTCATCCGCCTTGTGCGTCAACCACTCCCACCACGTCTCCTTATCCCCCTTCTCCCCCTTCTCCTCATCCGGCTGAGGAGTATCCGATACTTTGCTTGGCGGCGTGGGTCTCGATACGTTGCTCTCGTCGACAGATGGGGATGTGTCTTCTAGTCCGGATGCTGAGGCTGCGATGCTGGAGAGGGAGTCGAAGGTTGTGGACATTGTTGCTAGTGATGGGAGTGGTGGTGATGAAGATGATGAGGATGATGGGTTGGCGTTTTGTGGAACGGGGTCTTCGGGTGTTTCATTAGGTGGCGTTTCCGGGTCGTTGTGGTGGCCTACGGGCTTCAGGGGGAGGCGGAGTGTTCCGTTGTTTGGGGCGGGAGTCAGGTTGATGGAGTCGCAGACTATGTTGTAGAGTTCGATGTTCTCTGTTTATCCCCGTAATCAGTAAACGTATTGTACATGAAGACGAATATAGCTAGCCGCAATCGTTGATTGGTTTGTCAAGGGGGTGGGTTCTGGACTTACGGAATGGATCCATGCGGCTTCCTGGCACGTGCGGGAAGGCAGGTCCTCTGGCGATGAAAATGGCTCGCATGAGTGGGTGTTCGTGGTCGTATCCGTGGAGTCCTCGTGGGTGATATACGTCTCCCCGAGCCTTTCCTTCTTCAACGTCGAACTCATCTTTCGTGACGATCGCCCAGCCTGTTTTGGGCACGATCCACAGAGGAGCAATCCTCTCGTTCTGACTAAAATGGTAACGGGCGGGCATGTCTTCGTCACGGAGGTAGACTTCTATGTTCGGATTCGCCTTGGCTTTGTCTTTGAGCTGACTGTGTAGACGATTGAGTTCCGATGGGTTCTTAGGGCGAAGGCCATAGAGGGGCCAACCGTCGATATGGGATAGCTCTGCCGGGTCAATGAGGTCTTCTAGTTGGATAAGGCGAGTTACGTCCGTAGTGGCCATGCCGTGATCCGAGACGACGATCACGTTTACGATACCAGTGAGATTTCGTTCGTGCAGTCCCTTCAGGATGTCTCCAAGCATAGAGTCCGCGTTTGCAATGGTTTGTCGGATCTCAGTGCTGTTGGGTCCATATTTGTGGCCGTCACCGTCAACGTTGGGGACGTATGCTGCGATGAGCTGAGGTCGTGGTGTACTTGCACTGGCACCAATATCCTGAGGACCTGGAATATCGAGGAGGTCCATGATGCGATTTACCTTCGCAGGTAGTATTTCAGACCCGTTATACTTGTCCACATACGCTATCTTTTGATTCAGGATATGCGCTTCAGAGCCTGGCCACATGTGCACCGCCGTCCTAACTTTTTGCTTCTCAGCAGTTACCCATATAGGCTCTCCACCCCACCAATGTGATTGCAAACTCCTGTCCGGATCTGTGTAGTAGAACTCTTTCTCAAGTGCTGGGTCCCAGAAGCTATTGCCTACGACGCCGTGTGCTTCCGGATACATGCCGGTAGCCATTGTGTAGTGATTTGGGAAGGTTACGCTTGGGAAGCTAGGAAGCATGTACTTTGGCGAAATGCCTTCTTGTATGAATTGATTCAGGGTGGGCGTGAGGTTGCGGTATAAGAAGTCAGCGCGGAATCCATCGAGGGATATGAGGATCGTTGTAGGTGCGAACAGAGACGTTCCATTCGAGACCATAGTCGCAGCAGCGGCGACGTCCTTTGGCGTCGAGAGACGGTATGCAGCGGTCAGGAGGATAACGAAGAGGACAATGATTGAGATGTAAATGCATAATCGCCGCCAAAGATGTTTTCTCCGTGCCTATGCCCATGTTAGCGTTGTCTGCGCATAAAGAAGGCTGACATGCCTTCCTCTGCGACCTGATCGCGAGTAAACGTTGCTCATCGCTCTCTGAACTCCTTCGTGACCTGAGACTCGAACTCGATACGCCAATTCCCTCCTCCATCTCATACATGAGCGCACTCGACTCTTCATCTCCACCCTTCTTGCGTTCTCTCATCTCCTCCTTCTTGTCCCGCTTCCCGATCCTTACACCTTTCCCAAACATGCCAGATATGCCATCTTTCTGCGTCAACAGACGTTCTCGTTCGTCTTCTGACTCTAGAATATCGTGATCGCCTTCAGACAGCTCGCCAGAGGGTCTGCCATCGTAGCCTTCATCGTCGGAAGTCTGCTCGCAGAGGGTTCGTTCGTCAGCGCTGGCCTCGGAGCTCTCGCGCCTATGTGGTATGACCTGAGGTCTTGTTGGAGCCATTTTGGAGTATATATGATGCGTAAGGTCACATCTCCGAGTGACGGGGACGTTTGCGCGTCGCTGTGGCGTTCGATGCGTCGATTGCAGGGTGAACGATCAGCCCCGAACGTAGCACTTGGCGTTGGCGTTTCACCCATGCAACGAACGATGCTTATCAATACTATTTCAGGAAAACATCAACATTCCTGTGGCACAATTTACTGATAGCATGAACATTTCACGGAGAGCGTAAGCGTTTAGTCTTCACTAACTTGCTTCAATTAGTTTCTTTGAAAGATTATATGTTCAAGATATATGCTTATCCGACTCGAGTACTCTTATGAAGTCGCAGCATCCAATGTCAGCAACGTCAGCCACTCCAGCATGACCCGGCGCTATGGAACTTCAAAAACCGCGATACCATCAGCGTCGTACCAATTTGATCTTGAGCCAGAGATTTTGCCCTTGGAGCAAAGCCACAACAACAACCACATGTGCTCTACAACTTCACCCCAGCAGTACAACTTGACTTGACCAAGCACCTGAGTAGAAGGTTCTCGATGCAATGTCGTACCCCAGCCCAGTCTTCCACTCAAGACGTGTTCACAGATAGAAGACCAGAACTCATACTGCAATCTCTTCGGCCAACTCGAGCAATCGAGGGACCAAAAGCCGCGATCGTCGGACTTGGGGACGCGCAGCTTCTTGGATGGCTCAAAGCGCTTTGGGTTCTGCCTCTTGATTGCTGTAAGATAACGTGTGATCTGCGAGGGTAGGCTGCCTGGTCGCGCGATGGAAAGTTGTGGCGCTGGCGGGAAAGCATTCTCTGGGAGCTTAGAGAAGTGTAGTGACTTCAAAGAAGCTCTGTGACCGTCCACATAGTTTGGATTGACTACTCCTGCTTTACTGGCAGGTAGGGGCACTTTTGGTCTGTCATCCGAACGTGGTTCCTCTTGCAGATTTGCGATGAGTATATTGGATACAGCATTCGCTGTTGGGCGAGCGGATGCCAGCACCTCGGCTGTGATTCTGTCAACATCTTGTCGACTATCATCATCGGCTGGTAGTCGATCATCTTGGCTCTTGACTTTAGGTCCGTCGTCGTCATCGGAAGTGTCCTCTGAAGTCGTGGAATATGTTTCTTGTAGTTGGCTTTGCAGACCTTGGACAGCAACTTGCGTGTCCTCAATGAAAGCAGTATCAGCGTCCTCAGAGTTACGCGAAGTCCGTCGCAACCGTCGTGCACTATTGATAGGACTTGATTTAGAAGTACTCTTCTCTTTCCAGTTCATATGAATGCGTTCCAATTGGGCCAATCGGCTTGATGTTGGAATCGAATCATCTTCCAGCGAGCCATGGCGAGGTTGAGTGCCGGTCAGATTGTAATCTTTGGCGGCTCCATCAGAAGAAAGATGAGACGGGAAACTCCCGTATGAATCCTTATTACTCGAGGATATTGAAGGTTCTGCAGCGATGAGACTTAGGTGCTCGTCATCTGGTATGGTTGCAGGGTCCAGCCTCGAAGTATTCGGTTGCGTTTGTCCATGACGTTCGTGCTGAGCTTCGGACGGATAGCGCCTTTGTGGCTCGAATTCGAGATATGCTCGAGATAAAGATTGGTAAAGGTTGTCGTTTTGCTTTGTGGCAGGCGTGGAAATGTGAACAAGTATTTCTTCGTCAGTCATAGTTGATGCCGACCAAATGAGGTTGATGCTCTTGCACGGCCATTGTATATATCTATAGGAGAACCAACCAGTGAAACATAGGGAACGGGACACCGAAAGTGGGGAACAGGGATCTGATGAAGTAAAGTTATGGTAGGCAATGCAGCGGCGGCGGGTAAGTGACAGAAGACCGCACGTCTTGGCATCGCCACACTAGTGCTACGTCGCCAAAGTGCATTCATGATATAATGAAAACTGGCTGACTAGCCATGAGACTGAAGTGTCTGGCATCTAAGTCTGTACTACTAAGCACAAAAGTTCTATACTCAACTTTGGGTTCTGCTTGCCCTCAAGCCGGCATGACAGGTTTATGAACTCTAGCAAACGCAGGTTTTCCTAGTATATCACTATGACATTGGCTCTTACTAGGTGCATTATTCTTACCACTTGGGCTATTTACACCAAGACCTTTGCAGACTTTCATGCCATGCGAAGGATGTGTCGCCGAACGCGCTAGTGGGTGTTAAGTGAATGGACTAGCGCGGGGTCCCGGGCCATCAATTTTCCTTAGCGCGGTAATCTTGGCAGCCCACTTCGAGCATTTTCGTGAGGTATTGTGCGGCAACAGCAAAGGTCACGGTCAACCCCACGAAGACTAGAGACAATATGGCACCTGCGTCACTACTGGACCTCGTGTCCGCGCTGCCCGCCACCGAAGGATGGGGCCCTACCGTCTCCACGGAGACGATGCTCGATGGCGTGCCGTTCGCGCCCTACTCGAAGGCAGACAAACTGGGTCGCATGGCCGACTGGACAGAAGGCAAGGACCGTGAGCGAGGAGGTCGCCAGCAGTATGGCAACCGAAATTACAGAGGTGAGAAGGACTTGTATATGGGTGCACAGTACAAAAGGTGTCTAACAAGTAACCCCTCAGACCAACAAGTCTACGGCGCGAACCAGCAGACGAACCCTTTCGCTATCCAGGCCGCAGAAGAGGAAGCCACGTTCTCCGTTGTCGACAACACCCGAACGTCAGCCCGAGGCCGAGGATTTGGAAGAGGAGGCGGCACAGTCTTCCGTGGCCGTGGTCAGCGGGGTGGGCAGGCGGGTCAGCGTGGAGGAAGGGGTACCTTCCAGCGCGTTGGTGGCCGCGGTGGGCAGCAGTACGACAACCAGCGTGGCGGCCGTGGCGGGAGGGGAGGACGCCGCTTCGGTTGGAGGGACGACAAGCCCCAGCGCAACCGTGATGCCTCTGTTCAGGTCAAGCCTGAGTGGTCTGTTATGGAAGAGATTGACTTCTCTCGCCTGGGCAAGCTGAACTTGGATACCGGTGATGGCGAGGACATCGACAACTACGGCTTCCTATACTACTACGACCGCAGCTACGACAAGCAGCCTGGCGCGAAGACCTCCGAGAGGAGACTCAATATCCTCGAACGCGCTGCGTACAACGTCACAACGTCCAGCGATCCGATTATCCAGGAACTTGCTGACAAGGATGAGGCCACTGTATTCGCCACTGATAGCATTCTCTCTATGCTGATGTGCGCCACAAAGTCTGTCTACTCTTGGGATCTCGTTTTCACCAAGAAGGGCAACAAGGTCTTCATCGACAAGCGCGATGGCTCAAACCTGGACATGGTTACTGTCAACGAGAACGCCGCAGATGCGCCGCTTGAGATCTCTGAGGGTAACAAGGACTCGATCAACAGCCCAGGTGCACTCATGCAAGAAGCTACCCACATCAACAACGTCTTCCCTCTCCAGGTTGTCTCCGAGTCCGACACAAATAAGGTCACAATGACACATGAGCATCCTTTCTACAACGAAGAGGTCGAGAGCGACCCGCCAGCATCAAAAGCCTACAGGTACCGTCGCTTTGATCTGTCTCTGGAGAAGGATGAGGAGCCTCTACACCTCATTGTCCGAACAGAGTTGGACGCTGTTATTAAGAATAACATCAACGGAGAAGACCAGTTCCTGACCATCAAGGCCCTGAACGAGTTCGACAACAAAGCACAGGGTGCTGGTGGTGCTCTGGACTGGAGGTCAAAGTTGGCAAGCCAAAGGGGTGCGGTCCTTGCCACTGAGATGAAGAACAACTCTTGCAAGCTGGCTCGATGGGCCGTGCAGAGTATTCTGGCCAAGGCTGATACCATGAAACTTGGGTATGTACTTTCAGGACTTTCTATCAACGAATACTAACATGATCTCAGTTTTGTCTCCCGTTCCAACCCCAAGAACAATAACGACCACGTCATCCTTGGTGTTCTTACCAACAAGCCCCGTGACTTTGCCTCCCAGATGGCACTCAACCTCAACAACGGATGGGCCATCGTCCGTACCATCGTCGACATGGTACTGCGGATGGACGAGGGCAAGTATGTTCTGATCAAGGATCCCAACAAGTCTCTTCTCCGCCTTTACTCCGTACCGCTTCATACTTTCGAGGAGGAGGATGTCGAAGAGCTTCCGGCACCTGCGGAGGATGATGACGAATAAGCGCTTGGTTTGTAGGTGTGTAGTGCAATTGACGATATCCATGTGGTAATGCCTGGTATGATTCGACTGCACGATAGATGAAATATATGAGAATTCGGCGCTCAAGCTGTCTAGCTTGTAGCATATTCGCTATGCCAGTCAGCTGTTTTGCTTTCCCGATTAGTTCCCTGTTTCTACAAAAGCGTGTACGCTAAGCCATTAAGAGCCAGTTCGCGATTTTGCGCTGTCTCGGCTCTGTCGATAGTGGACTTCACATGGAGAACTCCCTCAATTCGATTCCGACTCTCCATATGAGAAGCTAGTACGGAGTGAGCCAGACTGCCCGGACAATCTGAGCTTTTGAACTGTATCGTTCGTTCCACAATCCCTCCAAGTCACATGCGTAGCAACTTTCCAACCTCTCGCCCCTATCGTCTTACTAATGTCATATGAATCCACGAACGTGCTATAGCTTATTTCCTGCTCCTGCTTCTACCCCGCGCTAGATAGTCTGAATTCTTACTTAGTACACGCAAGCAACCATGGCAGATCCAGTAGAAAGCTATGTCGAGACGAAGCAGCCGCGCGCCGTAAGCGCCTCCTCCAACGACCATAAAACACACACCGACTCACACTTTCTTCGCAGTGCCTTGCAAAATTAGAACTAACATGTCCCCTCTACTCCGTCTACTCTTGCGAGACACAAAACAAACCTACACTTAGGCCCCGACTGTCCAACACGTGACTCTTCCCTTCTCTCTTCACGCAGCGCTGTCCCTTTGCCTCCGTCCTCGCCTACTATACCAACGTGTACCGCCAGATCTACTCCGAAGCCTCACTCTTACTATTCTTCTTACTTAAACGTCTTTCAGATTCATTTCCGATCCAGTCTTCTCGGTTGCGCCCGGGAATCTGTTCAGTGGTCGTGGATATGCAGTCTGCGCTATGGATTTATCGTGCGGAACTGGGGCGGTGCGAGGAGTTCATGGGGGATTGAATGGGACGTTGATGTAGTGGTTGAGTTGAAGGGGGTTTGTGTGCTTACTAGCTGAGATGTTTCCGGTGCTAGAGTAAGGTTGAAGCAGTTTGTCTCCACCAGGAGTACTTATGATAGTGATGAGAGATAACTATAAACGACGTGTCAGTGCCAACATACTAGCTAAAGATAAACTTAGACCCTACCTATTTTCCAACTTGTACAGCGCCAAAAGTCATATCACTAGTCTTGCGCGAGCACTCTCACCATCGTGACGAACGCATCCAAACTTCAGCTCAGTCGAGCCACACGGTCGTCGATATGATCACAGCATATCAGCTGTTCAAGCTTAGCCACGAAGCTTTCAAGTTCGACGGGCCCAAATCACCGACCATCTCAATATCTGCGTGCCGCCTGTAGTCAAAGCAAACGCCCCATGCCCACCGCCCATCCCCACTTGATCAAAATCTGTGTCTGCCTGCAGTGAAAGCAAACGCCCATGTCTCCACTTCCACAACCCTACTTGCGCGCTCAAAAAAACTCTACAAACTCTCAACTCTCACTACCACCATTGTACTATATATAATAAGAAATCCCCAGAACAATCACTAATAATCTAGGCAGCCTAGCCAGGTCGTTTAACGCAGATACTTGGGAGGGCGCCCGGCCGCGGTGCCGACCGCAATAAGAAATACAGGTCGTGGGTTGCCACGCCGGGGGTCACCGGTTCGAGTCCGGTGGCGGGCAATAGAAGTACGATTGGCTAGGCTTTATTTTTGGATTTTTTTCTATCATTCTGCTGTTTTATTTTATTTGGGCAGGGTTGGTTTTGCTCCATTGTCTGGTGTCTGTGAATGCGTACTACACAAGAAGTTTCGGTGAGTGTTACCCGCATTAACGAAGTGGCACTCACATGATTGCTACTATCTGTTTCTAAACAATCGTACAATACTAGCTTCCCCCTTCTCTAATAATACAATCTACACATACACTCCTCACATTGCAAGTCTTCCCCAAATTCTACCTTAAGGCGTTTCTGAGCCAAATCATTAAGGTACTTTGTTAGTTTCCAACCTTCGACGCCTCACGCTCTCAACATGGACCGTAACCGCATGGTTTCTTCGAGTCACCTACGGTTCTTGTTGTCAGCTTCGCCGAAAACGCGCGTTACACCTATCCCCAAAGCCTTCGCGACTCTATCCCTGACATTGACTTTGGGAAAAGCGGTCCGCAGTGAAAAACCTCTTTGTGGGCGCACACGATTCTAGAGTCGCATAGTATAGTAGATGCGTATTGCTGAACAAACACAAGCTCTGACTTTTGTTACTATGTATTCACTCTGTGATGTAGTTAGGATGTTACAGTGAGCTTCTGAAACAATACTCTAGAACTCATAGACTATCGAGGAGGATTTCAGCACTGAGCTCCTATTTCTTCCTTCGCTCCATATTCAACTCCTCAATCACTCCCTGAGGCAGGATGATGATGACAAGATCACTCGCAGTGTTGATGCTTGCACTCGTAATATGCATGACTGAGTCCATGAGGTACGAAATAGCCAGGAAGTCGGAAGTCTCATGTCTTTCCCAGCGGGCGGCAGGCAAGGAATTGGAACAGGTAATCAAGTAAGGTAGAGTCTGACAACATGTCTGTGTAACTAGAACTTTTTTAAAAGTCATTGGCGAAGTGGAAGGTCCTCCAACCAGATGGATAAACTTCTTCACTTTGAGTCAGTTGCAATTGGGGAATCAGGCCGACATTCATTGCTACCACTCCGACACCATCTTAGAAGAATGGGCAGGTATTCAAATTGTATTATGCCAGGTACGCAAGCATGTGCTTCGGAGCCGAGTGATGGCCTATATGGTGCTCCAGCGTCTCACAGCGACTAGGAGCGAGCGAGCACGCCTCTCTCCGTCTTGACTTTCGTGAAAAGCAAGAAAAGAGTCTAGAAATGACTGTATTCGACAGAATTTTAGCAAAGTTCTCATGAAATCCCGTGATGCGCCTACGAAGGATACGTAGCACCCCAAGGCTCATAATCATCCCTCTGAAAGATCTTCTCAAGCTGCCTCCTCCTCACACCCACGTTTCCCCCATCGAACAGCGGCAAACAAGCCGCATCCTCCAGCAGCGTCGAGAACGGCATATCCTTTGCATACGATTTCCTGTTTCCACATCATTAGCTCCTCTCTCCGCAACTCTTGATATTCGGGCAGCTCAAATCAAAACACAACTGAAAAATAATAAAAAAAATGCAAAAAAACTTACATCCCCACAACATCCATACACTCCAACACCACCATCCTCGCCTGATCCCCACACCATATCTTTGTCTCGAGCGCCACCTCCAATCTCTGCTCCCACCCCACACTCTCGTCCCCTCCCTCAAGCACACACATAGCTTTCCACGTCAACGCCCTCGCAGCCTCAATCTTACACTTTGCACTAATCAACCGATCCGCCACACTCTGATGCTCAACTATCTTCTTAACGCCCCCTCTATCATCGCTTTTACAGAATGCGAGCGCGGCTTCGAACGCGTGACGCATGACGCCGACGCACATTGCACCGACGATAGCGGCGCTCATGCCGAATGTGCGTTCGACGATAGCGGCGCCCTGGCCGGGGGCACAGAGCAGGTTGGAAGACGGCACGCGGAAGGCAGTGAAGCGCGAATGGGGCCCATTGACGGACCTGTGGCCGCCGAGGTCGGGATCCGAGAGGATTTGGTAGGCTGCGGGCGGGTTTCGTGCTATGTCCTCGCGGGTGACAAGCAGGATTAAGATATGTGATGAGGGGTCGGAATCGGGGTCCTGAGGAGTGTGTGGTTTGGACTCGCGGGCTACGACGCATTGTAGGTCGGCGCCGCGGTTGTCCCAGCCGCCGGAGTTGGTGGCCCATAGCTATAGTAGAAAGGGAGGGTCAGGGGTGGGATTGGCACAGTTGTGAGATCACAGTAATAGAGGGCAGAGAATGGGTAGATGCATATGGTAGGGGATAGGTATCACACGCACCTTCTCCCCATCCAAAACCCACTCATCACCTTCCCTCCACGCCGTAGTCCCCAACCCTTTGCCGCCCATCTCAAGCCAATTTGCCGTCCCCCCCGGTTCACTATGGACAAAGCTCGCCATCCTGTCGCCCTCGAGTTCCAAAAACGGCGTCAAAAACTTCTCATGTTGCTCTTTGCTGCCCGCTAGAATCAACGGCGTCAACCCCAAGCCAGTGCCTAGAATGGTGATGGCAGTACTTGGCTCCACAGCATGGAATTCCTCGACTACGATGGCTGCGTCAATGAGGCCGGTGGAGGAGCCGCCGAGGGGAAGGGGCACTTGGCCCTTTATCAGGCCGGCGGAGACGGCGGCTTGGTAGATTGGGCGAGTGGATTGGAAGCGTTGGGTTTGTGTGGGGAGGTGGGAGTAGAGCGTTGGGGCTGTGGAGAGGACGTTTTGTGCGAAGGCGCGGGCATTGGTGCGGAGCGCTTTTTGCTCGGGGGTTAGGTTGAAGTTTACCATTGCGACTGAGTGAGCTTCGAAGTTTGTTAAGTGAAATGATAGTTAAGGCACAGCGTGCGTCTCAGTATACAACTTTTATACATGTAGTATAGCTAGAAGGCAGGCACGTGATGCATGTCAGCATGCCACGTACTGTGTAAACTAATGCCGTCAGCAGAAGCTGTCCAGTGACATCTTCGAGGAACTCGTATGCGAACTCGCTGCACCAAAGCCTGTAGAATTCTCCGTTGATGTCGTACGGTAAGACAGTCGGTTTTGGGAACCACGAACAATGTCATTAACTACCGTCCGAAGAGGTCTTCGCGAGTGTGAGAAAATAGTAAGGGTACATGCCAGAGGTTATCTACTCGGGTAATGTTAGCGTCACTTCAAAAACATCTCCTCTTACACATTTTGTCCATCTCATTACCAGGCTCCAGGTACCCACCCACTGGTTCTGTGGGTTGTGGGTTCTCCTCTAGCTGCCGGCTTCACCCATGTCCATACCAATTTCCGAGCGCCCGAGATGAAGAGAGCGGCAACACGAACCGCCAGCCCAAGGAACAACGTTGAAATGACAACGTCCGCGATTCGTGGAACGAACACAAACTGAAGCACAGACAAAAGCTTGTATCGATCGGATATTGATGGTTGATTGCTTTAAGAAATTAAACACTAAAACTACCGAGAAGCCACCAACTATTGACTTGATAAGCGAAGAAAGGGCAGCAAAGAGCAACAATGCAAGCGTAAACACGTAACGTAGTCCGACGTAATTGACACAAGTGCACTAAATACAATCGTACAACAACAACAAAGTAGTACCAACTTCTTCTCCATCGAACGAACCACTAGTTATCCGCCTTTCTTCAAAGCTACCAGAAACTAACTCTGCCTAACAAAAGGCAAAAGAAAAAAAGTCTGGCTGGCTTAGTTCAAAGCGTCAACGCAGCCGAAGTTCTGCTCAACGTTGAGGTCGCCGGGTGCCTTCCAGCCGTCGTTCTGGAAGGAGAACAGGCAGGCCTCGGAGCCGACACTCTCCATGATCTTCTTCATGGCAACCTTCTGCTCGTACACACCAGCGTGAGCCTCGCCGTTGTTCTCGCCGGCGCTCGGCCATCCAATCTCGGTGATGTACTTGCCCTTGGCAGCAGCCTGGGGGCACACCTTGGCGGCCTGCTCGAGCTGCTGGGCCGCAAAGTCACCAGCCATGTCAGCGGTGACGGACTGGGTGAAGTACGGGTGAACCTGGACGGTGAAGATGTCGATGTGGTCGCAGAGCGCGGCACCCTTCTCCTCCCAGGTGCCGACGGGCTCGGTGGTGGTGATGGCGATGTCCGAGGGGAATCCAGCGCCCTGGAGTTCCTTGCGGACGTAGTCGATGTACGAGGCGAGGTCGGCGGCCTGGCAGTTGTTGTTGAACATGCACTCGTTTCCAACAATGACCATGGCGACGCTGTCCTTGGGCGCCTTGTTCTTGATGTCCTCGAGCTGAGAGTTGGCGTGGTCCGAGAAGGTGCCCTTGCCGGCGCCCTCGAGGAAGATACCGTAGATGACCTTCAGACCATGCTTCTGGCACGCAGGGACAACGTACTCGAAAACGCCGCAGTCGGTGCTGTAGGTGCGGATGGTGGTGAAGCCAAGGCCGGCGATCGTCCCGATATCAGCCACGATATCTGACTGGGTTTTGCAGTTGCCATCGTTGGCGTAGGGAGTGTAGGTGATGGCCCACTTGTCGCCGTTGGTCACAATGCGGTCACCGGAGCTGTAGCTACCAGTGGGCTTGGGCTTCGAGACCGCCTTGGAGCTGCTGGGCTTGGGCTTTTCGGCTGCCTTGGAGGAGTAAGGCACCGGAGTGTAGGCCGCCTTGGAAGACTCAGGCACCGGGGTGTAAACTGCCTTGGAAGACTCAGGCACCGGGGTGTAGACTGCCTTGGAAGACTCAGGCACCGGAGTGTAAACTGCCTTGGAAGACTCAGGTACTGGAGCAGGAGTGTAAACTTCCTTGGAGGACTCCGGCACTGGCGCAGGAGTGTAGGCCTCCTTGGAAGGCTTGGCCGCCTCACTGGTTGAAGAGGGCACATAAAGCGAGTAGACTGGAGTCGACTCTTCCTCAGGGCAAGGAGTGGAGGTGGGCTGTTGCTCATAGACGGTCGAGTTGGCAGCAATTGAAGGCACTAAGGCAAGTCAGTCTGACGGAGTCTCCCATGGTTCCCTTTCAAGTCTCAAAGCTATCCCAGCGTTCCCATGTCCAACTCTTTGATGCTATTTAGGCTGACAGAATCACGTACTTGCGGTCACATAGACGGTGGTGTAGACCGTGCAGACTTCATCGGCTTCATATCCACCCCGGCGCAAGTGGAATCCAGCATGCGCCTTGTGCTGAGTCGCAGCCACGGATCCAGCGAGCGCAACCGAAGTTGCGATGATTGAGGCCTTCATTTTGTCTTTGGATACTAAGAATAGGGGCGACTATCGGCAGTGTTTATCGTTTGGCCGCTGAACGAGTGAAGCGGTATTATATTAAGGTAGTAGTAAACGAGTGACACGGCACAAAGGCCAAAGGGACTTGTCAACGAGGCTGTAGATGCGTAACGGAAGCCTTGCGTAACAAGAGAAGAAGTCGGGCACGCAGCCGGGGGACTCTGCGCTTTTGATGGAGGTGCCATGGCCCCCGTACCGTAGGCGCACCGCCTGGGCCGCCTTGAAGGCGTTAGGTTAGGGGTCCTAGAAATTGGCATGGACGAGGCTGGACGTAAACGGCATGGGGCGCCAACCTATGGGCCCTTTTGAGGCCGTGATGCGCACAGCGCGGTCGTGTCGTGGAAATGAGACGTGGGCGCTAGCTGTTGCTGTGCAGCGGAACAGGGGATAACACAAATGAGTCTGGGGAATTCGGTAATGGCGTCCTCCTAATGCTGCCTGGGCCAATATTGGTTGCGGTTAGCGACTCATTTCATTTACAGGGGCTAATGGAGCTGCACAAGACAACACGGTCGGCACATGGCGTCACAGCAACAATCGCTGCGCCGAGTCACTGCCGTGGGTGACAAGATCAACGCACCGAGCCCTACCTATAAAACCGTCTTAGTAGGCCTTTAGTGCTGTTGTCTTGTCATCCAGCAATCTCCCCCGCGCAACAGCCTCGTATTGCTGATGACGGCTCGCCGAATAGCTTCTTTTCATCAACTGCAACAACAACAGATAGGAGCAGCAATCAGACGCATCCTGGCCCCTAGGAGCCAACGGCTAATCTTGTGCAGCTTCCCACAAGGCGGAACCATGGTCCCAGCGCCATCAAATGCAGGTACAGCGCGTCTCGTGCTGGGGCCCTGCGCATCGCTTCCCTGTCCGGCCTCGACATGATTGGTTGCTTATTATGTCTACGAACTAGGGGATATCATTGGTTCTGGCTCGTGCTTATTTGCACGATTCAAGATCATTAGTCTGTCCGCACTTGGTGAAAGTCGGTCAAAGTCATTAAACACGCTGTTGCCCCTCCGGATTCTTCGGATGGTCGCTATTCCCGCAATGCACTGCGATGATCACTGCCACAATCACGAGGCTGTGCGAGGAGGCTGTTCGAGCCACCCAGGAGGCTGACAGCTACCAAATTCGTCGCTGTGCAACAGTGGTCGAATAGTCGTGGGCGCCTCGTAGGATGAATGCCGCCGAGAGCTGAACGTCCTTAGCTGCTTGGGTTGACATTGGCGAGACTCTGCCTGCCGCTGGCGAAGCGAGATTTCTCTTGCGAGGGGGAGAATGAGCATCACACGACCACAATACACACCCAAGAGTAGGTAGTCCCATTAGCAAGGCGAGCAGCTAATGTGGCCAATCAGTTTAAGTTGGGGCTTGTCCGTTTCTTACTGTAGAGCGCGTAGAACGCCAGCGCGAAGGTTAATTCGGTAAGGTATGTGTGAAGCCTCGTTCCGTCGTCAAGTCATGCGGACGCAGTGCCTCAAATGATTAATGATGATAGCTGCTGCGGCTAACAACAGATGCTTTCTTCAATGAGCATTTGAAGTTTATAAATCACAGGCACAGGCGTGTTCGCGAAGTCATAACCAATAGTGTAACAATGAGACGCTCATACATTCTATCCTAAATCGAAGTCTATCAAATACCAGGCCAGATCTATCAAAGCATCATCCCAGTTCACATTTACTGCTCAAACCCCGGACCTTGCTGCCCATAGTAATGGCTCTTGAACCTGTCCGCAAACTCCTTTGCGCCATTGGCACTGAAATGGTTAATTTTCCCTTTCATCGTCTTGGCCGCTGATTTGGCCGCGCGAGGAAACATTTCCTGCTCATAAGCCCGCGTGGCTTCATCCAATTTCTTCTCCCCATTGCTTGCCTTGATAAGTTCCTGCGCGAGCACCACCGCATCTTTCATTCCCAAGTTGACCCCTTCGCCTGCGTACGGCGTGAACACATGGGCGGCGTCGCCGATCAGCGTGACACCTGATCGCGATGGCCAGGTAAATCCGACCGGCAGTTCATATAGTGGTCGTGGAAAGAGGTGGTCTGGAGAGTCGAGGATAACGCGTTTCAAGTCGTTGCTGATGTGGGAGAAGTAGCGTTCGACATACTGCTTGCGCGCGTTGTCGGCTTCGCTCCAGTCGATACCACAGGTTTGCACGAAGTCCTCTGGAACACGTAGGGAAGCATACGTTTTGAGGCTCCCATCGCCTTGTCGCTGAGCTTGCACAGCACAATCCTGGCCCAGTGCCATCATTGATCCCGCGCCGACATACTCGAGGAGCCACGGGTTCTTCTTGATATCGTTGCACCAGAGCTCCACTGTCGAGATGCCAGAGTAGTCTGGTTTCGTGTCGCTTAGGAGGTTGCGGACTTTGGACCACGCACCGTCACCACCGACTACCAGGTCAAATCCCGTCTCCTGCGTACCGTCCGCAAAGTGCAGGTCGTACTTCGAGTTATCAGCAGTAGAAGGCACAACCTCTTCGAGTTTCCTTCCTAGTTGCACGTTGCTGCTTTTTATGTTCTCGGAAAGGATCTTGAGCAGCATGACACGATCAATCTCTGGTCGTCCGTCAAAGATGTCTTCCCCCTTGACTTCCTGCTTGTCTGCCCCATTCTCATCCCACTGGACCTCTCCATCCAATGTCACAATCTTCATCACATCGCTCTCTGGCCGTGCGTACTTCACAAACTGGTCCCATAGACCGGCTTCTTTGAGCGCCAGTTGGCCGGCTTTGGGATGTAGATCGAGAGAACCGCCTTGAGTACGGAAGGTGGGTGAGGCCTCGAAGATAGTAAATGGCACGGAGTGGTTTTGCAAGATGTTGGCGAGAGTAAGGGAGACGGGTCCTGCGCCGATGATGGAGATGCGAAAGTTGGGTGCTGTAGATGCCATGGTTGATTGTTGGTAAGGTGAAACCTTGATAATTCAAATGTCGATGGATTGTTGGCTTGGAGTTGTTGATTGTAGTGTTGAACGTTGTTGGTTATGGTATGGCTTGGTTGAATGTATGACTGAGGTATTGTAAAGCGTAGTAGAGGGTTTGATGGCTTAGGAAGCTGAAGAAGACTTGGATTATTGTGTGAATGATAAGAACGATTCTTGAGAAACCACCATATTATATATTCTCTACCAATTCGTTGCCTAATGGTTCAATCACGCTTTTCGGACGCGCACATTGCGCTTCGGACCCTCAGCCATGTGAGGTCTAAATCCTCGGGCCCGAAGTCGCGAGGCGCCGACGCCACTTTTGCACCGAACAAAGCCATTGTCTGCAGCCTGGAGTCTAAGGTTCTCAACCACCAAGTAAGGCCACGCAAATCGCTGTACTGTGCTCTGTTGTCATTCGCTATTCGCGCGTCTGGTGGATCGTCTCGCGAAGGTCTTCGGGAAGAGGGATGAGGGATTAGCGTCGGTGCTCTTGTCGCGAATGCTAGCGCTTACCGCTAGGATTTAGGGTTGCATACTTATCATAGCTTAAATCTATTAAGCATTGTGCTAAGGTGCTTCGCGTGAATAGTGGGCTCATGTTGACTCTTTGGTGGCAAGTTGTTGAGTCAAACGTGCCTGGACCATTTAATTGATTGAAGGCATCCATGACTACGTGATCGTGAGCACCCATTTGTCTAGACGAACAGGTCACGATATTAGCTTGTCCTGTACCGTCTCACCCATCTCGTCGCAATGCAACCAGCCCATGACACGCTGCAGACAGACTTGGATCTTGGATCTGATTTCTTTTCATTATATTAGCTCGCCAGCGCGAACTAGGCTAGGAAAGCTGCGACCATGTCCTGGGATTTATCCCCGATTGATATATTTCCCTTGAGCCGCCATGCTTCAATATCTTACACGGACGAAACTATCGTCCTCACAAGTCCCATCACATCGATTTCTCCCCTTTTGGACTAGAATCTTTTGTTTGCCAGAGCGATGTTGTGAACTGTATTCCCGACCCTCGCTTTGACGGCATCGAACGAATCCTGTGGTGACTGCATATGTTTGCTTATATCGATGCCTTCAACCAAAGAGATCCATTCGGGATCAGGCTCGATTAAGTTCCACGCTATACTAACATGGAAGTTCTCTGAATGGTCGACTGTCTCACTCTCGAAAACCGCGCTTTTCCTTCTCTTTGAACTCCTGGCCACTGCGTCGTCCTGCATGGAGCCGTCACCATCTTCTCCAGTATACAGTCCGGGGTGGCCACGGTCTTTGGCGGCACTATTACATGCATCGAGGACCCTGTTCAACTCATCGCGCTCCGCCTTTTTTATGCCGAGGACTAAAAACCATCGATTTCGCTGGAAGTTCGGCACCCATTTCAGGCTGGAGAAGGCGAAATGAAAAGTACGGACAGCGGCTCTCCGCAAAGAGGACCTCAAAGCTTCAAGAAACGCTTCTCTGTCTTCTGTCTTGATTTGCAGTGTCCGCGACAGCGACACGTGCAAAGGCAGTGTTGCACCTAATTCCGACTGAAGAGACGGTTTGATCTCAGGTATAGGTAGCTTCTTTGTGCGCGTCTCATTATGACGGTTCAGTACGTCTTTTACGTGTTGTATCAGGCTGAGTAGATCATCACACTCGGCCTGTGAAGGGACCCCTCGAATTCGTTAGATGCACTGAATTCCTTCCTTGGAACCCGACTGAGAGAACATGCTTACACTCTAGGTAGACGTGGCTCGGCCAATTACCCGCGATGTGAGGCACTGCCCGCTTACGGCCACCATGGAGGCTTGGATCGTCGCTAGTACTGAGACGCGCATTCGCCGAATAGAGATCATGGAATGCCGACGGAAGCGGTGGCAGGTCGTCCTCGGTGTCCTCGCTGCGCTTGCGCTTCACAGCAAGTTTCGGAGCGGCCTGCGCGGGCTTCGCATTGCCGTCATCGTCGTTATCTGTGTCAGAATCTGGGTACTGCACCAGCTGCACCAGGGCCATGATAAGGTCAAGCTTGGTTTGGTGTTTGGCTGGCTGCCGCGTGCGTGGCTGTCGTCACTTCCAGATTTAGCCAGCGGGCGTCCCAAGCTCCCGTCCCCGCTTGGAGCCTAGCGCATCCGGATGACGTATGCAGCCAAGGGGCCGGCTTTTTCCCAGCGAACGCAGGTCCGTCCGCCGAGAGCGCTGAGCGATGACATGTTACGCGTCGTGCCTGCCAAGTCAGGCCTTTATCTCACTGTTCCCCTCCTCGTTGTCACCTGTTCCTCTTAAGAATTCTCACTAGCACCTGACTTTAATAAACAACCGACATCATCTATCGAGACCGCTGTGTAACCTCTTGACGCCTCTAACACACCTAGACATCGCAGATCCAGTCACACAAGCACCATGGACCGGGTAAGTTCTCGTTTATTCCTCCCTTACATATCATCATCGCAAACCGTACGGAATGAGCGGACCGCCTTCTCAGCTGCTTATCTGAACTGTTATGAGCGTCTCCTTGCCTATAACGCCGGCGGAATGCTTTTCTCTATCTTCTCAAGTCTTCGAAAAACTTTTTTATGTGACGGTACGAACATGACGGCTGACCGTTCAGGCGCAACATGCGTTGATCGATCCTCTGATCGAGCCAGATCCAAGCGATGAGACTGGACTGAACACCCACTTCCGCTCGACTTTTGCGCCTCAGCAACCTATAACACCTCCCGGAACCACCGGCATCCCCAAAGACCACTCTTCCGTCAATGTCCGGCCTCAGCACACCGGAAGCTCCGTAGAAACCAACCCATACCGCCGTTCGAGAGCTTCATCCGAGTCGAAGGGGCCTTCTGCTTCTGTGACACCGGCAGGGTCGAGTACCTCGCAGAGCAGGAAGTATGACTACCCTTCTCCTCCCAACTCTGCCAGTCCCCGCCGTGCGCGTTTCTCCGAGAACCACCGCGCGGAAGCATTCAGATCTATGAACGAAGGCCACCGCCCTCGACGATCTAGCAATCCGGCACCCCCTGCATCCAAGAGCAGCGGACTTGCACGCAGCGGCTCGCTCACTGAGCGCTATCCTGGTGACAAGTCTCATAGGCCACTTGATCAACTTCGTAAGGACGAGAAGGTTGCTTACCGAGCCCCTCATCTTAGGAAGAAGAACTTTCAGGGCGCCGACGTTATCGACCGACTTGATCGATCAGGCGTGTCTCAATACCACCACGAAGGCCCATTCGATGCCGCTAGTATTGCCCGTAACAAGTATGTGAAGCACAGTCCTATTGCGGCTGTGAAGGAATCAAACAGGGAGGCACTGAGGGCCACGCCTCGAGAGAATATCGTCGACGCTGTGACGAGGCATCGTCCCTTAGAAGGGGTTGCCAACATTCCGCCTGGCATGCCGGATAGGTTCGGCAGAGTCTTGAACTATGAGGAGGGAGCCGACCTTCAACGAGAGCCAGGTGGTGACTATCGTCGATGGGCAGGCATGGTTGTATGTCATACAACCCATCTTTTGTGACTCGTGACTAATGATACGTAGGATTACAAGCCAGAAGACCTCAAAGGCAAAGGCGAGCCCTCGTTCACCATCGAGAAAGCTCTCAAGGACCACAAGAGACTCGGTGACAGCGGTACCGAGATGACCACACGTCGCACACACAGCAGGAGCGTAGGCAACGCGGACGCTCCTGACATTGTTCCCTCCGAACACATCGACGCCGAGTCTTCCGGCATTGGACGAAGCAACACCACAGGCAGGAGCGCAAGCGGCACATTGAAGAAGCGCTTCGGCAGCATTCGCCAACGCAAGCAGGATGTTGAGGCTTAGAAGGCACAACTCTTTCCGCGACCGCGATCTCAGCGTCTTTTTTGAAATTGTACAAGTACGCACACAAATGCACGCGCAGCATAGCTAGCGAGTTTTTCCTATGTCAGCCGCCCTTGCGGGCAGGATATTGATACGCGAAGTATATAGACTGGATATGGTTTGGGACCTTGGAAAGATAGGTCGGCTTGGTATCGTAGTATACAGGCAACGAATAACGACTTTATTTCTCGTCAAACAAGACCTTACCTTGCAATACATTCAAATGTGCATCTCTAAGCAAATCAGATCAACCAGCAGTCCCCTACATACATAACGTCTGATGTCCAAGTTTGGTACCTTACTGGGCGTATGTTTCACAATGGTAGCTTACTGGGCGTATGTTTCACAATGGCATGAATGGCGTCTCATTCGATGCATACAGCCTCGCGATTCCTCACCCACCTGCTAAAACGCCGATCAAAACTGGACCAAATGGAAGGAGTGCCTTGGTTAGCCCCATGCACAATCGTCATGATCGTCGTTGCATCATCACCGGGACCCCGGGATATGTAGGTAACCCACAGCTCTGGTATCTCACTACCCGGTACCTAGTCACTAGCAACCAAGGCCATTTCATTATTTCATCGGGAATCAAGTTAAGTGAAAGGATCACGTATGGGACATATTAGGTATTACACCCAAGGGACTGCAGTGATGTAATAGTTTTGAAACTCATCAAAAGTGTGGTCAAATTTAAATGATGTATCATCAACTAACTATGAAGCCAACGCCCAATTTGTGCTCATAGGTAACAAGAGAGAAGAAAAACGAAAATCCAGATATATGCAACGCAGAGAAGGGTATGCTAAGGAGAGAGGTACAGAATACGAACAAAACAAGCGTTAACCACACATTAGCAAATTACCATCGAGCCTTGCTCGGCACGGTCCCTCGTGTCCCCCGCCCGAGGAGTCTTTCTACTCTTCATCTTCCTGAAGCTTGACCTTGGCAGCAGCCTTGACCAGAGCCTTTAGCCTCTTCTCCATGACTGACCTGCCTTCAAGCGTGTGCCATACTTGATGGGGAGCTTTGTTAACCACATCCCAGCCCACCAAGTTATCCGTCAACGTCGTCAGATCCTTCTGCTTGCGCTCCCACTCGCTGTCCTTCCTGACTTCGATGCCACTGCTGACGATAGCAAGTGGGGTGTCGCTGCTCTGAATGTTGCGGGCAGACGAGACTTCGTTCTTGGAGAGGCTATCGGCGACGAGATTCTCTTGGAGCTGCGCTTTGATGAATTTGCCGGACTGATAAGCATTGCGGCCGTACACGCGGTCTTCTCGCGTTCGGCCCTTGAAGACGGCACCGGCGAGACGGACAGTGCCGAGAGGAGAGATGACGCCCCAGGCCCAGAGCATGAAGCCGCGACCTGGGCCACCTAGGCGGTGGAGGAGATCCTCGTGGAGAGGATCGATCAAGAGAAGACCAGTGACTTGCTTCATATGACGCGAGCTGAAGATGCGGGAGACGATGGTGCCCGTGCCAGCGGAGACAAGAATCCATGGGCCTTCTTCGCCAGCTACGGCAAGAGCTTCGGAAAGGGCATCTGCAGACATTCCTGCCGAGTGCGGGGAAGGAGCGTTGTCCGAGAAGGCGTAACCTGGGCGGTCCCAGTAGCAGTAGCGGGAGATGGTGCCGTTATTGTAGGCTGCGTAGGCCCAGTGCTCGAAGTCGTACTCCGATGGTTCTTCGCCGGCCTCGAGAAGGATAGTCGCGTCTCGCTTGTCATCTGTATATGTGACGTTGCCAACGCAAGCGAGATGGACGGCATACTTGTCCCCGTCAACGAGGATGCGCTCGCCATACATGCTCAGCGTGGAGTCGCGGGTGCGCATACCGAGGGTGGCAGTCATCAAGAACACAATAACGATGAAGACGACGGTAAGGATGGTAGCAACGGTAACAGCTAACCACTCCTTTAGTGTACGTCGGGTTTCTGCTCGGCCTGTGAGACGTTCTTCCTCCTCCTTCTTGCCATAAGCGACAACACGATCGGTCAAGATGCACCAAACAGCCATGACGACTGCCCAGACTACACTCGCGATACCAACCCATCCTTCCTCGAGCCTGATTCGTGGAGCAGCTACGATGATGATCATATCGACCGCCAGCAGCACCGCGATGATAGCAGTGGTGATGCGCAATCCTCTAGCCGGCGTAACGAAGAAGATGGTGGCCACCAGCAGGTTTCCAATGGTAAGACATGTGTATGCAAAGTCGAAGAAGCCCGAGCCACGGGTGTGTAGACCAGGCGGAGAGACAAATATGGACACCAGCAAGAGTACCCACCAGAGGAAAGATATGATCAGAAAGAGGATGGTGAGGTAGCGCATGGCCCGCACGGTCCATAGGTTGTAAGGAGATACCTAGAATTGTCAACATGAATCCTTTTCGTGGCACCCAGACACACGTACAGCTGGGTCATCAGGATCGAGGTATCCATCTGAATTGGGCGGCCTGGCGATCAGCCTGGTCCGCTCATTTGGCTCTTCTGCACTTCGCCTTGAGGGTTCGTAGCTTCTCCTCGAAGACCTCGAAACATCATCTTCCGGGATTGGGTGTGGCGGCTCAGCTGTCAGCTGGTCGCCATTGTCCTTCTTGCTGCCTTTCCACATGCTAGACATGATGGAGCTCTTATCGAGCTAGGACCTCGTGCGTGAGGTCGCTAGATGGGAGAGGAACTACTTGGTGCTGAAAGGGACGATGGACAAGAAGGTCCTCGGAGTTTGTTAGGGAGGAGAGCCTTGCAAAGCTCGTGAACGGGAAGCAATTGTGTTGAGGGGCGTGGAGATTTTGTTTGAAGCTGGGTACGCTAAGGGCAACGATCTACGTCATGGTCCTGGTTCGCGTATCCCGGACCACGCATCATGGCCCAGTCCAGATCGCTGGCTCCGCCCCCAGAAGACGTCCCATGTCATGTCTTTCTGGGAGACATTTACCAGTGCTATGGCACCCTGTTGTCTGGCCCTCATGGACCCTAAACGCCTTCTCTCTATCCTGCAGGGTGCGCCGTTCTTGGGGCGAGACTCGAGTACGGAATGCAGCTCTCCAGCTTGAAGAGGTCGCTAAGGCCGGCAGCTTGATCCCAGTCTATCGCTATCTATCAAACGACCCCACTGCTTCCCCTCCTCAGACGTCGCCATCTCCCCTAGTGCTATACCGAACCAAACAGATCCTTCATCATCCCACACCCGGATAGCTGCATTGATTGCACGTGTCCCGGCTGCCGTCCCCAGCCAATCCCACCTTAGCACACCACCACGCCTACTGCACAAGGTCTCCAAACTATAACACCACCTAAGGCACATTATGTCTGACCTCGCGAAGCACTTTGCCAAAGCAAACCTCACCGCCCGCCCTCCTCCCGAACCACTTGCAGAAGAGCCTCCCGAATACGAAGATGACTCGTCGTCTGCATCGTCCATGTCCAGCACTGGCACCGTCATACCCTCAAGTACACTGAGACCCGCGCCAGCAATACATTGGTCCGATTACTTCGCGCAAGAACTGTTTCTCGAGCGCAATGCCGACGCCGGACAGCCAGACCAGAATGCCTCGGGGCATGCCAAATTTCACGTATACTATACGCCAGCAACATCGCCCAAGGCGCCCTTGTTGGTCCTCCACCATGGCGCAGGCAGCTCAGCAATGACTTTCGCCCTCATGGCCAAAGAAGTGCGAAAGCAAATGCCAGAAGTAGGTATCCTAGCTGTCGAAGCACGAGACCACGGAAGTGTAGTTTGGAACTCAGATGGCGAAGTGGACAACGATCTCAGCATCACCCTCCTCAGCCAAGATCTCGTGGACATGCTGCACCTCACACAAGCCAAGCTGGGCTGGAAAGAGCTCCCTACAATAGTTCTCATTGGGCATAGTCTGGGCGGCGCAGTCGTCACAGATGCTGCGTATAGAGGATTACTAGGGAACAAGCTACTAGGGTTCGGAGTGTTCGATGTTGTAGAAGGCAGCGCAATGGAGGCCCTGAAACACATGCAGACCTATCTTGCCAGTCGCCCCAAAACATTTCCTTCACTCTCCGCTGCCATTGAATGGCACATTCGATCACGAACGCTACGGAATCCACAGTCAGCCCGAGCGAGTGTACCAAGCTTATTACTACAAACACCTGATGGACGGTGGGCGTGGCGGACCGGGCTTAGCAGTACCGAGGCGTACTGGGAGAATTGGTTCACAGGGATGAGTGGAAAGTTTCTGAGTGGGAAGGGGGCGAAGCTGTTGCTGCTTGCTGGGACAGATCGGTTGGACAAGGAGTTGATGATTGGGCAGATGCAGGGTGAGCTTCATAAATTCTTGGACACTATCCTGGTCTCAATGATGAATGTGTGTCTGTATCTAACTACTCGACATAGGCAAATTCCAATTGCAAGTTTTCCCGTCCGCTGGTCACTTCCTTCAAGAAGACCTGCCTGAGAAGACCGCTGAGGTCGTGGTCGAGTTTGTGAAGCGAAATGATCGGAGCACCCTGGTCCTTCCGCCGAAAGTGTCGGATATGCTTGCACAGGGCAAGAAGGTCTGAGATGGTCGTGCCGAGCGCCAACTCGTCACCTCCGAACTATCATTTCTTTCTCCTTATGTATGCTATCTGGGTATCAAGGTATGTCTCCTCTTCTTCCTCCTATCGTTTCACTAAGTTTATTGGAATAGATCCCGGTCCTAGATCAGGTAACATGGGCGTAGTTACCGACCTCGTAGTGGTGTGCTGAGGCGGATGGCAGAGAATTGCGGAATCATGGCGCGGTGACTTCTCCGTCATCATCTCCAGTGGCATTGGCACCGTCACTCTTCGACTTGTGCTTCCGCTTCCTTTTGCGAGGCCCTGAAGCCTCAGCGTCCGCAGTGTCGGTTGCAGCGGTCGTAGAGGGTTGCGCCTCGTCCGCTATGGTAGATTTCGCTTTCTTAGCAGGGCTGGCTGCCGGCGTCTCCTTCTTGGCCTTCTTCACACTCAACGGATTAGGACCCTTGGGACCCTTCTGTCGCTTCTGCTTCGAAGGTCTGGCATCTCCTGTAGCTCCATCCGCAATAGACTGACCCTCCTCTTCATCATTCCGTTTCCGCTTCTCTCCTGCACCTGGATTCCGCTGACCCTTCAGTCCCTGTTTGAACTTTGACTTTTCTTCCCTTTCGCGCTGCTCTTCGGACGCATTGGCCATGGGCTCCATGAGAACCACTGATTTTGTTATGTATATGAGTGGCACACCAGCTATGCTCCTCATGTGCGCGCGCACACTGGGCTCATTCGAAGCAACGACATATCTATGCTTATTCGTCTTACTATCCTTGGGATCCACAACGCTCGACAAACACTCGAGCGTCGACAGCGGCTCCTCAAGATCCTGGTGATTGCAGCGCCGACGTTCGTACTCCTTTGCCTGTAATATAAGGGTCTCGTTTTTCGGCTTCGCGGCGTAGAGATGTCGCATATCGCACGTCGTGATCATGGGCTTCACCTTGCCACCAAGAACTTTTTCGAGTCGCGCGACGAGGTCGATTTTGAATTTGTAGGCATCTTGGAGGATTTGCGAGTCGATGAGGACTTGGTAGGGTTCGCGGAAGCCGAAGTTGAGTTCGTATTGGTGCAGAAGTTTTTTGTACGCCTACTTGGTCGTTAGTATAACTGTCACATCTCGTTATTGGGGACGGGAATGTACCTTGGCCCGCTTCAGCTTCATTGCGACGTTGGGTGTTTGAAGTAGTGTCAGGGAACGGACGCGGTGGTTTGCGGGGAGAAAAAGTTGTTCTGAAAGCGGAATCAGCCCGTGCTCACGCTAGGCCATACGACGTCTGCGGCTCCCACGTAAGAAGTGGCACCCCCGTCAGTCTCCGCCTTTGTACAATATGGCCTGAGGGCTACAACAACGTCTGTACATATATTATATACCCTTGGTCTTCCTGTCAGATTCCTATCCGCACGTTTCCGCATTGCAGCATTGCTCGATGCGTCCGAGGAAGTTTCCTACCCACCATGACCAGCGAGACCCCCGCCGATCCCCCTAAGAGCGAAACCAAAAATACTGAAACCGCAGCGCTGCCGAGTAAAAGTAATGCGGAGGTCGAATATGACGATTTTGGCCTGCCAATAAGGAAACCGCGGGCGAGGACGCCGGTGGAGGAAAGTGAGGATTCGGAAGAGGAGAGGTTTGAGGATGCGGTAGCTTCGAAGACAGAGAGTCGAGCCGAGGTTTCACTGCCGGATACGGACAGAGAGACAGCCGAGAAGGACAAGAGCACAGATAAGCCACCAGAGGTCGAAGAAGAGCAAGTGAAGGACGGAGACAATGCGCAAACACAAGTCAATGGGCATGTGAAGGAGGTGGAGGAGAAAGTGGAGCAGATAGCACAGAAGGACGAAACTGCGAAGACGGCAGCTTCGACGCAAGATGCTCCCGAAAACACACAGCCACCTAAAATCGAGGAGAAGCGCGAAACTACGGCACCAGTGTCTGGTCACCGACACCAAACAAGCATCGTATCCACATCCGAGTACTCACACCAACATTCCATTGTACAACCCCACAACGACGAGAAACATGACGATGACGACGGCGAATGGCAGACTATGCCAGCATACGCTCGGTACGACATGTACGACGACGACAACAGGCTTATTGCGAGGGAGAACACAGCAGAGCTGGAAGACATGCATGGCTACGCTAATGTCGGAGGCGCTGCGAAGGGCTACACTAGGGTCATAATGGACGACGATGCTGATTCTCAGACGAGTATGGACGACAACACTGCCTATCTCTTCAAAGAGAAAAGCACTGCACTGGCCGACGAAGACGAAGAAGTTCGGGATCCGCTCATGCAGATGCAGACCACCAAGAACCTCCTTACCGAAGGACAGCGTGTCGCGTATGTTGGATTGGTTCGATTGGCTATGGTGGAGATGGAGAATAAACTCTCCAAAATCGACAAGAACAAGAAAAACAAAAAGTCGCTAGAGTTGCAAGCGGAAACGACCAAGATGTGGTCTCAAAAGATAATGCTCAGACTATACGGGCATATGGACATCAATGCGTCGGAGCAAGTCATGATCGAGCAATTGTCGGACCATGGCGTGGTCGCAGCGGACCTGACTCCAGCTTTGATGGCGAACGCGCGAGTGAAGAATCCTGCGGCAGAAGAGGCGGACACGCCGAATGAGGCGGGCTCAGCAAGACCTTCTGTATCTTCGCCGCGCCCCGAATCGCCGGCAGAGAAGGATAAGTCGAAGTCATCGTCAACACTGGATCTGCCAGACGGAGTACAGTCACCACCACCTCCACCATACGAAGAGCATCAGGGAGACGAGTATCCAGAGGTAAAAACGCCATCACAACTGCCCACCAGCAAGAATCTCGACATTGATCTGCGCTGGACCGTCTTGTGCGACCTCTTCCTACTGCTCATCGCAGACTCGATCTACGACTCACGCTCAAGAGAGCTCTTCGAAGAGGTCGGGAAATACCTCAGCGTGGACTGGCTAGAAATTTGTCGTTTCGAGAAACGTGTAACAGATGCGTTGGAAATGCAAGAACAGGCAGACAAGGAGAATTGGAACGAAGAAGATCATATGGTCACCCGCGCCAAGAAAGCGCGCAACAGGCGACTGGCGTTCATGGGCCTCGCCACTGTTGGTGGCGGTCTAGTTATTGGCTTGTCTGCAGGTTTACTTGCTCCCCTTATTGGAGCTGGTCTCGCTGCGGGATTCACGACCATCGGTGTAGCAGGAACTAGTAGTTTCCTTGCAGGCGCTGGAGGTGCTGCGATCATCACTTCAACAGGTATCGTCACGGGCAGTACTGTCGGAGTCAGAGCTGCGAACAGGCGAACAGGCGCCGTCAAAACATTTGAATATCGGCCTTTGCATAACAACAAGAGGACTCATCTCATCATTACTCTAGCAGGTTGGATGAATGGTAAAGTGGATGACGTGCGGCTACCATACAGTACCGTAGATCCTATCATGGGCGACATTTACTCTGTGCTCTGGGAGCCTGAGATGCTGAGGAGTATGGGTGACACCATTAACATCCTCGCTACTGAGGTGAGGTCGGACCATACCTGGTGACAAGAGCAAGCTAATAGTACTATAGGCCCTTACTCAAGGTCTTCAGCAAGTCCTCGGAGGTACCATCTTAACAGCGCTCATGGCGGCCATGACCCTGCCCCTCGCTTTGACAAAATTGTCATATCTCATTGACAACCCATGGGTTGTCTCGCAGGCTCGAGCCGATATGGCCGGGCTTATTCTTGCCGACTCTTTGATCGATCGTAATCTAGGCACACGACCGGTGACGCTCGTTGGTTTCTCACTAGGCGCAAGAGTCATATTCTCGTGTCTGAAGGAGCTTTCTAAACGGGGTGCCTTTGGTTTGGTACAGAATGTGTACATGTTCGGAACACCAGTCGTGGCAAACACCGATGAATACATCAAAGCGAGGACCATCGTGCCGGGAAGATTCGTCAATGGGTATGCTACCAATGACTGGATCTTAGGTATGGACTGCACTCGATATGCGTTAGGACTATTGCTCACATCTTGGCTAGGCTACCTCTTCCGTGCAACGAGCGGCGGCGTAATGGGCGTCTCAGGCCTCGCGCCTGTCCAAGTTCCCACTATTGAGAATGTCAATGTGACCGATCTCGTTCCAGGCCACATGGCCTACCGTGCCGCCATGCCTAAGCTTCTCCGCGAGGTTGGGTGGATTGTCGAGTCAGATGAATTCACCGAGATCGAAGATCCGGACCCGGAAAATCACGAAAAGCGCCAACGCGAACTCATCAATGAGATTGAGGAGGCGCGCAAAGAACTGGAAAAGAAGACTGCCGAGAAGGAGAAGAAAGGCGGCAAGTTATCATGGTGGAAAAAGAAGAAAGCCGATAAGAAAGAATGGGAGGTGTATGATGAGAAGTCATTAGCAGAACAGCACAAGACCATCGACAAGGACGCGGATCCCGCAAAGATTGCTGAGAACCCGATAATGTTTGACATCGACGCCATCAGGAGAGAAGTCGCCTCCCTCGCCGCCGAGAGCAAAGAGTACAACGCCGAAGCAGAATTTGAAATCAAAGAAATCAAGAGCACACTACCACCCATGAAAATCGACATGAGCACCGTCCCGCAAACAAGTCCGCGCTCGAATCTTAGAGAGACGAAGAGCTACAACGACAGCCTAGGCCCAGCAACTCTCGACGCAAAGGCAAGCAGTGCTACCACCAACGGTACGCATACGACTCAAGGCCAAAAATCCTTTGAAGAATACGATGAATTCGACAATGATGCAGGTGCAGCGGGGGGACCCATCCAAATGACCTTCGACTCCTCCTTCCGCGACCCTCCCATCACCCCCGCAGCATCGACCTCTAAATCCCCGCTCCCCCTTTCGCTCCCCGACACACCAGAACGGTCCTCTTCGCCGTGGGAAAACTCACCCTCCTCCTCCAACAACAAGAGTACTTCTTGGAACAATAATTCGGATACACAACAGCCCACCGCTGCGACGGCGAGGGCGACGACGACGACGACGAGTTGGGACGATCCACCGCTTGCAGAGCGCCCGCCATTGAAGACTGCGAAGACGGAGTCGCATGTTAATGCTGCTGTGAACCCCGGGTATAATGCATGGGCGGATGAGTTTGACGATGATTTTGGCACGGAGAAGGAGGTTAAGATGAGTTTTATGTAAAACTTTTTCCCACTTTTTTCTTTCACCGTCTTTCTGTATATCAATCATACAGATGGGCATCTCTGGCGTTTTCTGGGGAAGCCATTCGTGCTTTCTTGCATAGTCCGACTTGTTGTTGCATATTCAGCGCTGCATTATTTGAGATTGGGTTTGGGTTTGGCTGGTTGTTTCTTGCTCTTGGTTACGGTGGCGTTTTGATTGATTAGTCTTGAGCTCAGCTCTCGACCCGCATGCTGTTGTTGCTGTTGCATTTGAGCATGGCTAAGCTAAGCAAGCCGTCTATCGATATATCGCTTACTCGTCTGGATACTCAAAGGAGACGTATGTATTTAGTGAATAAATATCATATTCTTAATTAGTGTGTAAAGGTGCTTTTGAAAGATGCTAGTAGAGTGATGTGTTACTTGATACATAGCAACATGTATTGTCAGCATGGCTCGAAGATGCCTTACTTAATTAGGAGCACTAGATATTTTCTTGAACTGCTATACACACATCGTACACAACTCAACTCCTATAGCCCAAATAGCGAGCTAGCTCAATACATTCATACAACACACTGCCTTATCCACCCTGCCCACCCTGCCCACTCACTTACGCATAATATACAACACATCCAACAATCTAACCCATAGCCTTCAAGAAATTCGCCTCCTTGATCGTCGCTCTCCGCTTATTCCTCATCGCCTTGGTCAACTCTTCTCTTGCATCCGCCGCCTGCACAGCACCTTGCAGCGAGCCATCTCCAGCCGGTAAATCGATCGTCTGCTCGTAAATAGGGACTTTAGGAATGAGCATCTCGGGGTTCATGGCTTGTTCTTTGCGGAGTCGCTTTGCGGCTAGACGACGCTGTTTCTTGGATTTTGCTGTAGTAGTCCTATTAGCGATTTATCATTCTTGAGAGAGATAAAGATATGGTGACGTAGATGGCTTTCAAGAAGGGATGAAGGAGTTTGGTTTGAATTTGGATTTGTGTGGGGTTTTTAGGTGTAAAAGGGAGGAGGGAGGGACGTACAAAATAAATCTCCCGCGCCCGTCTCTGCCTTTTGCTCCTGCCGGTCTAGTATCGTCCACAGCCAGCTGGGATATTCGTCATCTGGCAGCGCGACAGGATCCTGTGCGTTCTTCAAGAAGTTCAAGCCCTTCAGCGGCTGCCCCGCTGGTATCGAGCTCTTGACTAGTGGTGTGGCTTTCTTTTCTGCGACTTTGGCTGCTTGTGCTTTCAGGTCTGGAGAGGGCGCAGGCGTGAGGGGCTCGCTGAATGGCTGAGCAGCAGATGTGGACGTTGCGGTAGGCGGGGTGTGGGAAGATGTAGAGTCGCCCTGTCGGGGCGCGGTTTGCGTTGCGGTGGTTGCGGAGATGGGTGCTGCGTTCTGGAGGGCGGGAGAGGTGCTGAGGAAGCGGTGCGGTTGGCGCGTTGATGATGGAGGTACGCGGGCGCGAGAGGTTGCCCGGAGGCAGTTGCGACATATCATTTTGGGCGGTATTGTTGGTCAATTGAAGCTTGAGGTCGATGTTGATGCGCCATCAAAAAGTTAGGAAGGGACAAAGCCGTTGGGTTTCTCCGACACCGAGATACGCTAAGTTAAGGCCTACTGGATGCTCGGCGTGGGACATGGGATCATGCTTGCACCAACGCATGAACTTCATCCTGGTACAGCATCCCGATACATTGCATTTGGGTTTAATTACATGTGCCGACCCGGCGTTGTGTTTCGGCAGCTGCTGCGCTTCATGTGCCACCTTTGCGCTTGGCTACATGTCCTTGTGACGGGGAAACTGAGACAAGCAATCTGTGAACATGTTGTGCAATGCGTGCTATTATGTCACTATCTGTGGGTTTACACTTCATGTAGGGAACCATAAAGTACTAAAACAGGTGTCGCGGTTTGAGGTGTGTACTTTTTATTCTCAAGTTAATATTTCTACTCTTATTAGGTGAATTTATAACCTCTTGATAACAGTAAAACCTCCCTATTAATAACAATACCTATCCTAATTACAACAGACCCCTTACCAAGTCTACGCTTAACTGAGCTTTCTCCCACAAATTTTGAACGGTCTCTTGGGTTATAGACAACTTGTCGTCAGGGACTACTACAGCGAGTCCTCCCACTCTTTGAAACGCTACAGTAGCACCTTCCATTATAGAGTCTAGATTATCCACGCCAAGAGGATTACGAGCGACTTCCGTGAAGATAACGCAAAGCGCCGGCATAAGAGCCGGCAGAATTTCCCTAAGTAATTGATAGGTTAGCCAACAATTTGTCGAGACTACAACACATAACCTACCAGTTCAGCGCATCACCGCACCGGGAAACCAAAGATATCATCGTCGCCAAGCGAGCCGCGTCGGGAAAGCATTTATGTACCAGCATCTCGTCAATTCGCTCCGCAAACTCAAGCCTCAGGCTTCCCTCGAGGGGCTTGATCGTCGTCCAACGAGTAGAAGCCTGAGTGTACAAGAGATACTTGGTGAGAAAGTAGGCTGCCTCAAGCCGCACCAAGTGAACCAAGTCTGACTGGAACAGCGAGTTTCGCAGATCTCTTGGGCTATGGGAGAAGATGGGGTGGTGGCGTCTGAATGCCTCGAGGTCGGCAAGGACACGACCGAGGGTGGAAATTCTGCTTTCAATGGAGGTTTTTCGGGCCACGACTGATGACAGGCCATCGTAGGCTGCTGCTTGGATCAAGCTCAATTGGACGCGTAGTGGTAGTAGGTCTGCGACCAATACTCTAGCACTGATGGATCCCCGTTTATCTTTTGTCTTGACTTCTGGCACTTTGACATCAATGTCGACGACGCGCTGGCCAGGCAAGCGTTGCGTCAAAAGACAGAGACTCATATCCATGTAAAAAGCAATCCAGAACACCCGAGTTTGCTGTGGCGTCTTCTTCTCCTCGATGGTCCCGTCACTTTGTTGCTGTTGAAGACCAAGCGTCTGCGCTATCCGCAGCGCAATCGAAACGAAGAGCGCAACCGGTTGTGGCGGCGGATACATCTGCATCAGTGTAGCAACCGCGAGCAGACACTGAACCAACAGCAGCGACGGCTCCGTCATCAAGATATTAGCAAGCGGAACCAGCGAGTGGGACAGGAAATAATCGGCCTGCACATTGTCCTCTGCGCTCGCGACTAGGCTCATCGCCCGTGCCGGTGTGCGATGCCTAACACGACGTAAGTGACTATCCATGCGAGAGGAGTTGCATCCGCGGTGCCGGAATAGCACATCTGGAAGTGTTTGAATAAGTCTGAGGACTCGAATAGGCGAATCGCTTGGTTGTAGTCTGTGATGAATTCTCGGAGGAGGACGGCCCCTTCGCCGGGAGGAGGGAGGTAGCAGCAGCTTTTGTTCTCCGGGAAGGCATCTCGAGGGACTAGGTATAGGGTTTGAAGCACGACGTCCTCAATCGATGGATCGGCGATGGCGTGAATATCGATTTGAGCATGGTCGTCGTGGTTGGAGAAGGTTTTGGTAGACCTCACAGTGGTCGCGTGGTCACGGTAGTACGGTTGCGAGTTCCCAGTAGGATATTGGTAGACCAGGTCTTGCTGTCGATTCAGAACCCCGTCTGAGGGTGAACGCACTGTAGATGGCGAACGGACGACTGGATTATCGTTTGTGGAAGAGAGGCTTCGGTTCTCGGATTTGCCCTCCTTACCTACACTCTGTAGTAAGACTTCTAGCCGCTGAAGCTGATCGTTAAGGCGCACGCTGCGTACTTGTGAATGTCTCTTTGATTGTCGCGTTCTGGGTTGATACGTTGTCGTGCAAGTCTGACCAGTCTCTCTGCAGAGGGCGCAAATGAGAGACGGGAGGCCACGCAGTTTGCAAAAATGGGTGTGCGCGCGAATTCGATCGCCCCAGGTTTGTATATTACCGAAATGACTGAGGTATGCTGGCTCTCTTCCCGTGTCTTAGGCAGCGACTGACAGTAATAACTGTAGTTTGTGGCCGGTGGAAAAGATCTGAGCATTCCGGGAAGCCTCCCTTCTGATTTCGTCCCTATGACTCGGACGGGTAGCAAGGAGGTGAGTAATTGCCAATAAGAACCTTGCGGGTAGCTAGCTGACAGGCTTCGAGGATATTGCTGGAGCTTTACTGTTCCTTGTCTCCCGTGCCGGGGCATTCGTCAACGGCACTGTCATTCACTCGGACGGCGGCACGGTAACTGCTTATCCGTAAACTAACGACTTGTCAATGAGGGTTGCGACTCGTGAGGGGTTTCAAGTGACACAGTGGTGGGTTTGAGTTAGACCTGGTACATTGTATGTAGTTTGACCAACATGAGCAAATATCCAAAATATCTAAGACACATGTCAGATGACTGCGTCGTGCCGCCCTTCGGCTGACTGTCTTCTTTCCAGTAGCATCGTACACAACAAGACATGAGTTATCGTAAATGAGAGAATGAGGAGCATGTCCCCTAAGCCTGATGGTGGTATCCCCGGAACGCCATGTTTGCGTCCCTTTCAACCACGCCAGCAGACGTGCAAGTAGAAAAGTGATTATGTCAAGGAGTGATGAGAACGAAATCCGTCAATATGTACAATAGAAGCGAGAGCGTGGAACATCGTCTAAGGTATCGAGTCGAGTGATCAAGGGAACCAGCTTAGTCAAAACAGTAGGAAACCACGAGTCAAAGGCGACTCAAATCCAGGCCATGGGTGCGGCTTGGTGCGGGATTCCGAATCGAAAACTAAACAGTGGTTGGATCTCGGCGAGATAATCGGCGGCGCAGAATGCAGCCAGGTTCTTCGAACGCATAGCAGCTAGATCCGCCTCTGTTTCAGCGTCCCGAACGACGCCACCAAACTCTTCGACAATCTCATTTAGCTGCTCCAACTCCCGGCCAAAGGGATGAGCCTCCTCTTCAATCGTGCCTTTGAACATATCCATCGATGATCGCTGTTCTCGCGAATCTCGCTGTGATCTCATGCTACCGCGCGAGTTGAGGCTAGAACGAGTGTTCATGTTTTGCATGGACCGCTTTGCAGCAAGGCGCTCGTGAGCGCGTTTGCTGTGAGAAAGGGCCCTTTGCGGAATAGCTGGGATGGGCTCTACGGTTTCTTCCTTGACCTGGTGAAGGCTAGTTGTCGAGGCAGACTTTCGGATCTGCTTGCCAGTAGAAGGGAAGTAACCAGAGAGATGGTTCGGTGCCGGTGACGTTGGAGAAGAGTCCACGGATGAAGCATCAGTAAGAGTGGTGTCCCGCGAGCTGTGTGACGAGGCGCGAGAGCGTCCTGACACACTAGTGTCTGAGTCGTCCGCCGATGAGTGATTTGAAGCAATCGACGAAGAGACGTTCCGCATGTTCGAAATATCCGGAGCGTTGTAACTGAGCATGTTGGTTGTCGAAACAAGAGCCACAGGCAGAGAGATTTTGGTACGGTCGATGACACTCTGGCTGCGGGTTATCGGAGTGGCCTCTTTCGGCACTTCTGACCGCTTGATGCGCTTGGTGACGGCGCGGGCGAGGGACATATTGATGGGTTAATTCAAGATAAATTTGCGATATTGCAAAAAGGGTCCAGTCGTCGAGTCTTAAGCCCGGTAATTCGTACGGTGACCGTCGTTGGTTGCTTGTTTGACGGGGCTGCAGGTTTGCGGGGTACTGCCGGGGATAAATTGCTTGTGACGAGGCACGAGGTCAAACAGTCGACTGGTGCACTTCCACTGGGGGCAGGTGAATGCGATCGCCGCGCTGATATGGAAGGTATCTAGAAAGGGTCACGCTGTGCGTTGCGACGTTGCGTCTGGTGCACGTCGGCTGTGTGACGGAGTCCAAATTCGGGGTTGTACTTGTGATACTGAGGTCGCAGATTTGGGGGCTTGTGCGTCCAGTACAGTCTGACACAGTTCCAGAAAGGTATGTCGAGTCTTGGAGTCCTTTGTTGATGTTTTGGTTCTTTTGTTGAAGCTGAGCTTGCAGCGTGTACAATGAATGGGATAAGGAGTGGTGGTAAGTGAACAAAAAACCGTCTGTCAAAGAGCGTGTGCGAACAGCCTGTGTCGTAAGGAGCGAACACCAGGTTTGCAAACAAGGAGGGAGTGAATACTGCTGTGAAGCCAACGAGCACGCAGAGCAAAGGAAGGGAGGGAGCCTGAAGAAAAGGGCAGGCGATGCAGCGACGCTGCGGGTTGAAAAGCCAGCACCCCTGGTCGGTGGGCTAGGACATGCCGCGTTGACCTGTCTCTCAAAGATTGGTAGGAGCGACCGGGGGCGAGCCAGGTACAGGCGAAAGCCAGCGAACCACATCGCATATGGGCCGGGATGCTAAAGTTAGTGGCGTCGAAACGGCCTGGCAGAGTTTAGCCCGCGATGTGTTTTCTTTGTCTGGCGAATGAGGTGACGACGCATGGTTCGCCGTCTGCCGCCAGGCTGTCGCAGGTTGCGCTGGGGGGCCTGCAGCTGTTTGCTCTGTTCCGCACACCTCGTTGGGACACTAGAGAGTGGTCGTTTCAACAAGCCGTCAAAAGCAGAGCGCCGCGCCCTCAGCTTGATGAAGGAGACTGCTTTGCTCGGCGCACGGCATTGACACTGGATATTGAGGCCCACCGGCGACGACAGCGACTTGTCAAGCGCATCGTCGCACCGCATCGCCATAAATTGACACTTCAGGAACCGAGGATCAGCATCGGTTACCGTGCGAGGCGGAAATCGGTGCGTTCAGCGGCGACTCAGGGTAAGCCGTGCTCGATTCGGTCGACTTCTGGGCTGGGGGGCGCCAAAAGCAGGCCGCTCACTCGATGGCACGGTTGTGCCTTGCAGCCGCGTGCATGAACTGCTGTTTCGTCGATATTCGATGAGCTCAGCTTATAACTGTCCTGTATTGCCGGTGTTTCTCCTGCCTTGCGTTGTGCTGTTTCGAAACAACTCGTGAAGCGAGGCGGCAGGCGCTGGAGTGACGATCTCGCATGATCGAGACCTGATGCACATTTTAGTCGAGATCCACCTGGTCCGCCACTCGTGTCCGGCCAGGCCCGAACGTGGAGCTGCCGCTTCGCGATCTTGGTTGGCAGATGGGTGAACGACGGATGGCTGAGGGTGCGCTTCTTTTTGCTCCAAAGTGAAAAGAATTATTCTTGTGAATTGCGATAATGATTTTTCTTACCTTGCTGTCGTGGCTGAATGTTCAGACGAACTCTTCAATAAGCTAAACCGAGAGTGTCGCGAAATGGTGACGGTGCTCAACCACATGAGATGAAAGGTCCTGTGCTGCAAGGGCACTGATGAACGTGGACTACACGAAAACACGTGCGGGACGCGGTCGCAACTGCCGTACATGACTTCATACTTTCTCGATGCCGTGAAGGCAGCTTCACAAGCCAGCCTCACGATACCTCTTAGTACTGCCAGCTTTACTAACTGTGGAGCTGCCTCAAACACTCATTAACACATTGTCAAAGACGCCCTCGCTAGGTCATCGTACACTCGAACAACACTTGCCTTGACTTGTCCCAACGGTACCGACAAGCCAGTGATACACTCCTGAGGGCTTTCAGCTCATCGTGGACACACATATAGTGTCCTATGGCAAAGGGACGCAGATCAACCCAGATCTTGGTATTCCACGCACGTTCTGTATATTCACCATCAATGAATACACCCCTGATCTACTCCTCCATTGACTCCCAGCCTTTCTCCTCACCATTATCTTCGTCGCCGTCATCACTCTCCCCTTCTTCGGTATCTGAATCAGTCTCAGGCTCGTCCAAGCCGACCAGTCGTTCCTTTCCGTCTTGTTTCATTTGCGGCAGGGTCACCTTGTTAGCGAACGCAGCACGAACTGCTGCATTCGTGCTCGTGTCCCAAATCTGAACCGCTCCTTTGCTTCCCGCGACTGCCAGACGGAAACCAACTTCCTTATCAGGGGCGAAGGTGGTCGAGAACACGCGTCCGACACCTAGATCTCGCGAGACAACCATGCTTGGTCCATTCTCTTGGATGTTCCACAGCTTCACCTGCTTGTCGGTTGAGCCTGTGGCCAGATAACCGGGGATCACCGGATTTATATCAAACGAAGAGATGGACTCGTCGTGGGCTTGCAATACCCAAACGGGCTTCGAGGCAGAGGGATCTTTTGGTGCGTTGCGAGTGTCATGGTAGTGTATCATTCCATTTTCGGTAGAAACCTATAATGGTCAGCAGTGTGGATTGACTTCGAATTGCAAAACTTACGTAGAAGTAGTGAGGGTCATGAGGATTCCATCGCACAGTCTCGACGTCACTCTCAACACCCCATCGTGGTGCCTTCGCATCGGGCGCTCGCATGTCGGCCGCTACCACTGTCCGATCGTAGCTGCCACTTAGAAGTACCGTGGACTCGACAGGGTGCCATGCAACAGAGCAGACCTTGTCCGTGTGGTATGTGTATGACTTGGCGCACTTTGTGGTGTTTAGGTCCCAGAGTTTGATGGTTTTGTCAGCGGACGAGGAGGCGAGCAGATTCCGATGGTGACGATTGGCAGCGAGCGCGAGGACAGAGTCGACGTGGAACTCGTCATTGACCTTCTTAGACTTCTTCTTTTTCTTCTTTTTGGCCTTGTCTGCGTTGGCTGCATCTTCAGCACCCTGACCCAGAACAGCATCTGGGTACATGCTGTCTACCACGTCTAGATTCCAGATCTCAATATCTGGGTCCATTGTTCCTATCGCAACGAAGTTGCCTTTTCCGTCACTTGTGCCAACAGATTTTCCAACTGGTAGGTCTAGCCATTCGACAGCTAGCGGGATTGCTGGTAACATGATGTCGTGGTGCACGTAGAGATTATCGTCCTCGTCCTCGTAAACATATACTTCCAAATGCGCAACCTCATCTTCTATCCGGCCTGCTAGGACAAGGTTGTCGGTAGCCAAAATCTGGAGCTCTTCCCTCTCTTCGTCGTCTTCTTCCTCCCCACCTTGCATTGTGATGTACGGATCGTCTTCGTCGTTCTCGTGAAAAACTAAACTCTTTACGTTTCCGAACATGGCCATGGTATCACCCTGGTCTTGTGCGACTTCATCGTCGTAGTGTTCAAGATCGTACTCTTTCAAGTCGTCGTCGGCATCGCTGTGCACAATTGGCATTTGCATAGTCGCAAGGACTAGTGGACTTACTCATCATCCTTTGCTTTTGAAGACTTGCCCGAGGTTCCGTTGCTCTTGCTCTTGGCCTCAGCCTGCGCTTCTTCTAGGTCTTCCTTTGCATCTTCCAGTTGCAGGTTCGCAAGTTTCGATATCCGCTCATATTCGTCTTCGTCGAACTGGTATCTTGAGGGGAAGGGCGCCGCAAATCCGCGCGGCACCCAAGTCGTCGCTGTGATCATAGACATTGTGTTGGCTGTAGAAAATTCAAGGCGCGGTATGCTCAGGTGGGGAACTTTTTTTTGAGTTGGAGATAATTTCGGCTGCACCGCCACATGTGGCTGATTTGCGGACCTCCGAAGCAAGACTTTGGACCACCGTTCTTCAACGCCTCACCAGAAACAAACTAAACGAATACTGCCACCAACATGGATCGCCGACACAGCCCAAAAAGGCGAAAGCTCGATCCCGAGGAATACTCTATTGTGCCTCGTCCCAAATTCCGCAAGCCAAACCATCCTCGCGACTCACCCGCCTCTTCTCGAGCACATACACCCCGGTTACATGAGAATGGCTCGACTCCGCACCAGAAGTCCTTTGACGGCCCGGAGCCTTTGGTGGAGGACTTCGACTCGATGGCGCTGGACCGCGACTGGTACGGCGGCGAGGAGAATGGACATACTTTCGGGGATGAGACGCACAACCCATTTGGCGGTGCCGAGAGCACATGGCTGGACGCGCAGCGAGAGGCCGCTTTGACCGAGAAGAAGCAGAACAATCGCGCGAGCATGAGAGCGCAGCAGAAACAGAAGGACGTGGACGCTTGGGAAACCAATCGCATGCTGCAGTCCGGCGTCGCTCAAAGAAGGCATTACGATGATGATTTCAACGATGATGAAGAGGGTATGCGCGTACATATCCTCGTACATGATCTCAAACCGCCCTTCTTGGACGGCAAAACGGTCTTCACCAAACAGATCGACCCTGTGCCTGCTGTACGTGATCCGCAGAGCGATATGGCTGTATTCAGTCGCCGAGGTAGTCGGGTTGTGAAGGAGAAGAGGCAGCAGAAAGAACGACAAAAGCATGCGCAAGAGGCTACCAGTGCGAAAGGAACCACTTTAGGAAACATTATGGGTGTCAAGGAGGATGATGCCGACAGTGCAGCTCCTATGCCCGAAGAAGAAGAAAGGAAAGGAGGTAGCAAGTTCTCACAGCATATGAGCAAGCAGGAAGGCGCTAGTGCATTCAGCAAAAGCAAGACGCTCAGGGAGCAGAGACAATACCTTCCAGCGTTTGCAGTCCGCGAAGATCTCTTACGTGTGATCCGTGACAATCAAGTCATCATTGTTGTTGGTCAGACAGGATCGGGGAAGACCACTCAATTGACACAATTTCTCCACGAGGATGGCTACGCTAAACAAGGGCTTATCGGGTGCACACAACCGCGTCGTGTTGCCGCAATGAGCGTTGCCAAGCGCGTGAGCGAAGAGATGGAAGTCAAATTGGGAGGCGAAGTCGGATACGCAATTCGTTTCGAGGATTGCACTAGCAAAGAGACTAAGATCAAGTACATGACTGATGGCGTCTTACTCCGAGAGTCTCTAGTCGAACCGGACCTAGACAAGTACTCTTGCATCATCATGGACGAGGCACACGAGAGAGCGCTGAACACTGATGTGCTAATGGGCCTTCTCAAGAAGGTTTTAGCACGGAGAAGAGATCTAAAGCTAATTGTCACATCCGCGACAATGAACGCTGACCGATTTTCGCGCTTTTATGGAGGGGCACCGGAGTTCATCATCCCAGGGCGCACGTTTCCCGTCGATATTCAATATTCTCGGTCACCATGCGAAGACTACGTCGACAGTGCTGTCAAGCAAGTCTTGGCTATTCATGTTTCGCAAGGACCGGGCGATATCTTGGTTTTCATGACAGGTCAAGAGGACATTGAAATTACCTGTGAGCTTGTAGCAGAGAGATTAAGACTTCTTAATGATCCTCCCAAGCTCAGCATTCTTCCGATTTACAGCCAAATGCCTGCAGATTTACAGGCCAAGATCTTCGACCGTGCAGCACCTGGCGTCCGCAAGGTCATCGTAGCCACAAACATTGCAGAGACGAGTTTGACTGTCGATGGCATCATGTATGTGGTGGATTCTGGCTTCTCAAAGCTCAAAGTCTACAATCCTAAAATGGGTATGGATACTCTCCAGATCACTCCAATCTCGCAAGCGAACGCGTCCCAACGTGCTGGTCGTGCAGGACGCACAGGACCTGGAAAGTGCTTCCACCTATACACCGAGAGAGCATTTCGAGATGAGTTCTACATTCAGACTATCCCGGAGATTCAGCGAACCAACCTGGCCAATACTGTGCTGTTACTCAAGTCGCTTGGTGTTAAAGACTTGCTCGACTTTGACTTCATGGATCCACCACCTCAAGACACAATAACAACATCGCTCTTTGACTTATGGGCCCTTGGTGCACTAGACAACGTGGGCAACCTTACTTCTCTTGGGCGCACCATGACTGCTTTTCCAATGGACCCGTCGCTCGCCAAGCTCATAATCACTGCCGTAGAGTACGAGTGCAGCGAAGAGATGCTTACCATTGTTGCGATGCTCTCTGTTCCGAGCGTCTTCTACAGACCAAAAGAACGTCAAGAGGAGTCCGATGCAGCGCGTGAGAAGTTCTTCGTGCCTGAATCCGACCATCTAACTCTCCTTCACGTCTACACGCAGTGGAAAGTGAACGGGTACTCTGATGGCTGGTGTGTTCGCCATTTCTTGCACCCTAAAGCGCTTCGTCGAGCCAAAGAGATCAGGGACCAGATTCACGACATCATGGAGAAACAGAAGATGCCTCTGATCGGCTGCGGCACAGACTGGGACATCATCCGCAAATGCATCTGTTCAGGTTACTACCACCAAGCAGCCAAAGTCAAGGGCATCGGCGAATACATTAACCTGCGTACCAGCGTTACCATCCAGCTTCATCCTACCAGCGCTCTCTACGGCCTCGGCTACCTCCCAGACTACGTAGTCTACCATGAGCTTATCCTTACATCCAAAGAATACATGTCTTGCGTTACGTCTGTGGATCCACACTGGCTCGCAGATCTCGGCGCAGTATTCTACTCGATCAAAGAGAAGGGCTATTCTGCAAGAGACAAGCGCATCGTGGAGACCGAGTTCAATCGTAAAGCTGAGCTGGAGGCGCAAATGGCACAAGACAAAGCGCGCGAGGAACGCAGGATAGCGGAAGAAGAAAGTGGGCCGATGATCAAGAAGCCTGGGCTGATCAAGAAGAAGGATGTCAGCGATAGTGTCGTGAAGAGGCCTGCAAAGTCGAAGTTTCGACGCCATTAATTGGGTTTGTGGGAGGGTTGGTATGCTTGGCGTACGTTGCAATGCTTGGGAAATAGTATGCATTGCTCCAGAGCCTCAGGATCTAAATCTGTCATCTACATTTAGTTAATCATATTCTTAGGTTTCAACAAATCAAATCCACATTGCGCTTGCAGCTATCAGCTTATTTGTGGTATCGTAGGTTGGCATTACGGACTGCACGTCCTGCAGAATGTCCATGAGACCACAACAAGTCAGAAGGCTGTCGCCCGTAAGTGCTGGTTAATTGAACGTATCGACCTCTGAGTGGACATTACATGTACTTGACGTGTAGAAGGAGCGATGGGGTTTTGGCTTATATAATCAATCGCATTCTGACCTGTGACGTTCTGCTCCTGCACAACGAAACATAGACTCCACCATGCCCCTCCATCATGCTGCTACGATGATTCATACATCGATAGATGACCCCCAGAGCTGTGCGATTGGTTGACACACTTCGTGGCCGGTGAGGATTGAATGGCCCTCGTGGCATGTGTGTAACGATGGCGTTGGCAATGCCTCTGCACAGCCTCAAGGTAGCGACTACTCACTCAGCTCCAGGCTACTTACACAAAGGCATCTGCTCCGATGGAACCGTTTCTACAACGTCGAAATTTATGTTATCTTGACATTATTGTATAGTCTACTCTAGTACTTCTGCGTTGGCCTGGTCTCGAGCTGCGTCCTTTAATCGAACCTCTTAGTCAAGTCTCTTCCAATATGGATTCACTTAGCATATCAGCGAGCGTCCTCAGTGTCATCCAAATTTCATCAAAAATCTTGAAGGGCCTTCACGTTCCAGGAGCCACGACAGCAAAGCACGCGAACTAGCACATGAATTACAAGTGATAGCGAGCCAAGTACAGCTTCTGTACACAACAACACTCCGAAATGAAAGGCAAGACGAAATGCTGAAGCTTATCACGAAGGATCTTGAGGATGTTACGTCAAGGATGGAACAGCTTTTGAAGAAAAATGATGATAGCTTTGCATCTCGGTTGAAGAGACCGTGGTATCGGAACGAAATCGCACATCTACGGCAGCGGCTCGATGGCGTTCGCCGCCAAGTTCAGTTAGATTATGTGCGGTCTGCGCATGATTCAGATCGGTTTGCGTATGATTAGGTCCCTAAACTACTATGGACAAAAACACTACTAACTTCTCATAAGTGATGATATCTTAGCAAATCTACCCGCTACTGATGAGCTACCTTCGTACGATTCTCTTCTGAGAAATTTAAACAATGAGGAATTGCCTGGTGTCGAAGAAAAAGTCGAAGACAGTATTGAAGATCTTATGCGGCCAGTTTGGAAGGATCCTGCTCAACAGCTTCGCAACGACACAGCTGCCGATCTTTCAGATGGCAACGAGAACTTCTTGAACCGATCAACTGGCATCGATAGGACGCCAGATGGACTGATTCAGAGGCGACCATGGAAGGGAATTGCCCACCAAGACGTACCTGTTCTGGCGCCAGCCATTAAACGAACTAGGATCACCTATCGGACGTTGAAAAGTACAGCAGAGGTTTGGCTTTTCAACCGGGCCATTAACTATGCCGTATTCATTGCGCTTATCTTAGGCAGCGCCGCTACAGCAGGTCTCGCCGTTTGGAAAGCAACTATTGAGTCATCTTCCAATCCATCTGAGCCCGCTATAGTATACGGCGACGACTTCTACGGAAGCGTCTCACAGGGTCTTGGTAGCGTTCTGGGTGTGTTCTGCATGGTCATTCCACTCATCGAGCGAAATCGCCAGCTTCAGCCCGAAATACCTGTCAGGTGCCCTCGAACCTTTCGTTAGCTCCTTGGATTCAGTGTGCTAATCACTGTTCTCTCCATGGGGGTGCAGCAGTTTGAAGAAGCTAGTTCGATCTTGTTTGGGTACGTCGGTATGGCCACCCAGCTAGTAGCGACAATGCTTCTGGTTATTGGCAGTACCGAGACTATCACACGGCAGCAAAGGGCTTATGATCAACTGAGCACTAAACACCTCATCATATCAGGGACGTTACAGGGGATGCGAAGGCAAGCTGCTGTTGCGGGTATCTGATCGAACATTCTGGTCAAACCCAACGACGTCTGGTAAGCTTAGTTTGATCATTAGTTTTGCAACTATGGTGTATATAGGCCCACGCGGCCGGGAGTGAATGGAGCTGGAGGCATGTGATGCACTATACCTTTTCTGATCAAGCGCCATTATGACAGCGGGAGATCGACAGGGCACCTTGCGTCGCACTCTCAGAGTCTCTTCTACTTCGTAACACGGGCCGATCCTGATCAACATTGCGCTTCGAGCTCACCCTGTTAGTTGAGCTTCGACGATGCCACCACGCGGCCCCAAACCCCGCCGCCGTCCTTGGACGCTCGCTACAGCCGCAGGAATCATCTCGTTCATCCTTCCATCTATCACCTTGCTTCGGCTCTACGCCGTCAATGGCTCCCTTGTACCTCTGGCGTATGTCTGCCTGATGAGCGCTGTCACTTTTCTTTTCTACGGCTATGATAAAATGCAAGCGAGGAACATGGAGTGGAGAGTCAAAGAGACGACACTGCATCTGCTGGCAGCATTGGGAGGTGTATTTGGTGCGCTGGTGGGCATGCATTACTTTCAACATAAGACGCGGAAGACGAGATTTCAAGCTTGGTTCTGGATGATCGTTTTGGGGTGGCAGGTGGTCGCCTGGGGCTTGTGGACGGGAAGGATTGGGTTTAGATGATTGCACGTGAAATACTTTGCAACGGCTGGAGATGTTCATGATATTGTTACATGGTCGGCAACACGCACCCTAAGAAATTGTGGTTGTGGAGCGAACCGCAGGAAAGAAGACCACGAACGGCATTCCCAGCGCCCTCCTGAGGAAAACCAAAGAAAAACATGAAAGAGACGTTCAACGTTATGACCGTGTATTCGTCGTTATGTCGTCATTGCGTTTTTTCGACAACCTTTCCGGGCGCCTTGCCCGTCATCGTTGACACTCGCTCCAAGGCGCTCTTCGTGTATCCTTGCACTGTATCCCAATCGACCCGGTCGAGCGTGCCCTTTGTGTAGTTCTGAGCCGTGTCCCAAGCTTGTGTCGCCGCCCGAACTACGCAGCGCAGAACGTTAGCGACCAGTCAATGGACTCGTAAGTCTATCAGTGGTTTCACCAGCTTGCTCCCCAATGGGGTTCTGCATGGTTCCGCCCGCGAGGTTGCTAATGCCCTGCTTGAGATTCTTGACGTCTTCTTGGTCGGAGCTTGGGATCTTGTTGATTGAGTCTGAAGTGGGGGATTAGCACTGGCGGTTCAGATAAAGGGAAGCCCGTGGTGTTCAAGATGAGAGACCGTGGGTTCGTGGTTGTCATGTCACCCACCTTTGGCCATATAGGACATTTTGTTCTCTCCCATCGTCTTGAGAGCCTGGTTTTCGAGCTTGCGCTTGGTCTCTGGTGAGATACCAAAGAAGTAGAAGTATCCAGCGGCCAAGGCGACAAGGCCGGCTAGGATGGTGAAGATGCCGATAGCCATGGTGATGATCTGTAGAGGATGGGTTGCGCTAGGTGTGAAATGGTATACTTGTGTAGAGAGGTTTGTGATCAGTAGTAGGATGGAGAAATGATATGCTGTCGATCAGGTTTATTATGTACGAAGTAGGCTGGTCGAATGACGTAGAAGGGCTTAAGCTTCCCAAGCCTGCCCTTGCTGCAAATCCGCAGCACCAAGGACGGCAACTGCTTGCTTGGCAAAATAACCGTTACAGCTTCTTTCCGTCACTGATAAGGCGCTGTCCTTTCACTCCTACATCCAGATAGATACCTGATTATGGTTGAGACGGCAGCTTACAAGTGAGGTTGTAGTCATCGCTTCCACGTTCTGAAATGTTCAATAGGCAGAAGGATTGACCAATAGGTGCTGCCTGACACTGACCACCCTACAATCCGCTGCTGGACCTCGTCTAACCTCGAGCAGTAAAAGCACTGCCGCTTTTTTATAGCGAGCCTTACAAACATGGTGTTTCGAGGCGCGGACAGAGGCCTGGCTAGCTCAGGAGCCAATAGCGCTGCGCCTCAAACGACAGCCGCAAGGCGGAGACGACCAGCGAGTGCGCCTGCCCCCACAGCCGCAGGGGACTTAGACTTAGAACAACACGTCAAGACCCTGAGCATACGCTGCTGACACCTCTCGCGTCTCCTATCCCAATTTTCCTTCTTAATCCTCGTCTTTTTTCCTATACGCGAGCATTGTACCTAAACTGTTGACCACCTACCCCCTCACCACCCCCACCACCAGCTGTACGCGCCTGATAGGCACCCTAAGCTGACTTTCAGCCCCACGAAAGACAACACGGCAATTCCGTCGCCGCGACAGATTCGCCCATAATGAGTTGTGCTCCCTCCATTAACCTCTGCTCCAAAATCCACCGTACTAACGCGCTGTTGTAGTGACCAATATGCTCAACAAGCTGCACGGCCAGCCCGACAGCTATGATCGCAAGTTCGTACCCTGCTTTATACCCCGCCTAGCCAACACATATTGAGCTCATTCATGGCAGATCGCGATACCGCTTCGGAAAGACACTGGGCGCTGGAACGTATGGTATCGTCCGAGAAGCCGACTGCCCCGAGGGCAAGGTCGCAGTCAAGATCATCCTGAAGAAGAATGTTCGTGGAAACGAGCAGATGGTCTATGACGAGTTGGAGATGTTACAACGCATGAAGCATCCGCACATTGTCAAGTTTCACGACTGGTTCGAGTCAAGGGTGGGCAGATACAGGCAACTTACCGAGTTGCTGAGCTAACAGCCGCCAGGACAAATACTACATTGTGACCCAATTGGCAACTGGAGGAGAGCTGTTTGACCGCATTTGCGAGAAGGGAAAATTTACTGAAAAGGACGCGGCCGAGACGATTCGACAGGTGCTCGAAGCCGTGAATTACCTACATGAAAACAATGTTGTCCACAGAGGTACGGACTATTCGCCTCATGCATTGCCCACGCTCACACACACATAGATCTGAAGCCAGAGAACCTCCTCTACCTTACTCGCGATCCAAACTCCTCCCTCGTACTTGCCGATTTCGGTATTGCTAAGATGCTCGACTCCAAGAGCGAAGTCTTGACCACAATGGCTGGCTCGTTTGGATACGCCGCTCCAGAGGTGATGCTCAAGAAAGGGCACGGAAAGCCCGTTGATATGTGGTCCATGGGCGTCATTACCTATACACTTCTTTGCGGATACTCGCCGTTCCGCTCTGAGAATCTTGCGGACCTGATCGAGGAGTGCAAGAACGGTCGGGTCATCTTCCACGAGCGCTATTGGAAAGAGGTGAGCCCAGAAGCGAAAGAGTTCATCAAGAAGCTACTGGAGCCAGATCCTAGCAAGCGCCCGACGAGTGAGGTATGAAAGAACAACAAATATTTGTAGTCACAGCTAACGATTGCAGGACGCTTTACAGCACGTTTGGCTAAGCGGAAAGACTGCCAGCGACCACAACTTGCTGCCCGAGATCCGCGCATATGTTGCAAAGGCTCGTCTCAAGCGTGGCATCGAGCTCGTGAAGCTTGCGAACCGCATCGAAGCGCTCAAAATGCAGGAGGACGATGAGGAAGCGGTCCCCGGGGAGGCAGATGTGCCAGCCAATGCCCGCGAGGCTGCAGGAGAGGCAATCGCAGCCCGCAGCTCAGATAAAGCTCTGGCGACAAAGGAGAACATAACCACTGGCACTGGCAAGGGACCTGGCCGTCTGAGCAGAATTGCCAAGGGCGCCATCTTCCGGGAAGTTGTACTGGCCAAAGTGCGTGAGATGAAGGAGCAAGAGGCCCAGAAGGAGTTCGAAAAGAAGGCGGCAGAGTCGGCCAGCAAAAAGTGATGACGAGGTCACGCATCTTCACCCTCTTTCTTGATAATGGTTCTACAAACATACAAACATACCTGGGTTTGCTGCGGCATTAGCGGAGGGTCTCGTTATTGTTTGGATACCCTGGAAGGCAGCAGCCAGGGACAACTACCTAGACATTTCACATTGATACTGCAAGCGGCTCCTACATGATTATGTAGCCTGATGAAATTCTATTCTATCTGTTAATGAGTCGTTGATTCTGGTGGTGACTGCCGGCAACTGGTGAGTTGGTCCGTGCATCTCTTGGCGAATCTGGAGACGCAACCCTAGCTTCACTGAGGCGCGTCCACGGGTTAGGAAGCCAACGCGCAATTCACTGCACCCACCACACGACGCTTACCTGCGTCAACGACCCCTGGGTATCCGCTTGGGTAGGATACGCGATCGCGAAAACAGCCGAAATGGAGAGCGCGGCCAAGCGCAAGGCCGCCAACGCTGCTGTGGGTGATAGCGACGGTCGCCCTGCAAAACGACAGAAAGTGCCGGTACGTGCAGCCTGCAAAGTTGGTAATTGCATCGTCGGCGGGTGGGTTGGAGAGACGCGGACAGTGTCGGTTGCGATGCGGGCTGGCTCTTGGACGAGAGAGCGCGACCACCTGGGGGCTTCGACGAGTAGCCAGCCCTCCACCTCCGCCGGCACCTCCATGTCGACCGCAACACGACACGCGCCCCGCCGACGATACACGCAGATAGGGCGGAGGAAAGGTGTCAAATGTACTGGAAGGCTTGCTGACAACGATGCGACTGCGTGCAGGCCGAGACCAATGCGAACTCAGAGACAGTCGAATCGACGACGACGCAGGGCTTGAAGTTCTTAGAGAGCTTGAAGCAAGCAAAGGACAAGACGTACGTGCCCGACCATTGTCACTAGCCGCGCTAGGGCAGCTTCCCTACTCTACCTCTGGTATTCACAGACACTGTAACTGACACCTCGCAGCGGACGCCCTATTTCAAGTCACTTCCTCACGCTTCCTAGCAAGGTACGCCTTCTCTGCGCTCCTCTCTCCGCCTCGGCCACACTAACCGCCCGCGTGTAGGGCGAACTCCCAGACTACTACGTCCATATCAAGCTTCCGATTGCCATAGACACCATTGAGGTACGCCCACGTATTCCATTGCTCTTTTCCCCAACTTCCCAGACACGCATTCCAGCTTCCTGAAGCTATACCATGCCATAGCATGCAGCCTTCGACACAGCCGCAGCTGCTTCGCTATACATTGTTATTCAAATATAGAGGACGTATGCTGATATACTGTGTTTCAGGACAAGCTTAACAATGGAGAGTACACGAGCCTCGCCCAAGTCGAAAGCGATTGTAAGCGTCTTGTTAATAACGCCAAAGCCTACAACGACAAGAAGTCGATCGTATATGAGGATGCAGAGCGACTACGGAAGACGGCATCAAATTGGATGGTCAAGCACAATCCGGCCTACCGAGACGGCAACTATGTTGCAGTGGCTACCCCAATACCAGGCGAGGACAATTCTGCCCCAGGGAAGCCAATTCCCCGCATTGCGTCGACACCGAGAGCCGTGCACACGCCCGTAGCTACGCCAGACACTTCCGAGCGACCTCGACGAGCGGCTGCTGCTGCGCAGTCCGCTACTCCCGCACCATCGAAGCTTCGACACTCGGCATCTGCTGCCCCGGACGAGGACGATGACAACCCAGACTACGCCGGGAAATCGTTTCAACAAGCACAAGAGCAGATTATCAGAGAGATCATCGATTACGAGGAGTGAGTAACTGCGCTCTATCCAACATCACTTGGTTACTAATAGGTATTTTAGTGGCGGCCTACAGATCTTCTTACCATTCCAGAACCTGCCCAGTCGGAGCTTGAAAGACTACTACCAGCTGATTAAGGATCCTATGTCGTTGACTGGAGTACAGAAGAAGGTTCGCGGTGTGGTAGGGCGCGATGCACCAACGGGCCATACCCTCTTCAAGAGCTGGGATGCGTTCGAGAATGCAATGAGTCTGATCTGGACAAACGCTCGCATCTACAACGAAGATGGAAGCGATATCTATAACCTCTCCCTGGAGCTTGAGGTATGTACAAATCTTGGTTACACCACAATCATATTGACAGTCCAAGGAAATATTTCATAAAAAGCTCAGAGAAGCCAAAGCCAAGGTCGATGAGCCGCCGCAACCAAAACTCAAACTTAACATGTCGAGTGGAGCGGCAGCTCCCAAGCAGCAGCTAAAACTTAAACTCAGGCAAAGCCCAGGATCTGACCGTAATACCCCAGCGCGCAACTCTGCTACGCCTGGCGTCATCGTGGACGGTGACGCTCTGCAACGGCAGCAACGACATGTCCTCGACAGCATGAATGGCAACAATCGATCGTCACGGCCGACATCAGCTGGAAAAGCTGGAACGCCCTCAGTGTCATCGAACCCGTTTACCGGTCCTAGTGGCGGCGCTGCAACCATCTCCGCACTTCCTTCAAGGACAGCAGCTTCACCCGCTCTCAATGGTGTCAAGCAAGATGTGCAGTCACCTGCGCTGAGTGCGATTAGACCAGCAAGCACTAGGTCGGATAGCCAGGATCAGCGTCTCAGTGTGCCAGCCCAAACACCACTTCCAGTCATGGCTCCACCACATACAATAGCTCGACCAGCGAGTGGCAGTCCATTGCCCAATGGCCTCAGTCAGCAGCCGAGTGCCTATAGCGCTCCATACCAACAGCCAAATTACTACGCGCCGCCAGCAGCGCCCCGCGTGGATAATTTTAGAAAAGTCCCGTTGAAGAGTGAGTGGCTGATAACGCGAACGCTACATCAACGTACTAACTGTGAGCTAGATATTGACGAAGCGCTTATCCCGAAGATTACATTGAATACACATCCGGCGCTCAATCTGGCTAAGCCATGGTCCGTTGACGTCTTCGCTAATAAGCAGAAGACAGCGCACAGCGCTACCATTTTCGTCTCGCCAACAAATTCGTATCTCCAAATTACACCTAAGGTCCCCATCGCCCTTACAAGCCGCCTGTACCGCCTCTTCGTCACCGTGAACGGCAATCGAACCCTGGAAGTCAACCGTGTTCCCGTCACCGCTGGCATCAACGGCAGCAGCCCCGGCCCCGGCTACGAGGGCGGAAAGAAGAAAGGCGAGCCCGTTTTTGAGGCGAAACTCGTTGGCGGTGTAAATCGCATCGAAGTCGAGATTGTTGCGGAGAAGGAGCACAAGGGTGGCAACTCGGAGAAGGACCAGATCGAGACTGAAAAGTGTACCATTTTCCTGCATTTGGTGCGCCAGTCGTCGTATTAGGCGTGCAACGGCAGCGACGCGTCGTCTATGGAAGAAGATTGGGTTTATTATCCCAAGGTAACGAAGAACTTGGATCCACCGGCGCTATAGCACAAGATATCCCGGATATATGGCGTTTCTGGCAAAGGTGTATATTGCATCAGCGACGGGTTCAGGACTTCATGAGTGTGTGTGTTTTTGCGCGATTGCAATAAGCGAGATGGGAGTGGTGTGGTCGGTGGCTTTATCGACTATTGTACGGTGACAAGTAGTCAGTCATCGTAGAGCTATGAATAGCGAATTTTTGAATACTGTATTACCAAATGCTCCATTGGGCATGAGTAATTATGGCAGATTGTGAGTGTACTTGATATTCCTATTTAGCCTAGTAACCAACCCATCGCGAACTGCCGTTTACAGTACTAAGGAGCGAGATTTGGCGATTTGGTGATTTGGCGATGCGGCCAAGGTACTACTGTCATGTAGGTCAGATGTAGTGTAAGTGGACGGGCGTTCCTGCAAGGTCGGGACTCCGCGTCTTACCCCGGATAGGCAAGACTTGTACATGCACTACAATGGCAGATACATGTATGCAGTGCTTACGTGTGGGCGAGCGGGCGTATAAGGATGAGGAGAACATCCCATACATACATACATAATACTACTATCCGAACATCGCCCCGTTCATGGAATGCTACTCGTGCTTTGCGTGAGCTTGCCTGTCCTCGTGCAAGCGCAAGCACAAGCGCAAGATTCATAAAGGCCAGCTGGGCTCACTTTCAAACGCAAATCTCAAAGCACCTCCTAACTTACTCATTATCCTCACCACTCTAAGCTACATAAACACCCTCGACATCTCCCTTCCCCTTCCCTACCAAAATGGCAACTCCAACCACCACCACCACCACCACCCGCAAACCAGGCCTCATGCTCGTCCTCCCCCGTCTGCACTCCCCACGCCCGCAAACGCCGCGACGTTCCTCCGCTGGACGAAGCTGCATTTCCGCGACTTGCTCAGTATACCACCACCCTCTGATCCCTCCTCCTCCGTTGTCGGTGGCAGGATGACTAGAACGCTGCGGTTTGCGGGCGATGGTGGTGATGATATGAAGTATTTGTACACGTGTGTGACTGATGACGTTGGGGTGTTGAAGAGTAAGGGTATCATGATATTAGTAGACGGTTGAATTTGGAGGGGACGAGGGAGTTGGGAGTGGAGGAGGAGGCGGTGGGGTATGCGGGGAGAAGGGGTGGATGATGCTATGGTTTTTGATGTTGTGGATGCGAAGTTTGCGGTTTTTGAGGAGGTTGTGGGTAGCGACGGTGAGTCTGGGGGGTTTCTTTTCTTTTGTTTCTCGGCTTCTGGTGGTGAGGAAAGCGACGAGGGGATTGGAACTGATTTTTGAATTGATAGGTGAATTTGGAGGTGACGGGAAGATTGGATCGTTCCAAGACCTCCCGTTGTCGTACACTTCGACAGCGGGAACGAAGCCTTCTGCACCACCCTCGGTTTTGGTCAGTTTGCACATCCGGACCCTCGACCCCGAAAAGGCTTCTGCAGATGTTGCCCGCAGGCTGCAAACCTCGTTACTCGAGCAATTGGCCGCTTCCGTCCCAGCAGGCCTGGAGCTATTCAACTCTTTGTATCATTGGGCAGGGATCGAGGCACAGCCTGAGAACCATCCAATGATTGAGTCTGAAGAGGTCGGGGAATGGATGGTTACGTTGTTGATTGTGGAAAAGGAGAAAGGGGTGCTGAGTAAGAGGCATGTGAGTGGGATGGTTGAGAAGTGGGTTGATGGAGTGAATGGAGAGGGATATTGTAAAGTAAAGTCTGAGGTCTGGAATGGGGAGGTGTTTATGAGTTGATATGAACAGAAGGCGAAGAAACGTCTGCGCAAATTGAGATGCCCGAATGTGGACAGTAGTAAAACGAGTGTCGAAGGGAATCTTTCCGCTTTCCTAAACTCCACAGGTTCATTCACTCCATAAGTCTCACTGAAATTTGATACCGGACCACAGAGATATTTTCTTCCAGATGAGTCCGAGTAGAGCCAGGTAATCGCCGAAGACCAACTGATACGCGTCCTTTGCCGTCTGGAAGCTTGACCGAACAACGATCCGTAAGAACATCAGACTGAAACAGTGTGCGTGACTTTTGTTCTCTACCACCGTATTTCCGCTCGTAAACCTCTCTGAGTGACCAAGTCTCGTTGATCCATATCAAATGTATAGTGTACAGCAGCCTTGGAACTCGAGAGCCAGTGAGTCGACATAAAATTTGCGCGAGCCCATTGCGAGCTTCGACCTTGCTTGTTTGTATCTCGAAGCTCGAGTCATGTTTCGTTTGAGCTGATAGTATGGAGTGGCCTCTGCGATCCTTGGCGTTCCATGTTTTTACATCAAAAGCAGCGCTCTTGACTGAAAATGTGGTACTAACGCAAATATTGCTTCCAGGAATGCTAGGCCCTGGGCAAATGAGGAGTTTGGTCTTTCGTAGTTTGGACTCTAGATCTCCAAGATGAGGCAAGATAGCTGGGAAGGCCAGTAAGCGAATGCATGCATCTAGCTCCCCAGACTGTCGGTGCAGGAGGAGACAAAAGGCGCCTTTCTCGTGTTCTTCCGGTCTATGGTTGAGTACAGCTACATGGGTCACACGCGCTCGTGGCTTATCGTTGTCGAAATATTTCAACTTGTTAGAGACATCTCGATAATCTAGCAGAGGCAGCATAGTGGACATCTCGTTCCGAAACATGGTAACAGTCGTTTGGATTTGCTCATGTGCTTGTGTGCTCCACCTCTCAGATGCAACGACATTGGTATATCGAAAATGCGAAGGTAAACATTCGACTACGCGTAAAGGACACGAAGTACACTCGCTTCGATCGCAGAAACGTGTTGGTGAATCAGCTAACAGAGGCTGACTACCTTCATGGAGACTATAGCGAAACAAGAATATTGAGTGGTCGGCTGTGGCGTTGTAGATGACCTCTTGTAATCTGATGAAAGCTTTCACGCGGCCTTCTCCGTAGAGAAGCGGCATGTTGACGTCAAAGAGCCCTAGGAGTGAATATGCTTCGTCCTCTTCTCGCGTCACTCTCCGATGGGCTGCCCATGATAGTCGCTCCGCTGTGCTAAAGAGATCAACCGCCTGAGATCGAACAAGAACTTTTGGGTCGATTGACGTGATCTCTGCGATCTGTTCGTGTCGTTCGAATTTCGTACCAATGGCTTCCCAGTTCTTCGCATAGAACTCGAGACTAACCGGGGCAATCAGCTCTTGTAGAGTCCAACCACGTGTGAACCATTCACTATTGGAGAACATATGACCCCAGCCGGCTTCTGAATCCGGGACATCTGTCATGTATACATAGCAAATGTTCGACTCTGTATAATAACTCCACATGGAATTGATAGCCTCTTGCAATTCAGCCGAACTAGATTTGTCGATGCAACAGCTGTCAATCCAGATCCACTCATATCCATCTTGATGAGCTAGCTCGCATGCTCCTTGGATTTTAGCGAAGCCATTCTTGGTCCGTGTTTGGCTATCCAGGCTTGATATTGGGGCTTTGGTTATGTCTGCGAACGTGACCTCGTCGGGGCCCCATCGGTGCGAGAGAATCACGTAATCCGGCACTTGGCTCGGGAAGTAGGGGTGGCTAAGCTCAAGAGATTCAGTGTTCAAAAGCCTCATGGCAGAGGCTGTGTGTACTACATCATGTTCGTTCGAGTGCTGAAAGGCTGAGATAGCTACTAGCCGCGGAAGGCGTTGTAGTTAAGACGCCAAGCCATCTCGAAGTCGCGGAAACCCCAAACCACAACGTCGGAACTTCGACACTTTCACCGTTTACCAATCAACAACACAAGATGACGAACTTGGATCTATTGCTGCTCAAAGGAGCATCCTCAAATAACCCTGAAGAGGGTTTACGAGAATTGCGGCATACCATTCTCACGAAAGGTATTCCTGCGAATAGTGAGGGCATGGTATGTCCTCCGCACTACATCCAAATAAAGCCCTAGATAGTGTGTCCTGCGATATGCAGTGACTTGAACCTATGCTCAAGAATTATCACTAATAAGACACCAATCTAGTCCGAATTGCGCATCTACATTTGGCTCATTCTGCTCAATGCGCCCCCGCTCCGCACCGATGTTTACCTCGACCTCGTCCGACAAGGCGCCTCCCCAGCGCACGCCAAAATACAAAACGACACTTTCCGCACATTTCAAGGAGATCCCCTGTTTCGCCGGCGCGTCACACAGAACAGTATAACGCGTGTTCTGAACGCTGTCGCGTGGAGGCTCAACGACGCCCACGAGGCACGCGTCAATGGCTGGCAGTCTCCGCCCACACTATCCGAGTTCGGTGGCAGTCCCGATACTTCTATGATGTCCCGCCATTCTGTCACTGGAGGCGCACGGACAGAGGCATCTACTACGAATGACGCAGAGCAGATTGGCTACGTACAGGGTATGAACGTGCTGTGTGGGCCGTTTCTGTATGCCTCCCGAAGCGAGGTCGAGGCCTTTACCGGTTTCGAGAAGCTCATCACTCATGAATGCCCAGGGTATGTGAGGGGTTCAATGGACGGTGTGCATAAGGGTCTGGCGCTGGTTGACAGGGTTTTGGAGGTGGTTGATCCAAAGCTGTTCGGACACCTCATGGCTCACCATATGGAAGCCAAGATATACGCCTTCGCGTCGGTGCTCACGATGTGCGCTTGCACACCACCTCTGCCAGAGGTTCTACAGCTCTGGGACTTCCTTTTCGCGTATGGTCCTCATTTGAACATTTTGTGCATTGTGGCACAGCTTGTTCTTATTCGGACGGATCTTCTGAACAGTCCAAGGTAGGAACAGCCCGCGTTCGCGATTATAGGACGTGGCTGACATCCTCGTAGTCCTAACACGATTCTTCGCAGTCTCCCGGGTCTACATGCTCAGAAAATCATTGGTGTAGCTATGAGCTTCGCAGGTAAGATACCTGAAGACATGTACGCAGAGATCATCAATCACGCAAAATGAGTACCATGGCGATCAGGAGGGTGGATGACGACAAACGATTTATGACTTAATGAGTGAACGATACCCGCAGACAAAAGCATATTTTGAGATCACTGCGCACTGTATAAGGAATCAATGCTAGCCTGCATCTGCTAGCAACATATATTCTTCCCCCCTTAGCTCCCATCTCTTGTGACATCACCCTCTGGTCGAGGAGGTGAGAGCTGCGTTTACTTGGGTGCCGCATGCATCTCGTGCAACGGTGCCGCCCTTCGTATATCTTCTCCTCTAGTCCTCCACCTCGAGGGGACTCCTCCCCCGAACCCCAAACATTGCTTCATTTCTACATCACCCATACCATTCCAATCTATAACCACCTTCAGCATCAGGGCCACTCACTGTGTGGCTCCAGTTGGAGGCATCTATCACCTCTATAACATCCCATACAAGCTCACTAGGCTGCTTGGGATTTACGCTTACTAGTGAAGATTCGTCTGAGGTAGTGCTTTAGCTATGATAGCAGGATCGAAAATCCCCTCGTCTGCAAACTCGCCAAAGCCAGGGCAAGCAGCCGCCAGGCTAGCAAAAGAAGAGAGAAGCTGCGCCTGTGCCCCAATTACGAGTACAGTCCCGGCACCAATGGCAACCGGTGAAGGGCGTCGGTGTCAGCAGGGCCCCCACGAACGACCTTACCTTGACGCCAAGGCCAACACCAACGAGAATGATGAAGAGAACGGTTTCACCAACAAGCCAAAAGATATCTACTCGCACAATCTCGCATGACTACAACTGGAGTGGCAACCGGGGCGAACATCACAACTTCTTCCTACGCTTAGCGGCGGCTTTCTTGCTTTTCATCCCCACATGTTCTCACTATAAAATGGGGTTGTATATGTTACATTTACTACGATGATGAGCATTACGAGGGCTTCTACCGGGCACGGGTTCTTGGAGGGCGTAGATGCTCTTCTCATTATGTCAGTGGATCTCCACCTGCTTACAGGGGATGTGAGACATGTACTTCTCTTTTTTGTCATCATTCGAGCCCCCACATATGCACGTCGCACACGTGGGAAGACATTGGACATAAAAAATTAGGCGTGGTTTTTGCCTTCTGTGTTGAAGCTGTATCAATGAGGTCCCTCATGCAGGCTCATCGTACTCGGGTCCTATATCCAATGAAAGCTGATCGAGTCCTACATGATCTACCCTCTTTTCTTGGAAGCTCACGTATGGTTGGTGAGCTTGCGAATCAATTGCCATTGGTCAATTCTACGCACCCTGGTATTCTTATAGGGCTGAGTTGGAGGAGCTTACAGTACGATCTAATAAGTCCTTGTCAGGTACCGGGTCATGCAACCGTTTGGTGCGTAGAAGACTCTCTCTTATAGTTTAGCCGCTCAATCTGACTAACAGATGCTATGTTATGTTTGCCTAGTTTTCTGCGGTGTTGACCATTGTTAAAGCTTAAGTCCTTGCTGGCGCTCCCGGCAGTAAGTCTGGGGGCTCGTTGGGATCCATAACTTTCGCACTTCATCGAGAACTCAAGACGTTGAGTGCCTAGCCAAGAGCTGTTCAGACATTCACCTAACCATGCCCACGACTATAGTAGGTATACACATAAATACTCGTTTGGTCACACGTCAGATGTATACTCGGTGGTGGATGGAGCATAGCGGTCACTGTCGCGTGCTGTTCGCTCTGACGTCTCTACCATCGTCTCCACCTATATGTTCGAACGTTAAGATCTCTTCAAACATCTATTAGTCAAGTCATCTGAAGCTCAACAGTGCGATTTATGCTCGCTACAAGATGGCATTGGTCACTGTTCGCTTACTGTACCAACAACCCTCGATGCTGCTCTCGTCAGGTGTACGCGCAGATTTTGCAAACTTCACTTGGCCATGAAGAATCAATTGTGTGGTCGTATCGCTGAGGTGAGTGGTCACGACTAAAGCAGACCGGCAGTCGTGACAGTGGATTGAGTAACTCTACTCCTGAAAGCACGAGCAATGCCAGGATGTTGTCCAGATGGCTCCAACTCTAAACGAACTCGGGTCTATAGAGAGCTTGTATGTTGTCCAGACTGTCTAATGGAGAGATCTTGGAATATAAAAGGTCCCTTGAGAGCCATTTTTCAGAGAATCACCATCGTTCCCAAGCAAATATTCCAAGCACCGCACTACCTTTTCAACACCAAATCACTCTCGTAAATCAACGAACAAGATGCATCTTCCTTCAGCCCTCGCCGTCATCTCTGGCCTTGCCATGACCTGCACGGCACTCCCCGCCATCCCCGACGTAGCCTCCTTCGAAACTTTCGACGACCGCGTCTGCACACCCCAAGCTCACCAGCACCAGCACATCCCCAGCGATGTGTGCGGTGACTTACCAGATCTGAGCTTCAAGCTTTTCACCCTACCTGCGCAATGTCGATGTGAGTCTTTCTCCGACTAATGCATTGATTTACTGGTGGTAATCTGAGAGAGAGAATGTGCGAGTGTTTTGCTGACGTTGGGATAGTCGTTGTGTATGAGGGAAATATCTTTCAAGGCACGGGTTGCACGGGCGCGAACGTCACGTATACGACTGCCGACTTTGGCAAGTGCAAGGACATCTCTACGAAACACTCGTATGAGGTTTTCTGCTAGAGAGAATGATATTTGAGAGAAGGCGCGTGGAATGCCGTAGAGTAAAATGGATACAACTTGCTATAGTTAGACGGGGCTGGCAACGGCTTGGTGGATGGAAAAATTGGGCGACAGTCATTACCATTATCTGATTGCTCTAGAGGATCTAACAACCTGCTAGAATAGTTTTGCTAGCTGTTAGTTCAACACGTAACACGGCTTAACTACCAAAATCTACCACATTCATTACCAACCTTACCTAGTCATAATCTATATTGAAGTGAAACTTATACCCTTACATAAATTGTCTCGTACAAGACTAAGAAATTAGCACGGCCATGTGACCGAATTGAGCCCTGTTCTAGAATCTAGTATCTGTAAGTATATATCGACTGACATCAATTGACCACACTTGCACCAACCTAGATCTCGGCAGGTACCAACGATCATCCTGACCACTTTAGGGCTGAACGAGGTAGTGCAATGCCTCTCAACCTCTATCGACCAAGATTTCGACTTCAGTTGCGTAATGTATTATCACTACGTGGTATCTAGCCTCCACACGTCCAACCAAAAAGACTCAACTCATTACCACCAACAGCACTACGGATGACTCTCAACTCCCGCAAACCAGTCCCATTCTTCATGGTGATCCAACAAAAAGCTGGGATGACATCGCGGGACACAGTGGGGACATATGTTATTCCAGAAAGGCAGATTGGTCGACTGCGCTGACTGTGCCAACGCCCATGCATAGCCTCAAAGTGTATTCGTCAGGTATGATGACTAGTCTAGTTTCGTGACCGTGGCCCAAACCACATGGTGGCATCTGATGAACATAAAAAAACTTTGCGTGTTCGGGCAACGGGAGCATGAAGAGTCTGACGGGATGATGCGGGGTGCATGTATGCCAATCCTGTGGATAGCAGACGTCAGTGTTGGGAAACAAGCCACCGCGACTCCATTAGGACAAAGTTGAAGACTCGAAACTGGTCTTTACATAGTCAATGAAAAAAGACCTTTGTAACATGACATACGAAGTAGTTAGTTTAAGGGATATCAGCATCGTCATCATCCCCACCAAAGCCAAAGCTAAACCCCCCAACTTCCTCCTCGTCCTGACCACCCTTCGTCAACTCTTCCCACCTTCCCTTATTCTTCTTCCCCCTCTTCTCCAGTTCCTGCAGCCCCTCTTCCAAAACATCAGAGCACTGTTCCCTCAACCGCTCGACGAACAATTCATACGCCCGATCACACACATCGTCTTTAAACCCACTAACCTCCCCCCGTTGATCCCTCAAGAAACTCAACACATCAACGAGTTTCTTCCTCGGCACGAAATTCTGCGTCAACGCGAGACTGTCTTCCAGATTGAGAACGAGATGGAACCACCCTGACGGTACATGCAATACCTCGCCCGCATAGCAAATACCCTCTTTGCACCCTGGCGTCTGGCGCGCGAGCTCGTGGAAAGTAAGCATGTACTCTGCGATACTAAGCGGGCTGGTGATCTCGCTCTGATCATCGCTGACGATGACGCCGGGAGGGGGCTCGATGCCCGGTCCAGCGGGAAACATGAGCCAGTACTTTGAGCCGGTGAGAACGGCGTTCCATGCGCTTGTTGCGTTGGGGTCTTTGTGGAAGGTTGAACCGCTGCGCGCGGGTCCCATGATCATCCAGCGGCAGTCTGGGCGGTGCTCGCCTAGGACGCTGAAGAGGTCTTCGCCGAAGCAGGTGGGACTCCAGTAGGATGCTTCTTTGGAGTGGGGAGGCGCGGTGGTGTCGATGTTTGTTTTTTCGGCGAAGGCGCGGTCGAAGAGGTAGAGGGGGGATTCGTCGGCGTTGTTGTGGATATAGGACATGTACTTCGTCATGGGCCAGTCTACCGCTTCGGCTCGAAACCTTGTATCGGGGAAGTGCTCAAGGAGGTATTCTGGTGTCCAGGTTTCGTAGATGGGCCATTGTTTGACGGGCGAGGTGAGGATAAAGGGTTTGTTGGTCCATGTCTCTGCGTACTCCTCGTATGTCAAGTCTGACAATCGTGCGATTTCGTTTGGTTTGGGAATGTTGCGTGCGAAGTGGTTCAACGGGGTATGCGCGCATTGAAAGGGACGATATAGGGTATCTGAAAAAAGGTTGTTGCATGATATCGAGGTTATATTCTCCTTGGGTATGCTAAGATAAGTGGCTCGCCAGGTTCCACGCCATACAAAGTCGTCTGGTGGTGATCTATTTGCCAGTCAGCTACTATACAACACAAGCGCTCAAACGTTTGATAGAGGAACGAAGGAAACAAAGGCCAGAGTTTGATTAAGGACGGGACAAGAGAAGGAGATCTAGAGACTAAGTCTCAAATCCCGACGACCACAACCGAGTAATCATCATGTATATACGCAAATATTGATGAAACACATGGCGAAGGCAAAGAAAAGAGCAAGAGACGACGACAAGGCTTATCCAGGAAACTTTTATACGGGAGCACGAGTCTTGGGCATTGGATCTGGTAAGCCTGAGGCCTTCAGAAATCAGGCGACAGTGTCAATACGACATGTGCGGCCTTTGCTCCGCAATCTAACACATCTTACCCAGGACGAACTCCTCGTGTGTCACGAATGACTGTGATTATGACTGGAAGGGACGAAACAGGAAAAAGGCAAAATCATCGTCTCATGACCGTAGTACTCACCCAACGAACAAAGCTCTCCAAAGCTCATCTAGCCGCGTAAATGCATACAAGGCGCGACATGTGCTCCCCAAGCGGATCAACACATCAGCATCGAATGACTCAAGGATGTTGCTCAGAAGCTCGTCGGGCAGTGTAGCGAACAGTCCACATCGTGTCTTGATGTTCTCGGATGCTGTGTAGGCATTTCCGGCCGGCTTGATACCCAGAGGATGCGAGGGGACAGCTGCCGCCACATCTTCGTCGTCGATCTGAAAGTTCGCCGCCGTCGAGAATTTGATCTTTTTGGAGGGTCGTGATTCGGCACAGGCGACGCTGGGGGTCTCCAGTAGGCCGGGGGCCATCTTCAAGGGAAATCGGCAACTACCGTTCCTGATTGCTCAACTCGGGCAATCCACAGCTGCGGACCAGAACACTAGGCAAGCACGGGAGACAGGAGACCGTGAAGAGTCATAAGCCAGGGCTGCAGCGCGGCAGAAGTGAAGGCGAAACCGTGGGTCGTTGCCTCCAACCAACGCTTGAGGATTTTAGCGAGGCGATTTGGCGCTAGCACCGCGAGCCTAAGAGATTTTTTTGGCTTATAACGTCGGCCAACCGCCCACCTTTCTGCTTCTCGCTCCCACCACCACACACAACTAAACCACAGACAAACCACTACCTTAGATACCCCTTCGATTCTCGCGCAGAGGATCTGGTATCTAATTTTCAACACCCAACTTTCGACTCAAGCGGCGGCATCCAGAGGATCCCCCGCCTCCACCCCTCCACGAGCTTTTCTCACGACTACGGTGCTGCACCAGTAGTCGCCCGCGTATCACTCGCAATCATGGCTGATAAAGGTCTTGAGGATGTGCCTGAGGGTGAGTGCGCCCCATCCGCTGCGAGCAGTCGCGCCCCGCAGTGCGCCAGCGACAGCAGCAGCGACCACGACCCCACCTGAGGATTTTGCGACGCCATGCTAACACGCGCGTAGGCCAGATCGAGTCCAACTACGATGAGACCACGGACTCCTTCGACTCGATGAACCTGAAGGCCGAGCTCCTCCGTGGAGTCTACGCCTACGGTTTCGAGCGCCCTTCCGCCATCCAGCAGCGCGCCATCATGCCCGTCATCAAGGGTGAGTTTTCTGTCTTCTCCACCACAACTGCATGTGCGGATCACTGACGTACTGCCAGGCCACGATGTCATTGCGCAGGCCCAGTCTGGTACCGGTAAAACGGCTACCTTCTCCATCTCGACCCTCCAGAAGATCGACTCCAACATCAAGGCCTGCCAGGCGCTGATCCTCGCCCCCACCCGCGAGCTCGCCCAGCAGATCCAGAAGGTCGTCGTTGCCATCGGTGACTTCATGGACATCCAGTGCCACGCCTGCATTGGCGGCACCAGCGTCCGTGACGACATGAAGGCTCTTCAGGACGGTCCCCAGGTCGTCGTCGGCACGCCCGGCCGTGTCCAGGACATGATCCAGCGTCGTGTCTTGAAGACTGACCACATGAAGATGTTCGTCCTCGACGAGGCCGACGAGATGTTGTCTCGCGGTTTCACCGAGCAGATCTACGACATCTTCCAGCTTCTGCCCCAGTCCACCCAGGTCGTCCTTCTCTCCGCCACCATGCCCCAGGACGTCCTCGAGGTCACCACCAAGTTTATGCGTGACCCCGTCCGTATCCTCGTCAAGAAGGACGAGCTTACCCTTGAAGGTATCAAGCAGTTCTACATTGCTGTCGAGAAGGAAGACTGGAAGCTCGACACCCTGTCTGACTTGTACGAGACCGTCACCATCACCCAGGCCGTTATCTTCTGCAACACCCGTAGGAAGGTCGACTGGCTCACCGACAAGCTCACTGCCCGTGACTTCACTGTCTCCGCCATGCACGGCGACATGGACCAGGCCCAGCGTGATGTCATCATGAAGGAGTTCCGTTCCGGATCTTCCCGTGTTCTCATCGCCACCGATCTCCTTGCCCGTGGTATTGATGTCCAGCAGGTTTCCCTCGTCATCAACTACGACTTGCCCGCCAACCGTGAGAACTACATCCATCGCATCGGTCGTGGTGGACGTTTCGGACGTAAGGGTGTTGCCATCAACTTCGTCACCGCCGACGATGTCCGCATGATGCGCGAGATTGAGCAGTTCTACAGCACACAGATTGAGGAGATGCCCATGAACGTGGCTGGTAAGCACCTACTGAATCTCGTGATTAATGATCCACCTACTAACATTTTTGACAGACCTCATCTAAGAAGCTGTTCTTTGCTGCGTTCCAACTACCGTCTTCCCTTACCCGCTAACGTCTTGGTGGTGTAATTGGTATAGAGGCGGCAGTAATCTAATTCGAGCACATCTGTACAGCCAGGTGGCGCTCTTCGTTTGATCCGGTTCAAAAGTGGTTCGAGGTTAGGACGAGAAATCGTCCATACATCGCGGCATCGTGGCGTTGGTCTTTCATGTGCGAAATGATTTACTCAAAAGATTTTCATGGCATATGGTTAGAGATGAGCGGTGGATGCTTGGTTGACGGATTGTTTCTTCTCCTCTGCAATCTACTGTTTCTTTCCTTTTTCTCAATGGATGTCTTGCTGCGAGTTATCGAGTCATGTTCACGCGGTGGGATTTCTTTTCCATGGCCACGCATGTCGATGATAATGATCATGAGTTTCCTGTCATATAGAGATGCGATTCAATTGCATGTTCCTTACTTAAGATTGCGATCCCAATCATCGTGTTCACGTGCTTCCACTGTCTAACAAATTGACAGCCGCGCTCCATTCATCCCTAGTTCGGTGGACCTTCATGGTGGTTACAATATTGAATACTAAACTGCTTCAGTTACTGCAGATGAGACAGGCAACTTAACATCCTAGGACTAATTCGAAGGCCCCTAGGATGCCGCCACGAGATTTCCCATCATTTGGTTATCGATAGCCTCGGCCCATGACATCAACCCCTCCGACTCCCCAAGTCCCGTTGCACGCACAACTCATGAGGCCAACAGCATGGCTCGCTCAAAGAAAAGCCATTGCGACCATGGCGCTTTCCCAATCATCTGTTGTAGGTTCGCGCCTTCCCTCCCCGTAGTCCTAGAAGTCGCCGGGGTGCTTCAGTGATACTCAATGCGCTCCAAACAATTACTGTAGCCGTTCGCGATTGAAGAGAAGCTGACATTCCTCGTAGCAAGCGTTGAATCGTCTTCGCACTTACACGCCTCCGCCGACGCAATGGTATAACTGCCCGCTTACACGGCGCGCTGCCGTCCTTATTCTATTGTTCCCGGATAGACATGGCGAGCTCAAAGTTGTGCTTACGATGCGGAGCGCGAAGTTGAGGTCGTATGCGGGACAAGCTGCGCTTCCTGGAGGTACGAAGGAACCTCCTTTCGTTCAGTAAATGGGTTCGAGAAAAGAAGGACAAGATATCAGCAGCAGCAGGATAAGGGGCTAACAGAGACTAGGCAAAGCAGATACCCTCGAAGAGTCGCCGTGGGATACAGCGCGGAGAGAAGCATACGAAGAAATCGGGCTCCCCATGAACGAAGAGAAACTGCGAGGTTTCAAGGTCGAGCATCTCTGCGAACTACCCGCGAACTTGGCGAAGACAGAACTCGGTGTACGGCCGTGCGTGGCGTTTCTCTGTCCGTCGAACACCTCAAGCACCACCTCATCATCTCCAACCTCGACATCTTCCACCACAAACGGCACAGAAGAACCCTCCGTAGAAGAACGCCTGATCCCCCGCCTCGACCCCAAAGAAGTAGCAGCCGTCTTCACCGCGCCCTTCCCCTCCTTCCTGCGCAAAGAATGGAGCGGCGAGGGCCCCCCACCCGTACAAAAGAACGGGAAGCCAGAGAAATGGTATCGCGGAAGCTGGACAGACTGGCACGAAAGTCGGTGGCGCATGCACAACTTCTACATCCCGCGTCCGCCGCCCACGCCCTCCACCCTCTTACGCAACCCTTCAAACTCCTCATCATCTGGCCCTGAGCCATCGCCGCACCAGGCACTTCCAGAAGGCGATGATCCCCAGCCTGAACCGAGTGCGCTAGATGAATTGACGACGTTCAGGGTGTTTGGCATGACGGCTAGGATTATGGTCGATGCGGCGAGGGTGGCGTATGGTGAGGAACCGCAGTTTGAGCATAATAGTCATTTTGGGGATGAGGAGATGATTGGGCAGTTGTTGAGGATGGGGCGGTTGAGCGAGGTTAGGAGGGAGGGTGAGGTGTTGACTAAGGAGGTGATTAGGGAGGCTAGTAAGATGTAGAGGGCACGAGGAGGATAAGGTAGGAGCTGGAAAGGTAGATGGGGGAGTAGACGCAGATGTAGATGTAGAAGGTTGGTATTTAGACTCATATTTGGATGTCTGTAATTGAGCGTTGCCATGCTCTTTCATGAGTCCCGATCATTGAGCTCAGAATGAGCTCCTTCGCAAGATAAACCCGTGACCATCGATGTAGAACCCTGGCACTTATGTCGTCTCTCCACTGTGCAAGGCAAAGAGAAACCTGAAATTGTCAAACCTGACACTGCTGCCCTGCTGCAACTTGAGCCGCAAGCGCGACTTTAGACATAACGCAAGAAATCAAAATCTTCAGCCTTTGAAAGTACCACCAATGTGTTGGAGATAGTAGACTAAAACAGTTAGCATGTGATAAATGAGGGCAGTGTAGTCTGAGACTTACCTATTTCAAGCGCATCATTCGGTATCATCCTCATACTCTTCATTCCACTCCTCCATCTCCTCTTCGTACTCTCGCTCAGCAGCAGCCGCCAGTGCATCCTCTAGTCCTTCGAAGGTGCTGTACTCGCTCTCATGCGTGATAAACTTTGTCACTCTGGCAAACATCAAGAGTAGCTCGGGCGAATCGCCCTTCATGCACTCGGGACTCGTAGCAATTCCGTGCATTTTCACAAACTCTTTGATTGCCATAATGAAGACCGGATGCAGCCAATATAGTGTGATGACGTGCTTGAGACCTGTGCATTGATGGAGAAGGGTCGGAATCATTCCATCATAAGCAAGGCGATCAGTCGGGACCCTTGATCCGAAGGATACTGAGGTGATTGCTTGCTTCTGGTCATCTTTCAGATAAAGAAGCCAGGCATCGAATGCGATGCGCTTTCGCACTTGGAACGTGTTGATTTCGAAAACGAGTAGGCGGCCCTCTTGGTTCACTTGGCGACACACATAGGTCAAAGCTAGCAGCTCGTCCCATGGCTTATAGTCTGTCTCTTTCTTGCTTTCGTAAGGACAGTATCGAAGCTGGCAATCTTTCACTGTCTCAAGTCGACCGAGCCCACATACCGGCTCAACGAGGTGCCCACCGAGAGCATATTCATAGATTCGGTTACGTAGTTCACCTGGCAGACGAAGAAGTGGTGAATTCTTTTGATTGCTCAGGTACCTTTGAGGAATTAGCAACGAGTCACGAATGGGTGCTCAAACATACATTTGATCTCTCTTAGCCGTCTGGCTTCGAGTGACACGGCCGCTGCTATAGGTCTTGTGTACTCGATGTTCGCTCTTAGAAGCGCTTGTCGTTCGAGGCGCCTTCTTGATCTCTGAGCGCGCCATATCTCAATGGTATCTTCTTTCCGTTCGTGTGTCGCGAGTGGAGTGGGTGGAGAAGACGAAGTCGAGCAGGAGGGGCAAGCTGGGTGTTTGTATACATGTGCTTGGCAGGTGCCGTCATAAACTAGGGCGGTGAAGTGAGCCATCCTGCAGTGGTGAAAGTGAGCCGTGAGCGGTGAATGTGCACCGCGTTGGGGAGCTTCACTGTGGGTGACCGAGAGACTGGGCGGTCAAACGAGGGATCATAAGCGTTGCGCCTTCTGTGATCCGATTCTGCAGTGCGGCAGTGCGGAAATGAGTAGTACTGTGATGCACAGCGAATGTGTTGGAACTTGCTTTCGGTATGCGCTCAACGATGTCTGACGCCGTGCTTTCCGGTCCATCGTTGTTCCTTCTGGTGTGCTCCTTCCCCCTTGAGAGTTGCTGCTCGGCAGGAAAGCGCGCTCAATCCATGATGACGCAAATGATACACATGGAACGTCGAGTGGGCCAAGATGCAGATTGTGTAGAACAATTCGAGAGCTAGATATACATAGAGGTACTGATAAAAGTTAGTTGTTAGTAATGCTCGTGCTAAGGAGGTCAGATCGTTGCACTCGCTTAAGGTAAGAAGGACAATTTGGTCTCACTTGGGCAGTATAATGAGACTTGAATTTGCCCCAACGAATCTGGGACTCTTGTTTGTTCCTATGACACGCATTTGATGCATGTTATGCTGCTTTTTGGTAGTCATGTTCTTGACAAGTGATGCCATAAGAACATAGCAGCTAGATCACCCTTGCAACTCTCACACTTCGTCTCGTATTACAACCCACTAAGCACACTCTGCACACCAACACTATTGACATCGTCCCTCCTCCCAATAAATCCCTTCAACTCCTGCGCATCCACACCTCCTGCAGCCCTCAGTCTATCCCTCAGTGCCTCCGGCCCGATGATGAACAACGTGCTAACATCAGTCAGCACGTCCATCGCCCCACGCTCCAAATCTTCACCAGTCGGCCACCCTCTGACAAGCTCAACATAGCGATTCATATCTTTTGACACACTAAGTCCGCCAACCTGCGAGATCGTGAATTTGAGCAAGTGGGCAAGAACGAGGGAACGTAAGCCGCGAGCGAGTTCGGCGAGGAAGAGGGAGAGATTTCGTCCGGAGAGAGCTGCTGTAGCTTGTGTGGCGACGCGGGTGAGGAACGCGACGACTTCGTGGCAGGCCTGTGTCTCGCTCGTGACCATGAGGTCGTCATCTTTGGGTCGAAAGTCTGTCTTCTTCTGCTGAGCCAGACACTTGTTCACCCAGTTCAGAGAGGCCGTTAGAGTGAGGTTGAGGATATTCGAAAGCTTCGATTCGAGAGTTGCCATTGTTACGACTGAGGACTTTTCGAGCTCACGGCGGATGCTAAGATTAGGCGAGCAGAGTGGGAGGAGTATGGTGGTGCTCGTTTGTTGAAGGAGATGTAGGATTGTGGTTATGGTGTGTAGGGAAGGGAGATGAGTGAGGTCTGGCGGTGTCTTCAGATTCTCTTGTGAAGCAGCGTGATCTTGGGCGCTAGGTTGAGGTTAGCAAGATATAGGGGCATTAAGATAAGGCCACTGACGCTTCCAAAGCTGTCTCGAGATAGATCTCGCCCATTTGCCGTAGCAACAAGCTCAGCAGGATCTGCACGTCCTTCGGCGTCTCATTGCTCGGCGATAATTCCAACCCACGTCCGACACCCTCTGCTAACCACTTCAGCATGCGCTTAGCAACAGACAGTGACAGCCTGCCATCCTCGTCCGTGACATCAATTTCTCGCTTCTCTTGTTGGTCTTCTTTCAAGCCAGCAATGCGTAGAAGTGTCGCCTTTTGGCTAGCAGGTAGGTCTGTACTCTCAAGACGCTCCATGTACTTGTCACGAGCAGATGCAGCAAGCTCTTTCCCTCGTTGAGCAAGTGACCCAAAGTATGAGGTCGGCATCTTGGCCCGTCGTGAATGATATATGGTGAATTTCAAGAGCAACGAGGAATAGAGTTCTTCGAGATTCTTCTTCTCCCGCTCAATGTACTTCTCACCAATGAAGTAAGATGAGAAGAGCTCATCAAGTTGCTGGTCCAACGTAGCCGCAACCTGTGAGGTAACGGGTTCTGGGTGTTCCGTCAAGCCATGTGTTTTGAGATCCTCGACAAGTTGAGTGATGTAAGCTCTTGAGGCTTGTAAAGAGCGAAGGAAAGCGAGTGATGAGAGTTCGCTCGCTTTGTCAAGTACCATCTCTAGGCGTTGTTGAATTGACTGCTGGAAAATACGCTCCACAAATCTAATCAGAACCTCCTCGTAGTAAGGAAAAGCTCGCTTCATGACGGCGGATTCCTCTTGCACAACAATCTTGACTTCATCAATTAGAGACTGCAGTGTTGTTTCGACAAGTGGTGGCTCTGCATCTGGGTCCTGAAGATGTTCCCACGTTTCCGGGTCACTATTCAGACCCTCCGCGAGGAGTTGCGTTCGGTCGATGAAGAACGAGTGTTGGTTGACATAGGTGGTAATGACACTGGCACCGTCGTTGAAGCCTCTCAGAGCAATCGCACAATCGCGCATGCCATTGTAATTTGGTCGTCGATAGCACTCATCGAATTTGCTGAGAAGATCTTGTTCAAGACCCTCCAAGAACTTCTCGATGACTTCCTTTGTGTTGTGCTTGGGTCGCTGTAGCCTCTTCTTGGCGTTGGTCTGTCCTTCACCATTGGCACGCGGATTGGCCTCTGGGTCCAGACGAATGCTGATTCTCAGTAGTTGGCGTGCGATCTCAGCGCACCGCACAATGTCTCCGCTCCTTCGCTGATCTTCCAAGATGTTGAGTTCGCCGCGTTCACTGACCTCTTGCCAGCATTCGATCAGGAACTTTGCGTCGAGGGCTCTTTTCCTTTGACGATCCAACTCTTCCAGTCGCTCACCTATGCGCATAGCGATATTGCCGCCAGAGTCTGGCCCTCCATCATCACCGCCATTGAGCGAGCTGTCCAGCCTTTGAAAGCGATCAATGGCTTGCTCAAGTCGTCTGCCTAGAGACTCGACGTTTTGATTGTGTTGCGCTTCTGCCCGCCTCACGGCCCCCGATAGTTCATTCTCCTTCTCCTCTAGGTCCTCGGACAGATTATTGAGTCGCGTCAGCGCATGTTCGAAGGTGCGGATGAGAGGCTTCGGGTCGAATGCCTGCTGGCCAGCGGCTGCTCCTGACTTTCGTGAGGCAGGTACGGCGGCGTCGGAGAGGTCTTCGATGAAATCTTTGACTATGAAGTCTTTGCTCTGGAAAAATTAATATCTATACACGTAACTGAGCATCCTGGGCTATCTTACAGAGAACTTGTCTAAAGTGAATTGTGGACCCCTGATAGATGTCCTCGAAGTCGCATGGGTGAGCTGTGACACCGTTTCGGCGTTCGAGTTCTGCATCGTGAGCACCAGAAGGACAGCTTAAAACGAGTTCAAGCGCAGTCCTATGAATTGCTCTAGTAATCAGTGCTCTATCGTCGCCGTCTGGCTAGGTTACGTCGCCCGGGAGCCGGTGTTTTGGAGCTGTCGCGGAGCATGGGTTGTTCTGCTACCGGATAATGCTCTTGAAGGTGTACTTGGAGTAGCGAAGGATTGTTTATGGCGGGAAAGGCAATACGTGGAGTGAATTGGACCTCAACATCAAAGAGTTGATGCTCCCGAAGTCGTGGATGTGGCTGAAGCCGCCCCGCGTCTGGATCCCTTGTCTGCGCCTACAGCAGCTGCAGCCGAACGAGCACCAAGTGACCTCATGCACGCAAAACCTCGTTCTAGAGAACTGAACATGACAATACAAACACTTGTCCTCTTATGGCCACAGTCATCAGCACTTGCGACAACGTAGACTTACGCGCAATCGCGCCTCGCTCCAAGGCTGAGCAACCAAGATGCGACGCACTTGGCTTACTATTTCGGTAGGATCCGCCGCCACACGTATGCACCAGCCTCAGCGTTGGGAAATTCATATGATCTGACGTCTCCCAACAATGGCCTGCTAACACGAGTGCATCGCCTCTCTTTCTTCAATTAACACTGTTTTCTGGAGTTCTGTCTGTTTTCCAATTACTGTACAACTATTTTGTCGCCATTTGGCAGCCCCATCGCTCGCAATGGCAGCCACAGGCATCACACCGGTACAAGAGGCTGCCTTCCGCAAAGGAACCCTCAACGGCAAGCAATTATCCGCCAAGGAGCGCGAGGAGCTTTTGAAACCTTTCCTACCCGCCGAACCCACATCTTCCGACGTCGAAGCCAAAGCCGCCCGCAGGCGCCGCGCATCGCAGAAGTCCAAGGTCTCGAAACATGGCCCGGTGAAGAACCTCCTCTTCTTCGCTGTCTACCACCTGATCGCCCTCCTATTCAGCATCTTCTTCCGCTTCCGGCGCGCGTTCCGCCTCGTCCGGGGGAAGCTCGTTTCCCTGCTCAAATACCATCACCGCACGCCCGAGTTCATCGCTCACGATGTTAAGAACCTCGAGAAGCTACCGAAGCATTTAAGTGTGATCGTGGAGTATCAGGAGGATGATGGGAGTCAGGGCAATGCGGGGCTGGAAGGGTTGGTCAATGATGTGTGCGAAATTGCAGCCTGGGCAGCGAGTGCGGGGATTCCTTTCTTGAGCATCTACGAAAGAACAGGTGAGTCGAGTTAGAAGAAGAGAAATATGGTAACATTGAAGGTTGACACGGAGCAGGTGTCCTGAAGAACTACCTCCCCCAAACCCATGCCAGCATCTGGAACACGCTCGAATCATATTTCGGCCCACGACGCAAACCAACTCTCTCCCTTCGAGCACCCCACCTAAGCTCCTACTCGCCTCCAAACACACCTCCCCAGATGGCACAGCCCAATGGCGACAATCTCAAAGAAGAACGTCAGCATCTCACAGTCCTACTACTCTCAGAGCACGACGGACGAGACACAATTGTCGACTTGACACGTACCCTAGCTGAGATGGCGCAGAAAGGCGATGTCCGCCAGGAGCAGATTAACATGGATTTGATTGATGCTCAACTAACCGACCATGTCTCGAGCGAGCCGGACCTGTTGATCTTGTTCAGCCCGACGGTGCAATTGAAGGGGTATCCGCCGTGGCAATTGCGGTTGACTGAGATATTGTAAGCTGGCTTTTCTAACCTTGAGTAATTACTTGCTAACTATACTCCTTAGCCATCTTCCAGACAACAAAGGCGTAAACTATCAAGTCTTCCTGCGTGCGCTCTACAACTTTGCAAAGGTCGAAATGCGTCTGGGAAGGTAGATTGGACCTTGAGTATTTATCCTACGTTCTGTCCTATCAATACCCATTCTTATTTTACGATCAACTGGTCAAGTGACGACCGCTTCTCAAATGCTGCCCTCCCGCCTTCAATCCATGTGATGTCAACGTCGTGATGTACAATGTTAATGGGGTGAAGAGGGGAAGTCTAAAGTGTATATTGGCCCAATATGATCGCAGCTTGTTCAATGCCATCAAGGCGATCACGCAAAGGCAACTGTAGGTGTGGAGGTATCTCAGATGTGATAGATGGTGCTATCTACACCCTATCTTCATGCCCGCTGTGACCGCTTTTGTGCGTTACAGCCATCGAGAGTAATGCACCTAACACCTGTATTCGTTGTAGGTCATCAAGTACATTGTCCGCCCCACGAAAGAACCCATGCAACCAAGACCCAGACCATTTATTTGAGAGGAATGAAACGGGAAGAGTGAGTGGCACCAATACCCGGCCTTCCGTGCTTGACGGGCTTGCTGTGGGTTTGTTAGCTGTGCGTTCATCTTGGCTAGAGATGGAGATAATGGGTACGTACTATGAGATGGAGAACTCTCCAAGGTAGTGGCCGACCATCTCGGGCTTGATTTCGACCTGGTTGAACTCCTTGCCGGAGTAGACACCGATGACGCTGCCGATCATCTCGGGGACAACGATCATGTCACGGAGGTGGGTCTTGACGAGGTCGGGCTTCTCGTTGGGCCTAGCCTCCTGCTTCGACTTGCGGAGCTTCTTGATGAGGCCCATGGGCTTGCGCTTGAGACCGCGGTTGAACCTTCTGCGAGCACGGGCGTGGACGAGGTCACGGAGCTCCTCTGAGCCAAGGTCAAGGAGCCTGCACACTGATCAGCATTCTGTCGCACAGTATGCAAAATTGACAACGGCGCAATCGATTCGCCGCTGGCTCCGGGAAACGTACTGGTCGAGGTCGACGCCACGGTAAGAGAACTTGCGGAACGCTCTCTTCCTCTTAAGCTCTACAAGATATATCGTCAGCCCAGGTCCCTTCACAATTCCAGTATGTGTCCTCCGCGAGTAAAACGTTTTGGGCTCATTTTGAAAGCGTCGAGTACTCATCCGCACTCGATTGCGGTAACGATCTGTATAGGAAAGGTTCGAAGGGAGGTTAAAGCGTACCGGCAGCCTCCTCGGCGTTCTGTGTGATGATTAGCAGGCTGCAATGGAGAAGCATAGCGACTGGTACATACGTATTCGGAATCAGCCATGATTGCGGTTGTCGAAGTTGCTAGACAGTGAACTTCGATGGGTCGCTGGGTGGTTGTCGGGTCGTCGAAGTTGCGTGTCGTGCGGTCCAAATCGTCGTGGGCTCCGCTGGCTAAGCGAGGTCTTGGCGCGCTATTGGCCGCGCAAAGTGCAGTGATGCATGACCTTCGGAAAGAGCGAATGAACACGAAAACAATTCCGATAGATATCACCGGTGATTATAGACCCTTTTTCTGTATAAGATGCGTTTGACAGCGTTTTACATGATTTCGACACTATTTTGTTCAAGCGTGTTCCATTGCTCTACGAAGTGATGTTCACCTCTGTATACCAGAAACACAGCAAAATCACGTTCCACATAGCTATCAAGCGATGAGAAAAAAGAATCATCAACATCATGTAGATGTAGCCTTCGGTGTACGATTAAGAGCCATTTGATTGCATACGTTAGGACCACACCACGACAAGATGTATCACGGCGAGAATTGAGGGTGCATGGCTTCATTGAGGGTATCCTAGCGGGCAGATATCAGAAGATTGCCGCAGTGTTGTTTCCTGATCCCATCCTTCGCGCGCTCAACACCGCCCAAATCCTCGTATTCGTGTCGCATGATTCTCGTGATAACAGAGAGATTGACCGGATCATACTTCGTCGGAAACCAGAGATTGACGATGCGCTTAGTCGAAGAGACCGAAGCCCATGTCCTCGTCTGACTCCTCCTTCTCCTCCTCCTTCTCCTCGGCAGCAGGAGCATCGGCGGCACCACCGGTAGCGGCAGCGGCGCCACCAGCAGCAGCACCACCGCCGGAGCCACCAGAGGGAACGGACGCGAGCTTGGAAGAGCCCTCAGTGATCAACTACCGCATGTAAGCATGACTCCAAAGCACTATTCGTACGCGATATTACATACCTCGTTGATGTCCTTGCCCTCGAGCTCGGAGATGAGCTTCTCTAGGCGCTCGTCATCGGCCTCGATACCGACGGACTCAAGAACGGTCTGTCAAAGCTGTGAGAAAATGTCCTCAAAACGTGTGTCCGTATAGTCTGACCTTGACGTCGGAGGCAGAGGGCGAGGTGTTTCCACCAAGGCCAAGGAGGAGGTATGCCGCGAGGTGCTTCATTGTGAATGTGGTTGGAAGGTTTCGTCTGGTAGGAACACGAGTTCAATCGATTTAACCTGCGTCTATTAGTATGTCTATCGAGGCTCGATGGCGTAGAAGGAATGCGCACCGTATGACCGGAGACTGAAGCTACAAGTTCTCGTCGTGGGTTGTCGATCGTAAAAAGTTCGGTCGGCTCAGAGTGGAATATTGATGGTGGGCGTTCGCGATGGCGCCATACCGCTTCTGACTAGCGCCATTGACACCGGGCACGTGATGTCAAAGCCCAGCTATAAAGTGACCTGTCCGCGCCGCCACTGTCTACCTATTGTCCCTGGCCGCCAGCGCACTCAGTATTTTACCGGCCCCGTGCGCCTCTCTCTCCGCGCACGCTTCTGCCTCCTCGTCGACTATTCATATCGGCGACTTCTTACCTGGGAAGCATGTACAACTTGCCCTCCAATCGATTCGACCGGTAACACTGAGTCAAACGCTTATCAGTCGCCCACCATGAGTGTGAGTCCTGCGCGCCAACAGCGCCAGCTCTCTTATGCTGATCTCGACTCTCAGGCCTTTAGAGACATCATGTCAATAGTTGACCCTACAGCGCCAAAAACACCCACAGCATCCAAGCAAGCCGCGCCCTCCGGAGCCGCGAAACCTGCGCCGCGACCGGCTGGGGGGCCGAATGGCGCATCGCAGACCCCGCAGCTGAAGCGTAAAGCGTCTGGTCCGGTTGAGAGTAGTCAGGTCAAGATACAGCGCAAAGAAGGTGACCGACCCGTCGCGCAGACGAATGGTGTAATCCGTTCTTCATCGACGCCTGCAGCGGCGAGGCCAAATCCACCGCCAGCTACTTCTACCGTACCATATCGCGGCACTGCAGCTCCAGCCTCTGCAAAACCCGCAAATCTAGTGGCGAGGAAGCCTGTTCCTTCGTCAGCTGCACCATCCGTTGCTCCCAAACCTGCAGCGTCTGTCGCCAAACCTGCACCGGCAGCTACCAGCTCTTCTGCCGCATCGTCTACCGCCCCCAAGAAAGGGTACCTAGCACTACTCCAGAAAGCGAAAGAGAAGGACACCACAAAGCCTCTTGCTCCACCATTGAAGCATGAGCCAACCAAAATTCTGTCAAGGAAGGAACGTTTGGCGCTCAAGGCAGAAGCAAGCGCAGGTGCCAAAGGGAAGAAGTTAGGTGCAGGGCTGCCTTCAAAACACCCCGATCCGAAGGTCGATCCCTCAAAAGACAAACGCAAACCAACTGAAGTAGGCTATCAAGGTACTGCGCGTCCTGCTAAGAAGCCTGTTGAGATTGGTTACCGGGGGACGGCCAGACCTGCAAGTGCTCCCGCACCTTCGAGTCGGGATGGAGTATCTGCAGGCAAGGCGAAAGCGCAGCCGGCCAAAGGTCGATATGATGGTTATGCAGATTGGGACGATCTCGATGATATGGATGAAGAGGAGAACGACTATGCATCTGATGCCTCCTCTGACATGGAGGGCGGTGTATGGGACGTCGAAGAGGAAGAGCAGATGGCACTCAAGGTTGCTAAGAAGGAGGATGCGGAAGCACTAGCTGAGGAAATGAGGCTGAAACGCGAGAAAGAAGAACGGAAGCGAAAGTTATCGGCCATGTCAAAAGCTGCTGCCGCCAAGAGGAGATATTGAAGACATTGGTCAGGAGTTACGGTTCACGATTCTACGGCATACCACAATGGGGGCGTTTGATTAGCATTACCGCGACTGCATAGCATGGAGCTGGTTACACATTCTGGAGCGGATTTCTGTTACCAAGAGGCATTCATGATTTTGGGCATATTGAGTCACGATCGTGTTCTCACAGTAAGTGGTCCATAACAGAAGACCACGCATAGTGTATATTTAGGAGGGTCGTTGGTGATCATGCCGCCAGTTCCAAGAATCATAATGGTACTTCACGAAACAGCTTCACAGGCTCTGACTGTAATCCAGTTCACGTGCCTCACGTCCCATCCTTGTGGAAGACTGACAAACACTCTAGATTTCCATAGGACATTACTTGAACTTCAGGTGATCTCAGCACTTGAAGAATGCTGTGATACGATCGTTGACAACAACGCAATGGCAAACGCCAGCTCTTGACAGGCGAACACATCGACATGGCAAATACAGCATCACCCCCCATAAGAATATGGATTCAGCACTTACACACATATTGCCGAACAACCCTTAATATTGCGGTCTCTGTCGAATATTCTGCAATATAACTTTCCACGCTGAGAATATGCCGGCATATTTACAGCGCCTCAAAAACTCATTACGACGTCGTTCGCACTCTCAAAAAGCAAACCTCAACATGCCATCCACTGAAGATGAAAGCAGGAAGCAACGGACCGATGATTATGACTATGAGGAGGAGATTGCGGGACCCAGAAGGCATAGGGCACTATCACCACTCCCTGAGATCACTGATTTGGGTCCACCAACTGCAGGTCGATATGCAAACGAAGACATTTACTGGAACAGCATCATGACAGAGGCAGTTGTCGATCCTGAAAAAGCGAGGATCAAAGCAAGGCGAGACGCAAAGTCTCAAGGATCTACAGAGACCGCAGAAGTGAAGACATCAAAGAAGATCCCCAGTCACGGTCAGGATCTTGAGGCTACCAAAGAGGAGGTCTGTAGCAGTACCTCTAAAACCAATAGCATTGGCAAGCAACAGCCGAACCAAAGCTGCGATAACAAATCGGTGCCAGAAACAGGACAAGGAAAAGATCAAGCGGACAAGGATGTTCTGGTTATGCTTGCCTACCCACTAACATATACTGAAGGCCTTGCTGAACCACAATCCCTCTCTAGGGAGCCGATCACTCCGGAAACCAAAGAGTATGACGCTTTCATGGACTACCCCTTTGAGAACTCGGCGCACATATACCACGACAACGACGGACGTCGATACGTTGTGCTTCCAGAGCATAACACCAAAACAACACAAACCCTTCCTTCGAAGCGTAGTGCCGTTCATGAGGACCCTCAATATCTAGACGAAAAACCGACGCTTCCCCAGAAAGCTATAAGTAAATCAGGACTGCAATCGAACAGCCATGTACAGAAGTCCTCCAACGGTAGGGTCCTGACATGGACCCTAGCTCTGAATCGCACTCTAGATGACAAGACCGTGGATCCCGCGATGAAGCAAGCAGTACAAGAGCGCGTTCAAAGCAGCAACATGGTCAATGGCTTCAAGAACGACGAAAAAGTCCTCGTCTCGGCACAGGATGCGGGCTTCGTGCCAAACTTTAGCTATCCAATCACTGGGAGTGCGTTCTATGAGAGGGTTGATCCTCATAATAGACCAAGAGGACATATGTTGATCGGAGCTACAGCAGAAGACCGTAAAGGAGAAGGAGAAAAAGCGAAAAAGCTCACGAACGGTGTGACTCGCGACTCCTCTGATAGTGGGTACTCGACTGATTCGTCTCATGACACCCTGTATCGCGCACTTTCCCCTTCCGATACAGCTCCAGACCGCGTACACTCTCTCTTGGGCAGCGTCCTCACGCCTTCCGAACTCTGCCTCCATTACCGCATCGTCAATGGAGCCTCCAATACTGAAATTTTCAACTCTGCTCCTTCGTCAGGGACAGCACCTATCTCCAATGCGGAAAGCTCAACACCTCGCCAGATTAGGCTGATTCGCAAACTTCACACTATTACCCTAGGACTACAGGACAGGGTAAATGGACTTGAAGATGGGCTCGTCCCGCAAATGAGTAACTGGCTTAAGAAGAAGGATGTGAGAATTGATGAGCTGGGCGTTGAGTGTCAGAGGTCACAAGATCAGATTGCGAACCTAAAGTACGTGGTCGACTTTGGGAATAAGGTCATACGCCGCAGCTGGGAACGGGAGTCGGAGGTCTGGCGGACCCTGGCGCAATTACAGAAGAGTCACAGAGCCAGAGACAACGCATTATACAGGAGGATCACCAGGCGGTGGCGCGACCAGGGACTCCATGCGCATCAGCGTGAAGATACAATCTCAAGCGAGAGCGAACGACAAGCTTCACGCTACGCGTTCCTGGACGACTCAACCCGTAGCACAATACGCACTATCTCGGCTCTATCGAACAGTGAGTTAGATGCACTTATTACGATATCCGCACAGAATGTGAGGGTGCTCGGAGAGGATGTTGCGGACATGGTCAGACTAGTCGAGAAATGTAAGCAAGTGAATTCAGGGATTGAGGATATCGGGAGACCAAGGGAGGGGTCTTGGAGAGAACTTTGAAAGCGTTTGGCTAATCATGTATTCCTGTGTTCGATTGAGCAGTCGTATATTTCATATTGTACTAAATTCAACGACATGTCAATAATGTACCTCCTGATCGCGTGGCGCGTGGCAATTCTTTATGGCTGAAACAACGAATATGAGAAGAACAACTGAGTAGCCCTACGTCATCTTAGTACAATGGCATTTACTCAAGCATTTCCATATGGCTGTAGTGAATGTTTCGTGACGAGAGATATATGTATTTGAGCACGGGCCATCCACTTCAGTCGCGACTTCCACTTAACGCGTTCCCTGAGTTACCCCAACTTTACACAGTACGGCCACACACTTGCGCTCTCCTCTCGACCACACATTACTCCCCTCCCTCACTCCTCACCATGTCTGAAGGATCTCGACCAAAGTACGACAACCTCCCAGGCATTGATACTGCGCCCGATATCTACGAAACCCCCGATCTCGCCGAAGATGTCTCCACGATCCAGGCTTCAACTGTTGTCTCCGAATCGGACGGAGAAGACGACAAGGATCCTGAGGAACCTGAGAGATCTGCAGTGCATCATCAACGCCTCCAGACCGACCAGGCTCGCAATCGCTTCCAGCCCTCGCGCGTAGACGCACATGGCGTGGATTTCTCAGACAACATCACGGCACAGCGCCGATCCTACCGCACATCTACCCAACGTCGGCGACGGCGCGGCGAAATATTAGGAGATGATAGTGATGAAGAGGAAGAGAGCTTTGCAAAGAAGCTGTTGAGGATAAAGCGGGAACTGGCCGGGTTAGAGCACGAGTACGAACGGAGATTAGAGTCAGGGGACAAGTCGAAGATCGAGGAGCAGGATCCCAAGGAAATGCTGGAGATTATAGCGAGTAAGGTCGACACGATATACGCCGCCCATAAAGGTGGTGCTCGCGGCGCAGATGCAATACTAGACAGGACGGTCAAGAAATTCGACAATTATAAGCCGTTCGAGCCTAGTCCCAAGCTGACCAAGGCGATTGCAAATCAGCCACCACTGCCGGGGACACAGATACAAAGAAGTCAACTGGACTTCGTACTGAACCAAGCAGCCGAGTTTGATAAGCGTATCACTCAGTTGGAGAACAACCTGGGGTTGAACGGGAATACGATGCCAGAACTAAGCGAGAGTGCGCCGTTCCCAGTCTTCACTACGCTGACGAACTTGGAGCAAACTCTGGGTCTTATTGGAGATGCCTCAACAAACAACATGGACGCAGCAATACAGCAGATCAAGAGGCTTACCGCGGACGCTGAACACCTGAAAGAAGTCAGGACAGAAGCCTCACGTGCCGGCTCGAGTAACGGCGAGAACAACACTACCACATATCCAGACCAAGAAGCCAAGATCAATGCTCTCTATGGTACTCTACCTTCTATCGATAAGCTCTCTCCTATCCTACCTTTGGTTCTCGAGCGTTTGCGCACACTACGTCTGGTCCACACGAGTGCCTGGCAAGCTGATCAAGTACTGTCTGCGTTGGAGAGACGACAATCAAAGCAAGAGTCTGAGATCAAGAGGTGGGAGCGGCAACTGGAGATCGTAGAGAGGGATATGAAGAAGAGCGAGAAAGCCATGCTGACCAATATGAAGGTTGTTGGCGATGATGTCAAGATGCTAGAGGGGAAGTTGGCGAAGCTAAATGCAGGGAGTCAGTGAAGAGAAGCAGATCTCGAAGGTCATCACAGATGATCAATAGATCTGACCTGGAATTCTGATCTGCAGGAATTGAGAGCGCGCGTTGCATGGCTATTATCTCAATTGATCGTTAAGATACCCCCGTAGTTAGCCATTACTCAAGATGTTCACATGTTTTCCTCTGAAGCGCTTTGTGAGGTATTGTTCCAGGCATATATCAATCCGAATTGATTATTCGGGTCAGAAAAATGACAAGTCTATATACAACTCTACTCGTCGATTGACATTCAAGCCACCACGACTAATCGTTATTAGGTATACCAGTACTCCCAGCCAACCGGAGTACATCCTCCTCCGCGTAAGCGAATGATCCTAGCACGAGGTGGTGGATGAAGCTCAAGTCATTGCGATCATGCAACTAATGAGACTTTGAAGCAATCTATAGTTCGCTCGATAGAAATAGAAGAAATGGGGCCGCGGAGCAGAAGTCTTCGCGTGGTGTGGTACTGGTGATGGTGGAGCGAGGGTGGTGTGAGGGGACATGATCGGCGATATTTTGCTCTTCTGCCGATGGAAATTTATCTCGAGCAAGCTTCTCAGTACCACCTATCGCTCTCACAAAACCTAGTTCCGACCATCGATAATCCTTATACTGCGACTTCCTTTTTGCGCTTGTAGCAATGCCCAAGCGCAAGAACGAGGCGCCAGCCAATGGCAAGGCGACGAAGAAGCGAGCCATTTCCGATGACGAGGCTCACCAGAACTTCCACAAAGGCCTCTTCGACAGCAAGGTGCTCGATGGATATACGAATTACTACGCTGAGTCGCAACCGTATGTACCAATTCCTTCTACTAGAATGCAATAATTTGCCTGACCGAATACATAGCTACAAGCACGCAGTAATACAGAACCTCGTCAATGACCAGCTCCTCCGCAATGTTCGCAACGAAATCCGCGAACATATTTCCTTCACGCCTAAGGAGACGGATATCTACAAGATCCACCAGTCCGGCGACCTAGCAAATCTGGATGGCCTCGACGATTCGGCGCTCAAGCGCTTGCCTTCGCTGCTTACGCTTCGCGATTCCTTGTACTCATCCGCTTTCCGCAAATACTTGTCTTCGATCACACAGTCTGGGCCGCTGAGCGGCGTGAAGACGGATATGGCTGTGAATGTTTACACACCGGGATGCCACTTGCTATGCCACGACGATGTCATCGGGAGCCGACGTGTGAGCTGGATCTTGTATCTCCTAGACCCTGATATTCAATGGAAGCCAGAGTGGGGTGGCGCACTTCGTTTGTATCCTACGGAACATTTGAAGACACCAGATGGTGACGAGGTCAAGGTACCGCAGCCTGACTTCTCGCTCTCAATACCACCCGCTTGGAACCAGCTGTCGTTCTTCACAGTACAGCCTGGAGAGAGTTTCCATGATGTCGAGGAAGTATATAGGAGAAGTGTCGAGGAGAAGATAGAGGAAGATGGAGGCCGCATCCGCATGGCCATTAGTGGCTGGTTCCACATTCCACAGGAAGGTGAAGAGGGCTACGAGGAGGGTCTCGAGGAGAAGTTGGCCGAGAAGAGTTCCCTTGCTCAACTACAAGGAGGCAAAGCTGATATTTTCGACGAGCCGCAAGCACAATGGGTCGACAATCCGGACTGGGAAGAGCAGGCGAAACAAGAAGAGGACGACGAGCTTACCGAGAACGAAATCGACTTTCTCATCAAGTACATGAACCCGAACTACCTTACACCGGACACAGTTGAAGAGCTATCGAAGATGTTCTCTGACGAGTCTTCATTAAGACTCGCTGAGTTTTTATCTAACAAATTTTCTGCGCGACTACGGACCTATCTCGAGTCTAAGGATCACGAAAAGACTCCCAGCCTCCCAACAAACCCATACCACAAGGATTCAAAAGTTGGTGTTGCGCGACCGCCACATAAGCACCGTTACCTCTACCGCCAGGCCATTCAACCTATTCCTACTACTCCTTACCCAGAAAATGACGCGATGACGCCCTATGATGACCTTGTCGACGTCCTCTTTCCTCATCCTGCTTTCCTGAAATGGATCTCGCTGGTCACAGGCATCACTCTCACAAAGAGCAACATCTTTGCGCGCCGTTTCCGACGAGGTCTGGACTATACTCTGGCCACAGCATATGAGGAAGAAGACCCACAGCTCGAAGTATGTCTTGGTATCACGCCCTCCAAAGGCTGGGGTGATGAAGACGAAGAACCGGAAGAAGAAGAAGCACCGCAACAGAACGGCAATAGCAGTAGTTCGAGCAAGTCCAAGAAGAAGAACGGCAAAGCACCCGTTCCTGAGCCCAAACCTGAAGAAGAGGTGGGCGGTTATGAAATGTACATGGCTGGCGAAGACGCCGACGACGTCCCTAATGTTTCCTCCGAGCCATCAACATCCACAGGGGCGGGCCAGCGTCGCAAAGCGAAAGCGGATCCTGCTATCTACAAGTCTGCGGCAGACGATGAGGACGATGGCATCCTCTTTAGCCAGCCTGCGGCTTGGAATAATATGGCGATTGTACTGAGGGATCAGGGAGTGTTGCGATTCACCAAGTATGTCAGCCGAAGCGCGAAGGGCGATCGGTGGGATGTTTGTGCGGAGTATGGTGTCGAGTTTGGTGAGGATGAAGATGACGATGAGGAAGATTGAATATACGACGAGAACGATGTTCACAGCGATTAAGGAAGGAGGATGCGGAAGGATTTGTGACGAGGATCTTGTTCGCATGTGTGGAGTTTCCGCCGCGGCCCAAGTATGAAGAGACGGCTATTTGCATGCGATGTAGATCATGACACGATTTAATGAAGACATGCTGTTTTTGCGTTCGATACATACTATGCTCTTACGACAGCACATGCATGTAAGCTTCTTCCCTAGTGGGTGACGACACAACCACCTGACTTGTTTGGATGCGACCAGCATGTTATAACCGCGCTGACATTTAGGCCCTCCATACGCCTTGCGATGGACCCATTACTCTCTATATAGTTCTCCACTCCTCTTAATACCTTCAATCCCAAACACTAAACACACCGAATAATTCGAAAACCGAATAAGCTTCTACCATTAGCGACAATGGCTTCATCATCAGAGGTCTCGCAAAGCAAAAGGATGACAAGAGACGACCTTGATGCTCTAAGCATAATGACAGAAGAAGTAAAAGAAGTCCGTACATCCATCTTATACATATTCTCAGCAAAACCCATGCTAATCAACCCAGTTCTTCACACACAACGGGGCGCCGCTCTCGCTCGGCGACGCAAACTCCATCATAACCGGCCGCAACGCCGTCTCCCCCAAAGCCCTCCGTGATGCGCTAGGTCCAGTACCCCCCTCCATCGAAGAAAGCGAGATCCAAATTCCCATCCCCAACTCATCATGGACATCTCGTGCCCTACTTACCCGGCCCCCTCCCTCTTCCAGCACAACCCCAGGCCCCCTAATCGTCCTCTATCACGGCGGCGGATTCGTCCTGGGCCAACCGGAAGGCGTCCTCGTCTACGCAAGAGCATTCACACTGCTATTCAACGCAACCGTCATATGTGCTTCATACCGTCTCGCGCCCGAGGTACGAAAGTGACTCCACGAAATACTATTCGAATGTTTTGCTAACATACGAATAGTAAGTAACTAACATTCTTTATTACGCTGCGCAACCTTGCCTCAGAGATATCCTAGAGACATCTTAGAAGGGTGTCTGTGAGGATGCCTTGAAGGTGTCTGTCAAGATGTCTCGAAGGTGTCTAAAGCAGCTGCTCTAACTGAACCGTCTTACTTGGTATTCGTATTCCCCTAAACCAAGACAGTGCTAATTGTGCCGCTACTTTGCAGGCACAAGTTCCCCATTGGCGCGAACGATGCATATGACATTCTCACCTGGTGTGCCACGAACGCGACTACCACGTTGCGAGCAGATCCGAGCAAAGGATTCATCGTCGGTGGCAACTCTGCTGGTGCGAACTTCGCTGCCGTGCTGGCAAGACGCAGTGTCGAAGAGGGGTTGACCCCGCGCTTGACGGGGCAGTGGTTGAGTTATCCGCTTATGGCGCATCATGATGCGACGAGGGAAGGGGTGGAGGGGTTAGTGGAGCAAGTGGGTAAATATAAGGAGCTTTGGGGTGTGTCGTGGGAGATGAATCGCGATGCGCCGCTTATTGATGCGGAGGCTGCGAAGACGCTGTTTTCTTGCTACGAGCCTGATCTTAAGTCGCCGAGGTATAATCCGTTGGTTCGAGGGGAGCCTAGGGAGTTTGATGTTGCGAGGTTCCCGAAAGCTTTGGTGCAGGTTGCGGGCTTGGATATTATGCGCGATGATGGGATTGTGTATGCGTATGCGCTGGAGGATGCGGGTGTGGAGGTGAGGTTGTTGGCTTATAAAGGGGTACCGCATGCGTTTCCGGCGTTCTTTCCTACATTGCAAGCTAGTAAGCAGGCGTTGGTGGATATTGCTATGGGTTTCGGGTGGTTGATGGGGATCGAGATTGAAGAGGAGATGGCGAGAAACGTTATGTTGAAGCGTGCATAAGAGATGTATGTTGTTTTCTTCTTGGAATTGAACCAGGGTTGTTCTGGATCTTGCCTTTTGTATCCTTAATAGCCGGCGACTTTCAAGTTTGATGTCGATCCTGCCTACATCCTGGTGGCTGAGTTAATGATGCGTAGAAGAAGACGCTTGCAATTTCAAGTCGAGTCGAATAAAAGAATATTTATAACAGCTACAATTGACCTATGTATTCTTAGGGATAAAGATAAGATATGCTAAGGCCTGTAAGATGGTGGTCTGGCAACGGGTGGCAACGGCTTCGGGTCACAGTACGATCGAATATGAGGCAAATGTTGGAGTGGAATCAACGATCCCCTACCAGTGATGCTGTCTGACCAATCGAAGTGGCTCTCCAGGACTAATGGCTTCTGAATACTCTTGCGAGGTCGTGCGTACCCTTCTGACGAACTGGTGTCTGATGGTAGTTTCGTCCTCGACCGTTGCCATAATTTCCACATCGATCGGTATGTTGGAATACAAGAGACGATGATGGTAAGATTCGCATTAATCACTGCGTAGAGGACATTATTGGTGGTATCATCGCCCGTGAGATTTCGAACGAAGCGGAAAAGTTCCAGTGCTATTGTCAAAAGACACACTGAGAACACAAGCACTAGTCCTAATTTCTGCGTCTTTCGAACGCGGAGTTTTCGCAGCATGTTGAGCGGGAGGAGCATAACTATAAAGTCAGTCACCTAAATAACGGCCAACTTGACAAGAACTCACCAGCTAAATCAGTGCTGACATTGGCGACACAAATGTAAATACGAGCCTTCTGCTGGTAAGAGTTATGCGTAGCACAGATAGCTAATCCCATAAGCTTGTTTGATTTGCAAATCGAAGAACGACTTACTCGGGTCATCCATCCTGTTAATCGGGCCACGCTGCGTCATAATACCTGCAAGAGCAACACCAAGTCCTACAAGGACGAAAGCCGCAACGCACCTATAAGAATATTAGTAATTAGAATATATAAATATATTTAAAAAATTTTTACTTACCACCAAGCCCGGATGAATGTGCGGGAAACCCAGAACAACTCTCGATAAAAGAGTAAGAAAGCGAGCTTCACGGTCCAGTGAAGAAAGTAGAATGTTGCTCCTTGCGCTGTCTGTAGTCTGCAGAATTCCGAAACTGTTGCTGCGGGTGGCTGCATTTGGAGCTCCTGGCTTTGGAGCATTATAGATGTTGGACCAAACATGGCCTGGGTGAGGGAGCAAAAGATAATGAGCCATCCGAGAGCACAAAGATGAGCTATGTCGTCCTTGTAGAAGCGAAGCGACACTTTATATCGAATAAGGTAACGACCGAGTGTCAGGAGAATACAGAGTCCAGTCAAAACCCACATCACAATCTAGATTCGTCAAGTCAGTAATATGTTGAGTGTTATGCAGATAGTAGTACGAACCGTGATGTCTAGCAGCAAAAGTACAAAGTCAGTGTATGTCGTACACATGAGTCGAAATAAATATGGTACGTACCTCTGAAAGTCACCATCCGGCGCGATGGCTGAAAATTCATCCTTTCTCCTACAAAAGATTGAAGTCAAGATTTTGATAGACGGTGATAACATGGCGTTTTTCAAGAAGTAGGAACCCGAGGTGCATGTGCGCCACATGAGGCAATCGCCTATCTGGGTTCCTGGTGCCTGACCCCAGATCGATGTAATACCCGACACGTGGGATCGCTTTGACCCGGAGCGATATATTAGGGGGTTGTCAGACGTTGAAGTCCGCTTCAGTAAGCCAATCATGTGGCTGCGCTTCAAGAATGCGCCTCAAACTCATGTTGGATTCGAATCGGCTCCGAACGACATGTCTACAATTTAAATGTAGACTTGAGCACTTCGACCGAGCCGGGCGTTGCCTTCTCGGGATACGAAAAGTCGACTTTATTTGAACGTGCTCATGGTATCCGTATGGCTGTCTCATGCTTGTACACCTATAGGCGTAGTCTCTAAATCTTTGCTGTCTCATACCAAGGCCTTGGATAGTTGCTGCGCATTCTGAAATAGTAGATTTGAACACATATGAGGCTTTGTGGCTCCGCCACGTCAAGGCCAAGCTTCGCGCCGTTGCCAACGACCCATGGAAATACAGAAGAAGCTGCTTTCCTCCACGCTGAGTTCCATATATGAATAGTGGGAATTGGATGCTGCAAAAGCCTAGTGGCTGGTAATCAATGTAAGTTTCGAGCGATGCGAACATGAGGATGATGAAGATCCATACCCGGAGGACCAACCCTGCAGGCACGTCCCAGCCTGTTCTAGCGCGCCTACCCTACTGCCCCTAGGTGTTAAAGTGTATCTCGATCGGACTTTCACTCTACACACGGCTCCTCAATCACGTCAATTTTTTTCGTCATGCCAACAAAGACATACATACACGCTGTTGAGTAATTAGACCATTGAACCGCGGTAAGTGGAGGCTGAACTGGCCCCACATCGCCCCCACCTCTCGCATCAGTGATGCACGCGAGTTAGTATCAAGCACATCTCAAGATGATCAGGAGTATCGAGGTACTCTATCTTGTGTAATTCTCGATCCTTGCCATACATCGTACCGCATTCCCGCAAGCTTGCGGCGGAATTAATCCGTTGTTCAAGATGTCGTTAAATCACGATATCCTCGGCCATCCTTCATTGAAGTGCCTACTACGCGGGAAACCCTCGGCGTCAGCAGTTCAGTTTCGAAACCTCAAGTACGCGACAATACCAGCTCGCTATAAGGACTCGATACCATTTGAAAAGTTGGCCGTAGATTCTCGTGGAATTTTCGATGCAACTCGTTTTGGTCCATCATGTCCGCACCTCCGAGGAGCCCAGGCATGGGACCTTACATTGGTCGGCAATATCAAATTGCCTTGCGAGCAGGGTCAGGGAGAATCAGAAAGAATGGATGAAATTGAGTGTCTGCATCTCAATGTCACAGTACCAAAACCCTCCACAACTAACAAAAGCGGTCGGGGAAGTGGGCTACCAGTCTTTGTGTGGGTGCATGGCGGTGGGCTCAGCATGGGCTCAAATAGTTGGCCGCAGTATGATCTACGCAGATTCGTCGAAAGAAGTAGCCATATAGGAAAACCTGTTATTGGTGTCTCGATCAACTATCGACATAATGTTTTTGGATTCTTGGCCAACCATGAGATTGGCGCAGCGGGCAATATGGGTTACAAAGATCAAGTGCTAGCGTTTCGGTGGATCAAAAAGCATATTGCTGGATTTGGAGGAGATCCATCTAACATCACCGCTGCTGGGGAATCAGCAGGAGCGATATCATTGTCAACACTACTATGTGCAGACATCGGCGAAGAAGGCTTATTTGAAAGAGTAGTGCTTATGAGTGGCGAAGCCACCTTGCGGAAATCGGCAAATCGACGATGGCATCAATGGATGTGTGAGGATCAAGCGAAGTATCTGGGTCTAGATGTGAAAGACGTGGAAGGCTGGAACAGAGCTTTGTCGGACACCGAAGCTGAACACATGGCGCAAAAGCTACCGTTGGCGCAGCACTTCTCTGGAATAGTGGATGGGGATTGGATCAAAGAGGACATAACACTCGATACCCTGATGGATGGAAGCAGGGTCGAACACAAACCCAAGTGGTGTGAGGAGTTTGTCGTAGGAGACGCCGCGCATGATGGAATCGTTCTGAAAGCAAGGATCCTAGACAATCCACAAGCCTTCGCACTGCTCTTGAAAGCCTGCGAGATGCACCTCTCGCCATCCGAGACCCAAAAGCTCCTAGCTGCATACCATCTCGACGGAAAACCTACGAAGATCGAGGAAGCCGACCGCTTACGCGAGTTGGTCTCCGAGCTCAGATTCCACTTGCCCAGTCTCGCCGTCTACAAAGGTTGGAAAGCGACCTCGCCACCAAAGCGCGCCTCGCAGTATCACTTCCATGTTCCTAATCCGGTGGAAGGTCAATTCAAGAGCCTAGCATCTCATGAGCTAGATGTTGCATATCTCCTACAGAACTTCAATGACCATTTCGATGAACAGAACCGCCGCATTGCACAAGAGATGGCTGACCATTTCATCGAATTCGCGAACGGAGAAGGATGGGCAGAAGAAGGCAAGATTGTTGTGTTCGGCGAGGATGGTACCGTCAAGGTAGACGAAAATCGATATGACCAGATATACAGAGATGGAAGAGGCACGATCTTGGAGGAGCTTGGAGCGGAGAAACTACGACATCTTGCTGAGACGTGGCAGGGCGTGAGGAAAGAAGAATATGGAAAGGAAGCAAAGCTGTGAGCACGCGTCTAGACCAAAATCACCTCGTAACATCTTTGGTGAAATTTTCGCGGTTCGGTTTTCGACGTCTCGTCACTTGTCGTCCTCCTCACCCATTTGAACGTTTGCATGTTATGTTACACTAGATGAATCAACTATAGTACTTCCCTGATATCAAACCTTCTACCACCGTCAACCTTCAATCCATATTTCTCTACTTTCCCTGTTGGCGTCCTCTTAATTTCTCGTACAAACTCGATTACGCTCGGCAACTGAAAGCGCGCAATATGCGTCACAGCCCACCGCCACAATGCCTCTTCATCTACATTGCTACCAGGCCTTAACTGCACCGCGACTTTAACGTCCTCTTCCGTTCCTGCACCTAGCTGGGACGGTATTCCATAAGCAGCCGCGATCACCACATCTGGGTGCTGCATGAACTCGTCTTCCACTTCCGAAGCATTGACGTTCTCGCCACGGCGCCGAATCACGTCTTTCACGCGGCCCATGAAGTAAATGTTGCCTTCCATGTCGACTCTTGCCAAGTCACCAGTGTGGAACCATGTTCCCGCAAAGGCTGCAGCAGTACTCGTAGGGTCGTTGAAATAGCCATCGAAGAATGCATTTGGGACATCAGTTCGCAGAAGTAAGTGCCCTACCACATTAGGCTGCACTTCCTCGTTCATGTCGTCGGCAATGCGCAGTTGGTAACCTGGTCGCAAACGTCCGCAAGCGCCAAGTGGCAAAGGCCCATGCTGGAAGATGGGCAAGCTAGCCTCAACACTTCCATACAGGGTGACGAGCGGATAACCAAACCGCTGTTCATAATCCTTCGAGAAATGTGGTATTGGCACGCCCCAAGCTAGACGTACGGTGTGATCCCGGTCGCGGGGGCTGGGAGGCTGCTTGTATGTCAAGGCTAACGTTGCACCCATAAAGTCATACACCGTAGCCCGATTGTCGCGGATTTCTTCCCAGAATCTGCTGGCGGTGCGATGGCGGCTGTAGCACCTAGCAGAATCGCTGGTATGATAGTCAAAGCTGTAGCGTCGGCGTGGAACATGGGGAAGGGGCAGTAGAGGACATCATCTTGTCGCAAGCCACACCCATGAATCAACGCCTTCGCTTGCAGGATGAAGTATTCATGAGACAGGACACATGGCTTCGACTTGCCTGTCGTGCCGCTGGTGTAAAGAAATGCGGCTGTTGTCCCGGGCGCAACTGTGACAGGGCTTTCGATCAGCGATGTTGTGTTTAAGAGCTTAGAAAAGGTATTAGATGAAGATTCGTCGCCTCCTTTGACGTATATGGAACTAGGGTCCAGAATCTCTAGTGCAGCAAACTCTGCAAGGAGTTCATGACCGACGACAGCAAGCTTCGGTTGGGCGGCGGTGATGACATGTTTTAAAGTGATTGACTTTAGTCCAGTATTGATTGGCACCCACACTGCCCCAAGACGATTTGTAGCCATCCAAATGTAGGCCATCTCGATGCAGTTGCGCATCATGTCCAACACTCTGTCGTTCGCCGATACTCCGGCTTGTGCTGGTCCTCCGGCTAGCCTCTGGACGACGAGGTCGAAGTCTCCAAAAGAAATATCATTGCCGATGAAGCGGAAGAACGTCCTTTCGGGGAAGGTCTTGACAGCGTGTGCAAATGCACTGTTGATGTCCCGAATTGGGATATCCTTACTCTCCTCGACTAATGCCTGTCGCATCGATTTATCTTTCCGAGCCGCGAAGTTCGAGAAGGCCTGATGGGCACCAGTCTGAGCAAAACAGTAGCTTGCTACGTTCACTTCATCCTGCAGGCATGCCTCCATCTTGTCGAATGTAGATCTTTCCAAAGCCATTTTTGAACATTCAAGTGCTACAGCAGGAAGCCTAGCTAGCTGCAAAGCAAGCTCCACGGCCCTCTGCTTTGGATCATCGCTGATCTCACTAAGCATACCCAACCTCAATGCCTCCTCAGCGTCTACCCATCTACCGGTGATGAGCAATTCTTTGGCCTTTAGAAGACCTACGAGCTGCGGAAGGCGTAGACTGATACCGCCAGTCACGGCATGGCCAAGTGTAACCTCTGGGAAACGAAACTTGGCGTTGGGGCCTCCAACGACGAAGTCGGCCGCGAGGGCAATTTCTGCCCCTCCACCAATTGCAAAGCCTTGGACAGCCGAAACGACGATAGCTCGCGATGACGAGGTTAGGCGTGTGAGGTCTTGTAGCTTGTCGAAAGATTGTCTTAACTCTTGAGCAGAACCTGTCTGTGGCGCAAGTGTCTGTTTTAAATCCTCTCCGGCACAAAATGATCTTTCTCCAGCGCCCTCCAAGACAATAACTCGGGCATGTCGATGTTCGTAAAGCAAGCTGACTAGTTCATCTAGTAATTCAACGCTGATGGCGTTCAAAGATCTGGGTCGATTGAGTGTAAGCTTCACGATGCCATCGTTTGATTGTTCGACAAGGACGGCGTGTTCCGACATCGCAGATGCGTAGTATGAGACCAGAGGAAATTTGGAAAACACAGAGAAGAGAAGTATCAGAAAGGTTTGAGTAAAGAACTGGTGCTTAGTTGTTCTGGAGATGATTGTGATGTTTATATACTCTGTTAAGCACTGGTTAACCCCTCGATATGACTATGCCTGCTCTAAGCCAGAAAGGGGTGACCAGGAAGTTCTCCGCGAGCTGCAGATCCACGAAGCGGACAAGTCGAAGATGACGTTAACTAGAGCGGAAAATTAGGCCTTCAAAACGAGTCGCAAGGCAGGTACGAGGTGTGTCGGCATAAATTGCTGCATAGGGCTGTTAGCTAAAATCAGCCTAGCAAGTAGAGAATATAAGAGTAAAGAAAGTAAACTATAACTTATTATTTATTCTATATACTCTTACTTAAACTTTCTTATATATATTTCCTTTAATTACCCCTAAAACAATCCCTCTAAAGAATACTAATTATACTATAGTTAGTTCTAATTCTAAAGTTAACCTCTCTACGCTAGTTTTAAATAACGTAGTAGCTTTAGAGTTTCGCAAACAAGCCTCGTGCAAAGAATCTCGTCGCATCCTGCGCATCTATGAGGACGAGTTGCCGTATAATGTAACAAGCACAACGCTAGCTGGGCCAGAAATGCTATCAGGATCGCCCTACGTCCTCACCGATGACGAAAAGGGCACAATCCTCGCTTTCTTCTATCTCGGAACAAAACTCGCAGGCCACGCCAAGATCGTTCACGGGGGAATCGCTGGCGTTCTGCTGGATGAGTGCATGGGACGAGCCTGTTTTTCGAAGCTGGCGGGAAGAATTGCAGTAATTGCGAAACTTGATCTCGAATATAAGAGCCCTATACGGGTGGAAACCTTTGTTCTGATTCGGGCTGAGACAACTAGAACCGAGGGAAGGAAAGCTTGGGTCAGCGGCGTGATTAAAGACGCGTGTGACGGACGGATCCTAGTTCAGGCGAAGGGGTTGTTTATCACTACGGTCCTGGAAGGTCTATTATAGCCTAATTGAGCTATTCTAGCCATAAAATACGTAGTAACCCTACTGTATAAACCTAAAAGTAGGGTAAATAAGGGGTAACACTACTATAGTAAACTACTTTTCATAAGAAAGGAAGAGGAGAGAGTAGAGAGAGTATGGAAGGAAGGATAAAAAGGGGTAAAGGGGGGAAAAAGGGTCTAAAAGGGTCTATTTTGCGCAAAACCTTAAAGTAAACTACTTTCTCCTTCTTTCTTACCTAAATATTGTGTTTACTGCTAAGCTTTATCTTTATCTACCTCCTTACTCCCTTAAACCTCTATAAAATTAAGATTTTCCTATTTTTTAAGGGGTAAACCTAGGATTTTCACCTATGCATATTATTCCTTAGTAAATCTGTATAGTAGCTGCATTATATAAGGAAGGCGAAAAGGGAGGTAGGAAGGATAGTTAGGTAGGGAGAGGAGGGGAAGGGTAGGTAACTAGCCACATTAGGGCACATATATTTTAATAAAAAACACGGTTAAAATCGCCCCTTAAGTAAACCATACACCTCCAGGTTTAAAGTAAACTATTCAGGTCCGTAGTATATAGAGCCTAGATGGGCGTCTGAGATGGCTCAGGCGATCTAAGTTGTCTAGCTTTTGTAGGTATATCGGCCGGGGTCATATCAATAGGACGTCGCAGTCAAGCTCTTGCGTCACAATCCTCCAGTCTATTGCGAGCGACCCGGCTTCGAAACCCGTGACAGCAGACAGTGCCTCACGTCTTCTCCAGACTTCTTCCACGACACATCTGATTGAATTCCGGTTTCCCAGGCCGAACGTTGTTGCCAAATCGAGCCAAGACCTCGCTGCGCTCAGGTCTTCATCAGTGTACGCCTCCACCGCAGCAATGAAAGCCGGCCAGATCGAAAAATTGCTCAAGTCGTTTGTATGAAACTCAAGAACCTGCTCGAAAGTCTTGGACACGTAAGTTCTTATCGTATGAGGGGGGACGCCTAGCAAGGTGCGGTAGATATAAACATGCGTTGCGGATAGAAACGCGTCGTTCTGCAGTTGAACAGCAGATCCACGGACCTCGTGGTCGTTTGGTGAGTAAGCGTGCAGAGAGTTCAACAGCTCTAACACTAACCTGTGCGCATCGTCGCCTATCTCTGCGTATCGCCGAGTCCGCTGGAATCTAGTCACTTGTGAAATACAGACCAAGACTACTTTTGGTGCCCCAATGGTGAACCCGAATCCAAACGACGACGAGATCGGAGCAAGAATACAACTGTTATCGTCATACGTTACGTCATTACCCTCGATGGGGGTTTGGTCTACCTCGGAAGTGCTGCTGATGATGGTAACGATGTTGAGGCTTTGCAGAGTAACGCAGATTGAATCGGCCGCGTTCCAAGGTTCAAGGCTTTGATATTTCCGCAACAGTTTCCAAGCGCCACGAACATGATTTCTCCAGCTCTGTGGTTGGCCATCATAAGTCTTGCATATTTAGCATGATCACATGGCCATGGCCAGGCAGGCTGGACTCACTTCAGCAAACACAAGGGTCATGATCGATGCCAGTAGAGCACCAAAATCAACACTATCGCAGCCTAGGCTTACGATAAGCTGTTGAACCGCCGCTGTGTAGAGTTCTGGGCCTAATGTGTTCGATTCTTGCTCGTGAATTTGGAGGCGGAATAGGTTGAAAGCGGCTTGGGCCAGCAATGCATTATACAAGGCAATCTGAGCCGAGCTACTGCGAGCTAAAGCAATGGCTGGGTAATGAAGTTGCCATGGATTTCTAGGGTGCTCGTAAGGCATCATTAAGGTCGCTACGTGGCTCACGTAATGATGGAAAAGGAAACGCTTGGCCGGAGTAGAGTCAGGGTCCGAGGACGGCATCCGTGGGATTGCTTAATCCATGTCTGGCAAAGCGTCTACATTGGGAGGCCTAGTGGCCAGAAAACTTGCGAACGGGTTGTGAGAAACCCTATGTGAACTGTACTGCGCGGGTCCGGAAGTGATTACGTTTTCCGGGTCGCATTGCATTATCAAGATATCTACGACATCGGATGGCAGTGTTTGTAGCCCCATCCAAGTAGACTCTGGCAAGTTTCAGCGACGTGCGTCTTGTAAATTAGATACGTACCACAAGGTAATAATCGTCTTCCCGTCGACCTTAAAGCTTGCTCATCATCTTCGGCCCACACGAACCGTGGCGTATAACTAGGACATTCAGCGCCTATGCGGCGGCAAGCACCACACGTGGGTTTTGCTTCATCACATTTGACCTTTCGGTCTCGACACTTCCTACATCCCGTGAATGTTCGGTTGCGGCGGCAAGGAGGCATGGAAGCAAAATGACGAAGAAAAGTGTATTCATGAGACTTTTGGACATCCGACATGGCCACTGTAGAGGGATAAATCCCGATCTACAAGTTGCGTAACATCCGCTGTGCCTATGGAACATCGGATCATTGATGCCTCATCATTGTGGACTAGCCATTAATCAGATTTCTCTTCACCATCCCATTATGTACAGCACCTATGATAGATATTATACCTCTTACAATATCTATGACCATACAGGAACTCCTAGCAGACCTTATAAAGGCCATTCTGATAACGTTTCGTTCGACACCTTCGACGGCAGTGGCTTTTGCACAGGGTCGGATGAGATGTGCACGCTCGTGGTCTTCTTGATGATAGACTCAAGCGGTATTTGGCTTCCTTGGCTGACGTTATCAAAACTTCCTCTCGTATCCAAGCCCTGATTTGCATATGGACCGCGATCACTGCTCTTCATGTACCCGTGTCTGCTCTTGCTTAGGTTACTTCCGGTACCATATCGGGGGATGCTGTTGGACGATAGTGACCTCTGATTCTTCCAGAAGTATGTCCAGATCATGCGACTTAGCGCAAGATTTGTCGCGATAATGCCGAGATGTAGCTCCGTATTAGCCCAGATAGCGGCGATGCAGTAGTCGTAGGAGAGATCGGCGGTTTTGAGTCCTAAGGACGATGCGCGAACGATTGCGACAGCTGTAGCCACCAGACCCAAGGACATGAGGCAGCAAACGCCAACCTTAGTCTTCAGAGAGATCTTAACTTTCCATAAGACAACAACAGGAAGAAGCGCACATATCAGGTCGGTGACGACAGAGTAGGCTACTCGATGGTCAGTGTTGTTCGGAAATCTCACCCCGGAAGTGAGTATGTACCAACTTGGAAATAGATCGAGTAAATCCTGACTTGAGTGGGCCAGCACCTTCCTGGAATTTCTGGTTTCCATGACTTCTTGATCGGTTTGCACTGTGCAAGGAGTACGATAATAGGTTCAATGTTCGTGAGAACCAAACCGGTCATCATAACATATAGACAACGCCGCAGAACTTTCTCTTTCTTGATGCGCAAGATTAATAGGCAAATACTGCACTTCAATAGAGCAATGTTCGTAAAAAGGAAAATTTGCGTCATCCAGGTAAGAAAATTCACGTATTCGTAGTCCCATTGCGAGAGGTACCATCGATGTCGCCCATTGCCATGTTTGACCGAATCAATTTGCAGCCCCGTTCGCACCGCAGCGAGGAGACAGCAAATCACGATGGCATAGTCATCCTACGTATATTAACAAAAGCTAGCAATGATTGAGAGGACATGGACTTACCCAACCTATAGCTCCGCGTCCCCATCTTGCCCATAATCGGAGGATTGTTGTGAGGGCTGTAAAAGTCATCAAGATTCCGGTGAGAATGAGAAGAACATATCCAACAGATTCATCTGGGGGAGGGGAGCTAGGTGGTACATCGGCCGCCATCAGAAAACTGTGGTGGCGATTAGTACTTTAATCAACCAGGAAGCGCAAAATATCAGCAGAAAATAAAAATGTTGTGAGAGCGACCATGGTCAAAGGCCATGGCTCAGGACTTTCCACAGATATGAATCTACGCTGTGTAAAGAAAATGGTTATTAGAACAACACTTGTGGGGCTTGTGGCACACCCTCGAGGGCGTGTACCAACAAACTATGGAACTCAACCGGACAAACTCTGGACTCGCTTAGGTAGTAGACACAGCGGGCGATGGGATCATTTCCTGGCAGCTGTAAGTAATCTACACATTCATTCGTATATGTACTCTCGGGCTTTCGGGAGGAGGCCGGCGCAGGTCCTGCTCCAATCAGCTTCTGCGGAGCATGCTCGAGGGGCAGGACGCGATCTCTAGGTAACCATGCTCGGGCCGATCGATCGATGATCCTGCAATAAAGTTTGGGGAACAGTGCCACGAGGCAGGTAGATGGATTTGTACCTCTCGTGACGCCAGAGGCGTACATGGTGCAGAGTACTTCGATGCGCTCATTCGCTTGCTTTACGACAACTCCAAATATTTTGAACTTTGTTCTGAAAGATCTGCAAAGCCTCATCGCTTATGAACCACTTTGTGTCGAACCACAAGGCCGGAACACGCGAGCAGTCGTGTGGTAATTACATCAACCATATGCTCGGTAACGACCTAATGTTGGCGGAGTCAATTACAGCACAGATACGAGGAAAACCAAGCACTTTTCGCAAAATTCCAGAAATCCATCGATTGAGTCAAGTTTGCGAAGGCCAACATTGCAAATGTTAGTTTTGGAGGAGACACGACTTACAAAATCACTGGTCAAGCCGTTGCCGGACGGTTGGTCGTGACGTCGTGGACGAGCCGTGCCGCGCTCGCGCAATCCAAGAATCCATGCTAACGGCCCGGGTAAAGACGATTTAGGTACTGTGTAAGCACCGGCTCACGTTTCGGCAGAGGGGCACAGCCTTCAAGATTGAAGGGTCTCATCGGAGATTGGACAATGTAGCGCACTAAGTCAAGTTATAGGGACAATGGCATTGGCTAAAGCAAACGGTAACCACGAGGCGCGCATGCAAAGGTTCCTCCCCTCTCACGTTGTTTGCTCCCGCTTGATTTCGCTGCGTTGAATTAGCCATCTGTTTTAGCCAGAGAAAGAATGAGGCTCCATGTTCTAGCCTTCGTTATTCCTAGCCTGCTGCGACTGGGTACTGCAGCGACTGTAGAGCGCAAGAGTACTAATCCTGCTGCCTCTGACGCGTATGATTTTGTAGGTCACTTTCCGGGGCTTTATGACAGCCACGGTCCACCGCTGAGCTCTTCTAATTAAGTTTCCAGATTGTTGTCGGAGGCGGAACTGCCGGTCTTGCTGTAGCCTCGCGCATCAGCCTTGGTCTACCACACCGCAGCGTACTTGTCATTGAAGCAGGACCAGATGGTCGTCAGGAGCCAGGTATCTCAGTTCCAGGACGCAAAGGCTCTACTCTAGGCGGGAGGTATGATTGGAACCTCACCACCGTCCCGCAGCCGCATGCGAACAATCGTACTTTACCGCAAAATCGTGGCAAAGTCCTAGGTGGCAGCTCTGCGCTCAACCTTATGACATGGGACCGCACGTCCATCGCTGAACTCGATGCTTGGGAGAGCCTAGGAAATCCAGGATGGAATTGGAGGTCTCTATATACGTCTATGCTGAATGTTGAGACGTTCCTGCCTTCGCCAGAGTATGGGACCGAAGGCGTCGGCAGGAGTGGTCCAATCAAAACACTCATCAACCGAATCTTCCCTCGACACCAAGCTACCTGGATCCCCACATTCAATAATCTTGGCTTGGCAACGAACAGAGAGTCTCTCAATGGTAGACCTATTGGAGTGTCTACTCAGCCCACCAATGTTAGCCCCAACTATACCCGTTCCTACGCGCCGGAATACCTCGGACTTGCTAAGAAAAATCTTATCCTGATGATTGACACGCGTGTAGTAAAAGTAAACTTCAAAGGAAAAACTGCCGTCGGTGTAACCCTGGAAAACGGGACGGTCGTTCGTGCAAGACGCGAGGTCATCCTGTCTGCCGGCTCGTTCCAGACTCCTGGTCTACTCGAGCTTTCTGGTATCGGCAACGCATCTATCTTGAAGAAATTTAACATTCCGCTCGTCAAAAATCTCCCTTCTGTGGGAGAGAATCTTCAAGATCATATTCGCATTCAGAGCACTTACCAGTTGAAGCCTGAATATCCTTCGTTCGACGTCCTCCGCAATACAACACGTGCAGCTGCCGAATTAGCTCTTTATAACGCTGATCAAGTTTCACTATACGATTATACCGCTAGCGGATACGCCTATTTTCCTTGGAACATAGTATCCAACGATACTGCTGCACAACTCCATGCACTTATTGAAGGGGACAAGAGCTTGACTTCGGCAGTTGACAAAATCAAGAAAAGTTACTGGTCACCGGCTCTCAGCAAGACAGTACCTCAGCTCGAAGTCATCTTTTCGGACGGATACACAGGCCTCAAAGGCTATCCTGCAGCTAATTCGTCCCTTTTCGGTATCGGTACCTTCGCCCTCATTGGTGTTGTGCAGCATCCCCTCAGTAAAGGAAATGTACACATTAGCTCGCGGAACATCAGCGACAAGCCTGTCATCAACCCAAACTATCTTTCTCATCCATATGACATTCAGGCTGCTACCAGCTTGGCCAAATTCCTTCGTAAGATCGCCACCTCCAAACCCATGAACGATGTTTGGACTATGGAGTATGAGCCGGGCGCGGCAGTCCAGACCGATGAAGATTGGAGGAGATTTACGCTAGCAAACACTCTGAGTATTTATCACCCCATCGGGACTGCTGCGCTTCTGCCAGAGAAAGATGGAGGGGTTGTTGATCCATGCTTGAGGGTCTATGGTACCAAGGGCTTAAGGGTGGTCGATGCCAGCATTATCCCTTTACTACCTAGTGCGCACCTTCAAACACTCGTCTACGGTATTGCAGAGAAGGCTGCCAAGATTATCATTGAAGGGAACAGGTAGTGCGATAGCTTATGTACTATACATAGGGGAAGGCCGCCTTTTATCCAAGTAAACGGTATAAGATCCCCCGAAATTACATCCTAACCAGTAACCTTTCCCACATCAAACGCAGGACAAATATCCTCCGAAATTTCCAAAATACAATGTTTAGAGCTCCCTTTACAATCGCCATGCAGGCTCCCGAGTCTCCACCGAGGATCTTAGCACGCTGAGAAATCATAGTTCTGTACGCTTAGCAGCCCAGGAATTACACCGACGCTATACCAAAACAGTCCAAATTACCCCCTTTCTGTCCTTCATTTTGTGATTAGCCCCATGTAGCGCGATGAACATGCTTTCAGGCAGCAAATGCTTTAACATGGAGTGATTGCGTCGCAATTGGAAAGCGTAAGCTAAGACAAAGGTTCTTGCACTGAGCTCTCCTCACTCTCTGACCCGTATTCCGACAACGCCTCTGATCAATTCTACGGTCTGACCAACACTAGGCATTCCTCAAATTTCGCTTCCAGTCTCCACAATAGCCGAAATACACCCAGAAATAACGAGCATGAACGTTTTTGCTCGATGGCGACCGCTTGCAGCCACCGAAGCTGTACTCGAAGAAATCGATCGCCAGACGAATATCAACTCTCCCTCCTTGATTTCCGTGTCTATCAAGCGTCGAGCATCAGCTGAGGATCGTCCGTGGACTAGTCCAGCAGCATTTCACACCATTTTCAACCCGGAAGATGACAACGACAAGTTATACAGCCATATTGTAGCACCTAACATCCCAAGAGTCTTGCAAGGCGAGAACTGCAGCTTCTTCGCGTATGGTCATTCTGGCAGTGGCAAAACGCATACGGTCATCGGGTATGACACCCAGGAAAGTAAAAATCTTGGACTATGCCTCCGCGTGGCCAAACAGCTCTTCGATGCGTTAAACAATCAAAATGCCTGCCAAGAATTGGGCATTGGTCTCAGTGTGTTTGAGTTGCGCAGAAAAACAGCTTTCGATTTACTCAATAATCGGACTCAATGCTTTGTCAGGGAGGGTCCCGATGGGAAAGTCCACATTCAGGGGGATACCGAGATGCTGGAAGGGGGCAAGGTTAGAGTGCGCCCTATCGTTCAACAACCGTGCTGGAACTTTGCATCTTTCCAACAGGAGCTCTTCAAGGCCCTTGAGCAGCGTGCTACAGGTTCATCCAGCGTTCATGATCAAAGCTCTAGAACTCACGCATTTCTGCAATTGGAGATTGTGAATCAGTCATTAGTGGACGCGCGGAATGAATTGTTTGATCGACAGTCCGAACTGGTTCCCGTGGGTAAGCTTGCGACATCATGGTGGAAGAGGATACAAAGAGCGTCATGCGCGGACTAGAATGGAGAATGGGTACCCAATCCCGATTACCAGAAGGATCAAACACGTATCGACACTATCGAGGCAGAAAAGGCTCGGTGTGAGGCTCGAGTTTCCGTTGCAGAAGGCGAGATCGAAGCTATTATCAAATTGAGGTCCACCCCATGTCTAGGAGCGAAGATGCTGTTCGTGGATCTCGCCGGCGCAGAGTATTACAAGGGGAATGGATTTCGATCGCAAGCATCGAAGCAGACTCCACAGGACCGTCAAGAAAGCCGACAGATCAACAGTGACCTGCTGGCGCTGAAAGAGGTTATGAGAGCTTGGTCCCAAAGCCAGAAGAGAACTCCTTTTCGATCGTCGACTCTGACGATGATACTTCGAGAGCATTTCACGAGCACGGGTACGGGAAACTCGACTATCATCGTCACAGTCTCACCTGCAGCGGAGCAATTTGCAGCGACGCTCAATTCTCTCAAGTATGCAAGTCTGGTTGGAGCCGTCAAGACCTGAACACATGCTCGCAATCGTCTCAGGCCGTAACGACACTCAGCCCTAACTACTGGTCCTTTTCCTTACTGACCATATGTGATTTAAGTAGTGTAGATAAATCCTCAAGACCATAGATTATATTCGAACTTGAAACTACGTAACATAAACGTGCACCGCAACCTTATACACGTTTTGCACCCTTTACTTCGCGTCCAGACTCAAGCATCAACCTGTTTAGGTGTTTGGTTGTGTTTATTTAATACCATATCTGAGTTTATATACGATAGCAACTGCAGCAACTGCTCTAGTCATTCTAACAGCATCAACTTATTATTCACCTATTAATCTATTTTCGTTGCTCAATCCACACCAATCCAGCCATTCATATCTTCGAGAACCCAGACAACTGCTATCCGCGAAGCAGTGACTACACATAGACAGCGAGTATTTTAATTGCGTTGTGACCAGTGACCATAGTCAAGCTGGAGAAGACGGCAGTAGCATAGACGTAAGTGATATTGTTGAGCAGTTCTGCGCACGTTTGGCTCCAGCGCGAGAACTTCATGTGCACGCATTCAACCTCCCAACTCTGATGCGTTAGATCCCAGATCAATAGAGCGCACCGCGGATTAGCGGCAGACTTTCGACCAGAGATACGAGTGGCCCGAAGGCTTAAGCGCATGCACACAACGGTCAGTACATGATGGAACACAGCTAGGCCCAGCCATGCCATGGGATACCCATCTGTCCAGCACGCCCATGACACAACGGCTTTTCTTCCTAAATCGAAAGTTTGCCAAACAACAATGCCAGCACCAGCTCCGGTAAGGATATGCGCAACCGTGATACCAGTGTATCTGCCCCACGACATCGAAGTCCGCGCGTTGGCCTTCCTAATGACACCATATGAGCCGAGATTCAATGCCGTCTTTTCTGTTGTTGCCGAATTGAGTCCTGTACGTGGTTTCTTATTTGTGTTGATTATGGCAAGGAAAAATGCCAGGAAGGGGTATCTGGCGTTGATTTTAACGATGTCTTCATTTGTATTTCCAAGAACAAGCAGAACCGTGGGTATCTGGTCCAGGTAAGCTTCCAAGTACTCTCTTAGCAGCCTCTCAGTAACCTACAAAACCTAATATGGCAGACCCACTTGACAATATGCTTTGGTATTGGTTGGGAATATTCTCCATGATACACGAGAATGCATTGCGGCAATTCTGTGGGAGTATTATGCTTTCAGCGGTGAAGCTCGAATTGTTGATACAGGATTGGACACCTTCTTCTGCGATGCCCTGGTAAGTTCGTTGAAATTTTGCGGCAATCGGGGATGTCACCGCAAATGCAATGCCCAAGATCTGGAAAAGTCTCATAATGGGCGGGAGTGAGACGCGGTGGGGGATTCAAAAGTGTCCGCGATCATGACACAAATGTATGTGGACTCGGCGGTTTTATACAGTCTGTAAGATGCTACATAGCCACAAGCCGTGTAACCAGCGCGAGAGGTCCTCCACCCACGTGTACAATGAGATGACAGCAGGTTCAGCCTTACGACGTAGTCGCTGATGTGCACTTAAGTCGTCGGCGAATAAATTTGAAAGAAGGCGGATGGAACACTAGACGAATGTTTGAGAATCATTCTCTGGACCTAACAGGTGCATGTTCACAACTTTCCAGGCGATCAAATGAGTTCTTTTAAAAATTAACCTGCACAACGCTACCATAGCATAGCCCGAGCACAGCCTCTGCTGCAATTTGCATGACCTTTGCGCACACGTGCTTGACCATATATGTGATAGAAAGTAAGCAGATGTTAGGACCACATCAAGCTAGAACACGATGATGCATTTGATACAGATGATAACTATAGGCTGAGTCTGTGACTGTCTTTGTATGCGTTCTTGAAATCATGTACAATCATAACCAAGCAACTACCATTCATCCTACCAATTCAAGTTCATTCACACTATGAAAGCTAGAATACCGTAATCTCTGCCTGATACATCGCTTTCTCATAAGACGAAGATAGACGCGGACGAATAAAGAATGAGTAGGTAGGCGATGTAATATTTCCCAACATGATATCCTATCCAGGGGAAGCATTTACCAGTTCAAGTCCACCCCGGTGATCTCACTCTATCTATTGAAGAATCTCCTGGCCCCCGCCATAAGTCTTTAGTCCTTCTAATGCTAGGTAATTCGCGATTCTCCGCATCTTCTACGTTTGGTAATGGTGGCCGATCCATATTCCGCATTTCAGCCTCCTCAACAGCACTGGTCATGGTTCCCCAGGTTGATGATCTCTTGTACAAATGACTCTTACCGCTGAGATCTAGGTCAGGGATGTCCAAATTTCGCGGTGCGAGGCGTGATCGTGGAATTCCCCGACGCTGATCCTCGCACCGTATGTCATCATACTGGTCTCTTTCACCATTCCACCAGTCATTCTCGTCTTCACGGAGGAAACCCGGAAAGAATTCCTCCAGTAACCTCACTCCAGCGCCAGCAATTGTAGCTTCTAGGTCCATAAGGCCATCCATGGTGCGAAGGGTCATAATCGTGTCGACTCGACGCAACGGCAGACCGCGGCGCTCAGGCTTGCGTACTGCAGCCGCAAGCATGGCATTCTGAGCCATTCCTAAGGAGCCTACTATGGCTAAATACCAGGTATGCGATCTCAGCCCGGCGACAGTAATGAGCAGAGCAAGCCATAAGATGACCTGGCAGAAAGACACAAACCGTGTGATCCAGAGACCGACCGGTAGCCCTCTATACATAAATGACCGCCGTATTGCATGTTTGTTTGGGTGGAACTGGCGTCGCCCATATTCGTCTTTTATTGAACGGGATAGAGATCGGACAGCTTCCCAGGCGCGGTCTGATCGCGGACTCTCGCCTGCTGCGAGCTCTTCTAAATCCATTGATACGCCTCCACCGTATATTATCATGATCTCCCTAGACCCGTTCCCGCTTGTGAGAGCAATGTGCTTTCTGCTTTTTCGTTTGAGTGGCACTTTTTCGATGCGCCATTGCGGCAACTGACCTGCGACGAATGCGGCCATTACTCCAACACATGTTATGAGGAACACGCCCCATTCGCCATCTCTTCCAAGGGGTATGAAAGCTATCCCAACTTGAACGATGGTAACGAGAAGCCAGCACACCTCTGAAAAGAAGAATGTCATTGCGTTCCTCTTCTCTTGGGGCAAAGCGATGTAGATTGAAATTCTAATGCCGGATCCCCCATGTCGTTCCACTTCGTTCATGAAGACCTCGTTGTCCCTCAATATGCGTCCAATGACCCAGTTTTTGTTGTCACGCACATAGCATGACTCGAGGTTGAAAACTTTGACTGGGTAATCTGGTGCAGGGAGTAGACGCCCGTCCCCGAGCACGCGAACGATCGTGCTGAACGAGTATGCAACCCATCCGAAAGAGAAGCAAACCGGAGTTATTCGTCCGCCCGTCGTTTGAGCAAGGGCTGTTTGAACGATGTCGCCGCCGATAATCAAAAGAAGAGACAGGACATCACTAGGATTTGCCCATTGCGCAGACAACTGCGCCACCGTAGTGGAGTTGTTAGACCCCAACATTTTGTTTCGCTTTGGATAGGTACTAAGGTCTAATTAATTCTCGAGTCATAGTTGGGTTTCGTACGTGTGTTGGGCTTTTGGAAGGTAGTATTGTTAATTGTAAGATAAGCATCATCAGGCTGAGCTTCAGCCTTATGCTCCGTGCCCTCTATGGCTCGGGGCACAAAAACATAGGATCAATGCGGAGGGTGGAAATTACATGGAGTATGCTTCACACCCTCAATTGGCTGTGGCTTCGCTATGAGCTTCCAACTGGGTAAGAGTTGCAGCTGAGGTGCAGATCGTGGCGCCGACTTCGCAGGAGGCCAGCGATAGCTGCCGGGGAGTAGCTGACCGGCGCTTATGGCGTGGTTGGATTCCGGATATTTCAGTCTTTTTCTAGTGCGTGGAACAGGATTACTGGTGCAGCGGTCTATCAACGGTGATGTAGAGTGTAGTTAAAGCGATATTGTGCCCTGTGCTTCACCCATGTTCAAATCAGTCTACGCGACGGTACTCGGGTCGAGGCTGCATTCGACTCTGCCTGCCGCTAAAACTACAGGTGAACAAGGCAAATGGAAAGACCCCCAAAAGTGAGTGGTAATGAAATGCTTGGATGTGGCCCAAAGGCGCCACGGCTAGCCAATCTTACCGGTCGGTCTCATGTTCGCGAAGGCCAGTCCTTCGACTGAATCGCCTTCCCAAGTCTGTGATCGATGCCCATGTACTACGCGCCCGTATACCTGGTACTGGGGGCTCCTCCTCAGGTTCCGGTTTCTCCATTTTTCTAGTTCTCTGATTTGCTGGAGTCGTAAAATTCGAGTGTTCAGTGACCAGACCGTTGCCCTGAACGCCTGACTTCACCGTCCTCTTTTCGTCATCTGTTGCTTCTGTCCCCGCTCTTGGGGTCCCTCTCTCGGACTCAGCTTGCATTCCGGTCTCCGTCGCGCCTCTCAATAAGATTGGTCTATCTCTTACTGTCGAAGCGACGTGCTGGTTTGGCGACGATGATTCACCTGACTGCTTGTGGTCCGATTTCACCGAGGTCATGCGACAGTCAACATACCATTTCTGGTGGTCTTCGAGAACTTCGCCAAATATAATTTTCCGCTGATTGTCGGGCTTTCGACTGTCCAGAATCTCCTCCTTCTTCTTTTGCAACCTGTCTTCATTCGTCTCGCGCCTGAGAGTGACCCTGCGTAACATATAAACAGCGAAGACTCTGTTTACCTCATCCTTCCCTAGCTCTCGTTGTTCGACCGTTTCGTGTATCTCTACAAGAAGTCCAATTTCAGCGATTTGACGAGGCCTAGGTCGACATAAAATGATTGCGAGATCCTCGCTCCGCCACTCGTCTATAATCCCTTTGTTCGCACTGTAAGTTCTATAATCTGCCCACTCAACGTGGTACCATTCAGTCAGTGTATTGTCACTAGGAAACCAGAACCCTTGACCGTCCGTCGCGCCCACAATCGCATTTCTATTTTGGTAATGAAGAAGGAAACCAGGATACTCCACTAGAAGACCTCTATTCTGCGTAGAGAGCGTCGCTGCTCTCGATGTCATGGAAATTGGATCAGGATGGTCAATACCATCCGCCGACATCCAGGTGGTCGGTGCCCAACCAAACCCTTGTTCGCGAATCCGATCTCCTGGTAAGAAGATGATACCGGGAGGTATAGCTCCTGGTGAATTCTCTTCAAGTACCAGCCAAAAGTCTCGCATCATTTCATCGAGTTTTTGCTTGGTGCCTGCGTTATCTGGTAGCAATTGAGCGGTACCAAAGGATTTCTTCTCTAAGTTGAGGTTGAGAAGTGTCGCCAAAGCAAGTGTCTCATGCTCTACATGGCTAGTTGTCTACACAACATGTTAGTCGGCGAAGATAGCTTGAAGGCCACTTTCGAATCTTACCCGCCATTGTGCTGCTCGCCACACGCTCGCGATCAGACCCACGGCGTTGGTAGATGTAAGATTGTGAATTCTTGCCTTGCGATCCGGTCCAAGCAGATTATTGTAATAACTTTGGGCCGTTGCGGGCAAGTTGGAAACCAATTCAGTGTCAGTCTCGTCATACCAGTCCTCAATATCATCCAGATCCACGAGTGGCCGGACGTCGCTACCACCACTCTTAAATGCAAACAACAGTTTTCGACTAAGAAAAGCCTCTTGTAGAGTCCAAAGTCGACGCATCCATCCACTCGCAAGAATGCGCATAGCTGTGACTGTGTAGTCTTTATCGTCCAGGGCCATGTCATTGAGTCCATTGTCGATGACGATTGTGTACTTGGCCTTCGAGAATACATTGTAAATCTGATGAATGGCCTTTCTTCTTGCGTCTCTGTGCGTTTGAGTTTTCTGGACTGGTATTAACAGTGTATCGATCCAGAAAGGCAGTGGCTCGGGCTTCTTCCCGGCCTGTCCCATTCTGAATCGCATCCTTTGCTTTTGAGCTTCTTTCAAGAGTTCACTAAAGTAATCGAGTTGACATCGGTATAGCTTGTTATCCTTGGTGTTTCCATATCCATCTGCCCACACATGCGATATCGTAGCATACTCCGGCGAGCGGCTATTGTCAGTTACTTCTAATGTTATCATGTTACGCGAAGCTCCCTTCGTGAACTTCAGCAATGGAATTTTGCCTTTGTTGAGAATCTCGATGACTTCCTCCATGTTCACACCGATCATTGCATCGCATGGTGTGTAGCACGTAGAGCCATCGTGATGCTTTTCTTTCTCCCTCAAATTTTCGCTTCCAGGGCGATTGCCGCGACACGCTGACCCGGACGAGGTAGAGTTGAATCCATTTGGGACGGAGGGCGCGTCGTTACCGGAATGAAAAATGGAGCCCTTAGCTTGGTGAAGACATTCCGGATGGTGTTTTGTTGCGTACTCATCAGGCTTTCCGGGATGTTGCGAGCTTGCTTTACATGGCCTGTCTGCACGACAGTGCTCATGACCTTTGAATGTGTAACTTGCATGCGAGGCATACACAGCTAACAGGGCCGATGCATTGTCTCGCAGCTGAGCCTGCAGAATTTTGATGGTTCGTGGGCACCAACCCGCATCTTCCATCACTTTCACCACAGCCCTGGGAGTGCCCCAGCCGATACTACTATCACCGTACCAGCCTCGCACATGAAAGCCAACCTGTCGTATTATCCGTGCTTTGGCATTGGTCAGAGTCTCTCCAATAATCATGAACGACATCGCAATATTCGCTTCGAGCGACTTCGGTCCTTTGTATCCTTCAAATTCCAGGTTTTCAAGTGAGCAATTCTGAATCACCACTTTTCGAGCAAGGTCGAGCGCTAGTTGGGCACGAATCATCCGCATTTTCTGTCCGGGTGAGTTGGCTGGGTCCATCTCCCATATTCTCCATTCTTGTAGCATCTCGGGTAGATTCGTGGTACATATGTAATCTCGTTCCGGTGCTACCAGCCTCATGTAATCAAAATCTCTGTTGTGTTCGTCGTAGACCACAGCTGCGATAAGTCCAAAGAAGAGCCAGGACTGCATAAACCTAGCAAAAGCAATCCGTCGGTTTTCCGGGAGCTTCTGATTTGGATCCGGTGTTAGTATGCCACTTGAGGGATCCAGATGCCAGCCCTGCCGTAGGGGAAAGCCTTGGAAGGTGCAGTTTGCGTCGTAATCGTTTTCGTGGTATTCAGGACGAAATTTGTCGTTGACCTTAAGATGTAGGTGCTCCATTTTCGAATGGTGATATCAGTCAGATAAGCCTGATGTGTACGAAGTAAGGCGGAGACTATGTGTGAGGTGGATTTACGAGGCAACAGCAGTCCCTCTGCACGCTTGCAACATTTTATGCAATCTGTAGTTCAGCCTTGTTCTCTTCACCACGCTGAGCCGCCATGGCGGCGTGCAATGGTCGGAAACGGTCAATCGATAGAGGTTCGGCACAATGGTGTAGTCCATACGTGCATGATTGGTCGAGTTGCGGACATGGTGGCTGCGAACTACATCCCGCTTTTGAGGTCCCCTTCTCAAATACTATCCCGTAAGATTATCAGCGCAGAGTCGGTTGCGACCAGCTCGCTTATGCCGGTGCTGATGACACCCACCATTTTGCTGGATTTGGGAAGGCCCGAGGCACGGACTTCAGGTGTATGAGACGACTGGGGCCGGTTTGCCTTCTTTGGCGTGAGAAAGCTCATGACGTGTGGTTGGCGTTGATGAGGTGAAAAGACGAAGGCTGACGCGGGCGAATAAAGAACGTGGTAATTAAGGGGGCAGTGTCGGCATAGTGGGGCTCAGCCTTCCGCGGGTGCGACACATTATAACATGCCTTCGTTGCCCTTCCTTGATGCGCGGTGCTGACTCGCGCTCGAGCGACTCGACTGATACAAACTTGCGATATATCATTTCTCTAGATCATCGGTGCACAAAAGTCGTGGCCCAGTGTGCTCATCTGGTACTCCTAATGGCGATACATGGCGTGGCTGGCCCAGCGCCTAATTCCCTTTCCAGCCCGTCTGGGCAGCAGTTATCGAGCTCGCTCTGGTCGATCCAAACAATACCTATGACAAAGCCAACGGATAGCACCAGCTTTATAACCCCAGATCTAGAGTACGTATCGCTCCCGGGGAATGAATACATGCTGACATTGCTAAGAGTCGTGATTGTTCACGGGTGCTGGGATAGTAGTGCAACCAATAAGCTCCACGAGTCGCTATGGAGGACGGCAAAGAGTATTGGCCAAAAATTAGCAACTTGTCGGATCCACACATTTGGTTACAATGCAGCAAAATTGCTCCGGAAAGGGAAAGCAAGGTTAGATGACTTGTCTAACCAACTCCTGCATGCGGTGAAAGTAAACTGTGTATGTGCAAGGTAGCTAACATCGCGACAAGGCTGATTCTTTTTGGCAGACTGGAAGGATCGCTATCGTGGCACATAATAGCGCTATTTGGGTTGTTCAACAGACCATGGTGCACTGGCTATGCAGCCAAAATCCAGAGAATGTTCCTGTGGGCATGGTCGTATTCGGTCTTCCAAGAGCACCGTCAGAAGATCAATGGCAGATCGGTGACTGGGAGTCCTTCTGCCAAGCTCTTCTCCGGCATCTAAGTAGACGAATGACGATGAAAAGGAGAACTGACACAATGCTCGACTACCCAACAATCCAAGCAACTATGGTAGACTTTAGGAAGATGACTCGAACTCGCCTAGGAGAGCATTTTCAAATGACAGAAATCGCGTGCTCACGCATAAGGGTACAGGCTCAATCAGATTGTATCGAGGGCGAACTAACCGCTTGCCTTAGGGCGTACAAAAGCCGGAACGGACGTTCTCGCAATCCTCCAACTGGAGCAGTTCATCAACCAGTTCAAACGAAGACGCAGGCACGGGGTTAGTCAGCATCGGTCCTCCAGAAGAGGACGAAATTGTGACCTTTTTGGGAAGAGTGGCCGCAACTCCTCCCTTGTCGACGATTGCACACTCAGCACCCCCAAGCCGGCCAAGCAGTTCTGCCTCGGTCAGACTATACCGCTCCCGAAGAACAGCAGTGCCATCCCGAAATTCTTCCCATGAACGATCAAAAGCTGATAACATGACTGGGGATGTGAGGACCACTGATCCACCTCGTACACCCGGGAATAGAATGAACCAAAGATTCCCGAGCCCTTCGATGAGTCAAGATGAGCATACTAGATTTGCCTCCGAAAATACTCCACACTCGAATGTTCTGACGAATTCCGATGGGTGCTCTCGTAAAGCTACAACAGATCCCATGCAGTGTTCAAGGCAAAACGCGGGATCTTTGACCGTCGAAGCCAAGGAGTCTCACAATGTAAGCACTCTGAACGAGTACGATCGCGAAGACTCGGAGTCTTTTATTGAAGAGGAGACAGTGGACTACAGAAAGAACTTCGCTGAATGGTACTATGAAAAAGGAGATCTGGAAGAGGCGAGCAAGCTGTATAGCTCTCTTGTTTTCCAGTGTATGCGTACAACAGGTTATGCCAAACTAATCTTCCAGATGAGGTTTCACATGGCGCAGATATCCTGGCTGCTTGGATATCACAAAGAGTCGGAAAAGATGTTCAGAACTTTAAATGAGGCTGTGGAAATTATGGAAGAACAAGACATATGCGACATGGCAAAGTGGCTAGCACTGGCGCAATGGAAGCAAGGTAAATATCAAGAAGCTGAGAGCACAATTGTCCATTGCTTCACAGAGAATTCGGAAACGAGGCGAAACCTGCCAGCCCTCCTAAGCACACGCGCTTTAATCCTCGCATCAATGGGATCATTCAGAAAAGCGCTACAGCTCAGCTTCAAAGCCATCGATGGAGGAAGGTACCCAATTGATCAAGATGGCTCGAATGTTGTATACATACTCAACCATGCCCGTGTATTATCTGAGATCGGACAATATGATGAGGCTGCGGAGAGCAACAATGAAGCCCTTGTCAATATGCAGAAGCTCTGGGGACCCAGGCACTTTGCCACCTTAGACGCCGCAAGTCTTCGGGTTTGGCTTTTGGTCGTGAATAATAAGACGGTGCGGCCTAGTGAGGAAGTCCAACAAACGTTGAGGCAATTGCGAGAACGACTAGGTGAAGAGCATCCTTCAACTTTGCAGACAGTGCAAACTCTGGTCCTGGCTTACAAGAATGATGGTCGATATTCTGATGCCGAAGAAACTGCACGGTACTTGCTTCGAAAATGCGACGAGAATCGCGAACTTGGCCCTGGACACCCACAGACGCTGAGGTCCAAAACCATGCTCGCCGAAGTACTTCTTGCATTAGGAAAATGGAAAGAAGCTGAGCTTTGCCAAAGAGAAGTAGTTGCGGAGAAAGGTGTGACTTACTTCCACCGCATTACTTTGGCGAATATCCTACGAGAGCAAGGGAAATGGGATGAGGCGCTTGATCTGGCTATTCGTGTTCTGATAGAACAGCTGAATAGATTTAGAAGCGACCAAGAGGTCGATCACCAACAGGAACCGGACCAGCCAAAGGAGTTATCGGGTGAAGAGATTACAAATTACGAGCTGAGGCACATTTTGCGCTCATCCAAATACGTCACACATACGCTTCGTAATCTGCCATCGGAACTATACGATCCTTTAGCTACACATGACTCAGTCAGAGTGTATCCGATTTTAGTCCAGACTATGCAATGTGTCGCGCTCTGTGAGCAAAAGCGCGACGATGCCAACCTCACGTTTGTGGAAAACATCCTTAACAAAATCTATGATATCTGCTTTCGAAAGATAGGAGAAATGCACCCGTTCACCATTGGCCTCAAGTACGACCTTGCTGTTAATTATCGACTTCGTGGAAGCTTCGACGAAGCGCTCCAAGCAGTCAACCATGTTGTGGAACAACGACAAAGAATATTGGGGTCTGACCACCCTGACTATCTACTTGGAAGACACGAGCGCGCTGTCATACTCTTCCGGCTTGGCAAATGGCAAGAAGCGCTAACTGAGCAAGAATCTACTTTGAAGGCGCAGGAATTTCTCCTTGGCAGGAAGCATCCTACAACCATACTTTCACGATACACGCTTGCTGGCTTATACCACTCTCTGAATCAGCTTGAGAAAGGGGATGTTTTGCTCGAAGCAGTGATCGCAGACCAGAGGCGCATTTACAATCAGGAGGCAGGCGAAAGTGGAGATCACCCTATAGTTCTCCGGAGCCGAGCAAGACATGCTTTGATATGTCTAGATAGAGCCATGGTAGAACAAGATGAAGCTAGGTTCGCAAGTGCAGAGCGCGAACAGCAAATAATTGTTGAAAGAAGGCGGGAATACCTGGGAGCAGACCACCACATTACGCAAAGCTCTTACAATGACCTGGCTCAAATTAAGCAAGCCAGAGGTGAAAGGAAAGAAGCTGAGAAGATATACACGATGTTGCTCACGGGACTAGACGCTCGTGACAAACGCGACATTGATGTCAACGGTCGACCAAACATGTTACAATTCCAGATACAATCTAATTTGGCAACTTGCTATTACGAGATGGAAAGATTCGAAGATGCTGAGAAACTTCAGACGGAGCTGCTCAATGAGATTGAAATGAGTCGGGTAGGAAGAAGAGAGAACGACGAGCGCTTCGTTGCAAGCGCGTTCAATCTTGCGCTGACGTGCAAGGCGCTCAATGATTTTGGGAGAGCATGCAGCTTTTTGAAGAAGGCAGTGAGGGAATCGGAACGTCTTGTCGGTGTAAAACATCCTCAGACGCAGGAACTGAAGGCTACACTGGCAAAGTGGACCCAGACACGCGGTTATCAGGAAAGTGTTGACCCTGAACAAATACACGATGAGGCAGACAGGGACAGATTCATATGAGAATTTCGGAACTAACATCACTCAATTATGAGTCGCGGGTGATACTAGATAATACCGTGGATAAGATTGGCTTTCTGTTAAGAATTGTCAAATAGAATTTCCCATGGCGTACTCCCCTTTACCATACTAGATCTCAGAATAGCTTCGACAGATAACATATCACTTGTGTATTGGTATACCACTGTACTTTTGCAGAGTTCCCGAATCATGATCTAATACTGGATCCATATCGCCGTGGATAGTGTCAGTTTTCTACCGAGAACTTCCAAGGAGAATTTCCTATTTCCTACTCCTCTCTATAGTCCTAGATCTTAGAACAGCTTCGACATATAACATATCCCTGTGTGTCAGTAAACCACCTTACTTTTGCAGAGTTACCGAATAATGATTTGATACCGAGTAAATTGCTTAGGTCTATCTGCCCTCAAGTACACTAACCAGCCCCTATTGCATCCCTCACGCGACTACCATTCACCCCCTCAGAACTTCCTCATAGCATCGTTAACCAAATCCGCCCCAAACGTCGCTCCAGCACCCATAACCGCCGCGTTTCCGAACTTCCTACCCAGCTTCTTCGCCCATTCGTGATGCTACACAAAACAAGAACATATTAGCACTCATCGACATCCTCATCTTCCTGCTCACATGACTTCAAGCTCCAACATCATACAACACCAGCAAACTCACGACAACGAAGGAGGCTTTCAACGCCTGACGATGGGATTGACGTACATTAGGATGATCAGGATGCGCAGGATTGTTGGGATCCTGCGCCTGCTGTGCGACTAGCGCAGGATTGAATTGATTTGCACCATTGACATAGCGCGTGTCGACGTATTGGGAGGGTTGGCCGTTTGGTTGCTACAAGCATTCACACATCATACATTAGCACACATCACACATCTCACATCTCTCCCCCACCAACGCCCACGTTACGCAATCCACATGATTGAAATATTCTTGCGATGGAGGAGATTTGACGTACCGGTAATTGCGCCCCAATCGACTGCAGTTGTGGAGGTGAGAGGACGCCTGCTGCGGCGAGGTACTCTAGTTCTGTTCGGATGGTTCCGAGGGAGCGGTTGATTTGCGCGGGGTCGGGTGACATTATTGCTTGCTTGACTCTCTTGTGTTTTCCTGGTGTTCGAGTAGAGGGATGATCTAGGATATGAGTAGAGTGCCAAGGTTGTTTTGTAGACTGGGGGAATAGTGGGTAAGGAGTTCAGATATGATGGGTATGACGTCAATCGCGGGCTGGACTGTTGAACAGGAATCTGAAGTGGATGTGGCAGGAGCAAAGCAGCCACACCATCACTAGTGAGTAACTAGGTACTGGAGTAATGGCCTACTTAATTAGTATCATTCTTTCTTGTATTTCGATAAGGAACCATTTCAGACGACTGCTGGAACATTTTTAGTTCATGCATTGAGTATTAATGACACCATGTGATGTCGTCTGCTAGCTACTCAGGAATTAAATTTAGCTTCATCAACGGTGTCCTATCAGCAATGAGCATCATCACCAGTGTTCAAATATCGCTCGTATCGCTCGATCATGTCCAACCCAAACCCTACGAATCCCGTATCCGCAGCACGCTGGGCATTGTACTGTGTCGCCATAGCTTCCAACGCCCTAGGAGTAAGCGCTTGCTGAAAATCATTCTACGAAGTCGCAGCCGCCTTCCTCTCATCCTCCTCTTTCCGCATATCCTCCAGAAACTTCTCCCATGTCTCAATCGTGCCTTGGAAGAAGTCGACATGCGCGTCTGCTAGATCGCCCAATGTATCCTTGAACTCAACAGCCTTGATGCGCTCGAAGTCGGCAACTTCCTTCACTGTGTGCTCATCGAAGGCCTCACTTGCTTTCTTTGATTGCTCCACTTCAGTCGTTAGGCGCTCAATTTCGACCTCAAGTTTCCGCACACGCTGGCGACGTGCTTGCTCGTGGTCTATGCCTCGGAAGTCCTCGACTTTTGAACGTAGAAATCCTGATGCGCCTACACCAGCGCCATGTGAGCTAGCTAGGGAATCGCGGTCCGCGGCAGACTTGGCAAGGTATTCGCTTAATCCTTCGAAGTCCAGTTGCTTGGCTTCTCGTGTGCGAAGAAGATTCTTGAGCGCCTGAATATATGCATCCATGTCTCTCAGACTGGTCAGGTAATTCTGATCAGTATGGTCTCGGATAGACTTGAAGCCTTGTGAGGTAGTGGTTACCGAGGCGGCAAACGAGGTAAGAGTGCTTTCGACAGCAGTCTCCATGGTCGTCAGCTTCTGGCATTGGGTTGCTAGCTCGGCATAGTCGGTCTCCAAGTCACCCTGTCGCCTGGCTACTTTGACAGTAACCTTCTCAACGTTGGTCAGGTCCTCGCTGAGCTTACTAGCTTTCTCGCTGACTTCGATAAAGCGCTTATCTGGCTTGTGCACCTTGGTGAAGGTGTTAACGAAGGTATCTGCGATCGTGTCGACAAAGCCACCGCTTCCCTGCTCGGACCCGCTGGCTGCCCTTGATGTTCGACCCTTCATGTGTTGATTCCAGTCTGGGCTCTCCAGGAAGGTGATGACGAGCATTGCCCTGCGCAACACGGGATGTAGTGCTATCCTCTTCAGGAAGCGGTGCAGTGAGTGCGCTCGTCGTTGGGTGAAGTCCGGACCGAACCGGTCCCCCCGCACATACTCCATCTTGTGCTTGTCGGGCAGTGGCGGGACGGCGCATTGCGGGTACTCTTTTGATAGTTGTTTCCAGAGGAAAACGAAGTCTGTGAAGCGGCGGCGGACGGCGAACTCGGATTTTTGGAACGATTGGAAATCGGACTGGAACGCGTTGGTAAACATTCAAGCTCTATGGTACGTACTCAAGCAAGTGCAGGTCTACCCACCTTTGTGGTGACTTGGTAAGAGACGTATTGGTTCTGTGTGCCTGCCAGCTCCTTCTGTGGGCTGCCGACGAACGTCTCCAGGCGCCCTTCGCTGAAGTCTGCCGCCATTGCGCGTCTGCGGACCACTAGGGGATCACCCTTATCGAACAGATAGTCCTCTTCGAGCTCGTCCCAGTCGCTGATTTGGTCGAATTCGGGGTCTTCGAGTACGTCTTCAGATGCTGGTCCGCGGTTTGATGTTGGTGGTGTTACGGCTGGAGGTGTGGGAGTTGGAGTGACGTCGGGATCGCTAGGGTTGGAGCTTGGGCTTTTGGTGGGGGCCTCAGCCGGCGCATTGCAGCGGATCCTCTCGTACATGGCTGCGTAGTCCTCAACGCGTCATGAGTAAGAATGCATATTGAGTATAGCGAGCGTTGACAGAGCAAATGTGGGTTAGGAGAGAAATTAATAATTCCTACAGAGCAACTTTGACCACTGTATAACAAAGTGGGTCAATTATCTACAGTGAATGTGAAAGTGAGCGGCCACTGCCAGTGGTGAAGACAAACGCACGAACACGCGGTGTGCCTGACGAAATAAGAGACAAACAGTCGACCGCCCTTGCCCAGTGCTAGAAACATACTTCCCAGCCAGAAATACGCGGTATAAGACAAGACCTGCTGCCCGCTTGCAGGCGTGAAACCAAATGCAATGTCAGTTCTCGACAACGCCAAAGCGCTTGCCGAACTCGTTGAAGAGCTGGGGAGAAATCTCATCGCTGCTGTTTCCATTCACTGTCCATAGAATGCCCATCTTATCGTAGTGCTCCAGTAAAGGCTCGTTGTTCTCCTTGAAGCTTTTGAGTCGCGCCTTCCACACTTCCGGGTCGTCATCGGCTCGTCTGGTAAGTGGCTCGCCCGTCATATCATCCTTGCCTTCAACTTTCGGCGCATTGAATGTGGTGTTGTAGACCCTTCCAGAAGGCGCGTGAACCCAGCGGTTACATATGCGATCGATGATGATCTCGCTGGGGGTGTTGAGATTGACCACCATATTGATCGGCACTATGTCATCTAATTGGATTGCTTGGGTAGCAGTTCGTGGAAATCCATCTAGTATGAAGGATGCCGAGGGTTGGTCGGAGAAGGTGTATCTGGATGTGCGGAGTGCAGAAGGAATAACGATAGAGTCGACGGATCCCTCGGCCATATCTACTGAGCTTGAGCTTGAGTAGACGGCATATGGTCGGAGTGCGCTATCCCGTATCCATCCACGTGTTGTGAGTTCGTTGACGATAAGGCGCAATATCATGGCATCTGGTACCAATGCGCCAGACTTCATCTTGGACTCGGCTTGAATACCTAGGCCCCGTCAGCAAGTTCACGAGCTCGCGGGTACGACTGGCATACCTAGAGGAGTGCGTTCTCTGACATTCATCCTCAAAAGGTCACCTGAACTGATGGACGAGAGCTCAGGGAATTTCTTCATCAAGCGCTCAGTCTGCGTGCCCTTGCCGACACCTGGTGCGCCAACCAATATTATCCTCGCCGCTCTTGACAGTTGTATGGGACCCATTGTATGAATGATTTAGGATGATCGATAAGGCCAAGGACTATTGCAGGATATATATATAGGCTCGGAACGATGGGATGGAAGGGAAGCCAAAGGCTTCTTCGGAAGTCTGCTGTCGCTAGAAACGAACCATGGTGAAGTAAATATTACAGGAGAGGTACAAGTGTTATTACAAAGTTGTAAATTGTCGCGCAAAAGATGTTAAGTGATTGAGAGCAACGGCGAAGCTCAGGTTTAGGACGACAGGAGAGGGACTGACGTCGGGGTAGTGAGGGGAGCGCGCGGCATTCACACAGTTGTTGGTAGCCGGGTTCTCCATCTTTCGGAGACTTGATCGGAGAAACGCCATCGCCTCGGCGCTCACTGGCTGCCGAACCACGCCCTGAGCATACACCATTACCGTACACCTTCAAAGAACACATGGTCTCAACGTGGCCAAACATCTAGAAGGCTCGGCTCTGGGTCTCACTGTCGAAAGCTGCTGCCTGCAGTCGTTTTCCGTTCTCTGCACATGCGTCCAGTTCCGGTTTTCTCCTCTAGCAGTCTCGGGCATGCGCGTCGGTCCAATATCGCAGCCGTTCGTGGCCACCATGTCCAAGCTTTCGATCGCCCGCAGCGTGCCTGGCCCTAGAACACCCTAATTCCGTGAACAGCTTCCAGTTCTTTCGTCAGCGCTTTTCATCATTTCCACACTCCTTGCGTCCCAACTACATCACCGTGCCCTGCCATCATCCCATAGTTTTCTCTTGTTCTTTCTCTACCAACGTACTTTAATCCCCGAGATTGCATACGCCGCTCCCTATCCGTCCGCAATCGCTTTTGGCGCAATGTATGCCAGTCGCGCTGCCTCCCGGGCCGCGCCCGCTGTGTTCAGAGCGGGTATCAGAACCAGCACACGGGCGCATCGACCGATGCTCAGGACCTCGCCTGCCATTCGCATATTGATCCCACTCCGAGCCCTACAGACCGAGACGACGTCATCGAACGCTGCGCAAAACTATCCGCCCCCAGGCTTCGACCCGAAGCAGGCAAGCAAACCTCTCCCGAAGCAGGATAAACAGGAGCCACAGCAGACGCAGGAGAAGGCATCTCCACTGCTAGCAAAGGAGGAGACCATTATCCCCAAGACGGGCGCCACATCCCATCCTAAGACACCAGCCCAGGATGTACAGACCATGACAGAACTGGCGGCGGAAAAGGCGGCGGCCGATACCAAAGAGGAGAAGAAGATCATAGCGAAGAAGGAGGAGGAAAAGAAGAAACTGACCATCTATCAGAAGGTGAAGAAGGAGTTGGCCCACTACTGGGACGGTACAAAGCTGCTCGGGTTTGAGATCAGGATCAGTACCAAGTTGGCTCTGAAGATGGCTGCTGGCTACGAGCTCACTCGCCGAGAGCGTCGACAGGTATGTGTAATGAAACAAACACATTGGCAGTGAGGACTGACTGGACCACAGTTGCAACGAACAGTTCAAGATCTCGGACGTCTGATTCCCTTTCTTCCGTTCGTCATCGTTCCTTTCGCAGAGTTGCTACTCCCCGTAGCGCTGAAGCTCTTCCCCAACATGCTTCCCAGCACGTATGAGGGTCAATCAGCCAAGGACGACAAAGCCAAGCGACTCCGATCAACCCGAAAGGAAGTGAGCGACTTCCTCCGCCAAACGCTGAAGGAGACTGGCCTGCCTGTCTCTGCCGAGAACGCGCAAACAGCCGAGTTTGGCGAGTTCTTCCGCAAGGTGCGCACCAAAACCTCAACATCTGCCTTCGGGCCTCATGCTAATCTACGGCAGGTTCGAACAACGGGCGAGAAGCCTACCCCAGCAGAGATCATCAAGGTGTGCAAAATCTTCAAGGATGATTTGACTCTAGACAACTTGTCTCGACCCCAGCTGGTCTCCATCTGCCGCTACATGAACATCACTTCCTTTGGCACAGACAATTTCCTACGCTACCAGGTCCGTGTTCGTATGCGCCAGATTAAGCGCGACGACAGGGCAATTGCCTATGAAGGCGTCGACTCGCTCTCCGTGCCCGAACTTCAGACTGCCTGTGCAAGCCGCGGCCTTCGAACCTACGGTGTCTCTCCTGGCCGATTACGCGATGATCTCCAAGCTTGGCTTGACCTCCGTCTGAAGCACGGAGTACCTTCAACCCTCCTTGTGCTTTCCAACGCCTTCGTATACGCTCAAGGCAAGGAGTCAGAAATGACTACTCAGATCGATGCTTTAGAGGCTGTTCTGTCCAGCATCCCCGAGGAGCTGTACCACGAGATTGAGCTTGAAGTGCACAACACTGAAGGCGCCGCAACCAACAAGCAGCGTCTCGAGGTTCTCAAGGAGCAGCAAGAGCTTATCAACGAAGAGAACGAACAAACACAAGCAGTCGAGAACAAGGCTACTGCATCACCGAAGGATCACGAAGACATCGACGAGGATGACAAGCCTAAGCGCAAAGAGGCGGAAGAGGCAAAGGAAGCGAAGGAAGCCGAGGAAAGCAACGAAGCCGAGGCCAGCACCGGCGATATGACTGGTGGAAGTGCCGAACGAGCAGAGCAGGACGATCGGGCAAGGAAAGGCGAAGAGCCTGCGGGCAAGGAGGAAAAGTCTGCCGAGGCAGCTAAGAAGGAGTGAAGGAAGTCATGACTACTATTCTCTACTTGTGTAAACTAGAAACGAACAGCATTCCCCGCGGCACAACGCGCGATGTATAGAAAATACCCGAAAGTCATCTTTGCATGAGATGAATAGAATTGTATATATACAAATGAAAATTAGAAATTAAGTGCACAAGTAATTATGAAACTTAAGTTGCCATTGCTTGTTAGGGGTATCATATGCTATCGAATAAACATCGTGCCGTCCAGCCCAGCCAGTGCCCGTCCGGTTACGTGAATCATAGGGACAATGAAAGCCCTTGATCAGCTCTGTTGCTCCTCCTCCACGTCCCCTCCCTCCCTCGCACCCAGTGATTCTGCCTCGCGCTGGCGAGCCCTTCGAAATTCATTCGCCGCTGCCTCCAATTCCTCCAACGTACCCCACGACGGCTCTCCCAGACTCCCCTATCACCAGTCCTCGTACCCTCGCTACTCATCCTCCCCTGCCCATCCCTCATATAAACATCCTCCTCCCCACCGCCCCCTCGCCCTCATGAATGACCATAGCCTCTCTCCTGCGTCTTCTTAGATCCCGCTCTGCCCCTCCACCCCTGCGTACGTCCCACGCCCTGTCCCTGCGCCCGAGTAATCTCCATGCACCCCTCGGCGTCGGCGGCGGCAGACTATACTCCCTCCACACGCCCATTTCACATAGTAGATTGAATGCCAACTGCGCTCTGTGCTTCACATCCTCATCTTTGCTATTCAAGTCTTTTACTAAGGCCTTTTTCGCCGATGCAGAGGCGTAGAAGCGCGCGCAGAGGATCTTCGTTGCGCTGGAGCGAATCTCGGTGTTGTGGGATGTTGCGAGGGTGAGGAGGGACGAGGTTTTTATGGCGTCTTCTTGGTGGTGGTGGGTTGGCGCTGGTTGTCGTGGGGGGATGGTGGTAGAGGATTGAGAGGTGGGGTTGTGAACTTCAGTGAGGGTGCGGATGTTGCGGAGGCCGTGGGATACTTGGTTTACTGCGACGAAGGTGAAGACGCCTGGAGTGGTGGTGTTAGTGTGTGTGGTGGTGGATTGGTGTGAGGGTGAGGTACCTATGCCGAGCCAGAGCCAGTGGTCGGGGATGTTGGACGCCATGACTGTGAGAGCCTGGTCATCGTGCGGGTCGGGTCACTCAGAGTGTTTATAGACACGGCCTTGTGGGTTTGTTTGTAGCTGCCACGAGCGATGATGTCGGTACCATAGTCGCACCTGCAGGTGGGGACCAATCCGCATGCGCTAAGTTAGACAGGGCAGACCCCTGTCGAACTCTTGGCTATAGAATTATTTTCTCGACAACCATCGAACAGGCACTTCTCCACCGCATAACAACAAACCCAAAGCCCTTCGCGGCTATATCTTTTTCTAGATATGCCGCCCTCTCAGTTGAAGCGGCTGAAAGCCTCCCTGCGCGAACAGGGCATAACCGGCCCTCAGAAATCCAAGAAGCAGAAGAAGGCGCAGAACAAGAACGCGGACCACCGCGCCCAAAAAGCTTCAGCCCTAGCCTCGATCCGCGAGTCGTTCAATCCGTTCGAGTTCAAGCACCTTGCGCGCCCCAAGAAGTTTGATTACGTCTCGAACCAGCCTGAAAATGCCACAAAGAAGATCCTTGGTCGCCCGGGCGTCACGAAGAGCCAGGGCGAGGAGACAAGGAGGAAGACGCTTTTACCAGAGATGAATCGGAAGAATAAAGTGGGAGGCATCTTGGATAGGCGGATAGGCGAGAATGACCCAACCATGACGCTGGAGGATCGCATGATGGCACGGTTTGAGAGGGAGCAGCAACGCAAGAGGGGTGGCAATGTGTTTGATCTGGAGGATGGAGATGATGAGGTTATGCTTACGCATGGCGGCCAGAGCTTGCGGTTTGATGACGAGATTGGGGAAGAAGACTATGATGCGGCCAGCGTCAGCGGGTCGAGCGATGGTGAGGACGGTGAAGATGGGTTCTTGAAGAAAAAGAGGAGGAGAGAGGAGGTAGACGGCGAAGAAGATGGTGATGCGCCAGAGGAGGAACAGCCAGAGAAGAAGAAGAGTAAGGCTGAGGTCATGAAAGAGGTCATTGCCAAATCGAAACTGCACAAGTACGAACGTCAAGCCCAAAAAGAGGACGACGACGAGCTGCGGGAAGAGCTCGACAAGGACCTGAATGATGTTCTCGCTGCCTTGCGTGGTCATATCAACAAGAAACCTGAGCCAGAAGCGCCGAAAGAAGCGACAAACAACGATTTCGGGATCAATGCTGACCGTGCAGCACTCCTTGCTGGAAGCTCACAGCAAGCGAAAGATAAAGAGTACGACGTGAGAGTGCGCCAAATGCTGCAAGACGAGCGTGCGAAGCCGACCGAACGAACAAAAACTGAAGAAGAGAAGGCCCGAGAGGACGCCAAGCGCTTGAAAGAGCTCGAGGAGAAGCGCCTGAAGAGGATGAGAGGAGAACCAACAAGCGATGACGAAGAACCTCGCAAGAAGGGTGTCGAGAACGATGATGAGGACGACGATATCGAGAGCGAACACGACGACGCTGCTGAATTTGGTCTTGGAGCGGCGCCGGGCCAGTTCAGCAGACCTGAGGGTGTTGAGGACGAGGACGACTTCATAATGGACGACGATCTCATAGCCTCAGACTCAGAAGCAGATATGTCAGAAGACGAATCTGAAGCCGGCTCTGCGCCGGATGACACCATGGCCATGGATGACGACGATGCAGACTTCTTGAAGAATGTTCTGCCGGAGCAGAAGGAGCAACCAAAAGCCGTCAATGGCGTATTGACACTAGGAGCTACCACCACGTCGTCAAAGCTAGCATTCACTTACGCATGTCCTCGTTCGCACGAAGAGCTTTTGACAGTGTTCAAGAATGTTGCTCCCAGCGACACGTCCACTGTCATTCAGAGGATACGAGCACTCTACCATGCCGGCCTCCGTGCCGACAACAAGAACAAACTGGCTGACTTCGCATGTGCGCTGATCGATCATGTGTCGTATCTCTCCAAACAGACGCCAGCGGTACCTTTGGCAGTTATCGAGGCTGTCATTCGGCACATTCATTCGATGTCGCGCTCGTATCCGGTCCAGATTGCTACGCAGTTCCGGGAGCATCTTAAGCAGCTTCAAGCTTCGAATGAACCGACGACAGGCGACCTCGCGATACTAACAGCCATTGGTTCAATATTCCCCACATCTGACCACTTCCATCAGGTAGTAACCCCTGCGATTACACTGATGGCGAGATGGATGGGTCTCACTACACCCTCTTCTGCAAAAGACATCGCTACTGGCGCCTATATTGGTGGAATGTGTCTTCAATACCAAAAGCTCGCAAAGCGATACGTCCCAGAACTCATTCGGTACACTGCTCTCTGCCTCAAATCGCCACACGCCACGCCCGCCCTACTTACCGCCCACACCAAGAACATCCTCACAGCAGCCGAGCTCTGGAGCGCTTCACCTGCTTTCATCGAGATCTTTGAGCCTCTCCTCGCACCTCTAAAATCTGCGAAACAGGCTTCCACGCTTCAAAACCTGCGAGCTCGTCTCGCCCTCGCGCGCTCGCGCCGCCGTCCACAACTTCTCCACAACCATCGACCCCTCCCCATCAAATCATCCATACCCAAATTCGAAGAGTCCTTCGATCCGAACAAGCACTACGACCCTGATAAAGAGCGGTCGGAAGCTGCTAGGCTTCAGAAGGAGTACAAGAGAGAGAGGAAAGGCGCCCTCCGAGAACTTCGCAAGGACGCGAACTTCATTGCGAGAGAGACGCTTAGGGAGAAGAAGGAGAAGGATGCGGCGTACGAAGCTAAGTATAAGAGGTTGGTTGCGGAGATTCAGAGTGAGGAAGGGCGGGAGAAGAATGTTTATGATAGGGAGAAGAAGAAGAGGCAGAGAGGGTAGAGTTCGTTTTAGGGAAAGTAGATATCCTCTTATCTATTTATGAGATGCATAGATATGCAATGCTCCATGCGTTTTGGAGTTGGACAAATCATCTATGAGCAGTGCGATTTGTTTTGATAGACATCAACTCAGCCTTGTCGGATTCCGCTTGCCCATGCTGCGCCTCAACCAATAGTTCACTAGCACGGCGCAGGCAGACACCACTTCACGCAGCCCTTGCACCACGCCTTATTAACTTTCAACACTCTTCTACAATACAGAATCTTAATTGTAGAGCTTGCGAGTCCCATTCGAACCTTGAACTGTGCATCTTCAACGTTGTCTCACCGCTGCCGTCCACAATCACTCGACAACCAGCTAATTCTACCAGCATGTCTTCGCTCGGCCAGCGCGTGAGAGCCAGATTCAAGAATCCGCCATACTCCATAATAACCAAAGATGCTCAATCTCACCTCTCGCACCCCAAATCCCCTACAGACAAGCGCCATAAAACACTAGAAGAGACCGCCACTCCGCCAGACCCCAGAAAATCCCCCGCCGAACTCGCCGCCATCACCCAGCAAAACCAACAAACCTCCCCCTTCCTCCGTCTCCCCGGCGAAATCCGCAACACGATCTACCACTACGCGCTCGCCGGCCACGAAATCTACGCCATGCCCTCTGGCCTCACGCACCGCCCCTTCACCTGCCAGGGCCGCCCCACCTCTCAATTCGCATGGTCACTTCTGCCCATCTCGCAGCTCCTAGCCCTGCACTTGCCCCTCGTGTGCCGCCAGATTCGCGCAGAGACGGGCAAGTACTTTGTGTTCAAGTTCAATGAGTGGGGGTCCACGATGCCCGAGTATTTTGAGCTGTTGATGGGGGTGTTGACGCAGGAGCAGAGGGGCAGGATCGAGGTTGTTAGGATTAATTGGGCGGGCATGGAGCGCGGAGCGGGGAGGAGGGTGGTGGCAATGGTGGATGGGTCCGAGTATGCGGCGTTGGGAGGGTTGAGGAATTTGAAAGTCGTGGTTTTGAGGGATTTTGGGGGCATGGATGGGCAGATGCGGGAGAAGGTTGTTAGGGTTTTTAGGGAGCTTGCTGGGAAGAAGAGGTTGGAGGTTAGGGTTGAGAGTATTGGTTGACAGTGAGGCGGGTGTGGTGGGACGGGGGCTTGATGCATATGTTTGCGAGATGGAGGATAGAAGATGGAGGATTCGTTGGGTTATCTATTGATTTATGGTGGTATTGGACTCTGCTTTGGTCCGACAGCGCCTGCCTGTGTTTTCGTGATGCGCCTGTCTTCGGTCCCAGATTGAATATCCATCACTGTGTCGTGTTTTATCTCCTCGATCAGCTGCTCTGCACATCTTGATCTCCTTCGATTATCCCTGATGAACTCCGCCCACTCCTGTCACCATCTTCTTCTTGTTTGTTTTGAGACTTTCAAACTCCCAAGGCCGTAGACGAAGGGTTGAGCATAACCGCGGACATAGTGAGGGAACTAGTCGCCTCAAGTCGCTGGGCGTGAGAGCACATCAGTCCTATTAAAGGACGCGTCGATGGTGTTGTCCTTTGGGATGAAAATCTTGAGCGATGGAAGGTAGGGCCAGGAGATCATGCTGTCTATTGTGGATAATGCATCGAGCATCCTTGGCTTATACTTCATCGAATGCACAGAGCGTAGCACGCACCTGTCAAGCCCGCGAGCTGCATACTCAATTTGGCGTAAGCACTGAGAAATCGCCGACATCTGTGGGATTGGAGGGAATAAACGGAAGCAAGCGGAGCGGCTTTTGCAGCTCAAACAGGCTCTGAGACGCAAATTGTAGCTAGACTCGCCCATGTGTTGGTTGATATCAAGCTTGCTTACTAGCGCCAAAAATGAAGGACGTCCACGGACCACACTTAGGTCACGACGTGCATAGACGGCACGAAGCGATATGCAGTCTGATAGCTCATTCTGTCTCACGCTCTGTGCTTTGCTTCGAATGTTGGCTGGCTGAGTGCTTAGTGGGACCAAGGTCACTGCGTCTCACGGGTCGAGACTCGAGGCGAGGGGAGGCGACGGGGAAGCTGCGAGCGTCCCGGATGCCGGATGTCCAGCCGTCGTATTTCCCTTCTGTCGGGTTATATTTGCCTGTCTGATATGCTTATTTCTCTAGCTGATACGCACGGGCAGGAGCTGTTGATAGACTCGCTGGAGGCGTGAGTTTTGTGCAAGTACGTCTACTAAACTCGCCTCAGGTCCACGCAAACAGCTGTGCTCGACGATCATGCATCGCTAAGGATGATTATGAGCTGCTTCGTCACGCTGCACAGAAGTCTGTCGTATAAGCCTGGCCGTGGGGGCAATAGCTGCGTGTTACTCCGCGCTGGGTTTCGGATGCCGCTTAAGCGGCAAGCTGTAAGGCAACGGCCAAACAAGGGGTGGGAAGTTACTTTCTTCACCGGTATAGTGGCGCTCATTTCTGATGCCAGATTATCTGTCTAAAAGTCCGAGAGGGCGCCACTGGTTGCACAAAGCTAGATGCAGCGTGTATTCAAGGATTGTCTAGATTCTGTTCGCCAGAATTACGAGTCGATGGGGTACGACATCCGCCCTGAGGACCAAATGGCTTGTATCCAGAGCTTAGTAGTCGGGCCTTTCTCGTAATATCCATACGCATGGATCCATCTCAACCCTGTCTGAGGCAGTGGCGTGTGAATTGACGGTAGAAAACTTGGCCCCAAGGTGTATCAGCAGGGGAGAGTTCGTGATATGCCAACGACGAGAGTTACAAGAAAGGGAGGGGGGTACGATGACCGGTAGACTTGCCACACAGTCGGATGAAGTGACTGCTCGGACCTCAAGCTGCAATACAGGTCTGCATGAGCCTCAAAATCCGGAATATAATCAGTGACTTCGGCTGCATTGCATAAGGCTCATGCATGATCTGCATGGAAGCACATCGAACCAGGCATGATCGCCCATAAACGTTGGCACATGGGACGCGTTACTGTAATATTGCGGCTCTGTATTTGTTTCAGAACACAACGGCTGGTTTTATTTCAGGATCAGCCCGTGAATAAAAGGTGCAGCCGACCGAAAACTACTTTGAGCCTTATATCATGGTATCTGATCACGTGCAGAGGCCATTGCGATCGCTTTGGTCTGGTGACATCAGCTCTTTGTGAACCTGATCCTGGTGGCTGGAGTCGCCTCTATTTCGAGGTTGTCTTGGGGTCGAATTATCTGGTAAGCCTCCTAAAAAGCCTAGATTCGTCCAATCTGAGTCGTGAATTGCTAGGCAAAAGTTGGGAGTTAATCCAACTACTCGCCATGCAAGTGACAGAAGGGTAGATGCTAGGTGCGCGAACATCAAGGCATACAGTAACCCGAGTCCAAGTAACCAATGGGTCCAGACAGAAAACTTATGACGGATCAATCGGGTTTGACGCTTTCTGGATGTGCCGATGCCACTTGCCAGTAACAATGAGGCTTTTGTGGAGGAGACACTGAACTTGTATCACCTGAGGTGCTGGGCGTATCATTCATGAATCATGTTACCCTACTCATTGCTCACTGCAGAGAGAAATGTTCGATTGCTCTGCTTAATGCACCGTCTCAGCATAGTGTCGTATAGAGCGGCACGATACTCCAGAGCGAAGTTGTTCTAGTTAGTGTAAAACTTGTCACGTCCAGAATTATCGTGGAGCTAAACAATACACTAAGAGACATGGCTCGCGAGAATTTCTAATGAGATATCAGATATATTTGTATAGTGTTGAGCTATGGCGTAGAATGAAAGCAAACGCTCATGCCCGCCCACCTATCTCCACTTTGATCAATATTTTCGTCTGTAGTGAAAGCAAACGCCTACCTGCCCCGCTCAAACAAACCCTTCTAAGAAGACTTTTAACTCCTAACTTTCACTAACCCACTACCATACTATATATAATAAAAGATTCATAGTATAGTCAACTAACAATCTAGGTGGCCTAGTGGTCCTTAACACAGATTTGGGAGGGCGCCCGGCAGCGGTGCCGACCGCGATAGAAAATACAGGTATTTGGGTTGCCACGCCGGGGGTCACCGGTTCGAGTCCGGTGGCGGGCAATAGACCACTAGGCTTTCGTTTACACCCTTTTTTTGTTGTTTTTTTGTTCGTTTTTAGGCTTTGTCTGCACTAAGCACACATGTGACGTAGTGAACATATCACGACACGACATGTATACCAGTAGGCTTATGATTGTGCAGTGCAGACCAGCCTGATGATGCCCTGTGTTCTTTCCTCCCTGCTGAGATACTGTGTAGAATAATGTGTAGAAGTAGTAGGACGCCTTTCGCGAGGTTGGAATTGTGACTAATGCGTTATAGTCGTTACAATGGTGATAGTGGATGGAGGGAGTTCCGGCATCTATTCTTTCGCTAGATGCTGACACGTTAACAGTTGTGCGAGACCAGAGCCAACAATGAGAACTCACGTACTACTCGGCCCTCAAACCCTGCCTCAGAACCAGCGTACATAGCATGATATGGGTTATTTGTTGTTCAGGTTTGGATCCACCGATGCTGGCAATGGAATAAGTGAGGAGGTTTATGTTGAGAACTATACGCCCTTACGAATAGATGACTTCGTGCTAAGTGGAATCACCGTCTTGGGCATCGTGTAGAGCTTCTAATGTCGCTGAGAATGTTCAGGCCTTATGCGTGTGCGTGTCGCTGTTCTGTAGCTGGGGTAGGAGAAAGTATGAGGGTAAGGACCAGGGTTTTGTGGGCGACTAAAATCGCTAAACGCTATGAACGCTTTTAAGACTGCATATCATGGTAAGCCTCAGGTAGCCTTGTAGATGATGGGTGCAGGCCCGGGCGTGCACTGACCGGCGGAAGGATCCCACGCGACACGCTGCCGGCACATCACGATCAAACCTGGTTAGTAGCTGTGCTCAATTTGTGCTCAATTTGTGCTTGTGCAGTATCATTGAAGCTGACTGGTGAAGCTGAAGGACTGACTCGTGCCGATGCAGCTGAACTGTCGCACCATCCGGATTAGGTGTGATTTGGACAACATAGTGATAGAATACTGCTAAGCCTTTATTTTTCCAGGTATGACAAAAACAGGTGTATCGATGGGAAGAAAAGCGGTATAGCTTAACGGCCAATGTCCTAGAACTAGTTAGCTAGGGACAATAGACCTAGGCGTTGTGAAATGACGGATCAAATATAGGCCGAGAATTGGCCCAAGCCACGAGGTCATTGTGATGGCCGCCTTTGCACTTACCTTTCAACATCCACTTCTTCAACGAGTCAATTATTATACCCCCCTTTTGCACCAATGTATACTCCACCCACCGCAAAGAATGCAGCCGTGACGGCGAACAGGTCGCACCGTCTGAGGTTGGGAATGCACAAGACCAGCGACGTGGTTAACACGATTCCAAAGATCCCAAGTACAACAATACGCACCTTCTCCGACTTGATGCAGCCTAAAACCCCCAAACACACAGCGGACAAAAGAGGAACATAAAATCCGGCAAGAAAATCCAACACCAGAAGGACAGTCTCGAGTTCGATATACTGTTGCGGCATTGCTCTCTGCTCCCTCTTCTGTTTCCAAGATAACCGGTTAAGGAGGGCGTTAAGGTGCGTGTTCATGGCTTTCATATGTCGAATGACAAGACTCGTGATAGGGTCATGTTGACCGAAGTCCTTCCAGGAACACATTTCATGGTGTGGCGGGACTTGCTTGTATAATTGCTCCTTTTCTTGTGTTGGCCCGAAGATACCATTTTCGAAAAGCCTATCATACTGTGCAAAATGTTGAGCATATATGTCGCACTGGTCAGGCAAGTTGGCAATAGCTTGCGCCGTCAAAAGATCTTTACCTGTATAACTATTTGTAAGTATGGGACACTAGCTGTGATACATAATTCAACTCACTATACCGCCTAATTGACGTTGCCAGGTTCTCGGTCTTGACTCTCAAGAACGTATGCTCAGGGTGATCATAGCTTCGATGATAATCGGTCACTGTGAATGGACTGTGTTCGCGGGACAGCCCTTGGATGTCCGCAAGAATGCCGTTGCATTCTTCGATCTGCCTGTTAATGTCGGAACTCTGGTTGTAAAGGATCCAGGACCAGTATTCTAAGTACCGACGAAACTTCGAAAGCTCCGGGGTCTTGGAAAAGTCTCTGTAGAGCGCAGAGTAGTGGAATCGAATACTTTGCATGGTTGCGAAGACGTCTGCCGACAGCCTCGGATTGCACAAACAAGGTAACCGCTAAGCCTATTACAGCTCGCGCTTCCAGGGGAAATGATAGAGAAAGACTAGAAGTGTTCGCGCCACAACAAGGAAAACTTTAGGGGCCTACTCAGGTTGGGGATGCGCTTTATTCTTAACCTGGATGGTTTCCTGCTTACGACAGTACGTGTAGGTCAATGTGCACCAAAGCCAGTGTAGATGTTGCAGATGGGATAACGAAAAGGCTGTTTCTACGTCGACAAGTCCCCTTGGATCAATCATGGCGCTCATCGACATAAGAAGAGGGTGTGGGGCTAGCAAATCAAGAGTAAACACAAGATACGGGCCAGCTGTCTGACCGGTTGCACCGCCATCCGCCTAGGGTTTTCGAGGACGGCAAGCAACGACGGTCCATCGTCATCGAACTGGCGGTGAGAGGAGTCACTAGAAGCTCAAACTTCAATGAATTTCTTTCGCAGGAGTTGACAAGACGCTCAAGTACATTGAAGCTGAGCCAGAATCGCGTTCATGGACAAAGAGAGCGCGTTGCACCGACCACCCCTAGCATCCTTCGTATCCCCCCTAGATGAGCCAGAGATCTCGAGCCGCGCGGGCCGTTCCTCAGTGGAACAGCGCTTCTCAAAGACCCTACAGCCTTATGGCGTTTACATCTCATTAGCCGGGATGACGTACAGGAGGATGTGCTGCACTTGCGTGGAGAAGCGAGCGTGTCAAGCCACGCGCTTGATCCACCAACAGCAGCAGGAGCCCCGAAAATTGACCACGTTGTAGGCTGACTCGCATACTAGGGGCAGGGTAGGGCTCGCGAACGCTTGGTATCCGCTTTTCCGGAGGTGGTGTCCCCACGAGCAGGGTTGAGCCGTGCGACAGCAGGGCTGCCTTCGCTGTACCAACTGTGCGCTAAGGATGTAACTTGAGACAACGGCATTCGATAAAGACCTTGGCCGGTCAAGCTGCGAAAGTGTCTACGAAAGCTAAACGATTGGGAAGCTTGTACCACTACAAGGAGTGAGGCAAAGTGGAGTACGTGCGAAGTAGTCCTGGTAGCTATGTGTAAGATCATAGTTACATTGGGTGGATCCTTCCACCGGGAAATGATCTTGAAATTGCATGGTTGTTCCCACTAGCGTAACGAAAAAGACAAGACCATAAGCTTTCCCCCATGCGGCCTAATCAGCTGTAATCTTTCCTGTAAGCGTTGGCTACATGAACGATCGACTGTGGGCGCAAAAGTCTCCAGTGAAGGCAAAGATCACGTGTCAATCAAAGTTAGGGGTCAGCTCTTGGGCTTCGGGCATCGCAAATTTAGGTGAAAACAGGTGTGATGAATATGAATATATCTTTCCCTGAGCATGCCTGGCCCACCTGTAATTGCGACAGTATGGTTTGCCTATTTCTCTGATTTATCCTGGCAAGGCATTGAGACGATGGTGAATTGCCGAGAATGCGCTCAAGCATCTTTGCTCAATGACACCACTCAACACGCCGCAGTCTTGCAGATATTCTCTTCGCCGGTCAATTCGGAACCTATGAACTGGCTTTCTAAATCGAGATCATCTCATAACCAGTATCAGCCCCGAAACGAACCCCGTTGCATGATAAGGCTACGATCGAGAGCGGTGTGGAATGCGAGGTTAACCAATCCGGCGTCGCCAACATTATGATATGAGGCTCTGTGATGAACATCTTCGATTACAGTGGCGTATGACCATTGGAAAGGTGTATGTCGTTTGAATTGGTGTCCTCGCTGGCCAGGCAAGGGCCACTCAAAGATGCTTTCGCTGCATGTATCGACCATCGTATCGACGAAGGATGCGTTAAGGCAAGTCTTGCACTGGGCGCAGTGACGCTATCCCTGCTACTCTCCACCACACCACATCTTAAGCGGGTAGGTTGTTTGCCTTGAGCCCTGTAAGCCCTTGCAACTAACGGATCGTCCACGCCTATCATCGCATTGTCTCGTCGCACGGCATGTGCTTGTGCGTGGTAGAGTCATCTGACAGCGCGAAAGGGCGTCAGCGCGCTAGCAGTATAGCGACTCAGACGTGTTGTCTTTGCGCTCGGTGGTTCCATTCAAACCATGCTTGAAAGCTCTGCAGTTATTGCCTAAGGGTGGCTTATCAAGTTTTTTGTTGTGGATCCACCAATGTGCTGATGGTGATCGCTAAGACGAGAGTCTATGGCCGGGACGTAAGTTGCGATGATGCCGCGGGGTTGAAGAAATTGGCGGCTCGCTTCTTGGTTAGCAAGAGCCCCAGACTCGAGCGCTGCTTCCCTTAGGGCCTGATCTTGTCCTAGTGATCTCCGCACTATCGGGAAAATCTTCGGACAAGGTATCAAAGATGCGTGGCACCATCGCTATATCCGAAGAGAAGGGCCCAAAGCCTCTAAAGACTATAATGTATCAGCATGCACGTTGGCGCACCATCTTTCTTACCCTAGGCCCACAAGCTACTGCAGCACAGCCATTTTCAGATTCCACGCGAGCCAACATGGCGTTCATTGTTGCTGCATGAAAAGACCTCGATGCAGCTCTACTGTTATGTGAGGTCATTGCCGACTCAACCGTAGCGTATCAGCGAGAGAAATGGCGCGTGTCCGGTGAGGAGCGCTGTGTCTCTTCATGTATGCTCGCAGATGGTCCACGTACGGCCTTAAAGTCGGTCTGAAGCGGTGAATTGAGTGAAAGAAGGCGAGGAATGTTATTGGACTACCTAACCTCAGAGTATGCCTACCCCTATTTGTCCTTCTATCTTTTCGACGACGCAAGATAGCCTGACGGCATTTTGGGGCTCGCGAAGCAAGAATTGGTTGTTGTCTTCTGCGTCGTCCGCAGTGCAGTGCCCTTGTGCATCGTGTGTAGGACTAACGGGCTAGAGGATATAAGTATGCTGAGCGTCCAGGACTGGTCACGCAGAATCCGCACAATCGTACGTCCCAACTCTTTCGTCGTTTGTCTTAGCCCAACAGCCTTAGCACCTTCGATATGTCAGCCAATTATAATCTTGATGACAGCTGCAGTGCGCCAACTGAGCAGGAACTCATCACAGCCTTGGCTGATCACAGACAACTTTACGACGCCATCGATAGGCATCCCCAAGCTGGTGTTTACGACCGATTTGGACCAGAATGGGCTCTCGTTAGAGCGCACATAGAGAGCAAAGTACATCGAAGTCGACGGGCAGTATATAGTTTCCTCAGAGAAAATGCGCAACCGGGAAGAGGGCTCAGCGATGAGCGGAGGAAAAGTAAAGGCCTCGAAAAGGTAATGAATGCATTGACCAAGAATGTGTTCCTTTATGGCACGTATCTCTAGCCTTGCTTCATAGCATCAAAGTATCGCTGACAATGCTGGCAGCCGACGCGATCAAAGCTTCCGGTGGAATGACACTTTCGCCTTCGCCTAAACAATTATTTATGGACGCGTACCGCATCAATGGCAGATTCGGAGAGGGAAGTATGCGAGCTCCAAATGGGGAGCTAGCGTCCATCTATGGGCGCAAAGGGGAACCAGTACCTCCCAATCTAGGCACGCTGTATAGGCCGGAGTCCGAGCCGCTTGAGGACTTCATTGTTGACCGGCTAATGAATCCCTTCCTCAAGTACGTTGGTGAACCCTTCAAAAGCCTTTGGGTGAAGCTGTCAATGTATCGAGACGGAGATTCGACCATGGAGGTTGGATTCTGGGACGTCGATGCTCGGATTATCTCGGCCATAGCCAGAGCGATCGTATGCGTGATCGCGATTCTGTCCCTGGCAGCGCCAATCGCTACGCTGAACGTCATCAAGGAAACGAAGTTGCGAATCGTTGTCATGACTTTGTTTGGTCAGCTTTTTGCCATGCTAGCCCAATTTTTAGGATCGGGCTCCCTCGAGTACTATATCCTCATCACCGCGTAGGTCTTCCAGTTACCTAAATCTTATATCCTACCGCAAGCATGACTAACGGGGAGATCAGGTACTTCCAAGTTATGACGTTCTTCCTAGGAAGTACAACGGGGGAGCAAAATATCTCCAGTGCGTCGTGAGGTTGTGTTGAGGCTGGATGCAAAATATCACCAATGTGTCGTGAGGTTGTGTTGAGGTCGGACCCGGTTCACCGCTTTTTGGTTGACATAATCAAATATACATAACATGTATTTGGGAATCTTTACGGCGCACTAAGTTAACTATCTTATCTTATGTCAGTGCTCAACCACTAAACTAAACTGTTTCAGAAACTTGACGATACCTTGTGCTATCCCTACCACAGCTCAGTCCCATACAATGTACGCTATACTACCATCATTTTAGTGCCTCGCCTGTGCACATCCATTACTGAGACTGTATTCTACGATAGCCATAAGTCACGAGCATGGAAAGAGTCATGCGACACTCTGGCCTCCAATGCACCAACCGTGCCTTGCGGTGCTGAAGCATGATAGCGAGCCAGCGAGCTGCTGAGAACCCACTGGCGACCATCTTGCTCTTAAAATAGGATGTCAGACCCCAGTGCCACGGAAAGGCAATTCAGAATGAATTTACCACAATTAGCTTTGCTAAAACAAACCTGGGAGTAGACGTGCTAACCCCCTTCCCCTGCCTTACTGTGTCAGGTAGTTGGAGCGAGGCTGGCTGGTCTGGCTGGTCTGGCTGTTTCGGCCATGTCTCCCAACCCTCCTACGCCACAGTCGCTTAGGCGATCCCACAGCACTCAGTCTCAAGTACAATCACCGTATAAATCTATTCTGCTTGTGCATAGATACCTCCATATCGACGACTTCGTCTTCCACCAAGGGTTGATCGCATCAAAGCAGTCACCTGCATGTCTTCGGCATCCTGCCACACGATGGCCACCCGTTCGTACTCATACCCTACGGACCGAGCGCTCAAGCACGATGGTTTGGATTCCTCTTGCAGCGTTGACTATATCAGCAAGCTAACTCTTGATGTGTACTCAACAGAACATCGAGCGGCTTCATGGGCTACTAACGCTACCGAGGGCTCCGTTACTTCACCGGACCCAACCAGCGGAGGGAATGGCAAGAAGGAGCACGTAAGGTGGAGACTATTCAAGAAGAGACAGCAGAAGAAGGAGCACGTCGAAACGGACAAGAACTAAAGCGCTACAAACAAGTCGAACAAGACAAAGGTTCTTTCCTGCCAGCAGCAGCACCTGCACGACACTCTGAACGCGTCTCGACCACGGTCTTCACGACTCCACTTGTGCATCCACTGTTCTTGTACTACAACAGCCCTGTATGCGCGATGCTCATAGATCAAAATTATGCCTACAATTAAACAAAAGTTTTTTGATATCATGATGTTATCTATCTCCACTTCGTACTCAGCCTTTTCCAAGGCCTCCTTATTCGAGCATGCAGCACCTGTACAGATCTAACCCAACAGATTGGTCATTTCAGACAATTTGCGTGCTTGTTGACTCTCTCGTTATTGATGCCTATGGGTTGTATCAAGTTTGTAGTTGCTCACGACTCATCCCACTCGAAGCAAGCTGCGAGAGGCAGCCCAGGTGCTCCTTGCAGCCAACGTTGCACTTTCGCATAGTTTAACATCACTCGCTTACTGCAGCAGAGTGGTATGCGATCCTTAGTTGATTATGCCCAATACGTCCATTGTGTACCAGGCGGTGGATCTCTTTTCTACTCGTGCCCGACGTGTAGTACGCTCCACCTAGCGCAGCACCAATTTCCTGGTAAACGCTGTCTTAGCAACGTTGTGATGGAAAGCCAGACTGTATCCACGGCCATTCGTTGCTCTTCAATACCTTATCCGTACTATATCATGGCTGCAACGCGTGCCGCCAGCTGCCATTGTACATCCAGACAAGCATCGCATCCAACCAAACGCACCACTCGGAGGTTTCGTAACATCGCTTAGCGGTCGTCTGTAAACGGTGCTCGTAAACGAGCCACTGGATCGCGCGGGAGGGAGAGTTTGATTCGGTTCGGAGGCCGCCTATCGTGGCGCGATGGAGGTAGGTACGCGGCGCAGCATCACAACTAATTCCATTGAGAGGTTCGTGTGGCACTTCTGGAAGACGTTAGCGCGATGCAGTACTACTAGGAAGCATGTTAAATGCAGTGTTCCATGCAGTCTGGATGCGTGGATGCTGTATCGCGAAGGTGCCTCGAAGCTGAACATAGGGCGCAACTTGCCTAATTTACCTCTATTACGCGTTTTTACACTCGCAACTATCACCACAGTTGACTTGACGGACTTCGAACCAGTGCAAGCTTCATGGCAAGCACGTCGACGCGCATGTTCGATACTTGTAGGGTGTGAGAGCAACAGTGAACAAGCTTGAGTTTACGGAAGAAGAAGAAGAAGAAGAAGAAGAGGACCATGTAGGTAGGTGACCAGAAGATTCGACCTTATTCCCTGAGATCGCACTGTTGAGCGTAAAAGTGGTTAGTCTCGAGCCCGTGCTGATGAGGACCACGGCCGAAGGCATAGCGCACTTCATCACGAGGGGATAGGAAGCCCATCGCTGCTATGCTTGTCATACCTACATATAAAGTGTTTCGGAATCTTGTTGGATGGAGCGGCTGACTGGTGGTCAATACATGCAGATGATGGCTACATGTCTAATGCGCGAGGCGAATGACCGATGATCAGAGGACTGGTCTCTCGCACACACCCACTCTCAGGTAAGGGTCCACGTTATCTAGAACTTTATAAATAACTGGCCCGCCTAACAAGAGACCAGTCCCTTTTGCCGGTATAGTTTTATCTCGACGATTTCAATTTGCAAGCCTTATATCTATATTGGCAATGAGAAGTAACAATGCTAAGGTGTAAATATCACCCTACCTTCGCCGTGTCACACGTTTACGTCTAAATATGGGCAGATATGGCGCACCTTCAGACATAGAAACTCTAAGTGGTATGAAGTCGTACATTTTGCACGCGGATGTTCCATTCATGGAGACAAGAGCAAGCCCCCGTGCGGAAGCAGAGCCAAAGATTGCGAGCAGAGTCACAGCAATATGAGGTAAGGTCAAGCCTTCCTAGCCGTATCTAGCACTGAATCTGAACGCACAAGCCCTAGAGTGCATCTGTAGAATCCATAGCAGGCAGCCGCGTGTGAACGTGTATGCGGCATACATAGCCTCTCGCGTCGTGCCGTCGCTCTGCCACTCAAATTGTCGGCCGACTTCTAACACGATACCGGCCGCGTTTGCGCCTGGGTTTCTCGTCGAATTGATATCTCCAACAACCATGAGCACCACCGTTCCCTTTGCCTAATGTGAGCGCAGAGTTGTTGCGGACCAAAGCTGCTTAGCTCGAGGTCGTTCGGCGCGCGCATTCGCAGCCATCCCATGTGTTGTTGAAACAAGCATTCTCCCCACTTTCACGATATATTCCGGCGACCAGGTACTAGCGGAATCGAATATCGGGGGCTACAGCAGAGGTGTGGATCATCCGAGGGGTTCGCGGCGATGCGATTGGAATCGGCTAAGCAGCGGTTGTCGCGGTAATTTGAAAAGGAGGAGGAAGGGAGGAACGTCGCGCTCCAGTCTCGATTCGGACGCGTAATACATCACCTGCCAAAGGTGTGTTAGTTCGAGGACTCAAGTAGTGTTCCAGAGTACATGTTAGTTCTCAATGTTTGATGTTCGACCATACCGAGATGATGTGAATCAGATGGTACCTATGCTTGATTGGAAGCCAGAACGTGCGCGATCCTCCGCCCTTGACGAATCTCCAGAGAACGAGCCATCATAGATTTTGCTGCAGAACTGGCGAGACTGGATTGTTTGTAGCACGGCAATGTCGCGAGAAGAGCGAAAAAGCTGGTAGCGGTCAGGGTGTTCGCAGTGGCCGGCCTCTCGTCGATGGCACCAGCCATCTTTCTGGAGGCATGGCTGCTCTGGTCAGTCAGGCGGAGTAAAGCGCAAAGTACGCCGTAGCGCCACACTAGATGCAGGTTTGGCGTTGCCAGGCTGTTTCGATGGACGTTGTTGTTGCTGGCATCGTCAGTTGGACCAGGCTGTCCCTGTTGAAGTTGGCAGACCTGGCTGGAAGGCCCCTTAGGCAAGTAGACAACGCAGAAGAAGCAGCACAATATCTGTCCGCCATCGCACATGCTTTTACCCGTATCTCCACAGGCGGCTCTGCTAGATCACAGGCGGCAAGAGTGCCACCAACGGGCCGCTGAAGGGGTGCGTGGGGGCCTGTGCACTAGATGTCCGCGAGAAAAGCGAGGTCCTAACAGGGCAATCTTGCCCAATGCATCTACTTCGTATCGCTCATCTCCACATTTTGAAACGGGCGTGATTCAAAACGAACCACGAGATAGGTAGATGGGATGAAAGACTTGCTTGGGGACATCAAGCGAGAGGGCGTCCCGGCACTTCGGCAACGACTGAATGAAAATTAAAGAAAGTGAGGCTGATAAAGGAATAGAATTCAACGTTCATCAAAGCAAGATATGGTGCATTTTTGGATGATTGGTTTTGGTAACGGCAACAACATGAGTCTCTGCACCAACCCCTGCAGCACTTGAGAAATGAGCCAGAGCCAAACATTCAGCAAGCCACCATGTCGAGTGTCGCACCAGAGCACTTCCATCGCCGGAACGACATGTCCTCATTCTTCACGCCTTTGCCTATTGCAGTTGACCGGTGACGCATGACTCGAAGTTGTGTCGGATAGCATGGGGTAGTTTCCCCAGAGGACGTGACGGGCTGGTTCAACGGTGAGAGGTGGGGCTCAAGGAGAATTGGGGAGTGCGCCTTGAGACCCTTGCAAGTTCGGACCGCTTTGAGAAGAGTTTCCTGGCGGTTGCTGTGTATCGCTCGGACGGGTGTCGATCCATGCGGCCCCTCTCCTGTATGCTTCCTGAATCCAAGCTTCTCGCTGTTGGGAATTTGCGATGTATACTGGATCCTTAAGTAGAGCTGAGGATGTGATCAACAGACTATGATATTATCGTGCCTATCATGTGCCAGACAGCATACCTTTGACCTCCCAACGAGAGTAAGCCACCAGTAAATCGTTTGGTTGTATCTGCTTGCTCATGTCTGGCTATTTACGGTGATATAACGAGTGTCTGGTATCCCTCGTTGCGAAGAGGTGAGATGCGTGAAGGTGGCCAACTCAAAATCATCAGGCGTTGAGGACCGCTTTTATACTCCATCCTCCGCAACATCCGATCGATCCAAGTTTGAGCGGTCAATTCGCAGCATGTATCTTTTGTGTGCAGCTATAGCGCGCAACTGGACCCTGGACCGGGAGTATGTGGCTTGCTGGACAGGGCGAAGCATGGAGGCACGGTGCCCTTTATCGATTAGAGCAACTCAGGAGGGCAGTCTTCCGTTGCTCACAAGCTACAGGCGTTATAGAGGCTGTCGAGCAACCCTCAAATTAACAGCAGCCTTTTATTTGGATTTGACAATGGCCTTGCGAAGAGTTTGGCCTATGCAGACCACCGACTCTGCTTGGCAAAAGGAATTGTGTGATCGTCAAGCTTCCGACCAGGGCCTGTGCACGGTCGTGTCACAGTCACCAGGGGACTGTGTAGATGCATATGTACTCGGTTTGGTTTCTAGCGTGGACTCGGTTCAGGAAGACCAGCCAGGGAGGAGGGCTAGGGTAGCAGCGGGGGAAGTGGATAGCTCCGCACATGGTGAGTGTAAACCCAATCTCCTTGTTAAGTTCTCTTGCTATCTTCTGCGTAGAATTTTCTAGTCAGATTTATTTGTGGCCAAGCGAGTAGACATGCAAACCCCCATGCTGCCGATCTCTTTTTGTGTGTTGGAGAGAGGTATGCTCTGAGCGAGCTGGCCCGTGCATCGTCATAGATGTTTTTGCCTTGTTGCCTGATATTAGTAAGGGAGGCAACGAGAAACAGCCTTCCCTAAGACTACACTCACCTTGGTCTTCCTGTCACGTACTTATGGCCCGTCAGATGGTAACACGAAACCGGGACGAATCCACGTGCATGGCTTCGTGAAAAGGTGTACAGACAAAATTAGCTACCAGACTGATCGCATACTGCCTCATGATGGAGAGGTATATGTTGGCTGATTGCGCGGATTGCTGTCGTTCAAAAGTAGGGCCACCAAAACCGCACAAACACTGGTTCGTCAGTGAGTTTCCAGAACAACATCTCGAGGTTTTGACGTACGTGGCTAACATCGATATAAACTGCTGATTGCGAAAAATGATGGTGCAGATCGAAATGATAACAGCGATGGCTATGACCCCTCCGACACTGGCCACCTTGTTATTGATAAAGTATAGCGATGTCACCGCCCCATACACAAGGAGCGACGTGACGATATTTCCAACGGCTAGAAACACGACATCGAAAGTATGACCGCTGAAACTATAAAGGTGAAACACATCCTGACGTTTTTTGGACCAGAAGATGAGCCGCCCGAGAGATTCCGGAAGTCCTGGCGTCCATGTTAAGATTATATCTCGAAGAAATCGACCTACTGCACTAGGGTTCGACTGGTTCACGACTTGGATGATGTCAGAGGCGTGCTCTTGTGGTTTCTCCAATGAACCCCAAACCGACGCGTCTAAGCCGCGAAGAGAACCGTGGGACTCATTGTGTTTACTTTGGTACCACTGAATGGTACGAAGTTCTGCGACGCCGTAGCCTTTACTGCCAAGACGATCGAACCGAATTATAGCTTCTTCTGAGTACAGTCAGTTTACATGCAGCTATCCAGTTCTCGCTTCTATACTCACCGTACTCCTTCATCTCACGTTTGAGCGTCTCATATAGGTCACGTTGCTCGTGAAGATCGTTTGATGGAGATGCAGCTTTGAGAAGAGCAAAGTCCGCGCAGAAGAGCCGTCGGGATGGATCATTCGGATCGGTGTTCTTGATGTCCCTTTCCTCCAAGCCAAGGAGCCTCTGCTCCAACTCGACCAATGTATGTTCGCGGTAAAGAAGAAGGCGAATCGCGATGGCAGAAAAACTTCGAACATGTAGGTACCTGGTGCACCGCGAGAAAAAGTAAGCAAGTTTAGGGTAGCCCTCAACATGTAGACGTGGATGGTTGCATAGGTTGACCGGGTGTTGATGTGCCGAAGGATGTTGCAACGTGGGGTAGTTCGGCAGGGTTGTCCCAGTTGGGCTGGAGTGCTGCATCGTGATGGTGGGATGACTGAAGAAATGCAAAGCGCTGCAGATTCTTTACGTATGAAATGATGTGAGGATGGGGACGGGACTCTGATATCGTAGAGACTGGGAGCTGAGGTTGCAAAAAAGAGAAGGATGTCGTTCTACCAGAGTGTACCGCACTCTTGTAGATTCAAAGTCGCCGAGGGGGTAAAGGTCCGCCAGGAATGGCTAAAAGGGTATCAGGATTGACTGATTCGAAGGTTTCTCGAATGCTGATGAACTGAGGAGCAACATTTGGAGTTGGGGCGCCCTTTAAGTGCTCTTGGATTATGAAGGCGGAATCAACTATTCACGGCAAACAACACCAACATGGTGGGCAGAAAGACGAGAGCGAGAGCTATCGATACATGAAACCCTGCAGTCGAAAATATCTGAATTCTGGTTGGCCGTTAAGTATGGTGGGTGTCTGACTCGCGCTTATTGTGAAATTCTTTCTGGACTCTGGGACGACGCAGAGTTGTTGGTGCAGCTGCACCATCTTGAGTGCGGGGGCAGACGCCGACAGAGCTGCAATGTAAGCTTCTAACATGGTCCAGGTGTAAGGGCTGTGGTCGAAATTTCGAAGTTGTCATTGGAGAAAAAGATCACGAAAGCATCTTATCGATCGAACCACGAGTACTCCATGTGGCACAGTATGCACATCAATGAATGCCGAGGGCTGAAGCGCCGGGAGCAGCCATATGCAAGACATTTCCAGTTCGCACTTCTCAAACGTGTTGCCATCCACAAGGCTGATGGATGGCTGCGATAGGTGATCGGGGAACCCCTTCGACGTCTCCAAAGATATAGTCGTTCCCCTTGGCCGCAAAACGACGCAGGGGTGCCTCAGCCTGTGAGGGGGTATACACCGGCGAACAAAAAGGAGCGCGACAGGACAATGATCAGAGTCAAACTGCTCTAGCGCTTGGAAATGTCTTCAGGCTGACTCATAGGAGGCGAGAAGATTGTTCGTCCACACCAGATGCTGAAGATGGTGATGAGCGGCCCTGCCTCACGGGAAGATGTGCGTGAAGATATGGTAACGAAATTGATTGCGCACTCGACGAGAATAGGCGACATTTCTACTAAGGAGACGCTGGCGAAAATCCGAGGCACAAGAGCAACATTAGGCAGGGGGGAACTAGGGCAATGCCACCGATGATCGCAGCATGCGCCTAACCGCCTGCTTAAAAGAGAGCACATAGTTCACACCTATGAAAGGAGTGAGTGAGGTTAAGATTGAGTGTGGTCCATCCACTGCCGTCCCCGTTTTCTGTCGCACCAGCGCTACACAATGGGGAACCACTGATTCGCGAGTCATCGGCGTATCAGATGGCATGCTGTAGATCCTCGCTACCGCCATGTGAGTCCCGAATCGTAACTACACCCGATTGGATCGGAACTACGAGGAGTTCTTTACGAGGAGTTCAAGGAAAGGAGTTGACAATGTAGTTAGGTTATAACACAACCTACGAAGCGGCCACAGTAGTAAAGACTAGTGCAAGAGCGCTCTACTAGGACCGCAAGAAATACGACCGATTCCCTGTGTTGATCCTTACTTTCCTAGATCAAAACAAGCCAAGTAGGCACTTTTGAGTGGACCCTCTAGGGCTTCAAATGATTTCTCCTGTTGAGACTCGAAAAGCCTGCGCTACTTCGTCTGAGGGCCGTACGACAAAGTTCCCACATCCACCGCCCACGTCCTACTCACTCGACACGTGCTCTATATCCCAGAATCCACCTTAATGATTCATGATCCATTGTCATTACCAGGGGAACCCCTACACCCTTTAACTCTCCACCCACTCCAGCACATTACCCACAACTTCCAACCTAACGCAACAACGATTCCATGCACATGCACGACATTCACCGTTCACTGCAAGCTGCGCACGTCGATCAGCAATGCAGCGCAGTAGTGCCGCAGCTGATCGATGTGACAGCAGCAAGAACCATAGATTAAATCTCCACGACTGGTTACTACCACAACACAACCCTTGGCCGGGAAAAAAGCGGTATATTGAATGGCATCTGGGCTGTGCTGACAGCGCATGAGATGACGGTCACATGTTGGGAAGTGGTGAAGGAGTTTGGAAGGGTATTGGTTGTGATGAAAGTTTATTTGGGAGCTTCTAGCGGTCATTTACTGCTCAATGACCCGCAGGTAAGCGGGGTTGACCTACGTACAAATACAAGTCCATAGATTTCTCAGTGGTAGAGATTCGCGCCACTACTTAGTCGATGCTGGATTTACGTTTCCTTAACCTCATGTTCCTTTTTTGTGATGGACATCTCGGAAAAGGCCGATAAAGGGGTGGATTCGGTGCTATACACATAATGGCGAGCCTAAGTGCTGGCCTGAACATGTTGTCAGGCAGTAGGATACTAAATCCCGCACTATGATCTGACATATGTGAATGGAGGAGGGCCTAGGGGGCGCAGTAGTTTGAGCTGTAAAACGTCTGTCATCCAATGAATTCGGCAAGTCGTGCATGTGGTAGCTCGGAGATATAGTTCCAGGCCTTGACATTGGCAAGGTCCCTTCGACCTCTCATAATTGATCGTGTATGCCCTTGTTGAGAGCTATTTACGTGACGCTCATCGCTGTTGATGTGTCTGTCAGATATGGTCGGAGCCAGGATGAGATAAGCTGTTTACGAAGGTCGAGACATGACCGCTCAGTAACCACCCCGACCCCTTCCTCGTCTGCCCCCTCGCTTCTTGCGATCACCCCAGTTGCCTCGGAAGCCGCGTCCACCTTGATGGCCGTTCCTCTCATCGCGTTCACGCTCCTCTTCTTCCCTCCTCATCATCTCACGTTCGCGCTCGGCGCGTTCCGCCTCAAGCTCTTCTGGGCTCTTTTCTACGCGTACTTCTGGCTTCTTGAGATCTGTTGGAAACCTGGGGTGCGCCCCATATTTGCATCCCTTGCCCTCGGGACAGAACCCACACAGAAAAAAGGGACAAAGCTTGTCCTTCTTGTTGTGTTTCAGCGCGCAGTGTGGTCCAAGAGGGCAGAAGCCGCGGTCAAAGTGGGGACACGATGGTCGCTTAGCCTCCGGATCGATATGAAGATATAAGCAGTCGTCCCCGTTCGAGCACGTCTGGGTACGGGCGTAGTAAGAGCATTCGGGCATTCGTCGTAGGTTGTACTCGTGTAGAAACTCGCATGTATCGCCCTTCTTGCAAAGACCGCGTAGCCAATGCTTGCAGACCAGACTAGAGTGACCATGTTAGCTTATGAGAGCAATATACAGCTTCGATCAGCTGGACCACGTACTTGTTGTACGATGATGAGACATGGTGTTTATTCGGACACCGACTGCCTTCCGGGCAGTGGCCCTGTATGTACGCTTTACATGATGGTCGGTCGGGGTCCAGCCCAAAGCGGTATTCACGTCGCAAGAAATCGCTGAAGTTGAAGCTATAGCTGGGTCTTGAAGCTTGCTCCAAGCTCTGATCCGATATAGATGGAGCCATGGGGCTTTGCACTTCAGTCATGGTGTAGTGAGCTTCTGCCGCTAAATTTTGAGACTGTATAGCTTGCAGGACGCTGTTCGCAAATATTGGCGGGTGAGTGGTGATGTCGCGGCATGCATGGATGGGGAGCATTGAACAATCGAGTCCGCGGGCCGCGTAAGCACGTGATGCCAAGTCTCCTTCCTGCACCTCAGCCAGCGGCGATCATTCGTCTCTCCCGCAACCCCCTCCTGCAGTTATCATGCATCCCATCGAACCCCTGCTGCACTGCAGTTACATGCCGCTCGACTATTTGCTAACCGTGGGGCTGCCGACTACATTTAAGTTTGCCTTCGTGCCGTGCAGCCGATATAGGCAGCCAGTCACTCCAGTGTAACGGGTGAAGATGCCGCTCGACAGCTCACACTACGCGTCCTACAAACTGGCGTAACGTCGCATCAAATGAGTATCATACTGCAACAGCATCACTACAGCTGCTGGTGAACAGTGAGGGTCTCTGGCATACACCGCGCGGAATCTCACCCCAGCTCGTCTACCGCGGATGTGGCCATGCGACCGCTCAGCATATTCCTAGGCAAACACATTTGTTCACTGCTCATGCCCAAGGATGTTTCATCGACTGTTCCCTGGTGCTACCAATTGCGCACACCCTGGTTCGACTCCGCTTTCCGCAATGCATGGGGGAGTGGGTACGCACTCAGCATGAATGTTTCTTGGGCTGCATGAACACTGCTCAGCTTGTCCCTAACCTGGTCGCCCTAAATACGGACAAACTCAGCCACAACGGAGGAGCTTCGTCCTATCGCGATGCCTGCCATGAAGCTGTCCAAATAAACCTTGGCAAGACAGCTTCAAGCTCATGTCGAACTGTCAGTAGCGGCTTTCGCTAACCAAAAACCTCGTATGCGATCAACGCTCCGCAGGAATAATATACAGGTGAGGTTTTGGGATGACTAGCATGATCGATACCCGACTAGTCACCTTGACTGGTCCTCACCAACGAGTTCGGAGCTACTACAACAGCTCCCGCTTTAGAGGCCTTGTCTATTCTAAGATAAGTACGCAATCACTCGGGATCTAGAGCGAACATCAGGCCTGGGATCAGCTGTGGCTTCCCTCCCCTATCAGGTGCATAAGGTTATAAATGTGCACAGGCAAAGCAGCTTCCCAGCTCAACGTCCGATTCAACAACGCACTGCAAGCCTTTGTTCATCCCCATTCAGCTTCCCCAGTGTTACACATACAGCCTAGACACGCGGCAACGGCTGCAGTGCGACGAAGCCGTACCAATCGACTGAAAGGTTTAGGGACAGCTTCCGGAGACAGGAAGATATATATAATTCATTGATGGTCTTTGTGGTGTTCTTCATCAACGTTGTCAAATATCGGTTACCGGCTCCACCTGTCTTGTGCTCTGACGTGCAGGAACGAAGACGCAGCTAAGCAGCTAGCTGACGACAACCGATGATGAGCCGAGCCTACTTCAGCTCCCCACCTGATCACGATACCATTTTTCCAACACATACACCCTTTGCTATGTACTGGAACGGAGTCTACTACCCTAATTGGCGCATATACCGCGATCAGCCACCGGTGTCTTTAAACTTTGATGTGATTTCACATGTGTTCTATGCATTTGCTTGGTATGCTCTTCTCCATTGAATGTCTCGACTCTGCTGACTATAGCTTAGGGTCAAGGAAGATGGCACTGTATACGTACGTTGAGCAGACTTGAGTGTGTTCTTTGACTGAATGTCTTGCAGCTCAGTGACGAATGGGCGGATGCTCAGATCGATGTGGCCGGCGCCGGAGACATACCTGCGACGAAAGGTTGCCTAAACTCCTTTGCCATGATTAAAAGAAAGTACTCCAAGCTCCGAGTAGTCCTGTCTGTCGGTGGTGGTGGTAAAGGCAGCGAGCCATTTGCAGCAGTGGCACGAGATCCACAGAGCCGTGAACAATTCGCTCAAACCGCGTTTGGACTGGTGGAGCAGTTCGGAATCGACGGAATCGATAGTAAGCTATCATTCTTACTACCTTTGGAATATTGTACTAATTGGGAGCCTAGTTGATTGGGAGCATCCTGCGGATAGCAAACAAGGTGAGGATTACATCGCCTTGCTCGCTATACTCCGTCAATATCTGCCGGCCCCACGCTACACCTTGTCCACAGCTCTGCCTGCTGGCGAGTGGGCTCTCCAGCACATCAATCTAGGGCATGCCGCACATTACCTGGACTTGATCAACCTTATGGCTTACGACTATTCTGGTCCTTGGGTCAGCAAATGCGGTCACCAAGCACAGCTCTTCACCCCGCCCGTTCCCCACAGTCCTGAAGCTGCTATCTCCTGCCACTCTGCTGTGTCGTACATGGTGAACCAAGGCATCCCGAGGCATAAGATTGTGATGGGCGTGCCTGCCTACGGTCGAAGCTTTACTGGAACACGCGGAGTGGGGCATTCATTCTCCGGCCAGGCAGGGGAAGAGGGCACGTTTGAGTACCGAGAGCTGCCGCGTCCTGGTGCGGAGGAGCATGTCGACGAGCAGCTTGGGGCAGCTTACTGCATGGGTGGTGATGGAGGTTTTGTCACTTACGACACGCCACAGACGGTCAGAATGAAGGCCAACTATGTGCGACAGAATGGCTTGGGCGGGCTCTTCTATTGGACAGGGACCGGCGACGTGAGTTCTCTTACCCAAAAGGATCGCAGTCTGGTGTACAATGGGTTTCTGGGCCTGTTTCCGCAATAGGCGGTACATGCAGAGGTTCTCTGGGGTTATGTCTCCTCCAGCATCATTGGTAGCGATATACAGGGATTAACGGCATACAAAAGGACCACGGCATAGCGTAGTATTTGAGCATATTGACCAAAGCATCTCGCCCCTGAAGCTCGTAGTGAGTGCGGTGCAGGTGTTTGCTAGGGTGTTTAGAGGTGGCTTCCCCAACCGATGCGCGCTACTAGCGTGCAGTGCAGGGGCCAGAATCTCGATGTGAGACCCTGACGACGCACATCAGTAGCTAGTGGCTTGCGCATGAAGCTCATACACAGTACATTGACAAGACTATCAACATTGCAAATACTACGTGCTACCGTGTCAGCAACCGAAACTGCCGCCTCCCCACAAGCAGCCACATCCTGCAATAGACCTGGCCGCATACCGTGAGCGCACGCGGGCTAATGCGGGCCTCCGCTGAACTCTATGCCTGCGTCTTCGACCCAACTGGAGTCTAGTAGGCGGCACCAGGCACAATCATGGGCACAGAGTCGGCGCTGACGCTCAATGCAGCTGAATACAATCCCATCGACCACCTGAACGCCATCTTCTCCCACCCCGCCGCCCTCTCCTCCGTCTCTGCCACCTCCGAGGCGCTCCGCAGCTACCACGATGATTTGGACGAGGATATCGCGGCCATCGTCGCCTCGCAGTCGGCCTCAGATGCCGACAGCGTGCAACGCATCCAGGCCGCCAAGGCAGAGCTCGCGGATCTCTTCAAGACAATCGAGAGCGTGCGCGAGCGAGCCATGCAGACGGAGCAGACCATCACAGACATGACAGCAGACATCAAGCGCCTGGACAGCACAAAGCGGAACCTGACACTCTCCATGACGGCATTGAAGCGACTGCAGATGCTGACGACGGCCTATGAACAATTGCGGAGCTTGAGCAAGTCGCGCCAGTATAGAGAATGCGCCCAGCTGCTGCAGGCCGTGATCCAGCTGGTGGCACACTTCAAGAGCTATCGCTCCATAGACCAGATCGCCACCCTGAGTCGAAATGTCGCGGACGTACAGGGTGAACTACTCGAGCAGGTGTGCGAGGACTTTGAGGTCACTTTTGCCAAGGGTGAAGTCGCGACGCGAAAGGCCATGCTTGCGGAGGCATGTAATGTTATTGATGCTCTCGGCGAGCACGCTCGGACACGACTCATCAATTGGTATTGCAACACACAACTCCGCGAATACAGACAGGTATTTCGCGGCAACGATGAAGTGGGTACCCCGCTGTGCAACATCTTTTATTGTCCCTGCTAACAGCAACAGGCCGGCTCTCTGGACAACATCTCGAGGCGATATTCCTGGTTCAACCGTATGATGAAGACATACGATGTCGAGCATGCGTCCATCTTTCCGCCTTACTGGCGAGTAAACGAGATGCTGGCCAACTCGTTCTGCGAAGGCACGCGAGAGGACTTCAAGGCTATCTTGCAGCGTTCCATGCGACGAGGCGATGGACAGACCCTGGACGTCGATCTCCTGCTCTCATGTCTACAGGAGACGCTCAATTTCGAGCACAGTTTAGAACGGAGGTTCTCCAATGAAGTTCGTCCATCCTGGTTAATGCCATTTCCATACAATCTTGCTTACATAGTGCAGTCACGATCTTCCATCGATACCATGGCATCTCGAGATGACAGGTCGCATGGCTTCAGCCAAGCCATCTCTGAGGCTTTCGAGCCTTACATGAGTCTCTGGGTAGAATCTCAGGACAAGTACGTTGTGGATGTCCTTCGTATAATTCACTTTACTGACCATCTAGACAACTTGCTACTTTAATACCCAAATACCGACAGCAACCGCTACGAAATGCGGAAGAAGACTTCTCGCATCAAGCCGTCATTCCCTCCTCAACTGAGCTCTTCCACTTTTACCGGCTGACGTTGGCTCAATGTGCCAAGCTCTCGACTGGCACCAGGTTGCTGGAGCTTTCCACGACGTTTGCCAAGTACTTAGATCAGTACGGGCAGCAAGTGCTGTACTACTTTCTTAGTGAGAAGTCAGGAGCTCAAGGACCGTCCATAGAGGATGCCATCCTTATACTAAACACCGCCGACTACTGCTATATCACCTGCAATCAACTGGAAGAGAAGATCAAAAGTCGCATTGATGAAGAGCTAAAAGTGAAAGTTGATCTGCAAAGTCAGGCTGACGCTTTCATGGGCATCGCCAGCTCCACCGTACGGACGCTAGTAAGAAGGGTTGAAATTGCATGCGAGCCTAGCTGGAGAGAGATGCGCAACACACCTTGGGCGAAGCTTGAAAGCGTGGGCGATCAGAGCACCTATGTCGCAGAGCTCTTGCATCACTTCAAGGAGAAAGCTGCGGAGATCTTGAAGTACCTCCACAAGCAACAATATGCGCGTGCCTTCAGCGACAACTTGGTCGACCAGATGGCAACCACATACATCGCCAACATCGTACAGAGTAAGCCAATCTCAGAAGTTGGCGCTGAGCAGATGTTGTTGGACTCGTACGTGCTGAAGAAGGGTTTCACGGAGCTGCCCACACTCAATGAGCCTGGGACGGCACCACCAGCAAGGTAAGACAATCCAATACGAGCTCATATCAGATTTCCCCTGACAGACATTACAGCTTCGTCAAACGCGTAACACAATCTATGTCAAAAATCGACCCTCTTCTCAAAACTCTCCAAGTCCGGCCTTCGCCTCCAGAAGCCCTCGTACAAGCCTACCTCATCCACATCGCCGACAAATCTGACACCAATTTCCGCAAGATCCTCGACCTCAAAGGTATACGCAAAGCTGAGCAGACACAGCTCCTCGACCTCTTCGCCGCATTTCGCGCATCTCCGAATCACGAAGGTCTGGTGCAGAACAGCCCGCTACTTACTCCACTCCAAATCCAGAATGCACATTCTGGTACGGGAATAGGCAGTCTAGGCAACGCAGGAAGTGTCATGGGTACACCAAACCTGGGTGGAGGGCGGTTTGATCCCGCTGGGTTGGGCAATATGCTCGTCAACGCCGCGAGGGATGGCGTGGATCGATTTGGTAGTCCCGCGCCTGGACAGACCCATGGTGCAGCGGATAGTGCGGTTGGGGCTGTGGGCGATGCAGCGAAGGCGAATCTGGAGAGCAATCTGAAGAATATTGGGAAGTTCTTCAGACGGGATGTTGGCGGCTTTAGGGGCTTTGGCAGGAATGAGGATGGGCGGTAGCAACCTACCCACCTCCCTGCCATAAGACAGATGCCATTGAAGACACTCAGATCCCATCACCTGCTGAATCAAGCACCCTGTGTTCTAAGACACACTTATAACGACACTTAACTTTTGTGAATTAAACCACCACGTACATTACTTGGAAAACGCAACTGCGGTCATCGGCTCAACGAACATCAGCACGCGACCAATCCCCAAAATGACGTACCGCCTCGCCTCGAGCCTGGCGCCCCCATGCGGGGTTCCTTTCTCCGGTTCTCGGCCGCGCACCGACGCCTGCCATGCAGAACTCGGTACCAATGCCGAACTCTAAGCTTTCTTCCAACCACAGTTTGAGCAGCATGGCAAACGCTGACATATGCGCGTGTGTGTGAGTCAAAGGCAGTGCAGTAGGGTTGTAGTGGCAGGTTATATCCGAGGCGGATTTGCGGGTTTAGTATGGGACTACTAACTAGTAGTTGACTAGTTATGCAGGTTAGGTGGGATGGGATGGACTGCTCTTCAACGTCTTAGGACAATTCTTTCTTTTCTCTTCTTTCTTTCTTCCTTTACCTCTTCTTTTCGTTGGTTTTTGTTTGCGTAACGTGCTGCTACTGGTTTGATCGCTTGACTGTGTATCAAAGACAGTTGGTTCGTTGTGATCAACTCAACTCAACTCAGCACGCAGTTCCGCAGACAGCCGTCGGTCGGTCACGAACACCAACTACCTACACCATAGTCAAAGCACACAGTGGGTCGCCACCATGCCTCCACTACCCATCTTATCCCGCATCTCAGACTTTCTCGGCGTCAAATCGCTCAATGCGACCGGCAGAGATGCATATATCATCATCATACTGCGTTCCCTACGCATGTTCACAGCCGGGATACCAAGTCTCATCCTCGCGCTCTTCTTTTCCTCGCTAAAGTTCCCCGATTCGCGAATCGGGATCTTCATGACGTTGACGCTGCTCGGAGACGTCATGCTATCACTCCTCCTGACGCTTGTAGCAGACAAGCTTGGCCGGCGGCGGATCCTGTTCATGGGAAGCGTGATGATGGCTGGCTCGGGTGTTGTCTTTGCGCTCTTCGAGAACTTCTGGATCTTGTTGGTTGCGGCCGTGTTTGGGATTATTAGTGTTACGGGTGCGGATTGCGGGCCGTTTAGGGCGGTTGAAGAGAGTATTTTGAGTGGGTTGACGGACGAGAAGACGAGGAGTGATGTTTTGTCTTGGTATGTCACTGCTACGACGATGGCGGGGGCGATTGGTGCGGAAGTTGCGGGGCGAACGGTGCAGGTGCTGGAGAAGAGCAGTTGGGATTTGAAAAAGGCGTATCATGCATTGTTTTGGGGATATGCTGCATTTGGTGTTATTGGAAGTATCCTTTGCCTTGGATTGAGCAACAGATGCGAAGCTGCAGGCGAGAAACGCGCGGAAATGAAAGAGCGCGGACGAGGAGGCGGAGACGGAGAAGAGGAAGAGGTGTTACTGGAAGCTATGACGCCGAGCACAACTGACGGCTTCGAATCTCACGACCGGGCACGAAGTTCCATACAAGAAGATCTCCGCGTCAAACCAGCGCAGAGCAAGAAACAGAGCTACTTCAGCCAAATCTCAAAGCCAACACGCAACATCATGTACAAGCTCTGGATCCTCCTCGCCATCGACTCGTTAGCAGACGGAATGACCCCATACTCATTAATGAATTACTACGTGGACCAGAAATTCCATCTTTCCAAGTCTACTCTGGGAGACATAACATCCGCCTCGCAATTCCTCTGCGCCGTCAGCGCCGTCTTCGCCGGACCCCTCGCAAAGCGCATCGGCCTCATCAACACAATGGTCTTCACCCACCTCCCCTCCTCAATCGCCAGCGCTTTTATCCCCCTCCCCGGCACCGTCGGCCCAACAATCGGCCTTCTCCTCTTCCGCGCAGCACTAAACAGCATGGACCAAGCCCCGCGTTCCGCATTCATCGCAGCCGTTGTAAAGCCCGAGGAGAGAACGGGTGTCATGGGCATCACGAGTATGCTGCGAACGCTAGCGATGAGCGTGGGGCCCTCGATCACGGGATTGTTGTCTGGGAATGGCGCGTTCTGGGTCGCGTTTCTCGCGTCGAGTATTTGCAGGATCACGTATGATTTGGGGCTGTGGGTGCTGTTTGTTAATGTTAAGGTTGATAAGGATGTTGGAAGGAGGGAGGAAGAGGATGGGGATAGTGTGGATGATGATGCGTGGAATGGCTTGTTGAGTGATACGGAGAGTGAGAGTAGTAGCGATGAGGGGAGGAAGAGTAAGGATCTTGATCGCGGGGAGAGTAGGGTGTAGGACAGCTATGCAAAGCTGCGAAATATAGAAGTACGGGGGTACGTGCTGTGGAAATTTCAAAGTATGGCCTGTATATTCATATTGGTTCAATCTCTATGGCACAATTGAATGTCTGTGATACCCAAGGATGCCAGTTCACCCCAACTTTCCGAGAAAGACAGATCATCTTCGTAAGTTCACTCTTGCGCGTTGCCTTTCTTCGGTAGCACGACCTCCGACCTGATATCCGCTTCCCTTTCCAATTTCCGCGCAGTTAATTCACGCACCTCATCTTGCGCCACTGTGCAACCATCTCCTCTCTAGTTCTCAAATCGAAGCACAACCCTCTCCAGCCCAGGGATCCGGTGCAGCAGGATCTCCAAGATCCATTGCCGTGAATCAAGAATTCGTTCCAGTTCCGTGTTCTCGAAGTGCTCCAGATCGCCGAACTTGATCCACACACGCTTGATCGCGTTCCTCTGTTCCATTGTGAAGCACTCTTCAAATCTGTCGACAGTCTTCGCAAAGGAATGATTCTCCTTGTTGTACCTGCCCCCAAATTCATTGAGCTCGAATACTTGATCCCGCGTTTCTGCATGCGTTTGGCGACAGGTCAAGGTCAGGCCAAGGAGCGCGCTGGCGGGATACTGGCAGTCCTCCGACTCGATGACGGTCATCTTTCCTGGGTCGAGCGAGTAGGGAGCACCTATGCTGATGCGGTGGTCGCCGAGGGCGTATGTATAGACGGAATTGCGGGTTTCGGCGGGAAGGCGTAGGAGGGGAGATTGTGTCTGGTTCTGCAAGGTGCTATGGTGGTGTTAACCCGACCTCGGGGGTACATTGAGGGTGGGCTGCTGGTTACATTGCGTGTGCTTGTGACATAGCGAGATGCTTTAGCTGTGCGTGCTGTTGCCCCGCGGTGTCGTTAGCCAAGTCAAGTTGTTGAGATGAGGCTCTGTCGTCCGACACCTCTGGCATGGCGGAGTGATGTTGATAGAGAACTGACAGTTGGGAGGTTGTATAAGGCTTGGTGGTTGATGTTGAGTGGAAGAGCGAGTAGATATCAAGTGGAAGAGTGAGTTGACGTTGAGCGGAAAAGTGGGTTGAAGTGAGAGGCAGTCGCGTTAAGGTTTGTTTGTTGTTGGCCTGCGCACCTTCTTAAATAACAAAGTCCAGCAGTTCTCCGATATAACACTGAAGACCTCCAGGCTCAATTACGCTTCACCAACGTCCACAACAATAAAGTCAAGAAGTCGACAGCTTACTTTCAATCAACCACAATCCACACTTTGCCAGAGTTGCCTAATTAGGAAGGTTCAAACTTGAAGTGAAAGAAGGCCGATGGATGGTTGCATTTCACCGCATTTCACTAACGTCACAGGTTAATAGCACTTGGCTGCTTCTCGGATCTTCTTGTTGATCTCGTTATTTTATACAACGGCATTCTCGATGAGGTCGTCCATGGCGTCTAACATGGGGCTGAGTGCCTTTCGGAGAATGTCTCACTCTTTAACATTGAACGTGGCTTTGATATCGTCTGATTGATCTGCCTCTGGCTGTGCGAGTTCAATCGCCCGGAAGGCTTCCGCGAATGCCCCACTGATTACTACCGCGATGTTGTTCAAGGTAGGCAAGACTGAGGGCACGGTTGGTGGTTGATGTGATGGGAGCCATATTTGGATTGGAGTGGTATAATCCGGATTGTGAGGTTGACCAGCATCAAACATATAGTGTAGCAGAGCGCGGACCGCATTAATTCCGTGAAACGAGCGAATGACCAGAGGGGATGGGAGGACAGTAGCGAGGAGATTACTTACTTAGCTACATTTGATTAACTACAATCTAATATAAATAGCTCTGGACATGCACAAGTGGTGTAGAGCTCTTTTTCATTCCTATTGTAAGGGGCTGTAGTGGATACAGAGTGTGTAAAACCCAAGACGATAGTGTTAATGTCGAGGCTAGAAGTCGACATGACTCTATGGATTCGAATTCCTCTATAATTTTCAGTCGCGAAGCTCATCACAAGAAGACATTAAAGATCGATCCAAGAGGGTATTTTTCAAATTTTGGGTGTCCACATGCTAACCTCAACCTCCATCCAGAATCACTCCAAAAAGAAAATGTGCTGGCGGTGATAGTTGGTCCATCTCAAGTCATGTTAGCTTTCAAGAAGGCAAGATAGCTCGGCCTTGCCTGTTCTTACTGTGTATTGTATGCCTCCCACTTCCTCTTCGCCACCTTCACCCCCAGCTCCAAAACCTCCATGTCCTGGCCCCTTTCCAATTGCTTTTGCACCAAGCTCTTGATCTCCTCTATCTCTTCCTCACCAATCACCCCCACTTCAGCACCGAAGACACTGACGCAAATCTTCTTGAGACACGGAAGCCGGTTTACAAACGACTTTGACGGCATATACATGTGCCGAGCACCCAGCATCTTGCACAATCGCGCTGGGTCTCCTGCGGGGCATAGCAGCTCGAGCTGAACGGACATGATCTGCCTGCGCTGAATGGACTTGAGCTTCCTGACGCCCACGCACACGTCAGCAGTGAAGTCGAAGGAGAACTTGTTCAGCGAGCAGAGCATGAGCGCAGTCTCCGCGTAGATCTGGCGGCACGTTCGCAGTAGCGCCGCGGTATTGGCTGGCTCCGTGCGTGGGAGCGATAGCTTGGTCGATGGAGCTTTGCTGTCGTCGAATACTCCCCTGTACACCTTCCCGCCGAGGGCGTACTTCCAGATCTCGTTGCGGATTTCAGCTGGGAGACGGAGCAACGGCGACAGACGGTTGCTTTCAGTCCTGCATGCACATGTTGGTGATTGATCTACAGGTTGACGTGTCTAGATGGTGTACTTACAGCTCCTTCTCATCGCCCTTGGGCGTCACATTGAGCAAGCCGTTTCTGAACTTGTGGTATCCACGCCGGGGCCGCTTGACAACCTTGTCGACGCTCGTCTTGAAGGTGCTAACATCCTTCGCCTCGTCCGCTGTCTTGTCAAACGCACGCGTGCGGGGAGCCATAGTGTTTGATGGAGGTGAGTTGTTGTGAGCGTAGAGTGAGGTGGGCGGCGGTTGTAAGTAACGCAGCGAAGATAGTGGGTCAAAATTGCCCTAGGGTGGGAGCCCATAACAGCAGGGGCAAACGGGCCAGGAGCAGCATGAGGGTGAGGGTGGAGGGGTGAAGTGAGGCAGGATCTGAAGGCGGGGTGATAGGTCTCAAATATCATGACGGGTTGGATGTTGGTCTATAGGAGGCCATGTTTGTGTTTGGAGAAGCGTTGAGATGCATTCAGTGTCAAGGGGAGTTGCTTCCAATAGCGTAACAGGCCCATCTGTATGATCAAATATCAAACTACTTCTATTCGTACCACCGAAATCATCCTTCCAACATGATATCTTCCCTATTTACGAAAAATGGCACTCCCCTTGAGGTGTTCCAAAGACATGGTGAGGTATACACTACTCGCTCTGCGTGCAGAGGCCAGTCGTATATGCTTCGAACGAGCACAAACGCCATCTAGCGATAGACCTCAAAAAGTAAAGCCTTAACGCGTATCTGGAGAAGTCTTCTGCTAGAAATATTAGCTTCTATACGCGAAGACATGATGGAGTAGAAACGGAGATCAAGTATGCAATCAGTGTGAAGATTAGCTTAAGTTGTCGTCAATGATGGCGCCAAACGAATCAAGGGACCAGGCCGCAAGCAGCCGTTCAACCTCAACTCAAGCCCGACGCCATCTCGGTCTAAGGATGACAATACATAGGTTTTCATCAGAGCATGGAAGTGCTAGGGAAGCAAAGATGGATGCGCTTACACGGTAGTTTCGGCACGTAGATCCGTGCCCTAAGGCGAACTTGACGATGCAGGCTCCGTAGATGTTGTGAAGGCCGCTTAGTCGAGAAGCTGATGGTCGTGGCTATTCCTGGTCGTAGTAAAGTGGGCGATGCGGTGTACCTCAGTAGTCCAAGTCCACGGGAGCTTCCTTCTGCACATCTGGACCGTTAGCCTGATGCCAAGGATCCCACTCATCGCTTTCATCGTCCTCGGCTTCTTTGGCTTCCTTCTTCTTCCTCTCTTCTTTCTTCTTTCTCCGGTAGTTCTTATTGTGCTTCTTGTTCCGCGCCTTCGTCCTTGCGCTACTCGTGGCCCATTGCTGCTTAGGCTTCTCGACTCGACCTGACTGTACCTTGTCTTTGCCTTCAACAAGTGAAGCACCTGATTGCCCCGCCAGAGTACTAGCGTCAGGTGCGACAGCGCCGATGAGGAGGGAGCCTGGACAGTCAACCGCGGAAGTCGGGGTCGCTGGAGCGCCATCGTCTTCAGAGACCTCGCCGTCCTCTCTCCGCTGTCTGCGTCTGCGAAGAATGGTTTGGATTTCTGAGCGTCGGAACCAGGCGACGTCCTCATCATCGAGAGTGCGCTCCACGCCGTCGAAATAGAAGCCCAGCCCACCGTCGTCGGCGTTTTGGCAGTCTTGGACAGGTTCGGGTGCGGACTCAAAGTCAGGCAAGAGATGCTCGAGTTGTGGTGCGCTTGGAAAGTGTTTTGCGTGGAAAGCGCGCAAGTCGTCCTGGAGACATTAGCAGCTCACGGTGATGCTCGGAGACGTAGAGTTACGAGATTCACGGCTGGCAGTCTCTCCTCGTGCGCCATGACTGAGGTTGAGATGTGCGAGGGCGGAGTATAAGAGCGCGCAAAGGCGCGGGGTTTCACGTTGTTGAGTACATGAGTGAGTGAGTGAGTGAGAGAGCAAGGTAGAAGTTCGCGAGAGTCAAATAAGTTAACTAGCGCCTGCCGATCATACACGCGGTCACGAGGTCTTGGCTTCACCGCGGGATGACGTCTGTGCGGCCTTCCACCTCGAACGACGCAACGGACTACGCACACGCACGCACGCACGACATCGCTCTATGCATACCTTGGGACGATCATGAAGCCTGGAACATTTGTCGCCTACCCTTTCGCTACCGTCTGCTTGATCCTCGCCTGCTCCGCCGAGTCACGGCCCTTCGACAGCATCGTCAAGGCATTCAACGCCCTCACCGAACAAACACCGCTTCGGGACTTCAACATGGGCCAGCCCGAGGGCCAAGTGTCGACCGGTGTTATCATTTCAGATGTCATAGGCAAGACCCAGAACATCGCCATCTTCAGCGGCCTCACGCGGGACATCGATGCGGTATCCGGACGTCTCGACGATGCGGCGCAGAATGCTACAGTACTTGCACCGGACAACAGCGTTATGCGGAACTTGAAGAGGAAGCCATGGGAAGATCCCGAGGACTACGATTCTTTTGGCGCCAGCGCGTACGAGGGGAGCAGCGGAGAAGACCGGGCGCGCAAGAACCTCGAGCGCTTCGTACAACGGCACATTGTACCAGAAAGCCCGTGGGACGAGGGCAAGAAGGTCAAGACTCTTGCCGGCAACGAAGTTTGGTGGGAGAGCAAAGACGGCCAGAAAAAGGTAAGTCTGGGACGACTTCGGTAGTCCAAGTTTGCCGTGGACCCACCCCCCCGCCCACAGCAAAGCAAAACTATTCCAAATATCCCAACACAAAACTGCCTACATGTATTTTCCTATTTTCAAAAAGTCATAAATCAACCAATAGGACGGTGAGATGGCCGAGTTGGTTATGGTAAGCACGTCCCAAGTCGTTCATTCATCCCCCAATTTCTAACTTCAAATAGGCGCCAGGTTAAGGTTATCTTAACAACTATATTCCTGGTCACGAAAGTGGCGTGGGTTCGAGTCCCACTCTCATCAGCATTCGTCTGTCTCAGACAGATCCTCCAGGTTCTTTTTTTTTGCTGGTGGGAGAAGGGTGGTTTAATTACGCGGATCACATTGGTTGACCATGTGAGACGAGACCGTCACCTCGACGCTCGCTCTCCGTTTCTGTATTTAATTCCTTTTGCTCTTTCGTTATGGTCATATGTCTCTCGTCTCCTTCTATTCTTTCCGTTGGTCATCTATCTCGTCTCTACATGTTACTCTTTCTCGCCTCCAGATAGCGAGCTGACTAAAGTCATAGATACAACCTGGCAACGTCGAAGTCACAAGCATAGCTGACAAGGTGTCCAACGGCGAGGTCTGGATTGTTGGAAGCTCTCTCGCGTAATCAAGCCATGTACACCACATGAAACATTCTAGCCACATTGTACTTTTACGACGACTATGACGGGTAGTAGCAATCACGCGATTCTCTTTTTGCAAGTTCGAAATGTATACCAAGTTCAGGCATGACGAAATTTTGACTACAACATTTCCTGTTGGTTGTCTCACAGGATGGAACTTCCCTATTTCAGAGCATAGAAACTATTAGACAATCAGACATTCAACACCATAAGCATATCGCTCCAGACCCGCTGTTGCCTGGAATACTGGGCACATCTCCAACAATTCGCTTACTCCGCATTTCAAGTTTGTAAGCTACTGTACTACTGTGCGCCTAGGTCCCGCGCTGAGCTATCCATATCGAGAGAGCTCAAGCTCCCCTCCTTACCCCCACTTTATCAGGTACATAAACACAACCATGGCCTCAGGTTCAAAGATACCATATCCAAGACCACCTTGCATGAAACACATTCAATACAACCTCAATCCTCCACAATGACCTTTGAGTCCAACGACCTAGCCATCTGCGAGACCTGTGGAACCCAATACGACGTGCCACTCTCCCAGCACCCAGAAACATGTCGCATCTGCGATGTACGTCACCTCAAATCCACATATCTATCTCTACAAACCACCCTATATATACATACTAACCTGACCCCAAAAGGATCCCCGCCAATACGTCCCCGCGACCGGCCAATCCTGGACATCCCTCCGCACAGCCCTCCCCACCCAAAAGAACAACTTCGAGACCGACAGCCACGACCCCGAATCCACTACATCACCACCGCGCCCTGACCCCCGCAGAACTGCCCCCGGCCTCGCCGACACGACAACAACCCGCAAGCAACTCGGCATCGGCGAGCGCGCCATCCTGCTGCAAACCACCCATGGAAACGTCCTCTGGGACCTCATCGCCCTCATCGACCAGGCGACGATTGATTTCATCAACGAAAGGGTGGGCTGAAAGCGATTGTGATTTCGCACCCGCATTTTTATACCACGCATCTGGAGTGGGCAAAAGTGTTTGATTGTCCCGTGTATGTAAGTGGGGATGATAAGGAGTGGTTGTGTAGGGCGGATGATGGGGAGGGCAGGAGGAGGTTGGTTGGAGGGGAGTTGGAAGTGTTACGGAGATTGAGGAGGTGAGGGGAGTGGGGTGAGGTTTATTCAGGCTGGGGGCATTTTGAGGGGAGTGGAGTTTTGTTGTGGGAGGGGAAGCTGTTTATTGCTGATACGATTATGAGTGTGCCTGTGAGTTTTCTCTTTCCCTTAATCCCCTTCCCTCGAAGTAGTCACTTATCCCCTATTCCCTTCTTTCTCCCCGACTTCGTACGTTCAGTGCCTTGGGGAAGGAGCTTGGCTGATTGATATTTATTTGTGCACCAGTCCGGTTTCGACAACGCACACCGCAGCATCCCAAACACAGTCTCCTTCTCCTTCATGTGGTCGTATCCCAATATGGTGCCTCTTCCACCGCACAAGATCCACGGTATATGGAAGGCACTCAAACCGTTTGAGTTTGATAGTACGTATGGTGGGTTTCCTGGCCAGAATTTGACGAGGCCGGATTTAAAGAAGCAGCTGCTGGAGAGTATGAAGATTTTCTGCAGGATGGCGGGGCATGAGAAGGCTGGGGTGTTTGAGGAGACGATGGAGTAGAGGAGGCTGGAGAAGGAGAGGGTGGGGCGGATGGGGTGTGGTGGGTTTGGCGTTATGTTATGAGTGGAGAAGAGGGGTGGATGGAGGTCGTGGAGTAGGGAGTGTATTGAGTAGGCGTACTGCGTAGGTGAGATTGGGATGAGTCGGTTTTGGGAAGGATAGTCAGAAGCCCAACTGTTTGTGCAAATTAGCTTAATCATGAATATATATGTGCGATAATCATTGAATAATACTACAATGCGAACGAATCTCTGCGTGGCAAAATCCTATTAGGATCCTTTACGTGCCAACGAAATATATGCACCAAACGCCCTAGAAGAAAAAGAAGACCACTACCGAACCGTCGACCGTCCATCAATCTGCGCTTTCGGCACCGCATTCTCAACCCTCAACCACTCGCCATTGAACGCATTGACAAGCCACCACTTCAACTCTGCACAACCATCGTTAGCAACCTGCCCCATAACCTTTCACAAAGGGCGACATCTACTACTTACTGTCATACACAATGCGATTCGCATTATGGAAGTATATACTATGATCCGAGTCCGGAAACACATGCACATCGTAGTTCTCGATGCCTGCGAGATCCAAGCGATCGAGCAGTGTAAGCGTGTTCTGCATGTGCACGTTGTCGTCGGCCACGCCGTGCATGACGAGGAAGCGGACGTTTTTGGCAAGGGATTGGACGTCGCTGATGGAGGAGTTGTCGTAGCCTTGTGGGTTGTTTTGGGGCGTGTGCATGTAGCGTTCTGTGTAAATGGAGTCTGGAATTGAGTTAGGTAGGTGGAGGGAGAATCAAAGGAATACTGGCGAGAAGGAAGTGTTACCATAAAATCTCCAATCCGTCACAGGCGCCACGGCCATGCCGTACTTGAACGTCTCGCCGCCATCAAGCTCAAGCGTTTTCAGCGTATTGAAGCCTCCATAACTCCAGCCCCAAATCGCCAATCGCTCTTTGTCGACGTACTTCTTCCCGGCCCAGATCTTCGCTGCGGCAATCTGATCCGTCGCCTCATAGTAGCCAATGTTGCCTCTTGTGATACATCTCAGCTTGCGACCAAGGAATCCGGTGCCTCGTCCGTCGACCGTGACTACAATATACCCAAGGCTAGCGGCGATGTAGGATTGGAAGTCGACTTTGAATGATTTTTGCACTTGTTGGGATCCTGGACCAGAGTACTGATAGAATAAAACCGGATACTTCTTCTTCTCGTTGAAGTGCGGTGGGCGGCGCTCCATGACGTTGAGCTTGAAGCCATCGACATCTATAGTCTGATAGTTGAGAATGGGCAGTTCGTGCTGACGCACTATACGTTCTAACGCCTTGTTCTCTTCGAGTACCTTCTCGAATTTCTCAGTGTTGGACGGCGTGCTGATGATCTTCTGCCATGGAATCGCAGGCCCCTTGTAGCTTATCAATGCGAAGGAACCGCCAGCAGAGAACGATGCGCCGTAAAAGCCCGAACCGCTATCGGCGATGACTTCTTGCTTGCCAGTGCCGTTCAGATATACTGAGTAGGCGTGCCGCTCGATCGAACTCTTCTCGGTGGATATATAGTAGACAAGGTTGTTCTTGAGATCGACACGAGACGGTGCATCGACGACCTCCCATTCGCCTTGGGTGAGTACGATAGGTTTGTCGCTGTCGAGAGGCGTGAAATAACCGATGTGGTCATACCCTTCGTGAATAATTTGGTCAATGTAGCCATCGTCCTTGCGGCCATTCTCAGGATCCGCGGGGACGAATGTTGTCTTCTGTGAGACCTCAAACCAGCCCCCGTCCAATTCTGCAACATTCTCAGTCCTTATTGTCTTCCCGGAGCGCTTCTTCACGTCCATAAGAACGAGCTTTAGAATATCGCTTTCTCGGTTAGTCTCCCTGACAAGTACTTGCTTGGTCTTGCCGGCCCAGACAATCTCAGTGATAAGCCGATCGTTATCCGTAAAGTCGTCTTCGATCTTAACCTTGAAAACTTCGCCCTTTCCAACATCATAGAACTCCAAAGATACAATAGGGTTCGGTGCGCCAGCTTTGGGATACTTGATGTTGCGTACTTCTGGGTAATTCTCCTCTCCAGGCTTGGGGCTCTCTCCGCTTGGCCGCGAAAGAAAGTACTGGACCGGGTACGTTGGGACCGTAGATTCGTCAGTACGCAGGAAAGCAATGAACTCGCCATCTTCAGACCACCAGGTCGCGCTGTTTCCCGAGAAGACTTCTTCCTCATACACCCAGTCTGGCACGCCGTAGAACAGCTCAGGTCCACCATCTTGCGTGATCTGCACGACTTGTGTCGAGTCGAGCTTGCGTAAAAACATGTTATTGTCCCTGGTGAAGACGACTGCATCCGACTGTGGCGACAATGATGCCAACTGTACTCTGCTGTCTGGGTTCTGGGGATCAAGAGGCTCGGCAGTCTGAGTCTCCACGTCGAAGATCCAGTATAAGCCTGTATAAGAGTGTCTCCAATTCTTCTCCTCGTTCGAGAGCACCAACACTTTCTTGAAGTTCTTGCTCGGCCATACATTGTTGGGATAGACGTAGGTTCCGTTGACATCGAAGTTGCTCTTCTTCATCAATGTTGTCTTGCTCGCTGACGCCCTAGCCTTGTCTTTGCTCCTGATGTCCTCGACGACCAGGTAATCCTTGTTCGCCACACCCTTCTCAAGTAGCAAGCCGTCCTCTCCATTTGGTCCTGCTATCCAGGACACACTCTGTTCCTGGGGCCAAAACTGGCCACCAAACACTTGATCCATGGTGATCTTCTTCGCAGAGCCCTTGGTTGAGCTAGCTAGAGGATCGTGTGGGCGGCTGGAGGCAGGCTTGTAGTTTCCTTTCATCAAGAAAGACACCAGCGCAAGCGCCCATCCCAGGACGCATATCGTGCCAATGATCCATAACCATCGCCGTGTTTTCTTGTCTACCGTGGTAGGACCTTGGTACCGCCCTTCCTCGACGTCGAAGCGCTCGCGTGTGCGACCGAGCGCATCGTCGTCATCTGTGTATTTCTCGCCACGTTTCGATTGCGCTGTGCCGACGAAAGCTGAGTCGTTGATGTGTTCGAGGACTAACGACGTCGTGGAAACCGAGGATATCGAAGCTTCGCTACCGTCTTCTGAGATGCGCGTGGATCTCTCGTCCTTGGTCAGAAGCCCCGTCTCCTCCTCCTTTGCCGCGCGCTCCTGCGGCATAGTGCGCGTATGTTATGGAAGTATGCCAGTTGTTATCATGTCATTTTAGATTCATGTCATCACCAGAGCGCAACAATAAGAAGTGGTGCAGCAGCTGGGCGCAGTGTGTGGTGCTTAAGGTGTCCCCAGTTGCGGAGTTGGAGCGGAGGTGTACGAGCTCGTGTTGGCCGAAACAGACCAAGCCACCTTTGACACACAGGGCGGGAACTTCACGCAGAGGCGGCGAAACAAAGGGCTCAAGAAGCAATGTTCTATTCAGGTCCATTCTAGGACAAATGTCGAAATGATACGGTAACAAGCGTCCTGCCTATCTGTTGGACTATTTCGGTTCTGATTATTGGGTATATGCTCTGCATATCTCTGCCGCCTAGCACTCCGCTTCACCCAATCAACATTCTATAAAGCCCAACCCTTCGACCAACCGAAGACGTGTTGCTTAGATGATAGAACGTCCCATGCTGCGTCAGTCGACTTCAGTAATACTGCGCAATACAGATGCGTTCACGACTTGGCCTACAACGAGGCTGTCCATTAGGCTTCAGGCAGTTGTTAGTCCTAGCCTGGTCCGGGCCAACTAAGTCTATCCGGGCGAAAGCTAATTGGGCAAAGGGCCAAGGTAATCCTAAGATGCATGATTAGTTCAGGTGTATCGTGATCAAGTATTGTGTCCAAGTATTTACCTCTTTCATTGTCCCCACGGCATACATCTTGTCGTGCTCGGATCGGAGACCCTTGATCTTGATGCGAATGTTGGTGCCCTTCTCAATGACTTGCTCTCCGTTGTCGGTCCACTGTGGGGGCGTAGCATTTGCGTCGAAGGTGATGTCTGAGGGAATCATCTGCCAGTCGTTAGTGAGTGGGTAGAAGCAAGTGAAGTCTAGTCAGCCTCACATTGCGGCCTACGAAGGCCTGTAATGAGCCGCAGTCGACGAAGAAGCCTGTTCGGAGCACTGAAGTAACCACACCATCCATCTTGTTGTCCGTTAGCTTTAGCACAAGTCTTTTGCGCTTCCGAGAGGAACACCTACCACCTCTCCTTTATATGGCCGCCACACGATCGCCTTGTAGTGAACGACATACTCGGCAGAGCCAGACCCAGGCATCACCTTGCCATCGGAGATATCGAATGCGTCCAGTATACACACGATCGTGTACTTTCCGGTGCTTGAACCCTCTTCTTTCTGGAGTAGCTCTCGGTGTATGTGCTGACGAATGAGGGGGCCAAAGTACGAAGGATGCAGTTGAATCGTTTTCTCGAGTTCTTTGAGGAAGAACATGACTACGGTTTATGCGACACGTTTTGATGGAGAAGGTAGAGTTTATGCGCGGCTATCTCCCAGGTAGAGACTGATGAGGTGCGCGGTTTGAACAGTTGGTGAAAGTGGTCGGCGAACGATTGAGATGCAGCCTCTTTCTTATTATGCGCCTCCACGATCTTATTGTTCCCAGGAACGAGCCGGTCGAGGTACCTTGCCGGACCTAACGCGCGAGCCTTGATGAGAGGCGCCTGCCACCAACCCAACCCTCAGACTTATATCCAGCAGTCCATGCGCTCAGTTTCCAGTGTGTGGGCGCCGCTTGTGGGGTCCTTTGACACAGCGCTGGCAGTCGTGGGCGGAGATGGTCGTAGTTGGGAGGAACAATGCCTGCGTGGTGAAGTCGAGCTCGGCGCGGAAAATCATTCGTTAGTTAGTTAAGCCAGCCGTGACACAGCTCCCAACTGACAGCACCCCACGCCCCACTCGTCCATGCCGTGAGACCTTCACTTTGCGCTATTAGCTTATCGCTCCCGCTTTCACAGGGACGAACCTGAAACTTCTCTGGTCGTCGGATCCTGTCCCTGCCTGCTCTCCAAGACATGTGTTAGTCCTTTGGTACCAACTCAACCCTTGACACGCGCGAGAGTTCCGCTTTTGGTAGCCATGTCTCTAAACCTCGAGAAGCAGCTTGTCTTCGTACGTCCTCTACGATATATTCTATATATTTAGCTAACAGGAACGTAGTACGGAGCGTACCATCACAACAAAGTAGGCTCGAGTTTGCCAGAGATCTTCACATGTCGACTAACGTAAAGTCCCAGGTCAATGTTGGCATACACATACTCTGTGTGCCTCCAATCCTACTGACGTCGTTTCTACTGGTATGTTCTGGATATCATTATTAGAGCTCACCTGACGTCTCAACAGCTCACAAACACTCCTGCTGTTCCGCTACCGTCATGGCTATCTGTGCCTAATCTACCCCTCAATGTCGGCACCGTTGGAGCAGTCTTGTATTCGACGCTTTACGTCCTCATGGAACCCGTCGCTGGGGCATTGCTTGCGCCTATCCTGATCGGCAGCACTGCGTACGCGAACCACCTGACCTCGACATATGGCGCTTCTGTGAACACTTGGGCAGGCGCAATCAACATTGCATGCTGGATCGCGCAGTTCGTTGGGCATGGAAAATTCGAAGGCAGGGCACCTGCATTGCTTGACAATCTTGTGCAGGCTGTCTTCCTGGCACCGTTCTTCGTCTGGTTCGAGATACTCTTCTCGCTTGGCTACCGACCCGAACTGAAGCGCCGGGTCGACCAGGCTGTGGAGCAGGAAATTCAGAAGTTCAAGAAGAGCAAGCAGAAGGGTCAGAATGGCTCTGCGAAATGATGAGGGAGCCTAGGATCTTAATCATGTGTGTTGATAATCATATGGCAAGAGGAATCGACCGTGAACGCAATTATGGCGGTGGACGGGATGGAAGGGACCCACTACAAAGGAACGCTGCAGGTGTCTGTATGTATAGTCCAGGAGAGCATAGCATTGTCTGGGAGCAAGGTGCACAAGGCGTTTTGATAGTCGACATTTTGCGTTTAGCAGGCAGCTGCATAGCCGTATGGAATTTGGATAGATGCGCCGCAGTATACCTTCTGGATTGTTGTTTAATATATCTAGTAATACAGAGCATTGCAATGATGAATTCTGATAGTTACCTACCATAGTACCATGGGATGTTTCAACCTTCGAGCAGTGGTAACGTGACGATGCTTGACTTCCTTCAGTATCCTGGACGCTCACTGATTCTGAAGTCTCCCTCAGAGCGTCGCTCATCGGCAGGCATCATTAGCCCATCTCACGCCTCGTCAGCTTGCTGTTGTCGCGGTGGACGGGGAGCTCGGTCAACTGGGTCCGTTTACCTCGCTGCGGCTCTTTCGGGTTAGGCGCTGCCGCCAAGGGCTGCGCTTTCCTCCCGAACCCGCAAGACTTTCTTCCTCCCAGCAGAGCTCCCCATCTTCCACTCCATCACCATCTCCCCTCTTTCTCTTCTGCATCAATCTCAATTGGCTGCAGAGCTATCTCAATAGCCTCTTGAGCACCCCAGCAATGTTCTCAAGAGCCATCCGCCAGTCGGGCCGCCGGGTCGCTGCAATCTCTGCCTCGAGCAGGATTGCGTCGGTAAGTCCATCGCAACCGCCTGCAATTGCGCCTGTCGCCCCTCCGGCCATCGCCAGCAGCTGCCAGAGACGGGCCCCGATGCCATTGGCGCCGCTGTGGAGCTTCGTTGATGGAATTGGGCTGCTGCGCTGGCTGGAAGGGGAGCTCCCCTCTGCCGAGACCAAGTACTGACGGTTTTTCCGCACCACCAGACCCGCGCTCCGGCCTTCACCAGCGCCATCCGAACCTACGCCTCCGACGCGAAGGCCTCGCCGACCGAGGTCTCGTCCATCCTGGAGCAGAGGATCCGCGGCGTGCAGGAGGAGAACAGCCTCGCCGAGACTGGACGTGTGCTTTCTGTCGGGTACGCCGCAATGCGCTATCGCGTCCATCGCAAAGGAGCACGTAGAGCTGACGAGGGATAGTGACGGTATCGCCCGTGTCCACGGCATGAACAATGTCCAGGCTGAGGAGCTCGTCGAGTACGCCAAGCCCACCACACCCGCTCACCACCACGGCAGCTAACGGCATCGCAGGTTCGCCTCTGGCGTCAAGGGCATGTGCATGAACTTGGAGGCCGGCCAGGTCGGTGTCGTGCTTTTCGGTTCCGATCGTTTGGTCAAGGAGGGCGAGACCGTCAAGCGTACCGGAGAGATTGTCGACGTCCCCGTCGGCGAGGCTCTTCTTGGACGTGTCGTTGACGCGCTCGGCAACCCCATCGATGGAAAGGGTCCCCTCAAGACCACCGAGAAGCGCCGTGCCCAGCTCAAGGCACCCGGTATCCTGCCCCGTCGCTCCGTCAACCAGCCCGTACAGACTGGTCTCAAGTCGGTCGACGCCATGGTTCCCATTGGCCGTGGTCAGCGTGAGCTGATCATTGGTGATCGTCAGACCGGAAAGACTGCCGTCGCTCTCGACGCCATGCTTAACCAAGGAAGGTGGAACAAGGGCACTGATGAGACCAAGAAGCTTTACTGCATCTACGTCGCCGTTGGTCAGAAGCGTTCCACCGTCGCCCAGCTCGTCAAGACCCTCGAGGAGAACGACGCCATGAAGTACACCATCATTGTCGCCGCCACTGCCTCTGAAGCCGGTGAGTGAAGATTCATCAACATGTTACACACTCGAATGCTGACAATTTGCTCCAGCTCCGCTCCAATATTTAGCCCCGTTCAGCGGCTGCTCCATGGGTAAGTGAAAATTTTTTCATACTGTAGCTTTTTCATAGCTGAGGTTTGCGTTTGCTTTTACCTGGGATGGCGGTGTGCAGGTGAGAGCAAGCGGGGCGGTGACGGCTTCGCTCGCACCTGCCATAAATTCTTCCCCCAGGCCTCCCTGTCTCCTTCCATCTACACGTTCCATCCGCGCCTTCCTGCCTCCTTCCCCCAAACAAAACCCCACCTTCCTCGAGATGCATTGGCAGCACCTTCCGCTCGACGCGACCATGGACTACAAGATGGCGTCAGACACATTCTGTTTCTTCCTCTGCCATCACACCTGTTGTCCACGCGTCAGCTATCATCCTCGCATCTGTCATCCTCGTACTTCTCGTCGTCTGTCTATCATCGCCACTGGCGGTCTGCTGCACCATGGACGGCGTCCAAAATACTGGGTGTATTGCGGAGGAGTCGACAACGTGCACTCTGGTCGACAAGATGATCAGCCACCATCTCGAGCTGGATGCACCCGAATGGTACATCAATCCGGGCTTCAAAGCTGTCCTAGGCAATCCAGAATCTGCTGCTGCCTTGTCTGCTGCCACTCCGCTTCAATTCGCCAGTGGCCTTATCGAGTCACTCGATTCAGGCACGCCACCATCTCTCGACTTCTTCATGAGTACACCCACGCCCAAAGGCAAGTTCTGGGGCGTCTATGCTGTTCTCTTGACCAAGGAAGGCTGCGAGCCTGCCCTTTGCATTGGTTCCGGCACCGATGCACTTCAGGGATGCATCACTCGCCTCAGGCACTACCAAGACAAGAAGTGTAACATCCTTCCACGTTTCGTTCGTCTCTACTATGATCGAGGCTATGAGCTCGCACACATCGGTCTGCTCTGCTGGTCGCCAATTCCTCCCGTCGCAATGGTCCCACGAGCCAGGTGCCGCTTCTTGTCATTGGAGGGTGCATTCACCAATCTTTTCTTCTCTGCACATCCAAACGTCATGGATCCGATGTGGCTTGGTGTCGTGCCATGGTCTCGCGATGATGTTCTCTGGCTGCCTCTCAACTCCCATTCCCCCTTCAACGAGGGAGTCGATGGCATCAAGTTCACTGAAGAGGAGCTTCTCCTGTGCGAAGTGGAGCGGAAGCGGCGTGCGAAAGAGCATTCCAAAAAAGCCTATGCGAAGAATGCAGCAAAAATGAGAGCTCAGTACGACCTCGAACGCGCCCAAGACATCACTGCATTCCGCTTGAAGAAGAGCATCCAAGCAATCTCATGGGTTGGACGGAACAGAAGCAAAGTCAACCAGATGTATCGCCGGTCCAAACAGAAGGCCCTCGAGGAACAGAGGTTCCACTGTGGAGCCTGCAATAAAGCTTTTGCCGACTCCGCCAAGCTGGGCAGACACCTGAAGACCGACAGGCATAACCGTATGGTTTCTGGTGCACCGCCACGCGCCAGAGCAGCGGAGTACCAACGCCGCAACGAGAGGCTCGTTGCCAACAAGACCTTCTACTGTGAATCATGCAATCAACATTTCGACGGTCAAACTCACCTCGATAAGCACCTGATCACCAGGAAGCATCTGGACAAATGGACAGCGTCCATTTTGCCCTCCACCTTATAATCATCTCCACCACTTGTTTTGTTCGCATCTTTTTGATACATCCTACTGCACATTTACGGCACATTTACGGCACATTTACTAATCGAAATTCTCAGGCGAGTGGTTCCGCGACAATGGCAAGCATGCTCTTATCATCTATGATGATCTGACGAAAGTCCGTATCCCCCCTCTTTCATCACCCCCCACACTTCACTGACTTGACCTAGCAAGCCGTGGCCTATCGCCAGATGAGTCTGCTGCTCCGCCGCCCTCCTGGTCGTGAGGCTTACCCCGGTGACGTTTTCTACCTCCACTCTCGTCTCCTCGAGCGTGCGGCCAAGATGAACGACAAGCTCGGTGGCGGTTCGCTCACTGCTCTCCCCGTCATTGAGACTCAGGGTGGTGATGTGTCTGCCTACATTCCCACCAACGTTATCTCGATTACAGGTTAGTATATACTAGAACATCATGCGCAGCTTTTCGCTAACTGGACAAAAGATGGACAGATCTTCTTGGAGGCTGAGCTGTTCTACAAGGGAATCCGACCCGCCATTAACGTCGGTCTTTCCGTCTCCCGTGTCGGTTCCGCTGCCCAGGTCAAGGCCATGAAGCAGGTCGCTGGTTCCCTGAAGCTCTTCTTGGCCCAGTACCGTGAGGTCGCCGCCTTCGCCCAGTTCGGTTCCGATTTGGATGCTGCTACCAAGCAGACCCTCTCCCGTGGTGAGCGTCTCACCGAGCTCCTCAAGCAGAAGCAGTACTCTCCCATGGCCGTCAACGAGATGGTTCCTTTGATCTACGCCGGTGTCAACGGTCTTCTCGACAGCGTTCCCGTCAACAAGATCCTTCAGTGGGAGGCTGACTTCCTTGCCCACCTCCGAAACAACGAGCAGGAGCTTCTCGACCAGATCGAGCGGGAAGGTGCGCTCAGCAAGGACTTGGAGTCGAAGTTGAAGGAGGTTGCTACCAGCTTCACCAAGAGCTTCTCGTAAATGCAGAAGGGATGAAGAGTGGGTCCTGTCTATTCCAAATGTGCTTGAGGGATCAAAAGTGCTGATTGGTCTTTGAGAGCAGATGTATAATAGAAGATGCGTCCTCGCCATCAGCTTGTCTCAATATGGAAGATTTTGTTCGTTTTCTTCGTTGACAAATGGGCTCGATGTGCGCTGTGTCGGATCATGCATACCTTTGTACCTCTAACGGACAAAATCTAGCCAGTGATTCCCTTGCGTCTGTTAGCGGTATATACTCGAAGGACTGGAGCGAGATGTGTGGGATCTGTATATTGCCAATTGAAATTTCCGTACCGTTATCTTTCCATGTCCCAACTCGCCGTGATGTCTACGACGCATTGACGCTGCATTATCACGAATACGAAAAGTATGTGAGGTACGATGGCAGTAACTAAGAGGACTTTGGTGATGGGGAAAGGAACCCTTGTATTAGCGTCCAGGTACGAAGGAGCTCGTATGGATCGAGCTCCTTGCCATTGGATGCTTCAAAATGGTCGAGGTACTACTGACCTCTCTTCATCCGCATAGGGTCTGATGAGCTCGAGCTATAGACTGAACGCTACCATGTTAGAGTGCTATGCTGGACTGCTCTTCCTTCGCCTATCATATTGTAGTCCCTCGTCTAAAGCTCTCTTCGCTCAAGACAGTGTATTACTTTGTGGACTTCTCTGGAATTCACCCGCCCCGTGACAAGGGAGTTTATAATGTCTTGGGATGCTCACCTGAACATTCATCTTACCACTTAACTCAACGGGGACTTTGGTTTGGCAGCTAGAGCTCAGCTATATGCCCTCGGGACAGTCTTTCCGCGACATCTTGTGTGACACCGCTGTCACTCACATGGAGGCCGGAGTCCTGGTTGCAGAAGATGAGGACGGTGGAGACGTCGGTAACCGCCTGTCTACGTACGGACAGACGCAGGCTGTACAAACTTGCAGTTCCGCATTATCGATCCAAAGCGACCTAGTAAGACAATCTGAATCTCCAAGGCGCATGTCCGTCGCCCACTTCTATGCTCGCTAGAAAAGGAAGACGAGGATTGGAGCCCCGACCAAGAGGATCTCCGCAACACAACAGCAGAGTGCTTGAATCACGAACTACAGCAAAGACGACCCTAATACGTTGAAGAAATCTTTGAACTTACTCCAGAGCCCGTTAGCATCCGTTGCAGTCGGGATGGAAGCTTCGCGTGCTCCTCGCAGCTAGTATGTTAATGTTACTATGTGAGGATGTAAACGGTTTGTATCCACCACGGCTACTTATGATAGTACCAACTGATTGGCCTAAATTGCTTGAGTGTCCTCAGAGGTACGGAAACCTCGCTTGTGAGAACGTTGGTGTTATACTCAGCAAAGGAGACGAAAATGCTCAAAGAAGCTATGGTTTAGCCTACGTGGACTGAAGCCATGTCACTACGGCTTTGGTAAGACGGCAACGATTTATCCACGTCATTATACATAGCTGTGAACGATGAGACTCGAATAGGTGTAACATATGTTGAGCACGAAAGAGAATGTTGATTGAGCTGCGGCTCAAAGCCACAAAGTCCCCCCCCTGAATTTGATAAGAAAGTTGATCGCGACGAGGTCAATATTTGGCTCTTTCCGGGCTGCTATATTGACATCACTGTATTAGGTTGCAAGTATTTTGTCTCCTTCATAACTACTTATAGTAGTGATATTGTATAGCTCGAAATCACTTCTATGTCTCCAGGGTTCATTAATCATCTTAGATTCGTTTCCATAAACGCCGCCTATGCGATATCCCAACTCTCAAGTTCTATACAAGCCCATATCCAAGGCTGGTGGACACAAGTACACAAAGCACAACCACAACGACCTGTCTTACTTCCTCCCTCTGCCCTCCTCATCACTCGCATCCCCGTCTATAAACGGATCATCTCCAATCTCCACCGCATCGCCCGTCTCCGGCGGCTCATCCGAATACTCATCATCCCACGTCGTCCGCAAACTGATATCATCGGCTTCTTCCCTCAGCCGCTCCGCAGCTTCCAACGCACCCGGATCATCCGCATACTCGTTTTCCAAATCATCTATACTTACTCTTCTTACGCCGGCTCTCTCTTCCGCTTCGAGCTGCGCAGCACGTTGCTTTGTCTTGCGATACATGAACCACCCCGTGGCCACACCTGCAACCGCACCAATCCCGATGGAAACATACGACAGCGCCTTCGTCTTTGCATCCATCTTGCCTCCACTCTCAGCAATCTTCTCTAGCTGAGAGCCTATGAAGATATGCAGCATCAGCTTCGGCGTTACGATTGCTGTTGCTGCTGCGTAGCTTGCCCAGTGCACAGTGGGAAATGTTGCTACTGCGCCGTTGGAGAGGGAGTAGGGTAAGGGGCACATGCGGATCATGACGAGGAGTTTCAGACCGTCGTGTTTGAGGGTTAGGGCGAGGGCGGCGAAGCGCGTGTCGTTTGCGAGGAGGCGGTGGACGAGAGATTTTAGGAGCGTGCGGGAGAGGAGGAAGGAGGCTGTTGAGCCGGCGATGGTGGCGGTTGCGGCTATGAACCATCTGAACGGGTTGTTAGTTCTGGGTTTGGAGCGCAAAAGGAGAGTGGTATGTACCCGTTGGGGAATCCGTAGACGAAGCCCGAAAGGGTGAGGAGAGTGGAGTATCCGATTAGTGGTGGGAAGGATACGACGAAGATTAATGCCCATAATATAAGCCATCCAGCTGTGACGTCCCTCCATTTCTTCGCGACGGGTAATAATGCGCCGAATATCTTCTCGTTGTATACCAAGAACAGTATACCGAGGACGGCCAAAGTAATATTGCCGATAACAAACAGGACTTTTTGTACTGGCGTCAATTTATTGTACTGCTTCGTGACGCGGTTGTTGAACTTGTTGTAGTTATCCATTACGCGCTGATGCCATGACGGTTGATGCGACTGATGCGAGGGATTCCGACGAAATGAGGAAGTTGAGCGACGGCTCCATACTGGCGTTTCGCCTGTTTCTTCGTCTTCGAGGGGAAGCGCGAGGGCGCGGGCGTCATAGTCGGACGCTGGCATAGTACCGTAGTCCAGAATGTGAGGATGACGGTCAGCCGGCGGAAGGAGACGGATGCGCGACCGCGATGGTGGTGGACGGGATTGAGGAGCTTCAAGAGGTTCAGAGGTTCATGTGGAGATTGTAGGAATGGCGTTAGCTAGAGCTGCTGGAAACGGACATTCCATCTGTTATGTTGTTGCATGTAAGACAGTCCAGTCGTGGGAGATCTGCCTAGGTAGAGAGCTCGTACATAGATGCTGACTACTAGCGCATGGAGTGCTCTGGTTTCATCATCATCGGACAAACGCCGCACCTACTTGAACACGGTTAGATCCGATCTGAGATCAACATGAAGTCAAGTGTACGATCTCTCTTTCCGCAAGACATGGTGTTTAGAGCTTGTGAATACTGTAGCAGTTCGTAACTCGGGGCTTGGGTATCCCTGGACAGCTGAATACTCATACGTTACACAAACATGGAGCATCCCGCAAACATGACTGACATGTTCACATGCACTCACTTGCCCTACACGTGATTCAGCCTCAGTTTCGTGGCAGCCAATGTCCGCTCTGCTCGGAGATTGATGCATATGTATGCGATGATTCTCGGGCAACGAAGAGGCTTGTGGCAGGGACAAAGTGTACAGGTAGCCCGCGCCGTCATCACGCCCAGCTATCTCACACCGACACCACCAAGACCAGCATCAAGCTATAAGCAATGTAGAGGTGCTCGAATGAGGTGTCGTCGATCTAGTACGCGCCCCGGAGGTAGACTTAGCAAGTAAACGCGGCCCTGCAGGCTAACAGTCCCGCAGCATCCCCCACACCCCTACCTACGTAAGGCTAGTAGTCCTTGAGCTTCATTCGCTCGCGATCGGCCAAGGCATTCACTCCTTCTGCCCTTTTGCCTTTCGGCGCACGTGGAGCGTCTCGCAGCCCTCTGCGGGACTATTTCTCGTCCTTGACTGCAGCTTCATTCTGACACGCGCCGGTCGCCCTTCTGCGATTACCCGCAGTCCTTAATCAGCTCGACACCCCCCGGGAGCTTCTGCCTCTGCCTCTCCTCCGCCGCGCGCTCTCCTCCCCAGCACTAAACATCGGCGCATCCTGTTGGGCTTTTGGAACAGCCATGGTCGCCGACGACTTGTATGAGAAGGCCCTGCCTGTGCTGCAGGATGAGGCGCTGGACGAGGAGGACAAGACAGACAGGCTCGAGGAGCTGCTGCGCAAGGAAACCAACCTGACTGGGAAATCTCTCGAGAACATTGTTTTGGACTGTCTCTGGCGATATCGCGATGCGGGCAGCTCTTCCAGTTCCCCTCCTCCAAGCCGTCATACCATCATCCGCCGTCCGTCGCCAGCCCCATGGCAAGCAAACCGCGCCCCTACCCCCGTGAACAACTCGCCGCGCATGATACATGCCCCACCAGGCTTTGGCATTGCACCTCCTGGATTCTCACGCGCAAAGTCCTCGAATGCCTCGCCGTTTACTTCTCCGCGCCCATCTCCGCGCCTTGCTTTTTCCAGTCCACATATACCGCACAGCCCTAGCCTCAGCGCGTACCAGTTCAGCGAAGGCGCGACTCCCAACTCAGAGCTATATGGCGATCTTGACAGCCACTCTGTAGACTGGCTGGTGAACGAGGAGTCCGGGAGCGAGCCGTCGCTGCTGGGTGAAGGCACGCTCAATGGAGCGGCGGCAGAATGGGTGCAGCCTCAGACCATGGATATGGGCCCGTATGACATGCTACGCTCAATATTGAGGGATGATCGGTCAGACGAGGAGTTGGAGAAGGTTCTTGAGGCTAACGGCTTCGATCTCAGTGCAGCATTGCTTGCGTTGATGGGTCAGCAACTGGACGCGCAACAACTTCCTACGAGTACCCAGGAGCAGGCTGGCTATCTTATTGGAAAGTCCATGAGCCCTGCTTTCAGGCCAAGCACACCATCTGGCCAGCAGAAGAGCAACATTGTGTGCAAGTACTTCTTGTCTACGGGGCATTGCGCCAGAGCAGATTGCAGGTTTAGCCACGACACCAGCAAGACCCTCTGCAAGTGAGTGATTCTGCGCACGTTATGGCGTTATATAATACTAACATCCCACTCAGATACTTCCTGAACGGAAATTGCTTGGCTGGCGACACTTGCTTATTCTCTCATGATCCTTCAGCCTTGATGGCTCGTATGGCTGTGTCAGACGTCTCCACACCACCTATGCAAGTAGCCATACCGAACTTCCAAATGTCTGACTATGATGTATTCCCCAATATCCACCCAAACGGCTCTCCCTTCGGGACACCATCAATCTCAGGCTCAGACGCTACCTCTCTAGAACAGCTTTATGGTCTGACCGGTGGTCCCAGCCGTCCTCCACCCGGCCTTAGTCCTTTTGCAAACTTCACTCCGGGAGGCGGTAGTCGTCCGCAGTCGAGGACTAGCAGTCGTCAGCAATCTCGTGCCACTACCCCGTCAGTGCTCGCGGTCGACGACAATGAGGCTTTCCCAAGCTTGGGCAGCGCAGCTGCTGCGAAGATGGGGAAACGACATCATGGTAAGCGAGGTGGTCATGGCCACCAGAAAGACGCCCCTGGACCGAACAACCTAGCAGACGTCGTACGCATGTCGCCCTCCCCGGCGCCTGCAACTCCAGTTCGCAAAGCCCTAAGGACTGCAAAGAGTTTTACTGGTTCTCGTGAGAACAGTGCAGCTGCTCAAGCGATTCCCGCTCCTCAACATATTCCGTGGTTAGAGACTGGAGAGAAGGGCAATCAGGCATATCTCAAAGCTCGCGCTGAGGCTTTCAAGCATGGTAGCTTGCGGAACAAGTTTCTCCAAAGGTATTTCTCGATCATGGACAGGAAACAGAATGTAGCTAACATGTTCAGTGCTGCTCAAGCCTGGAATCGCAGTGACTCGCGCGCAGCTAAAGCTCTCAGCCTTAGAGGCCAGAGCGAGAACAACCTCATGCGCGAAGCACATCGGGAAGCCGCACGCATCCTCTACGAAGAGCGGAACAAGGATAGCGACGATGCGAAGGAACTATATGTTGATCTTCATGGTACGTAGAGGCGTCTGCCTTCTATTGCCATGTCCACCACTAACCGTGTTCCAGGCCTACATCCAGACGAATCAGTATCGTACCTTGAAGGCATCCTTTTAAAGCACAACTCCTCTTCTCGCCCTGTCTACGCCATTACAGGAACCGGCCACCACTCCAAAAACGGGAAAGACAAGGTTGGCAAAGCGATTCGCGGCTTCCTCAACGAGTGGCGGTACGCATTTCGCGAATTCTCTGTCCCAGGTGATCGCAACAATGTCGGTGGCATCCTTGGTATTGATCCTAGTAGCTACGATAAGAGTGTTGCAGAGCGGCCGAAGGAACCTGAGTCTGAGGGTGATAGTGGTGAGAAGAAGGATACGAAGATAAGGATTATGAAGAGAGATGAGGTTCTGGAGGCGCCGAAGGGTCCGAAGAGGGGTTCTTGATGGTGGTCCAGTGAGACCTAATAGGTGACAATGAAATAAAGGAGATTCTGACTTCACATTACGTCTTGTTAGTTTTGCTGTGCTGTTCTCGCGACTGACATATCTCATCATGGTGCCCTGATAGGCTGCATCGAGGGCGCGCGGTTGAGGAAGGCACGTTCTTCGTCGTGCCTCCCTCTTTCAGCAGCCGTCATAAGCACGCGACTTCTTGTCCCTCTTATCTGTTTCCACCCTCTTTCTCCCCCGTCACTTTTCCATGTTTTCCTCCATGGTTCTCTCACTTTAACTTGACCCCTAGTCCGTCGTGCCGCGATCATGGCACCCCGCAAGGCAACCACGGCCTCCACAGATACCGGCCCGCAGCGAATGCCTTTTGCAACTGCTGAAGCTCTACTATGGGGCCCGGAGCTCAGGCAACAACATGAGTGGCTCCTCAAGGAGATGCGAGCGCTCCAAACCCAGCACGAAGCGTATGATGCTCGAATACAGACCACCGAGGCGGCGGCGGAAGCTGCGGAGGCAGCCACATCTCGCATCCGTCATATGGAACAGCAGATTGTTGCCATGGAGGCAGTAGACAATGACAAAGCGTTTGAGAAGTGGGCTACCGAGGAGATCACTCGGTTGAGAATCTTCGCAGATAGGAATCAGTCTATACGTCAAAAGCAGGTCGAACTTGAGAAGGAAGTCTCGCTCGTCGGGGATGTCATGGACGACAAGATGAAAGATGTGGCCACGGGCCTCAAAATTCTTCTACAGCGGATAGAGAAACTCGAGTCTTGTCGGAAGCAAGATGCACAGCAGATCAAAGCACTAGAAGCGAATATCGTCGTCCTCAAGAGCGCACGCCATGACCCGGTTATGAGCAATGTCGGTTCAATGGCAAAAGATGCTCACAAACGGATCCCTAAACAGCGAGATGGTCTACCGCGCGTGCAGGATGTTGAGGGATCAGACACTACTGAAACTGAGGACGAGGGATTTGTACTTCCGCATACACCGGTCAAGGAGCGAGTACAGGTGCCTCGAAGTCCTGAGGTTGCGCAAAGGTAAGAACATTAGACTACTCGTTACTTGGATGTTCACTAACAGCCACAGCACCTCAGACACTGTTTTTATATCATCACCTTCGAAAGATCGACCAGCGATATCCGCCAGACTGAGACTATTCAAAAGACCATCGATCCATAATTCGAAGTTGCCCAGAGCATTTGAAGAGAAGCAGCAGAAAGTGCCAGCTTTTAGACCAGTGCCACATCAACGACGTGCGCCTAGCCCTCCGGCAACACAAATAGTTCATAGGGCAAACCCAAAGAAACGAAAACTTCCCGGCGATGCATGCAACACTGAGCGTGTAACACGCTCTCAAGCTCGAAAGCAAGAGAGAGGTCTTGAACGGTCTGGAGACTTTAAGGCAATTGTTAGTACGTCCATCGAACCGACCCAGCTAGTCGACCAACGCTTGGTAAACCAAAAGAAGCTTAGTCCAATGGCGGCACCAGGAAATATACCCGTTTTGGAACCAACTCAAAAGGTCTCTTCAAGTCCAAGAAAGCGAAAGAAGCCCAATGTCGCTCCACCACACCGGCCGGCTATATTGCAAGGCAAGGATGAGACTGCGCAGCCAAACACAGCAGATGGAGTCAAGACCACAACCCGAGCATCGGTGATAACATCTCCCTCCAAAGTACCAAAGCAGCTCAGCTGTAATGCTTGTCACCGACTGAAGTCTAAGTGCGACCGTGCCCGACCGTCCTGTGGTCAATGTGCAAAGCGCTTACAGAGCCACGCCTGTCAATATGTCCAACGTGTGGACGAGACTGAGCCAGTCTCAACTTTAACATCAGACCTTCCGGAACTTACCACACAGACCAATATGCTTGCAGATCCAAGCCGATCCGGAGCGAGGACAGACGCGAAAACAAACAACACTGGATCATCTTCACGAACTGTGAGCCCCAAGAAGCCTGTCGCGTCTAGGAGATTGGCCAAGACAGTTCCGCCACCAGCATTCGCTGGCCCGTCTACAATTACCAGTCCCGCGAGAAGGGTATTGCCAGACATCACAGATTACAACACCTACTTGAAGATGAAGGCAGATAAAGCAATACTTTGAACAACCTCTAATTGAGAGCGAGTTATCTAAAAGCACCTTAACTACGTCTCACGGAACTCATATAAGCCCTCACGATCCTCAACAGGTACCTCAAGATTCGCCTCCTCGATATCCTTTCCATCAACCCTCAGCCCGGCCCTCATGATGTCGCCTGTCTTCACCGGCCCGACGCCCTTAGGCGTACCAGTCAATACAATGTCACCCTTTTCTAGAGTCATTACTCTGCTAATATCGCTCAACTGTCTTGGAATCCGGAAGAGCATTAATTCGGTGTTATCGGACTGCTTTACTTCGTTGTTCACCGAAAGCCAGAGGTCCGCTTTCTGAGGGTCCGGTATGCGGTGTTTGGCAATGAAGTTACTAATCGGAAGGAAGGTGTCAAAGCCTTTCGCAATGGACCATGGCAGTCCCTTCTTCTTCGCCTCGTCTTGAACGTTTCGAGCAGTCATGTCGATAGCTAGAACGTATCCTGTTTCGATGTTAACAGGAATTTTCACACGCATGTACAAGTACCGGGTTCGATGTTCAAATGTAGTTTAAAATAGAATTAGTGTTACCTTCAATAGCATCCATTGCTCCCTTCGTATCCTCAGGATGCAAATCTCTCAATGTTTTGCCCATGATAAGTCCCAGTTCGACTTCATAGTGCATGTTCACACCGCGCGGGCGGAGCACGGGACCAGCGCCGGGCAGTAGAATTGACGAAGGTGGCTTGAGAAAGAAGAAGGGCTGCTTAGGGGTCGCGCTGGAGAGCTCCTTGATGTGGTCTGCATAGTTTCGCCCAATGCACATGATCTAGTGAGATGTTAGATGGTGTGTTTCAAGCAGCCACGATTGCCCTCTTTATTCGATATCTCATTATTGAACAATGCAGCCCTACACAGCTCCCTAGCTCTTTCAATGGTGCACAATTATGGGTATCTTCTCATTTCATCCATGACTCCAAATTCAAGCCCACTTGCAATGTTACGTACCTTGCGACAATTCGCCCTGATAGACTGTATACTCGCCATATCTGCCAAATACTTCAACTCAACGTAACAATATGATTGAGTAGGAAATTCGATTTTATAAAACGCAGCACGCACACAACAAGATTGACGTTGAGCTCCTGCATCGGCAGAACCCCCCGGCAATTGACGGGGTTTGAACTGGACCCTTGTTTGTCGGTCCCACGCGCGCTACGGAACGCGTCCCGTGGAACGCCAGAGCTTCCATCCCACCTCTACCCATACCCACTTGAACTTCAACAGAGAAGCTACCGTACCAAGGAAACCACCCGGGAGCTACATCCGGACGACCACTACTACCAGCAAAGCACAAGTATGGCGAAGCAAGCAGGAGCACCCAAAGAACACACAATGCAACTCGCAGAAATCCTCTCCGACCTCGTGTCATTGCGCGTCTGTGTACGTCCTTCCACCCTTCTCCACACCACACTTTTACTTACACGCAAACAGGATCCAGCCGCAGCCCTCGCCCTCGTATCCACGCGCTCTTCTTCCTCACAAGATCCGACGAACAATACGAAGGCTAGTGGTACGGATTCAAGGAATGAGAAGGAGGAGGAGGTGGAGGAAGATGATGTCGATTTAAAGCGGGCGAAAGATCTGTTGAAGTTGCATTATGAAGTCAAGGAGGCGCATAAGAGGGGGGGATTGAGGAGGGGTTGGAAGAGGCGAGATGGGGGTTGAGAGGGCTGTTGGGGGTTGAGATTGGAAAGTTCGGCATGATGAAGAGGAAGGGCGTGAGGTGACAGCATGAAGATGATGTGTGAAGATGGCGGGCGGGACAGAAAGATGAGCATTCATTTGCAGTGTGGATGGAGTAATAGGAGGATTGGAAGCGTGGCTGCAAGTCAAGTCTTGAGGGGGGATACTACACGGAATATGGATACGTCTTGCCAACTGGAGGAAGAGATCGATACCCAACTTCGCAGGGAACATATCATACAGTTCCGTATGCGCCGAAACGGGATCAAGGAAAATCCGGTATTCCATACAGTCGCACACTGTACTTCTAAAGTCCACTTGTAGGAGGACAGAGCACCAAGAAGGGCCAGGCTCGATGTCTTAGGAGTACTGGATGCTGGAACACGGACACAGTTGCTCGACTGCCATATTCACATTATGAACAGCATGATGAGCAGGGCCTGAGAGCGCACTCATAGAGGAACGAACAGAATGATATATTCAGAAGAGTTCACATGCTAGGGTATCCGCTTCCCCGTAACGCGACGATGGGGATTACTTTGAGCCACAATCCAAATACCACTCCCCAACCCGCATCAAGCTTAGGCAGCCTTCATCATAGTTTCAACAATAGGTTTGATGTCCTCGCCAGCTTTCTGCTTCTGCCGTAGATGCAACACAATCGGTGCTGCTTCTTTCGGGCAACGTACAGCCGCGGCCTTTGCCTTGATTTTGTCGCGTTTGCGTTGCTTCGTGGTTGCACTAGTACGGGTTAGACAAAGGGTACTTTGTATATGTTAAGAAGTATCCAAGGAACCCACGTGGTTGCTGTTCTGGAAGGGACTCCGGGCGCCAGCGGGGTGTCTGCATCCTTTGGGATGGCATCTGGGGCTGGGGTGGCTTCGGGGGGTTGAGCCGGCGCAGGTTCTTCTGTTGCTGGTGCAGGCGCGGGCTCAGGCGCGGGCTCCGGTGGAGCGGCTGGAGGTGCGTCCGGCGCTGCCGCTGGTTCGGGGCCTGGCGTGGGTTCTGGCGCAGGTGGCACAGGTTCAGATGCTGGTTCAGGAGCAGGTTCAGGAGCAGGCTCTGGAGGGGGTTCTGATGCTGCTGGAGGCTGTGGATGCGCCTCAGGTTCTAGGGCTGCAGGTGGAGCTGGATTCACAGTTCCAGCGGTGGCGAACATGGCGGTCTGATAATGAAGTAGCCGAATTCGAGGTTGAGTGGTCTGATAGGTAAGTAGAAATGATCGCAGGAAAGTAGAAGTGACTGTCCAGCTATCGGCTAGATGCTAGGTGATAGGTGGTTGTGAGGTGTACGAATTCGTCTGAGCCGGATGTGTTCAGGTATCCTGCATGGCCAGAAGGCAGTAAAAGAAGCAAGCATCTAGGGGCAGAATTAGGAAGCAGTACATGTGGTAGGCAAGCACGTTGTAAGCTGTTTTAGTGTGACGGTAGCAAGAGCTCTTGGTGAGGGAAGTCACTACTCATGAATACAATTTGGTGACTAAAAGGGTTCGACATGGTCATTACTACGAGACCCCGAGTTATTAATCTTGGGAAAACACCGGATCATTGGTGTACTCCGAGAGGATGCTCGGCTTAGACAGGAAGTATAGTCTGGCGGATCGAGACCACCATATCCAGAACATGGAGAGGCTGGCAATAGTGTCCATGCGCAATAGCAGGCCAGACTTGACGAGTGTTGGATGATTCGAGATGGATGTCGTTGTTGTACGTTCTGAGTACCCCCATAGCTTGCATTAACAGGTCAAGCATCTGTATCCGTCAAGAAGACGTAGCGTGTTTCCCGGCCGCTTGATGTTGGAGTAAAGTGGGTCTATGTGGGTCGTTCCCGACTTACGTAATCCCGGAGATTACCCGCCGAGCGCCCCATAGCTTTGGAGCTTTACGACGCCCGACACTCTCACTCACCCCCGCCAAAACCTTTCACTCATACACGCCAGTCTTGCTCGCGCAAAGGCACTCTTTGCCATACCGCAATCATGGCCCTCAGCATCGATCAGAAGCGGCTCAAAGCCACCAAGTTTCCCCCTGAATTTGACAAGAAGGTCGATCGCGAAGAGGTCAATATGCCGCTGATCAAGAAGTGGATCGCCAACAAAATCACCGCGATTCTCGGCGACGAAGATGACATTGTAGTTGAGACATGCTACAATCTGATTGACCAGGACCAATTTGTTAGTGCAAAACTTCTCATCTTATTATGATATGTACTGACCAGCTACAGCCTAAGATCAAGGAAATCCAGATCCAGCTTACAGGCTTCCTAAACAAGGAAACACCCAATTTCTGCAAAGAGTTATGGATCTTAATGCTCAGTGCGCAAGAGAATCCTAAGGGCGTCCCGAAGGAGCTCTTGGAGGCCAAGAAGCGAGAGCTGCAGGAGGAACAGGTAAGAGCCACCGTGGTTGCAGAGTACCAACAGTGCTAACAGCATGTGTAGCTTTCGAAAGCTGCCGCCGAGGCACGTCTCCACGAGCAGAAGGAACAGGACGACATGATCAATTCTTTCCGTCGCCACGACCGTTCAGATAGACCCGAGCGTGGACGTGGAGGTGGTCGATCTCGGGGTAGTGATCGCCGGGGACGGGGTAGAGACTTTGGTGAAGGACGTCCGCGACGTGATTCGCGCTCGCCACCGTACGAAGAACAACCACAAAGACAAAAGGCGCTGCTGACAATGATAGGAGATATAGGGCTTCGTCACCCCGCCGCGAGCGCGACATCTATGTGCCTGAAGGTAGAGGCCGAGGTGGAGGCCGAGGTGGTCGCCGTGACAGATCTCATGAGCGTCGTCGCTCTCCATCGGGCAGTCGTTCGGCCACTCCACCAACCCGTCGCGCGCGCCGCTCACCCTCCTCAGATAGCTTAGACACCCCGCCTCGAAGGCGCGTAGGACGATCCCGGTCCCCTGTTCGCTCAAGGTCTCCATTGCGACGCCGCTCTCCGCGCCCAAGGTCCAGGTCCCCGCGCGGCGGGCGACGTGGTGGACGAAGGGACAGGTCATGGTCGCCTAGTCGCGACAGCAGAAGATTACCAAGGCATATATCGGCATCTGCTTCCCCCTCAGAGAATTCTCGCTCACCTTCGCCCAGGCTGTCAAGGTCACGCTCCCGAACGCCTCCGCGTCGCCGCCGAGAATCTCCTAGTAGGTCACGATCTGTAACGCCTGTCCGAGATAGACGCCGTAGGCGATCCACATCATCTGGAACAGACTCATACAGTGGTTCACGTGCTGATATCAAAAAACGAAGGCGCTCCCCCAGCTCTAGCAGATCAAGGTCGCCTGTCCGGTCCGGAAGGACTCGACGCCGAGTCACGCGTTCACCAACAGAGTCACCAGCTTAAAGAGAGCGAAGCTCAGACGCTTGAAGAGAGCAAAGCTCAGAACGCCGAAGTTGGTATGCATGGTCTGTCCGGCCCCGAAGGTGGAGTCTAGCCTCTATGATGGAGTCAATTGCTGCTCTATACATTTGGCATCGTTGTCTCGCAGTGCGATCTACGCCCTAATTCTGGTTCTGCGTCTCGCCCGAGCAACACTATCTGAAAATCCTCAACAATTTTGGGGGTAAGCGCAGATCATTAAGCGCAAGAGTGACAACAGCTCATGACGCTCTACACTCACGCACATCCAAGAAATTCGTCCTTGTACAATAACCCCTTTTCATAGCCTGCTAATAATGAATAAACATGACGCTGATTGACTGTAATGCAACCAAGTGCTTCGTTGCCCGTTGAAGGCTTCATGCGAGGTCTAATTTGAGCCCAAGCTCATCCGTTTTAACTAATGTATCTCCTTCTTTCGGACGTGCACAAGCTGGGGGTCACAGTTCTTCGAATGGAGTGGTCGCCGAGCTCCTCCACCGAACGAGCGCGGAGCGTGGACAGCCTGAGATTGTCTAGGCGATTTAGAGTTGAGTGCATGCCTTGACCTTGCGGTCGCTGTCTCTGCGGCGCTATTGAAGCGCAAACGAAACGCTCATGGCGAAGTGGCGCATGGCGGCGATTGCGGGTCGACGTCCATGTTGTATATTGATATTTTATGCCGACTCAGTTGCGGCAACAGGCTTCCGTGTCTCAACCTTTGCGTCGCTTGCACTGAGCGGCTACCACGCTAATGTCGTCGAGTTTCCCTGGGTAAAGTTAGCAGTGTACAACAGGAGACATCCCAGATACCACTTACCTCCTTCGATCGACAACCCTTCGTCGATTGCCTTTTCCATGTAAGGACTCTCAGCAAACGGGTCCTGGGCAATCGTCTTTGCAGCATTGACAAGCTGCTGTGCTACAAACCGCATACCGTCAGCATACGTCTGATCCTCGGTATCCTTCTCCTTGTTACCCCTCCAATTCTCCATACTCTCTAACACATTGGCAACAACCTCATGCTCCCACAAATTGTCCACTACACCGTCAGTCATGGCGAGCACTACATCCTCTTCCTCGATCTCCACACGGTCCAGAATTGCGTTGTCTGTGGGTGTGTCTGGACTGTTCGTCCCAAGCTGCCGCGGACAGTCGAACCAGTGCCATTGCTCTTGTGTCTTGAATATCACCTCTTTGCTGCTTGGGCGGATAACGAGGATCTGGCTGTCGCCCAGTTGTGTGACATACAGAATAGGATGCTCTGGTTTGTGATCGTCAGAGGCCAACAGAGCCCCGCACGCGGTCGTGGTGCCGTGCCATTCGTTGGGCTCGGTGGTGGCTTCTTTCGTAAGATCGTATGCGGTTTGGAGGTAGGCAACGGGGTCAGGTTTGGAGGTAGAGGAGTAGGAAGCGTGGTCGACTTCGAGGGCCCAAAAGTGGAGTATTAGGCGGGACCATAAGCTTTTATCCCTTGTTAGCACACTTTAGAAATGCGTAAGAGTATCTTCACTCACGCAGCATGGCCTTTCTCCCTTGTTGCCCAAGCTCCTACGCCGTCATTTGCTCCAATAAAGTTCTCACTGACTAGCACCGCGTCGTCGCCATTTGTGACCCCGCGTATCATCTCGCCATTCACAGTCGGACGCCGATCCCTGCTTTGATGGTGTGTACTCAAGGGCTCCGAGAAACTCGTTGAAGGCCGCGAGAGGAAAGGCGGCGGAAATGGTCGGGAAGGTCTCTTTGCGAATAACGCATATCCAGCTTCAAAGTAAAACGGCGACTTCTGCTTCGGTGGTTCCGCGTCATCGGGGACGGGTGTCGTGGTGCCAGCGCCAGTCTGTTCCTCTGATACTTTTTTGGCAAAACATCGTATCGCCCCGCATGAAAGTTGTGGTGTTCGTCGGGAGTTTTGGTGGGTGTGTCTCCAGGCTTGTGACAGTTGATGCTGGAGGGGACTGCGCAATCGGAGGGAAGGTGCGAGCATGCCAGCGGCTGGTGGTAGATTGTGTAGGCAGCACGTTCCGGAGTTGCTAGATTAGAAATGCATGGAGAGGCGGAGCCTCGTTTTCGGCATTCGGGGAGCCTTTGGTGCACTTTCGCATGCCATCGGGAATGGTTGAGGATGGGGCTGTGCATGACTAAGCTGGATGTTTGATGACGTTCGGAGATATTTTTGTGGTGTCTCTTAGAAGGCTTGTACATTGCAAGACATACTAGGCAACCATTCCAAGAGCTAGAGAAAGTTCACAGATGTATGGGTGTATGTATGTGCATAGCGTGAAATACAGCTTAGAACCACCGGCAGCTTGTATCATCTCTCTAGTGAATAATGCATAAACCTCAGTTCAACTGTGAAACAGACGAAGGCCTAAACCCGTCCTTACAAGAATGTCCTATCTGATACAATGGTTTGCCCTTGTGAAGCTGTAAAGTCCCAGGAGTGGTATGTTGAAATATGCCACCTCGAACACCGCCCGTATGGTATCTCAAGTGAACGCCGAGCAATGCAAATAACGACCTCATCACTCCATAGCCTATGCCCTTCTCTTGGCAAAGTTCTCCAGATCTCCCCTTGTAGCAACTCCTAGCACGAACTTCCTGCTAGCGTCTGTCACGACCGCAAACTCCTGCTTCCCACTCCCATCCACGCCGCCCGCGAAGAATTCCTCGAGCTCTTCCAGCGGTGTTTCAGTTGTAATGACCTTATACCTCCTCCCTCTCCTTTGGAATTTGTGCATCGCTTCCTCGACGGGGTCGCTGTCATTGACCTTGCCCTCTTTGAGGAGTTGTTGCAGATGGGGGATGCTGATGTAGCCAAGCAACGCGCGATTTTCTTGCGAGATGACAGTAAGATGGGTGTAGTCGCGCTCAAGACCAGACATGAGGGCCCATGATATAGGGTCAGAGGGCTTGACAGATAGAGCGGGCGGTGGGTCGAGATCTTCTACCGTTGCCTGTGGGATATTAGAGTGGGGAGCGGAAGTAGTGGGAGTATCATACTCCTCGATATTTATTTGCCCATAATGACTGGTAGTCGCCATTGGAGGTGGGGGCTTCTGTTGCCATAGTTGCTGGGGAAAAGAACTGGTGGGGAGCTTGTTGCGCAACTTCGATGGATCAAGGCTGCATGCAGATCTTCAGATCCTACTGTGAAATCGCCGCGCTAGGTATGCACGAGCCAGAATGGAACCCTGAGACTCGAGAGTGCGGTGTCACCTGTGAGCAGCTCAATGTTTCAAAGTGTATCATACATGTATGACAGAAGAGTACTTTGCTATGAATGGACAGAGCGCGAAGCTAACGGGATTCTCGCCTGTGCACAACGCGAAGTGGCATTTTTTTACCCTCGTACTCTGCTTGCTGGTTCACATTGGGCTTCAGCAAATCACAAAATGTGTTTCTGAATTGTTCAGCTAAGAAACTAGAGCAATGTCCATCGCAATAATCCAACAGAGCACATGAATGGTTGTTCAGCAGAAATTGAAGGTCAGAGTTCCGAAACCGCACGTGATAGGTGCTTAAGTCTGGAGCCGCCTAGCGACAACACCCAAGGTCGTTTCGCTCGTGGATGTCTGCCCACTTCCAAGCACCATCCACGACTTGCTACCCACAACACCTACGCCTTTCACAATACCTTCGCGGGCATACCCGGTCGCTCGTACGCTCACGAAATATTCGTCCGCCCGGCCAACGGACACGTTAGCTCGTTGCCGCGCTACTGCCCCTCAATCGATCGATGAATATGCCTCAATACAGGACGGTCGCGTGCACTGGAGGGACGGGGCTTAATAGGGAAATGTTGGAGTTATAGATGCCTGAAGATCTAGGACTCTTGAGACCCATGCGACCGGCGTCGGGGATCCCGAACATGACGATTAACCGCTCCATGATCAGCCATGTTTGACGCATGGGCTGGCCGAGGAACGGTGTAGGCATTGGATCCGTCGGCGACACACCTCTGTAGCCTCTGCTATGCACCACGTAGAGCGAAGATATCCGCGAGGTGAGCGAGAGCAGGTCACCTTTCGTACCACAAACTTCGGGATGATAACGAGGAAGGGACTGTAACAACAGACGCCACGAAACTCGACAAGTCTATGCGTTTAATCCACGTGTGAAAGAGTAAATAATGCAAGGATACCTTTTGCATGGTGGTCAAGAGATGGAACGTACAGGCTCGTTGATGAGGAGCGAGCATGGACAACTGTCGGACTCGATTGTCTTCACGACCGGAACCACATGGTCAAGAAACCCGCGACCAAAGGAAATATGGATGAACTTGCTCTTGAACTCAAGTTTCGCCCTAGCCAGCATTGATGTCACCGCCTCTAGCAATCCCTGGATGTAGATTCATAGAGTTCACAGTCAGGACCATCTACTCGACCGCAACCACCAGCGCGTTGCAATGTACAACCTGAAGCAGGTGGGCAGTTTCGAACAGCCATTTTGGCGAGTTGTGAATGTATGGGTCTTATTGCACGTGAGCTTAGTCTTGCTTGCATTATGGCCTTCTTATGCTACACGTTCATCGAGTCTAGGTTTGTCCTGGAGCTTGCGAAGCGTCCCACAGCAGTGCCTTATTAGTATGGATACGAATATTGCCGATCGTGGCAAAACAGATTTCAAGGCTTGGGTAGCATCGAACAATGTCTATTTTGGATAGAACTTTAGGGATGTTCAAGACGCAGAGGAGGTGCATCAAAACGTTACGGTAGATTACAGTGAGTAAAAGCGCCCCCCAGATCGAGCGACATCCGAATCTGACGACTGCTAAAGTAGGTGAAATGCAAAGTTTACCTGGTCAAAGTCCGCGTGTCCGGGATCCCCGCAGCTCGGTGGTCTTACTGATTGCCACGCAACTTACCGACTCGATCTCTCGCTCATCACGAACATCAATTTCATCCAGCTAATCTGGACATATAGACCACAAGACGGCAATCGTCCTTTAGTAAGAGCTGGGAAGAACGGCTACGACCAAAAGTGGTTCTTAGTTATCGGAACGCGCTCTTACTCCAGGGGCGTTGCCTAGCTCGTCATTCGCGGCTTATCGAGCAAAGCCAATAAAGCACTCTCGGAAGCGCCATCGTGGTCAAGAAAGAGAAATACGGACTCGAAAGGAGCTGTGACGGTAGAGACAGACTGTGGCTTTCGCATCATCCCGAAGACGTCGTTTTCCACGCCGGACTTGGGTGATCTGGCGAAGGCGCGGCTGTTCTGTTGCTGTCGCACGGGCGTCATCGCATCGCGCCAAACCTTGGAAGGCAGCGATACCACGACCAGCAAACCTCCACAACATAGCAAACACGACACTCAGTCGCTGCAAAGCTACCAGAGCCTCATCGGCGTTTCTAGAGATCGTTAGGAATCACCTCGAATTTTTCTGGCGGCCGTAGCGCGTGAATTGCGTGCAGCCTGGCTTTGCGTCACGTGCGTGGCCTGGCGTTGCTGGAAAGTTCAAGAGGAGCGTCTCCGATCTCTTCTCTCTCGCTCTCCCCACACAACCGCGACACGACCCAGCCACCTCAACCCCCGCGCCTCATCAACCTACACGGTTGCCCATCAGCTGCGTAGCACTCTTGTCGCGCCCGACATCTCGACGAGGGAATTCGCGATCTCTCGCATTCCTTACGCGTCGACCCACATCGCACAGCCATAAGCACGACTCACACAATGGCGGATGAGGCGACTGCACCCGTGCACACGGATGCTGCGAAGGCCGTTGAGGAGCCCACGCGTTCTACAGAAGCTATCGCTGAGCCTGCCGTCGCTGAGGCCAAGCCGGCTGAGGACGGCATCATAGCCACGTCAGGCGTCGCTGAAGGTAAGTTATTGTCGCATGCAAATACATATGGAGCTAGCTGACGCGACAATGAACCAGTGCCTGAGTCCGACGCCCCTCAGGAAAACGCGGCTGCAAAGGAGGAGGACACTGCCGACGCGCAAGCAGACACAGCGGCAGTAAGCGATGACGCAGGTGAGACAAACCCAGCAGGCTCCCTCGCACAGGGCTGTATCAGCAGCTCAAGCACTTCACGAACACATACTCATCCTCATCTTTAGACGCTACACCTGCCACCAGTGCACCAGCAACGAACGGTACCCCTTCGGCCAAGAAGGCAGCCAACGGCAAGCGCAAATCCGGAGCTGGCGTATCGGATAACAAGAAGAAGACCCCTGCTAAGGGAAAGAAGAAGCCAGCACCTGAACTCCGTCTAGACGTGTCTGCGGGTGACATGTTCATGGTCGCCATGCGTGGTTACCAGCCATGGCCGGTCATTGTCTGCGATGAAGAGATGTTGCCAGAGTCCCTTCTTAGCAAGCGCCCAGTCAGTGCAAAGCGAATTGATGGTACATATCGAGAAGACTTCCTCGACGATGGCAAAAACGCTAAGGATCGTCGTTATCCGATCATGTTTTTGGGCACAAACGAATTGTAAGTAGCAATTGGCACCGCCCTGGACTGGTCCAACTACTAAGACGCGTTATGTAGTGCCTGGCAAGTGAACACTGAGCTCCTGACCTTCGACATCGATGAAGTGAAGAAGGACGTTGAATCAGGCAATCAGGCTAAGAAGAACAAAGCTCTTAAGGAAGCGTATGAGATTGCTGCTGAAGGTCATGATCTGGCTTACTTCAAGCAAATGCTTGTAGCCCATGAGCAGGCTTTACAAGAAGACGCAGAGCAACGCGAGCAGAAAGAGCTCCAGAAGAAAGAGAAGGCTGAGAAGGCCGCTAAGCGTAAGAGCATAGCAGCTGAAGACGTCGAGATGGGGGACGCTGGCGATGATGCTGCACCGTCTGCTAAGAAGGCGAATTCGTCTAAGAAACGCAAGAAGGCTGATGAAAGCGAAGGCGACAATGATAAGGTAATGTATTATGCCAAGCTCGCGCTTTACACTGGCTAACCCGCTGAAAGCCCGCAAAAACCCCAAAGACGAAGTTGAAATTGACAACCAAGACCCCCAAGGACTCCTCAGCAGCAAAGCCGAAGAAAGAGGCCAAAGCTAAGAAGAGTCCGAGCGAGGAGGCCGAGCCCATAGCACCGGAAGAGCCCCCTATGACTGAGGAAGAGCGGCTACGTAAGCGCGAAAAGCAGAGTAAGCTTAACATCTTTTTCTTTCCAGTAGTCACTAATACGTTGCAGTTCTATACCTACGACATCGCCTGCAAAAGGGCTTCCTCTCGCGAGACCAAGCCCCGAAGGACGAAGACATGGAGGACATGTCTGAATATGTGAAGCAGCTCGAACAACATCACGATCTTGAGGCTGAGGTCATCAGGAAGACTAAGGTCCACAAAGTCCTGAAGGCCATCATCAAGCTAGGCTCCATTCCGAAAGAGGATGAGTACAACTTCAAGAAGCGTTCAAATGATCTCCTCACTAAATGGGGCGGCGCTCTGGCTGCCGAAACCGAGCCAGCAATCGCCACTACTGCAGCTGAACCATCTACCAATGGAGTCAAGCACGAAGACGAGGTGAAGAAGACTGAGCCGGAAACTGCGAAGGATGACGTCCCGGCCGATAAGGCAGAGGAAGAGGATATCAAAGACGACAAGTCCACGAGCCCTACTATCACCAAGACTACCGATAAGGATGGAGACGTTACCATGTCTGAGGCAGATAAAGAGGTGGTCAAGAACGAATTGACAGCGACTGATGCAACCGCAAGCACTACTGACGCCAGCACTGGTACGGCAACGGCCGGCAATGCCACGAACGATTCGGCGGCCACATAGGTCTCTTCGGCTTTGCAGGATCATATGGTGATAGGATCACATATGATTGTCCGCGTACCACCGCCGAGCGAAGACCACGGTGCGCGATGACTTTATGGTGAGGATGTTGCAGCCAGCTGCGCTGCTCACTTAATTTGACGAGTGTGCTTTGGCCGTTTTCAAGGACCGCCTCCTGGCTCTTCTGTTTTCGTAGAAGCTTAAAATCTTTGTACATATATTGCGGCTCGAGCATGTTTAGCGAGGATTGTGGATGAAGGGTTGAGTTCTCCATGCAGCACGCGCTGCGATTGCTATGGAACCCAGGCAGATGATGAGCGTGCTTTGAACGGAGTCAGAAGTTTCTTAGCTACGGAGATGCAATAAATTGATCCATATCATACTGTTTTGCGTTGCAACTTGAGCAAGCTTGCCAGACATGGCAGTGTCTTTCCATGAATTGTTTAGAACAGTGCTCCTCCGCGGTTGGTGTACATCGGTGGCGCGTCGCGTAGCCCCGCGATGATCCGTTATGACGTCCCCTCTAATCGTAGCTCCACCATTACTTCATTGGACTCCAGAACTCAGAGCAACTTGCTAACACGCTGATTTTGTTCTTCTTCTACACCTGAACCTACTATACGAACACTGTGCAGAAGCATCAACAAACATCAAAATCAAAATGGCAGCCGCAACACGAAAAGAGCTCCTCAAGAAGGTGTACACTATGGTGCCGCCTATGCTTGAGAGCTTCCATAAAGGTGGGACCAGTTAGCAACTGTCTGAGAGAATGCGACATGTAACAATAGACAGGTCAATTGGGTCGTGTAGCGGTAATTGGCGGCAGCGAAGACTACACGGGCGCGCCCTACTTTTCCGCAATGGCCTCCGCGAAGCTGGGTTGCGATATGGTATTTACGATATACAAATCTCGGCCTTCGAACAATCAGCTCACATGATTCTAGTCGCACGTAATATGTGAACCTGGCGCCGCTGCCGTGATCAAAACCTATTCTCCTAATATAATGGTACACCCGTACATGCGACAATCCAAGAACATTGCTCAGTCTGAGAGTGCGGAAAGCATCACCTCAGAAGTCGTGAGCATGCTATCACGTCTCCATGTCATCGTTATCGGTCCCGGGCTTGGTCGCGACAAGCTCATGCAGGAAACCTGTGCACAGGTGATTCAAGAAGCACGGAAACAGGGTATCCCATTCGTACTTGACGCAGACGGCCTTTATCTTGCGCAGACCAGGCCAGAGCTGGTAGACGGTTGCACGGAGTGCATTCTCACCCCCAACGTGGTCGAGTTCGGACGACTAGCCAAGGCAAAGGGCGTGAACGTTGACGAAGGCGATCCTTCAGAGTTGTGCTCCAAGCTCTCGAAGGCATTCGGCGGCGTTACCATTATCCAAAAGGGAGCCAAGGATTACATCTCTAATGGCACGCACACGCTTGTTTCTGAGGGAGAGGGTGGTTTGAAGCGCTCGGGTGGACAGGGTGACACCTTGACAGGTAGTTTGGCGACGCTATTGGCGTACAGGAAGGCGTACCATGACAAGATTTGGGACCATGGAACGGACATGGAGAGGAGCGAGACGCTTGCCCTTGCGGCATTTGGTGGAAGCTGCATCACGAGGGAGTGCTCGAAATTGGCGTTCAAGGAGAAGGGACGAAGTCTGCAGGCTAGTGATTTGACGGAGCATGTGCACACGGCGTTTGTGAATGTCATTGGCGAGAAAGAAGAGACTCCTAAGTTGTAGAGCACACGAGGAGTAAGTGACTGCTGATACGGCGAATCAAGTAAAGTAGCTGATATAAGGTCAATCAGGCACGATCGTGTCAGGGGTTGCAGGTACCCATATACACGATATTTTTGTATGAATACACGAAAGCAGTTACCATCTTATGTTTCGTTCGTTCCTTAGCGGGTCTAGCGCAACTGCCATATTTCCCGTGAATTGGCGGATCCATACCGCCATTGCTCCGTTTGGGAGTGCCTGGCACCTGGTCCGATATGCTCACCGTTAATGCTCACCGTATTCTACACCGTCCTTCCTGTTCTTGGGTATCATTTGACAGCGTTACCCGCCTTTAGTGCTTCGATTGCCCATCTATAAACACCCCGAAGTCGCTTCTAGCCTCGTTCAATCTCTCGCTTTCAATTTATATCGAAGTCATAGCAGCAAACCAACTACACCACCTGCATCAAGTCAAGCCCAAACAGTGGCGCTCGCCAGAGAAGATGTTACAAAGCATCCCGGAAGACATGTAAGAACCACCTACGCATCACACTCATCCTATCATCGAGACACTAATAGTCGACAGCTCCACCCGCAGACAACACTCCTCACCCCTCCTCCGCCTGCCCGCCGAACTCCGCAACAGAATCTACACCTACCTCTTCAGCACCCCTCCAATTCTCATCTGCTTCACTACATCCCACGCAACTCGACCCAATGGCTCCTTGACATGTCCCATCGCGCTCACGACACGGCGCCCCTGGTCCCACATACACTACCCGCGGCTCCTCCTCTCCCTCACAGAAGCGTGTTGGCAGACATATGCGGAGACGAGACTGCTCCCTTTCACGCTGAATGCATTCATTGGGTATCCTGAAGCGGTGTTGGCGGCATTTCCGGGGAGAATACTGAGCCGAGAACCGCTCGAGTGTGTGAGGTGGGTTAGGGTTGCTGTGCAGAGGCGGGATGTTGAGGGAAGGGGGAGAGCGGGACTTTCGTGGGAGATGGAGCTTGTGGTGGAGGCGCTGCGTAGTCTGGTGGGGTTGAGGAGGTTGAGCGTGGTTTGGGAGGGGGATGGGTTTGATGAGGAGTTGTGGGGGGTGTTTGTCAAGGAGTTTGGGGAGAAAATTGGACAGTGGTTCTGAAGAGTGGAACTTAGGGTTGGATCGGTGCTGGATATACTTGAGGGAGATGGAAGTGCGAAGATGCGATGGGTTCTGAGCGATGTATGGCATACTGGAAATGGTTAGTTTGTTGATTGATCTTCCAAGCAGTCGGTGACCTCGTAATCATTTGACCCTTTTACCCTGACTAACCCATCTTGTGACTTATATACGCAATTCTCGAGTCCTGTCCTCGAGTAGCTAAGACGGTATACATTTCATGTCCCTGTGCTAACCCGAACGGAAGCCAAAGGAAAAGCCTACATTTCAGCTAAAGGTAGTGGGCATTGGTAAAACTAATTCCTAGGAAGAAGGCCCACCAAACGTAATCGATTGCCAAGCCTGACAGGCTTGTAGAGGAATCTCAGCTCCACGGCATGGAATACTGGCCTTAGTAGCTAAGAGTACATCAGCGACACGCAAGATCAGATTGTTGGATCAGATTCACTACACGTGACTCACATGACCCATATCTTTCACTTGATGGACCGTACACATACGCACGGATCATCTCTCCACTCTGTGTATATAAACAAAAGCTCTCACTTAGATACACACCAGCCCCTCCCAATGAACTGCGCGGTTCATCATTCACGCTTTTTTCTCTACCTTGTGCATACGTTGCTCCGGGGGAAGGGTACGTTTCAGACTATGTCCACACAGTGTCAAAGGGCAGTGTTCAACATGGCAACCTCGTCTGTTTACGTTCACTGCGCGCCGATTTTTCCCTTTTCTTACGCACCTTACATTATTTGTTTGACCCCCAGCACATTTGCACAGCTAAAGCCCAGTGCTCCTCAGCCTCTGCAAGTCGATTGTACTCAACTGAGTACTTTTGCCTCGAACTTTCCTTCCTCAAACAGTCTACGCCTAGGCACTGTCCACTTGAACCCTTCAAGGGTAACGAGCTGTCTACAATCATGGAGACAGTACCGGAGAACAACCTCAATAGGTTGACTTCGAAGATGACCCGAGCAGCAATGTAAGTGTCGCACAAGCCATTTGATCAAGCTTTCGCTAACTCATTGTAGATACCTTCGCAACAAGAAAGAATCGCGATTGCTTCGACTGCCTGGCGAGATACGCAACCAGATCTATGAATACATTTTCCGCGGTCACACATTGTACCTCTGCCAGAAGACGTTTGACGCTCCCCCGGATATGCAGAAGCAGAAGAAGACCATGATACACTACAAGCGAGAGCGTTTAGCCCTCCTTGAAACCTGCCGCCAGATCTGCGCCGAAGCTCGTCTCTTACCGTTCAAATTGAACGGGATAGCTGGGTCGTTCGAAACCATGAGCCGAGCCATCACCCATGGTCTCCGCCGCGGTCAGGCCAACGCCCTTACCACCATGGATATGACTTTCGCTAAGGGGACGACTGATAGAAACTTGGACGCGCGCTCAATATTGTGGGTCGTTGGAGGGCTGACGGGGCTCAAGCAGCTCACTATCCGTTATGTAGAAAAGGAGCCATGCGCTGAGTGGGAACAAAAGCTGAAGATGCAGGTGATCGAGCTCATCAAGTCTCGTAAATTTGCAATCAAGGGTGATGTTGAGCTGGTACTAAAGTGGAAGGAGGACAAGTTTGACCCCTATGTTCAATGCTGGCACTGCAGATATGAGGAAAAGATACGAGAGATCAAGCGCCTCATGCGCTTGAAGAGGAAGTCGGAGGAGATGGAGTCTGAGTAATTTTCCTCTAGAGACGAGGATGCATGGGATAGGAGAGAAATTAGCAGGCGAGAGGATGCGCATGAGCTGTAGGCACGAGTGTAAATGGCTCTTTCATGCACTGGCTCATGTTTCCGCGAACTATGGAGAGGGCCTTTAATGAGCCATCACTTGAGTTGGCTTTCTGGAGTGGGACTACAAAATCTTGAAGTAGCAGTAGCAAACGAAACATGTTTGGCGTAAAGCTATTGCACGCCTCCTAGACATCCTTTCACTGTCCAATGGTCACCTTCTGCTATAATAGTTGCTTAGGTAGCGGTTGCGACATTTCACCAAGTTTAAATTCCTTGCATATGATGTCTGTCCACTCACCTTCGCCGGCCGTCGCGTCGCGCTTTCCTCTCCCGCGTTTGACCCTTCTGTTTGCGGCCCCACTCATCTATATAAACTCGACCTGACCCACTCTAACACAAGCACTCTCACACTCTTCCATGAGCTCTTCCTTCAACCACGACGAATCATCCACCATGAACACGCCCGATGAGAAATATCCCGTGCTCAACGCTATAAAGCTCGAAGCAATGTGTGTCATGATCAAGCTATCTAGTAGTTCCTCACTGACACAATGTAGCACCATCCGCAACCAGCGAGAGTCGCCGCTGCTCAAACTACCTGCTGAATTGCGTAACCGTATCTACGAATACGTTCTTGGTCGCGACCCAGTGCACATTCACTTGTCAATACGTCAGGCCAAAATGTTAGTGCCAGAGCAGGAATACTTGAATGACCGCGCCACACCGGCTCAGATACACTATTCTCGACAGCTTCTAGCCATCACTGAGACCTGTCGTCAAATCCATACCGAGGCTCAGTTCATGCCCTTTTCCCTGAACGAGTTCTATGGAAGCCCTAGGGCCCTTCAGCATGGTCTCTTCAGCACACTCACCAAAACCCAATACAGTACACTTAACACTATCCACATCCTTTTCACTGGAACAGCGCCGCCTTCTCTTCATAACGAATTGCTCTACATGTCTGAAAAGAATGATTTGATCTTCGGGATGTCTTTCATGTCAGCCTTGATGTGGGGCCTTGGACACCGTTCGCGGCGCGGGCGTTTCAGCATCAAGCAGATCATGATAACTTGGCGACCAGATGAGCTGTACTCGGATTGGGCATCGATGAGGGACAAGCTTGAGGCGCAGCTGGCTGCAAAGGTGAAGTCGTTTATACCCGCGGTCGACGTTGTGATCAAGATGATAGACAAGGAAACGCTTGCTGAGGATGATAGGTGGGAGGTAATAGGATAGCCAGGAAGACCGCCATTCGCAAAATTGCTTGGAAAGGGACCGTAGTAGGATGTGTGGACACAACTGTCTTAGTTGCAGACACATAAAAAACGATGCGCGAGGGGTGGAAACAACTGTGCACACGATCTCTTTTCGGGGGCGTAGGCGGCTCACAAGGGAGTATCAGTGGCTGTGGTCACTTACAATATGACTTCAAGATGAGGATGCACAAGAAGGGGAGGAACGAACGCTAGGAGTATGAATGAACAATCAAATGAATCGCATCTCTTCTCCACTCTTCAACACGGGTATATACAAGAAAAGCCGTGATGTCAGAAACCACCAACCAACCACTGATCATGAAGCACGCCAAAGCGCGAGAAAAAAAGCGCTCAATAAAAAGCGCCGCGCACCATGCTTATCCAACGCAACGCTCGAACGCTCAAAAAGGCGCTGATCGCAAAAAGGGGGATAATAAGAAGCCTTTGTAGACCAAAACACCAAGAAATCAACATGCCAAAAAGCGCCCAGTCAGTCATGAAGCATTCAAAAGTTTTTTCCCCAAGGAGCGCCAATGCCAAATAAAAGTCAAAGTCAAAAGCCAAAGGAAACATTGGTATGAAACAAAAAAAAGTTTAAAGTGTGATGATGACCACCGAAGAAAAGAGGCAGGCTGCGCTCATCCATCGCTCTCAAGCAACTGTCTAATCTTCTCGTAAAACGACGCAGGATACTGCCGTATCTCCTCATCCGTCGGCGCGGCTTTATTCGCATCGCGAAAGCGATCCGCAACGCGTTGGATAATCTGGCCTAGCAGTTCCTGCGGGATACGTAAATCGTCTCCACCATCCGGGTACAAGAACGGGTCTCGCTCTTCTAGGAGTTGGCTGATATTCGGGCGCCGCGAGGCATCGCGGACCAAACAGCGGCGAAGCGTGGCTTTGAGGCCAGGCGGGATGCGCACGTCTCCTACGCCGTGGTCGGGGAATTCGATGTGGTAGTCGCGGTTTACGATGGCGAGGACGCGCGCCATTTGGTTGGCGATATGTGCGAAGGGGGGCCGACCGTACACCATTTGGTAGAGGATGCAGCCTAAGCTCCAGACGTCGGAGGGTTTGCCGAGCGCCATGTCCTTGGACCCGTTGCCGTTGCTGAGGAGGCCCCGCGCTCCGCCGGCGGAGTCTTCCAGGGATTCAGGTGACATGTAATTTGGAGTGCCGATGTGGGAGTCGCGGTGGACGTTGACGGTGTGGTCGACTTCGATGGCGTTTGCGATGCCGAAGTCGATGAGCTTTAGGCGGCCAGAGACGAGCAGGAAGTTTGCGGGTTTCAGGTCGGAATGCACGATGTCGTGGTCGTGGACGGCGCCAACGCATTCGAGCATTTCTTTCCAGTAGTAGCGTGTGAAGCTTAGGTCGAGTTTGCCGTCCCCGTCGGCTGGGTCGAGCTTCATTCGTATTATGCGGGCAAGATCTGACTCTCCGAGTTCCATGAGCTGTCAGATATTAGCACGACTCGAGTCACGGCCTGAGTGGTAGAGACTCGTCTTTGACGGGAAATAAAGCGTAAGTAGAGCGACTGAAATAGACATACCACACTCAGAACCTGCCGCTGCTCATCCACTTCCCAATCGTATAGTCGTACAACTCTGTCTACGTTCTTGAGCTTCTGCAGCAGGTCAATCTCGCCCTTGTACCCTCGTACAGCAGCTTCATCCGCATCCTCGAGCTTCACCCTCTTGAGCGCTAGCAGCTTGAAATTCTCTGCCATGACGCGATACACCGCAGAACTTCCTCCTCTTCCTATCCTGTCCATTTGCGAGTAATGCTTCCCATTTACCGACAGCGTACTCCTCTTCTTTCTTTCTCTAGTTTTCGTAGTGGCGGCTCCAGCGGCAGCAGTAGCAGTCTCCAATACTGACATCTTCGGTGGTGGTGGTGGTGGAGCTGGTCTCCGTGGTGTATTCGCACTTATTGCCTGTAGTGGCATTGGCCGCTCTTGTTGTTGCTGTGATTGCCTCTGCACAGGCGATTGCATCTGTTGGGATGGTTGCATATTGCGGTCCTCTGCAACCTTCATGACTGAGCCAGTGACCTTCAGCACGGAATCAGGGACATTCTCCGGTTGGATTTTGACCACCGATATGGGCAGGTTCTCTTGATCCTGTGACGGCGGATGTTCCTCTTCACTCTGAGGTGTCCTTCTTAATCTCCTCATTGGTGCACCGCGCAATGGCACTCGTTTTATCCGCAGACTTGGCGCAGGTGTGACGGTATCATGTACAGGTGTATTCGAGCCAGAGCCGTTGCGCGATATTCGTAGCTTCGGCTTCCTCTTCTCAGGCGAGTTGACGTCGTTTTGCGCGAGCAGAGCTGTCGTCAGAGCGCTCAGCTTCATGGGTTGCGGAATTTCGTCGTCAGAGCTGTCGCCAATGTTGATGTTCTGCATCATGGGCGCGTCCGCAGAAAAGCCTTGCGATTGCCCCAACACGGAGAGCGGAGAGTCTCGTCTGGGTCGGATCGTCGAATGCGAGCGCATGCGACCATACGACGAGCCGCCCAGAGGCGTGGGAGAAGCGGTAGCCATTGCGTTTGGAACGCGCAATACCGCGGGCGCGTCGCTATATACGGGATGAAAGGGTTCTCTGGCTAGCGAATGTCGACGACGGTAGTGTTAGTTGCGCATACATAAGGCCCGTAGGGAAGGCGGCTGCTCGTAGTAGGGATGCTGGTGGTGGTGGGTTCGGAGGTCGAGGTCGAGAGCGCGCGCCAGCCAATCCTGGTCTTCGCGTGGCCGCGTTGCTAGGCAACTGCGCGTAAGCAAAACAAAGCCAAGAGCCATGGTGAAAAGTGTCTGGTGAGTTTGACATCAATGCAACATTCTTTTCACTCAGCTTTGCTAGTAAATTGCAGATGTATATACAGTCATCATGGTGCTGTAAGACTACATCGACACCATATTACGATGCTCCGTAAACAATGGCTGCAAATACAACCCATCCATATGATAAAAGCGGTTTGCTGTCTAGTTTTGCTATCCATCCGACACGATAAAAAAATACAGTTCCTCAATCTCACGTAGCATGCACGGAGACGGAAGTCAGTCTTTGAAATCAATCAAACACGTTCATTTAAGTGCTATAATTGGCAATCCGAGTTTATGCAACTTACCCAAACAATCCAAATCATACGAAGAGAGGACTTTATTCAAATGTTCTACGCTCAATCCTGACATACAAAAGATGTGTATCTAACAACAGACGACAATATTGCCTCCTGATAGTGATCCAGACAGATGCGCCTCCCGAATCTTGGTGGTCATAAATCCCGCTAAACTCCTATCCATGCAGCTAAACAAAAAGATACTGATACAATATGTTCATAGCTTTGATCGTGGAAATCCCTCTTCGAGCACAACAGCTACTACGGCAGCGATATCGTCCGGCTTACCGCCGTGCCAGTTCTCTCCAGGGTAATACTTTTGGACCTCTTTGGCAAAAGGCCCGTCTCGACGAGTATTGAGTCCGGTTTCTTTGGCCTCCTTTGCAATCGCAACGGCGACCTTGGCTTGGAGGGATGAGCTATCCGCTTTACGAGCCGAGTCGGCCTGTACCAGCTTCGTCAGGTCCTGTCCGACTTCGATCGTGCCATCCTTCTCCACCCAAGCACCAAGATCAACCATGTGACGGCTGACTATGCTTAGTGCATCCTGTGGGCTTAGATTATCCCAGACACCATCGGTGGCGAATACGAGAACGTCCCCATGGCGCACTTTGTGATGTGTTACACTTGATTCCTTAGGTAGGTCTGAAAGGGTGGCGGGTCCTCCAAAGACCGCCATTTGCACCAGCATGCGTTGGGGGGTTTTGGAGAGCTGGTAGGGTGTGTTGAAGGCGTGCGTTTGGGGTTGCGTGAAATGTCGTACGGCGTTCAATCCTAGATGCATGAATCCAGAGTCCCCCAGATTGGCTACTTCGATGTTGCCATCTGCTTCTGCAACGGCCAAACATGCGGTGCTGCCGCCACCCTCGATGTTGGCATCATCGGTGACCATGTCGTACGCTACCTGGAGGAGATGTTTTGGATGTAACGATGTCGTGTTGGATCCGTGCGGCCATGAGCGCGCTGCGCAAGCCATGTACTCGCACAAGCCGTGGGAAAAGTCGGCGGGGTCCAAACCAGACTCGACCCATCCCCCTACTCCGTCCGCTACACCAAATGTAGTGGCACTGGTGTTCCCAACCTGACTGAAGAAGAAGGCGTCTTGCCCGCTTTTTGCCCGCTGTCGCTTGTCTATAGACTCCTTGCACTCCCGTAGATCCGTAGTCTTGCTTTCACTGGGGTCATACACTGGTCGTGTGAAAAGGTTCTGCTCCGCATTGAAGCGGTCTTGCTTCGCGGAGTACGATGCCGCGACATGATAGGTGAACTGGGGTTTCCGGTTGTGCGAGGTTGAGTGAAACGATCTCGAGCCGATTGTGGCCGGGCAGGTGTCTCTATTCAGTGGGCATGTTGGCTGCGCGTAAGGTGATAGCGTCCGCTTCGATTGAGGACCGGCAGTTCGCATTGAATGTGATGGCGCTACTAGAGAGGATGCAGAGAGAGCGAAGAGCAAGAGGCTGGCAGGTGTAGCGCGTCGCGACGTAGGTGGGAGCCGAGCCAGTCCCGCCGTGTTGGATATCGCAAATGACATGGCCGCAGCCCAAGCCTAGTGATTAGGAGTTAGCACGTGAGAAAGAAGACGCCAACGGAAAGCTTTTGTGCAGTATACGCATGATGGTGATGCAGTACCTGTGCGACAAGAAATGTTGAAGTGAAAAGAGACTTTCTGGACTAGGGATTCACGCATTGGCGGTCGTCATTGCCGATCCAGCTAGTCCCTGAATGTAGGTGGTAACTTACAAGAAAAGACAGCATTGCTGCGAAGCCAAATCAAACAAGGAGAAAATGCTGAGGTATTCCAAGAGTCGATTATACTAGACAATCAGTCTTGAGATTGATGATCTGTTCATCTCACATCTAGCTGTTGTCGCGGCCAAATACTGCAGGTCTGTTCGTGTTTCAAACGCGGAGTATGACATAACCGGCGCTAGGAGCAGCCCTATCGCCTAAACCCCGGTACGCGCGACTGGGGAACTTCTTTTCGAGCTACAACTTGCGACCAGCGACACTCTACCCCGCGGTGGGACGACCTCTCAAGATGAATATACATCCGTCGCGGCAAGCATATGTCGAGGAAGAGGCTGGTGGGGTATGTATTCCAGTTTTCGTAGCTTCGAAATTCCTCTCTTTCTATCAAATACTTCTAGAGAGCTCCAGTACTCCAGCAGTTGCCTGCAAGAGCTGCTGAAATGACGCCTACTTTGAGCTGACGAGAATGATTAGGGCGATGCTATGGAGGGCATTGACTTGGCCAGCGTGCCACTCGACCGCGACCATGCCATGCCAGGAGGAGGGAACCAGAAAGCGTCAACCCTTCTCGAAGAGTTTGACCGGAAGCGACGAGCCGCGCAGTTGGTTGTGCCAACCGCTGACCGTGACGTCAAAGCGAAATTGCGCTCACTTGGAGAACCCATTATCCTATTCGGCGAAGGGCCATCTGATCGACGCGACCGACTTCGAGCTCTTCTAGCGGATGCAGCTGAAGCACGCGGCGAAGATGCAGAAGATGTGGAAATGCAAGAGGCAAGCGAGGCGGCTGGAGATGAGCAGGAAGAGTTCTACACCCAGGGTACACAGTCATTGCTTGATGCGCGGCGGGACATGGCGAAATACTCTCTACCACGGGCAAAAGAACGAGTTGCGTACCAGCGTCAGGAAGCTACGATACCGCTGAAAACCCACATCGAGTTTCGTAACAAGATCAAGGACCGGCTGAAAGGCTTCGACCTGTACGGATCGCAAACCGCAGACCGACCTGTGAGCATTGTGCGCGTCTCTCCAAATGGCCAATACGTCGCATACGGTACTTGGGGTGGGAAAGTTGCTCTTTTGGAGATCCCTAGTCTCGAGCAAAAGAAGGCATATCGTGGGGGTCATACCGAGCGTGCGACTGGTATAGACTGGATGCCCGGCGCAACGCTCCCAGGGAGCAATGTTTCGACTTCTAGTGTGAACTTTGCGTCTGGGGGAGCAGGTGGAAAGGTTCAGCTATGGTCACTCGATGACGACAAGCCCCTACGAACGCTGGAAGGTCATTCTGACCGCGTCTGTCGAGTGGCATTCCACCCTTCCGGACGCTACTTGGCCTCAGCATCTGATGACACGACCTGGCGTCTCTGGGATGTGAATACGGGGCAAGAGGTGCTTATGCAGGAGGGTCACTCGAAGGAAGTCTACACCGTGGCTTTCAATGGAGATGGATCTTTAGTCGCGAGTGCTGGCCTGGATAGCATTGGCCGTGTGTGGGATGTACGGACTGGGCGCGTCATCTACATGCTCGAAAGTCACATTAAGCCCATTTACGGTCTGGACTGGGCTACGGACGGACATCGCCTGCTGTCAGGTTCTGGAGATGGTTTCATGAAATGCTGGGACGTCAGGGCTATGAGAGAGACAAATTCCATTGCCGCGAATACTGGAGGTGTCACGGACTTGCGATGGTATAGGGGGACCGATGGACCAACAAGCGGTGTACCTTTACAAACGGACAGCGAGGGTGACCTTATCCCAAAGAAGGCTTCGACATTTGTTGTCTCATCTGGATTCGACAAGAACATCCAGATATTCTCTGCAGACGATTGGGCACACTGCAAGACTCTACAGGGTCATTCGGGCCCTGTCTTCAGTACAGATGTGACGAGCAACGCAGCCTGGATTGTCAGTGGTGGAAAAGATCGAACAATCAAGCTCTGGGCTCGGGATGACAACGAAGGAATATGAGATAGGGAGAGAGCTTACGGGCCGATTCAGTCGACGATCTGATACGAGTGCGAATGCTGAAAGGGGCACATGTGTTACATACCTCGAAGCGAGTGAGGACAATGGAGCTTGGGCTTGAGAGCGTACAAGGTCAGTGCCGCTTCTCCAGGTTCACTACAACGCGGATGATGAACACAAAAGTGTCCACAGCTTCAAAAACGAGATACCCACCAAATCTTCATCTACATGAAGACACACAATTACACACATTACATTGGAACATAGTGCACAAGAAGAATACCACCTCAATTCCGACGACCTGCATTGCTTATTACCCATGAATTCCCTCCCTCGCTCCAGTAGCGCAAGCTCCATACTACTTCGCAAATCGCATCTAATCCCGTTATCAATTATACTGCTCCTGGAGTACTACGATTGACTCAGATTTGGGGCAGCTTTTGGACATCACATGCCATGCACGCGTCACCAACTGGCTCACGACTGCCATGCAGACACGTGCACCTCGTAGTAGGTATGTAGCCTTGCTAGGTGGTCATTAGTGTACGTTACACAGGAACAAGGCACGCTGCTACCCTTCCGCCTGCAGCATGGCACCGGATCACGCTTTCCATCCTCTGCCTCCACAATTCCAAAACACACCTCTAGTTAGGTAGAGCAAGGGACGGACAATTGTTTACATTGGTCATATTGCGGTGAAGAAGAGTCATGATTAACATGTCCTGGCCAGATTTTCGTAATGAAAAGGGAAATTTCATCTTGGGGACGATGTTTTGGATTCAAACAAGCGGTCTAGCTTTTTCACAAAGTCTGAAACCATCAATTGGAATCTTGACCGCTTCCGCATCAACGTCAAGTAGGCATCCACTGTGATCGAGCAAAGGGGTGACGGTATCCGACCATAGACACCCTGGCGATTCAAGTTAGCACTTGTCGTCATGGCCTTAGGTAGGTGCTCTGAGCTTCTGGTAGGTAATCCCGCGATAGTCCCCCGGACCCCGAAAAGCGAGCGATACCATGTGACTCATAGCCGTGAAGACAACGTGGTCCCTTTCGCCAAGCAAATCAACGGCTCTTGAAGTTTTTCTTGTTGACAATAAAGCACCCATAAGGATGTAGTGTCAGTGGCTGGGACCGAAGCGCGGATGCGGAAAGTGGAACATTAAGCGGCCCATTCACCGCTGCCGCCTCACAATTCTGGCAGCCACACGTTGAGCCCGCCGATTTGGTTTGCATGTTCTTATGCGCCCTACTTGTTGGGCTTCAACGACGTCTATGGGCGGGCACGAGTTCGCAATTCGATATTCTGGCATCGGTGAGGTTTTCCGGTCAACAAGAAGCCGGCGTCTCAAGGTAGAGGAACTGTGAAGCAGTTGAGTACATTGAGTGGAGATGGGCAAACCCGGCCTTCTGGTATGCCTGTCTTACGCGTGCCACAGTACGCGCCATGAGAAGGAAGATCAGCAGTAATGCTCGGCCCAGATCCAGAGCAAGCAGCAGTTATCCATCGGCTCTAACAGTGGCTGTGTTCGGCCCGCCCTGGCTTGTCAAAGAGCAACAATGGCGCTTTGCCATTCCCAAACGACTGCGCGCTCGCTTGGTGCGACGCGATCTGTAGTCTTTTGGTTAGGGATGGATTGTCTTAGCTGGCTGCGATATGCGTTACACCAATGGCGAGCAGCGACCACAAACATCTGAAGCGAGACCCTTTGTTGCGGCCGTGGACAGAGTGACTGGGAGACAGAAGCGATTTCGCAGCTTGTCGCCCTCTCTGACGCCGGCTAGCAGGGCAGACTTGACACAAAGCGTCCGATGTTGCTTCGGCAGTAAATTGGCAAGCAAAGAGGAAAATATCATGGGAAATGACCAATGACGCATTGAACAAGACTGTGCTTATGGAAATCCCAGCCATTTGGTAAAGGAATATCGGATGTTGGCTGTGGGACGGTATGGCAGCACCGTGGCTGCAGTGTTTGCCTCGGATCGCTCAAGCAGGCATTGCTCCAGCCAGATGGAGACGGCAGCACTTGGTACCTTACACCAGGCACCTCTTCACGATAATGGGAGCGAGCACAGAAGTACAGGAATGGGCGTCTCCAAGCCAAAATAGACAGGGAAGCACGCTGCGCACAGTGGAGCGGTGAGATGACTCGTGCTCGCCAGAGGGAGCCAGCCGGCACCAGGAAGTTGGACAGATGACACAATCGTGGAAGCCAAGGCGAGGAGGGCCTCACCCTGCCCTCGACGCGAAGGAGGCTTGCGGAAGTGGGCAGAGGGTGGCAGTGGGACCAGAGTCGGCTGACGGCCAATGTGAGACGCAACTACCGGGCTGCGAATGGTGTTGAGCCAGGCGGCAGGAGCGAGAGAGACGTCGGAGCAGAGCGGGCCGCGATTGCCAAACATGGCGACGCGCTAGACTACCGTACCTACCAAGAGCAGAGCAGAGCACAACAACAATCGCAGAGGCCATGTCCCATCTTGACGACCATCTTGACTGCATCAAGCAGAGTTTTCACGGCGGGCGGTCCCAGCAGGGCATGGGCAGATCACGATTCAGTGCGGTGGAATTTCGCTGTTTAAGGGCCGGGCCGCGCGGAGCTAGAGCCAGTGACCCAGTCCCAGTCATGCTGTACAGTGCCCACTTGCGTATCGATAGCTCTCCACCGCGCAGCGGCACGGGAGCACCGGCCGAAACGAGCATAGAGGGCAGCTGTCATACCAAAGCCCGCCCGCAGTGACATGGCCCTCTACGCGACAGGGCCTGCTGCCATTTCACAGACAGCCGACAGTCGACAGTCAACGGCCCCCTTCCATGGCCATCCGTGACGGCTGCGCTGGGCGACAAACGCGCGGGCATCACTCTGGCATCTGGCGTGTCTGGCAGACGGCTGCGCTGCAGCGAGAGGCTCGCCGGGCACGCGTGCGCGACCAGGGCAAACACTGGGTCGAGAGTGTGGAGGAGCAAATGGGCCATGGCTGGCTTGACTGAGCGCCGCCAGCCTATCGTCGCCTGCAAGTGCTGCGTGAAGACCCGACGGCTCCAAGGCGCCCTATCGCAGCGCGCGCTGCTGTTTCGCACTGCATATCCCACGGAAGAGACACCCCCAGCACCTCCAAGCCTTGATTCTGCACTCCCCGCCCAGGCCTTCCTCAGCGTGCTCAGCTTTATCTACCGCTAGCCCGCCCTCCCCACCTGCACCTCAGTACTCACCACCCTGCTGCTTTCACTGCGCCGCCGACGCGTAGTACTTACGATCGCTCGCTTTTGAGACGCGCATCGCCTCTGCTGTTCGTCTCCTTGCTAATCTATCCCTCCCTTCACATCTGTTTTCCGTCGTTGGGTGATCCTCCGATCGAGATTACCGAAAAGAGCAATCCACACCGCCAGTCCCGCGGCTACACCGGTACTTTGCTACAAGAGCCCGCCATGGACTTTTCCTCCTCCAACAACGCAAATCACATGGATTTTCACAGGCCGTCGTCGACACTCAGCTCAATCGACCGGAAACCCTCCGTCTTCTCTTTCGACGACAACGCGACGCTGGACTCCAACATCCTGGACACGCCTGTCCTCATGTCGCCCACCACCAGCACCCAGGGCATCTTCTCCCCAGACACCTCCATCTGGGAGGACTTCTCTACCGGCCAGTTCGTCGATCGGACAGCCACCAGCTCCGTTGTCAACACAAACGGCAACAACCCCTTCTTCACGGAACAGAGCAACAACCCCTTCGCCCGCCTCCCTCCAAACCAAGCTGCAACATACGGCCAACAGTCATGGCCCGTTCCCGACAACTCTGGATCCAGGACGCCCACTGCATCCAAGCCGTTGAACCCCTTCGGCCCCGGAGACTTTGGAGCTGCACCGTTCGTTGAGCAGCAGCAAATGTCGTACCACGGACTCCCCAACGTCAGACCGAGCGCCGTCTTCCCCCAGACTGCTCCAGAGCAACCCATGTCGCCGCACACGCACTCGGACTGGATGGCCTTCAACCAGCAGGAGATGGACTCACGACCTGGGCCCAAGCGTATGAGGCCCAACACGCCACCCCGCTCGTTCTCCCCTCGTCGTGACGGCGGCATCAGGAAGAAGAACGCCCGCTTCGATATCCCGGCCGAACGTAACCTGTTCAACATCGACAACCTCATCCAGAGCTGCACCAACGAAGACGACCTCAAGGAACTCAAGCAGCAGAAACGACTACTTCGCAACAGACAGGCCGCGTACGTACTTCCCTTTGGTTTTTGGACTGCCGCCTCTCGATTGGTTCCATCTGCCATTTGGTTCGTGCTTTCCTCGTTCATACGCTAACATAATCGCAGACTTGACTCCCGGCAACGTAAGAAGAAGCACACTGAAGAGCTAGAAGAAGAGAAGAAGGTATGGATCGAGAAGATGTGCGCCATGCAAGACGAGTTCGCCACTATGCGAGTCGAATATGATGCTCTCCTCGCCGAGAAGGAGAACTGGCATCGCGAGTCCATGGATATGCACCACATGATCGGCCAGCTCCAGTTCGACAAGGAGGAGCTCGTCCGCACTCACACTCTGGAGACTGGTGAGCTTCGCAAGAAGGTCTCTGTTCTCACTGAGCGACTTGAGACTGCCACTGGCCACGGCATGGCTGTTGCACCAAGCACTACCTTTACCGACTTCGCGTCTGAGATGGACAACCTCAACATGGGTAACAGTGACTGGGACAACTACATCTTTGTCAACGACTTTGCTTCCGACGAGCAGACCCCACAGCAAAATCAGGACCAACCGCTCGCCCTTGTTTCACGCACAAAGGACGAGGACAAGCCACCCGCCTCGGGTCTTTTGCTCATGCTCCTTCTCTGTGGTGCTTTCGTCGCAAGCAAATCTGGCAACGCTGCTCCGCCAATTCCTCGCATGCCTGATGAAGTTCGTGCTGCCTCAGCTACCGTGCTCGACAGCATCTTCAAGGATGCCGGTGTCTCGACCACTCTGAGCGAGCAAGGCATCATTGCCAACCGCGTCTCTGGTCTCGAACCCGCACCTTCTGGCGTCGCGTGGCCCAAGACCACTCTATCTGGCTCTGAACTCGCTGGCATCTCTGGCTCTCATCTCGATCAACTGCACTCTCACCTGACCGCACCGACAAAGGAGCAAGAGCACGAGCAACTGTTCTCCATCACTCCTGCGCAATACAACAGCATGACTTCTCTGGACTTCACTCGCCAACGGTACAGCATCGCAAGCGACGACCTCACCGACCCCCTGTCTCCTGGCTCCCAACCCTCGCATCGCCGCAACCTTGCCGAAAGCCTAGCTGCCATGCGCGAGCAAAACAAGGGTGAATCTGCTGCCGAAATCTACACACGAAGTCTACTCTGGGACAAGATCGCCCCAGAGGTTGTACACGAATTCAAGCGCATCGTCGAAGAGTCCGCTGCCATGTCACGACCCGGCACATCTGACGGTACCAAAGTCGAAAACATCGGCTGAACAACGCCACCACATTTCCTATGTTGACAACACACCTTCCTCTCATCATTCTGCGTTGCATTATTTGTTTGTTTTTCCCCAGCATAGCGGTTCACTTTCACCCCGTCTTCCCAGGGGGGCACCTGTAGGGGACACTCTGCATCATGGGCAGGAATTCCGTTGAAAACTTTACGCGTTCTTCCTTTCTGAAACTGCTCACGACGAGCATCGCATCCGCCATGACACTTGATTGCCTGGCTCATCTTCTACAACATTTGGGACGGCAACGTCGATTTTGGGTAAAAAACTTCTGTTCTTTTTACCTGCATCGCTTGAGCATAACTGGCGGCTGCTTTCAGGGCTTTACTTCTAGCACCCACGTCGCGATCTGGTTCACGACGCTTTTTGTTCACACCATGGGTATTGGTTTACCTTTTGGCTTTACTTTGTTTCTTATTTCTTGATGGACTCATTGTTAGCGAGCGAGCGAACACATGTAGGGCTTTGATGCTTTTTTGTTTATATTGCGGAGCGTAGCGAGCGTTGCTTTTATACATGACGAGATGAATGAAGCAACTGGACTGGATGATGATGGACATGTATCTGCTACGACATTTGTATATGAGGGAGCAAAGCACGAGTTATGACTGCTGCGAGCAAGCGAGAGACTGGGACATATTTCTATTTCTTTTCATTGAGGGGGAGCATGACGATGATGATGAAGATGCAGATTGGACATTATTCTTATTTCAAGAGACGATCTCCCTTTCCTTCCCCGTTCCCCTCCCGAAACAAACTTCCTCGCTACCACGACCTTCATGTTTCACGACATATCATATCTCCATAATACCCCCATACCCCTGGACCCAACGTCCTCAGTTTCCTTAAGATACCACACTTTGTCTCTCTCGAGACCTCTTTTCTCTCGTACCTTTGTCCTTTTCTCAATTGGTCCCCTTCCTGCGGGCGTTTGACCTGACCCGGTTGGCCAGCTCAGGTATTGGTTGGGTGCGGGCGGTACCTAGGTATCTCATCGCCGTCATTGGCGCGTCTCAGCAAGTAATGATATCAATCAATCAGATCAGCCCAGCGCTTAACTCGCTTTTCATCGCATGATCTGACAACGCGATGTATTGGATGACGGGTGCAGTACACGTTTCGCCACGTCGTTACACACACACACAGCTGGAGATGGGATGGACATGTTCGAGACCATTCTTTTCGAATGCACCCCACTGATCTGACCTGACCTGACCTGACTTGACCTGACTGACTGCTGCATATCGCATTCGCACAGCATGGAAGCTTGTACATAGGTATGCAAATGCAACTGACCCTGGAAGTGCCGATCCTGCTCGCTGCTGTCCGACGCGTACCTCGCATCAAAACTCAAAACGTTAAATGCATCTGATAACCGTCCATACAAACCCGTTGAAAAGGTTGCTCTCTGCCCTTTTTGAGACTGTTTTCCCCACGCCGAGTGTTATTGCGTGCTGGGAAAACGCACAAATGCACCCCGGATCCCCGATACCCCATCCCCAGACCAAGCAGGTAAGCAGACAGGCTGCGTATGCGGTATGCAGAGAATGCATACATGTGCCTACCTACCACTCAGAACTCACTCACTGCAAGGCAAAGTAGGTATACTGAAACCAACTCTATGTACATTGCTTGTTTGGTTCCCCTCATTTACACCCCCCACGCCTTCCCTCTCACTCAGTGAGCGAGCGCTGTACAACAAATTCTCCGAGACTAACCTACTGTGATTGATTTAAGCTCACTCGCATGCATCATAGACGGCGTCTTCTGCGTGGCGTATTAAGTCGTCATTTGTCTCGTCCTGAACCCCATTCTCGAGGATAACTGGGAAGGCTGGAAGAATGGTGAAACAAGATCGACAGAGGTAGTGCTAATGCAGCTTTTGAAAAGGTCCGTGAATGTGAATGACTATGAAAAGAGGCATCATGGGGATATTCTGCTACATGTGATAGGTCAGGTTTGTGACATTATTGGACCGTGTGTGTGTGTGTGAAAACTCGGAGCATTTACGGGCGGAGCTACCTATTTCAGATCATGATCTGATTATGTGTGGGTGTGTGATAAGTTGTACGTCTCGTTGAGGATAGAATATTATAGGATAGCAAATAGTGACACAAAGATCATGTGTGCAGGATACCTGTAGATCGCTAACGTACTCCACAATCTGTTGTGCCACTCCGTTATTGTGCCACCACCCCACACCCACACCCACATGCACATCCACACCCATACACTCTAGATCCAGATCTGACAGACAGACATAGAGACGGCAAATAATAACTTAGGCAAACAAGCCTATAGCACATCGGAGAGCATATGGTGTGGATGCTCGAAAAGGGCGTAACTGGATCCCATCCACACCGGAAAATCGCATCTCACTGCCTAATTACTCCTTAGACAAGGGCATGACCACAGCTCGAGATCATTCAAGTGTGGTGCTGAATGATAGATGTAATTGTTGAATAGTACAGCAATCGGGGATCGATTGTCCATCTTCCCTGCTTCCTAGGGTTATGCAAAACAGCCCGCAAAAAGCAACAAGGTGTCTCCCATGCGAAAGGGCTGCGTGCGGGTGTGCCATACGACATCCAAGACAAACCAACTAGCTTCCCATAGTTACAACAGGTTGTGCTCGTATGTCGGTTACCGGCGCGGGGTATCATGCTAGCGAGCTAAGTATGCTTATTTGGGATTATACTTGTCCTTCCAGATCCTATTGAAGAGATGAAAGTCAGCACGTGCTCTCACTGTAACAAATGCCAACTGCAGGAATCCAGGTCCGGGAATCCAGAACTTTGTCCGGAAATGGTGACGGCAATGCCGAGTAATCTGCGATCTCACCATCGATAGTAGCAGTAGTGAAGGGGCGGCCCTCCCGCGGATGCCGCTGCTGCTGTCGTTGTCGCGGTAGCCGGCATTCATGCTTTCTCGTCCTCCCTCCCTCGCTTCCCTCCATCCACTCTGGTCAGCACATCGCATCGCCATCTAACTCAGCGCCATTCATGCATCCAAACTGGCCTCGCCTCATCGTAGCAACAATGGCACCATCTGACAACCCTTCAACAAGAACCGACCCACGCGCTCAGCTCCGTACTCGGCGCACCCGCACACCACAACCATCCCGCTTACTTTTCTGCGCTGGAACCGAGACCAGCTGTGACGCGCCACGTGTATGTCGATATAAACAGGGGCGTAGCTGACCCAGCCTGCTGGGCCGGCATGACACTTCCACTTTGGAGATGGCAGATAGCGTCTTGCACCAAATAGGCATCGAGCATGGGCGACGTGCCGAATGGGATGACGTGACGCAGGCAATGGGCAGCGGGGAACGGGCAGAAGAGTGTGACGGTCCTGCTGCGGGTTGGGGCGAGGGCCGTTCAGCGTCCGCATCAAGCTAAGCGAGGAGTGCGTGAGATGGTGCACTGCCCGCCAATCGATGATGCTTGGCGTATGCGCGTTGAAACGGATTGTCCTAGACGGGCCATAGCGCTGTGCGTTGGATTGTTGGATGATGGCTGGTGGCTTGGTGTTGAATGTTGTTGATTGAACTCGGGTCGGCTGGAACAGGATGGCGCGGCTTCAACGTGATGGTAGCTCGTGCTGTGCGTGCTGCGAAAGAACATGTGCCTTTCCTTTCGCACGGCATGGAAGTGATCGGCGCTCCGGAAGATCTCGATGGCAATAGATCTCGGTATCAAAATAGCGATGATGATGATGAAAGACGTGGACTTACCATGTGTTGCCTAATGTCTTGTTCCCCTTTGATTCTGCGAGGCGCAGGAACTGAGCCGCCTTGAACTGTGAGGCGTCGTGTTAGCACTCTCTCCGAATCAGCCGAACGCAAAATGCTGCCCAACAAATGAGGCTGAAGAGAGGGGAAGTTCTGTGTCTCAAAAGGCACCCCGCGTGATGGTAATCGAGGCTATACCGGTCCCAAGCTGACCGTTCGCGTACGACGTTGCATGAACATCTAAACAAGCGCGTTCGACCGGTGAAGCAGAAGTGCACGCTACCCATAACGTAGAGCAAAGCTAAGTGTGCAAAGTAATGGAGAAGCTGACATACCTTGTCCTTCTTCGTACCGAAGCCCTCGAGATAGCACCAAGCAACCTCATTCATAGCATCCGTGTCACCTAGGTTAGCAGCCGTCTCGTAGTAGTGCTTTGCAGCTGCGGGATCTTTCTTGATACCCCAGCCGTTGCGAAAGCAGTTTGCCAACTCATACATGGCCAGCACCAGCTCACCTTTGGCCGCGCCGCCCTTCTTCATGCCGGCTCCCAGGGCCAGCTTCTCGACTTCGGCGCTGTTCGAGGCCGCCATGGACAGGTAATGCACGGCTTGTTCCTGGTTCGGCTCGCATCCCCATGCATGGCTGGTGGTGGCTAGTTAGTGATGCGTTGGGTCGCGCTTTCAGGGCAACATTTGGGTAGGGCTTCATGATGTCAGGCTGAGGGAGCGGAAATTGAGCTTACCGTAATGCAAGACCGTAGAGAACCTGCGCTAGTGCGTTGTTTGCTCCGTTGGGGTCTGCCAGTCTTCCAAATAGTGCTGTTGATGCTTCAAGGTCTGGTCGTACTGTCAGCTCCGTCCTGGTAGTCGTACCCGTGTACCAACTTACTGCCTTTCTCGTGTAACCGAATAGCCTCCTGAATGTTCTCCTATTGACAGCTTAGCCCGATTCTTGCCCTCCTTGTTGTGTTCGCCTACCTCGTCCGCTGGAGCACTGACGGATGCGCCTGTGTTACTCCTGTTGGCCGTCGGCCGCACTGGCGATAGAGGGTTCGCAATCTCCTGGCTCGGCGTCGACGGCGCACTCTTCAGTCCTTCCGTAACCAGCACCGTAGCTCGTTTCTCCCATTTTGCCTCTTCCTCTTCTGTTCTTGCTACACCGTCTCCCCCAACTTCTGGTAGGTTTTCCGGTACGTTTGCCGAGCTGCTCGATCGAGTCCGGCCAAAGTGCAAGCGCTCCGTTAAGCTTTCGTGCTGCTTTGCTTTGCCGTCTTCCGCCCCAGTCACTGGGCCTTGAGAGGACGCATTGCTGTGCTTTCTGAACCTGCCAAATTTCCCCCGCGATTCAGGTGAGAGATGCGGTGTCTCGCGCGTAGGGTCGCCAGGGAAGCTGGGCGGCTCGATGGTTTCCTGCGTCGAGGTTGTCGTGCGATAGAATTGGAACTCTGGGACATCGGGTGAGAGCGTAGGTCCTTTTGATGCCGCCGGTGCAGCTCCCTCGTCCTTGATCTTGTCCTTCTTCTTCAACAAGTCCTTGAGCGTCATGTTGTTGCGCAATCGAGCCTCGCTTTCGGACGCGTCCAGGGGTGCGGCGGGCGGAGGAGCACAACAACTCTATACTGCGTGTGCTGGGTGAGCGCTGTACGACTTGGGCTATTCCATCTCGCGGGTCGCCTTATACTTTCGAAGATTCCCAGTAAGAGTGGCCGCGCACATCGCAATGGTCCTGCTGGTGCGAACCATCAAATCGCAAGGCACCATGGATTGTCGGACGAGGGCCAAGCTAGCCGCAGCCCACCTCAGCCTCCGCCGCACCGCCCCTTGTCAGAACTAGACATGGTGTACATGGAGCGAGTCGCTATTATCATGGGTGTGGAGCATGGCGGGATTCAAAAATAGTCACTAGCAATCACTTTGTATCATGTAATATTTTCATTCATTCTTGCTATTCGTGAGAGCCGTGTCATCAGAGCATCTCCCGCAAGGCAGGCATCTGACTACCAGCGACTCAGTGCTAGTTGCGCTCAAGAAAAGCACAAAGGAAAGAAATTGACAGGGAATTGTCAAATGGGGTATCATCGAGAAAGTTCGAATACGCACCGTCACCCTCAACCGTGAAACGCCGAGTCTGAATGGGGTATCATCGAAAGAGTCCGTATCCATAAACCGTAAACTCCGAGTCTTGCAAAAGTCATGACAAGTCGAAGTACCTACCGATTGGCAAAAGAGAGAGGAGGTGGAACTTGACCAATGACCGATTAGGAGTGTCGTGAAAGAGAACAGATGAACGGAGCACCTACATGCGCCAACATCAGTTAGCTGACGTGCGCGGTACGCTCACGCCTTCAAAGGAACATAATCAGGTTCCTGCGTGAAATCATCGGGCTGCTGGGTCGATTTAATCGTGATTTCGCCAGTCCAGTCATCGGTGTCCTTGTTATCCTCGACGTGCTCGGTGGCCTCAGCATCCTCAGCAGCATCCATGTTCTCCTCTGGCGAGCCCAATGGTGCGCGACCCGCTGAGGGGGAGGGTCGTACTGGCCTCAGTCGAGAGGCGTGGAGGGGATGGCCCAGACGGCACCTATCACCGAAAGCACAAGCGCCAGTATTGGCAAAGAAAGGACATTCATACACATGAAGCTCGCGACATGAGTCTCCCTTCTCGCAATAACCCGAACGTCCGAATGCATCGCAAACCCGTGCACGGGGATTGACGCGTACATGAGCGAAGCGGCAGTGCTCGTTCGTACATCGATTATCCTGGAAATGCCGACAGTTTGGTGCATTGTTGGGGGAGACGTGGTGTGACAAAGAGCAGTAGCGATTCGTACAAGTGCCATGGTAAAGCCATGGCTTACAGAGGGCTAGCTTGGTAACATCGTGACGGAACTGACATCTAAAGCGATAACATGAACCTAGTCAACTGTTAGCTTTGCACAAGTAAGGCAAACAAAAAGTGACAGAAGCCCAAGTTTCGATCAAATTTACCTATGGAAGTGAATTCCCGACAAAGAGGTTTCGGTTCGATCTGCTGTGGAGTGTTCTCTGCGGACCTGGCTGGACCGTTCGTCACCGTGTTAGTAGAGGAGTCGGCAGCGGAAGTGGGTTCGCTGTCGGTCGCGGGTCGGTACCTGTGCGCCCGTGTGGCATTCGCATATGGGTGATAGCGGTTGGAGGCATGACCGCCAGCGGCAGGCGTCTGAGTAGGCGGGGCCGCGGAGAGAGGGTGGCCAGACGCGTCGTTCGAGTCGCCAGTTTCGTGGGTAGGTTCTTCCTTCTGGAGCTCAAGTCGCTTCTCCTCCAACTCAGCTTGTTTTTGCAAGTACAGTTTTTGCAAGTACTCGTACTCAACCTGCTCCTTCTTGTACCTCTCTAGCCTTGCCACATAGCCTGTATTACGTCGTCAGCACCGTTCTGATATATAACAATGTATGTTACACGTACTCGCTGTTTCTGCCTTTGCGACCGTTCGCTCTTCGTCCGTCTGCAGTGCCGCCAGTTGCTCACGCGTGTATGGCGGATTTGGGACCCGCCGCATCGTGATGTGCGCTGTTGTTGTGTACCTAAACTGTGTGAGTGTGTTAGTAGGTTACCTTTATTTGGTTCTTGTTTGAGAGCGTGGGGCAACAAATACCTGAGCGGCAACTAGCCGGGGCGCGGCACGCTAGCAGCCCTCCAAACACGGAAGGAGCTCGTCCCTTTTAGCGCGTCGACATCAGGCACGACGCGGAATAATGCTGGACCACGACATGATACAGTATTTTCTATATACACGTTCAAAATGCTCTCAACTAATTCTAGAGTACTCTAGGTTATTTTTTTACGATGGAGCTCGGAGTCACTGGGTACTGGCTCCTTCCTGCTACTCTGAGTACGTTCTATTCTACAAGTCTCAGCGCTTTGTATCCCCAATACCTAATAACTAGGAGTGCGAGAGATAGCCAAACAAAACTAGTGTAGACACACAAAGCAATCGCATTCTGTTGCGGTGTAGAGTCACAACCGTCTTGGTGAGGAGCCTAAGAACTTGAGTATACATTAGCTCATATCAATTGAGTTTTGCACCCCACTCCTAGCCTCTATATCAACATTGCTATGATAGTCTTCAAATACTTTGTATCCACTAAGACTACTTATAGTAGTAACAATGATGGCTTATTAGAGTTATGTTCATCTATCACATCGTGTTTGTGAGTATAGTCGCGCTAGTTTATTGTTTTGTGACGCATACAACACAACAATACTGCGAGATATCAACTACGAAGGAGCTCCTTCGTGAGTCTTGGTGAGGTCTAATCTGTAATAAAGGAACAGAAGTGCAATTGTCTGCTATACCTATTCAAATCCGCATTCTGTTCATCACATTAAACGGGACATCATGTAACCAGTATATAACGAATCTTTCATTTGAAGAAATGCTCTAGATCATTGATATGTGATTCGGTAACGCAAAGACAGTGGCCTCTCGGGCCTGTTGCGTTACTCATCCGCTTCCTCATTCAGTTGCTTTTGTTTGATGGCCAGATCCGCCTTCTGCTTATCAATCGTGTTCTGCATACGTTTCTTGAAGATATTGTTCGTCTGCCTGTCACGCTGCTCGACACTCTGCGCGATGGCTTTCTCCAGCTCGGCAATTTCGGCTCGTAACTGTTCCTGCCGCTGCTCCTCCGCGGCCGCAGCTTCGTCGACTTCGTCAACATCTTCATCTGAGTCGGCGTCATCGTCGTCGTCATCATCGTCTGCTGATGTTGCCGCTGCTGGAGTAGATGCCGCCGTCTCGGTTTCAAGTGTGATGTTACCATTTTGGCTAAGAGCGTGCATCGCAACATCGTGTGCGGTGGTGGGTGTCTCGACTTGAAGGGTGTTGTCAGAGCTGCCGAACAGCGCGTTGAGCTCATCGCCGTTGCCTGATATCTCAATCTCTTCGTCCTCCATGAAACCTGCATGAAGCATCTGCTCGAGATCACCGGCATCGACCTCTTCAATCGGCTCGTCCATCTGAGCAGCGTTCGCCATCTGTTCATCGTCATCAGCCTCCTCTTCAGAACTAGATTCCTCCTCTGAGCTTTCGCCTTCACTGTCGACCATCTCGTATTTGGTGGAATCGGCATTTTCGTCCTCTGCTAATAGTCGGTTCATTTGCGCTTCAGCTCGCTCCACATCGATGTAGGACTTGCGAGGCCGGAACCGTAGCTTACGTACCCATCGCATAGGTGGAGTCAGGCCATGAGGATACCGGTGGGAGTCCGGGTCAACGTAGGAGGGCCGAGGGTACTTCTTTGCTTCCTCTTCGTTCTGGACTCTACCCAAAACCAAGAGCATCTGACAGACATCAGCCGTCTTTACCCAGTCCTTCTTATTCCAACTCTTGAGTGATTCAATGACGGCTGGCAGTTCAACCATGGAAGCAGCGTAGAAGCGGCCTTGGATGGTGATCATAGCTCTGCGACCCTCGCGGTCGAAGAATCGGAAGTAGACGCCTGGCCCTCCCTGCGACATGCTCTTGCCGATGGTCTTCTCTTCGATAGACTTCCGTAACAGATCGCAGTCTGGTCCAGGCAGCATCCGCAAGACGAACTGTGACTCGATGGCCGGATCTGGCTCGGCCTCCTCTGCCTCGCTGTCGTATCCCACGCCATACGGTCTCGCCGGTGGCTTCCCGGCGCCCTTGACCTTCAAAATGGCCGTCCCAGACCTCTGTGGTCCTTTTGGTTTAATGGACAGTTTGATAGATTGTGTGCGAGCAGCTAGCGGTCTTGGAGGGGGAGGCGCGGGTTCGTGGGCAACAAGGTCGTCATCGTCCTCGCTTTCGTTTACCATGGCAAGGCTCTTTGCCGTTGGCTTCGGTTTGCGCTTAGCCGCTGGTGATTCGAAATCGTCACTGTCTTCGCGGGACCTTTTCTTTGGCCCAGGTTTCCCTGGCGGCAGTGGATTGCCGCTCTCGTCAAGCTTGGGCTTCTTTGTGTATTTGCGCTTGGCTTTGGGAGCGTCGCCATTCTGGCTGTCGACTGCTTCTGCTGGTGCAGAAGCTGCGGGTTTGAGCTTGATCTTCAGCCCTCCTCCAGACTTTGCGGAACTCGGTGTAGGGACTTCGGCTACGTGTGGTTCTGCGACCGGCGCGTCCTTGGCAGCGTTGGGATTCTTCAGCTTGAGCTTCATCTTTGTAGGCGAAGACTGTTATTATCAGCGACTCGTTACTAGAGCGATTCCAGATCGCCTGTGGGTTGCTACATTTGTAAAGTTACGTGGGTGTGCGGAAGCTGGGTAAGTGAAGTCGCGATGCGGCGATCGTGAACCATGGACGGAGGTCGTCCTTGGCAGCCGCGGAACGGTGCAGGCCAAAGCTTCCGAGCTTCCCTCACCTCTCCGTCTCTACACAGTAGAACAATAACTACACCACATCCCCGAACAAATATCCGTCGCACAATGCGCTGTCTGCTCCCACAATACTAAAAGACCCTCGCCGGACGCAGCCGTTATCCCGACACAAAAGCCCGCCAGCATGTCCCAGAACGACCTGTTCCAGAATCTCTTGCGACCCGCCGTCCTCCACATCCTGCGCGCAACTGGCTTCCACCATGGCAAGCCCTCCGCCGTCGACACTGTAGTAGATCTTACCGCACGTTACCTGTCGCTCCTTGCCGAACGGACTGCCTACAACGCGTATTCGAACCACAATGACCTTACGCCCGACATCACGGATGTGCGCATGGCGATGCAGGATTGCGGTCTCCTTGTGCCTACAATGACCGCCGGAGAAGAGCTATGGAAAGAGATCCTGCGGAAGCCATTGGACGAGTACAACGCAAACACGACCGCTCGCGAAAATGAGGAAGCGCGGCGCGATGCCGAGGACACGGCAGACGTGCATGAATTCATTGAGTGGGTCATGGGCGAACAGAACAAGGAAATCAGGAGGATAGCAGGCACATACAAGCCAGTGGCGACAAACCCCACAGAGCAGCTAGATCAGCTGGAAATGGAAGATTATCTTAACAGTCTGTCACTCCCAGAGCCAGACTTCTAGGCTATCGGCTAACGTGGTACTAGCACTCATGAAGAAACACAGCAAAACTGGCGTTGAATCTCGCTTCCAGGGAACCGTGTTAGGTGTGCCCTCAGACCCCAGGACTGTCAAGATCGAAGGAGGAGGCGCAGACTCGATAGAAGACTGGTGTCGCAAGACACGAGAAAAAGCCGCAAAGGCAGCGGAGTCAAAGCGAGAAAGCCGCGAACCAACCAGTCACGTAGTCACAAGAGAACCGTCAGAAGATGTGGTCATGGAAACCGAGTGAAAATACCCTTGCTCATTTAGCAACATAGCGACGGCGTTCGGGTCTCAGTCATTGTCAGGCGTTTTGCTTTCAAGCCAAAAGGCTTCTGCTAAGGGGTTATCTTTATCCAGGCCTAGCAACATGTATCTTTGAATCTTTTCGTGACCTTGCAGACGCTGGAACATGATCAGCTCAGGTTCACAGCATCGAGAGCTCCTTTAGCCTTACGTAAAACACATCAAGTCAGACTATCTTGTAATTGCCATCCACCCCACATACCGCTTACCATAAAACAATTGTAACGCGTATCTCAAGTCCTGCTGCGCGTCCTCACATGACAGGGAAAGTATGGGTGGGGCAGAATGAATGACGGTGCGCCGCCCCGCATACGTCATACCAATCACTGAAATCCCATAGCAGAGAACAAAACCCATGCAGCGATTCTCCTATAACCTCACTTTCAATATCCATCAGAACTCAATTTCGTCTTCAATCCCATCGACCAATCCTTATCCGAAACTCTAAACTTCTCAAACAAACATATATCTGAGCAATCCTAACACCGACCTTCCGACCCTCTCAACATCACCACAAACATGTCCGGCCTCGATCCCAAGGGCCCTTCCCAACCAACCCAAGACCAAGCCTACACCACGCCCGGCAACCCGGCCTCGAGCAACCCCGCCGAGCAACAGCAGTCCGAGTTCAATGCCGCAGACAACAGCGCAAGCGTAGACCAGCGCATCCCCACCAAGCAAGCCTCAGACGAGGCGGGCCTAAGAAACGCAAAGTACGGCGAAGGAGCTGGAATCCATGGTGCGCCAGCAGGCGAGGAAGGGAAAGGTTATTCCAAGGAAGATGTAGGAAGGCATAATGAGTTGGATGGCGAGCAGATGGCTGCGCCAGGCGAGGGACGAGTTGCTGATGCGGTGAGGCAGGGCGGCAAGGGGCAGGGTGGAGGTGGGGAGCAGCCTGATTTGGCGTCGGATTTGGACAGGTAAGTCGTTCTTATACTAGGAGATTGAATAAGAGAAGTAGGGTAGGGCGAGTACACGTGCTAACATGTGAAACAGGAAGAAGGCCGAGCAAGCTGAAGCGCGGGACGCGATTAAGCAGTCGAAGGGTGAGAATACGCAAATTGGAGGAGCTTTGGGTCAGCAGGGTGGTCCTGCGAATCCGGTGGATAACCAGAGCGGTGGCAATTACCCCAACTCTGGCACTCAGGACTAGATGGTTGGATTAGAAGGTTTTGACTGGAGACCCTTCCTAGGTCATGGGCACTCGAAGACGAGGAAGTGAGGTGGTAGAACTTCAGAAGGTATTTACTGCAGCCGGGAATCCCACAATTTGACCCATTTGTAGAACATGGAATATTACAGATTTTCAATTTTCGTGTCTAAACTTTCCATACTCATCATACTACACCAACATCTGAAGCAGCAAAAGCAAATACATCATCCTAGTACCCGTCAGCATACTCCAAACCACAGCACCATAGCCACGTACCTGACCAGCCATGCTCTCACACTGACCCAACACCTCCAACCCCTTCTCCACAATCTCCACAATCTCCTCATTACTCTCAATACACTTTCCTAATTCCACCGCCCCATCCACCACACTCATTTGCACCGCCACCACACCATCCAAAGCCCTCAGGAACACCCACTTCGGCGCAAACCGCACCTTCCTCACCGCCCACCTCTTCGCTCGCCTCAGCGGCCGCTGCATTGTCCTCTCAAACCACAACTCCTTGAACGCACATGCTTGCAGAAGAGTCAGTTCTCTATCGTTCCACTCGCGTTCTGCTCTTTCTAAGGCGATGTGCGTGTCGTCTACTGTGAGGAAGATGTATAGAGCATACAGATTTTGGCTGAGCGCGGAGAGGTTGAAGGGCGATGGTGTGGTATCTGAGGGCTCTGTGAGGGGGTAGGGGGCGAAGCAGCGGGATGAGGGGCTTGGGTATGAAGGTGGAGTTGAGGATGGGCGAGGAGGGGAGGAGCTGCCGAATGTGGATGATAATGATGAAGGAGGGGGGAGGGCCTTGTTGTACGGAGTTCGGTCACGCGGTAGGGAGATCGTAAGGTGTGATCTTTGGAGTAAGTAGATCGGACGTCGTATTTTGTGCCGGAGTGCTTGCGGCGATGTAAAGGTTCGTAGACTGGGCATTTAGCTGGGCGGATCTGTGGTTCTGGCGCTACTTCGCCGGTGTAGGGAGTGACGAAGAAAGTATTTGGCGCATTGGCGCGGATGGTGGTTGTTGTGAAGCCTGACATGTTTTCTTCGCGATACTGTCTATGACTCGAAGTGGAAGATGTTTGTGAAAGTTCAATAGGAGAGGAATGCGTGTGTAAGGTCGGTAAATGCTGTAGGCAGGACGCCAACGAGATGTAAATCAAGCTCACCCGGCCGCGAGATATATCATGCAGTGAGCGCGGCGAGACTGAACAAAGTGCTTGTCTCGAACGAAGAGGACAATCGCATTGTGCAAACGTGCTGAAAGGTTGGCGGCCGAGAAGAATGAGACAAAGAAGCGCACCTGGAAGGTTTTCTTGTATTCGCCAGACATTGTTTGCGAGATCCTATGGAGAGTCATTGGATGGCCTCTGCAACGATGAGGGTGCGGTCATGTATAGCTCGTGCGTCTCAGGATGTATAGTAACTCGACGCCCTACGGCGCGACGTGATAACATCACCCTTCACAAACAAAACGCAAGCATACAACGTTGATGATTGATATTCACGAGCGCTAGAGCTAAAGTCATGGTGATGAATGAAAGCATTACAACGTGATACAACACCACCGAGAAGAGCGATACGTGAATCGAAAGATGTACCTTCCTCTCCAAACGAACCCCCGCGGCCATCAAGTGAGGCACTACTTACTGCATAACAAAAACATAAAAACACGTCCACGATGTGACGATGGGAAAAACCGTACACATCTCAACATAACACATATGTACCATACCCATCCCTTTTTATACCTATCAGACCCCCCAAAAAAAAGATGAAACGCCATCCCTAATGCAGGCCTACCGCAACCGCTCCATAGGAGCCGGCCAGTGGTCAATACATATAACGCCAATACATGACAGAAAACAGACCCTAAGATTCAACGTTGATTGAGTAAAGAGAAGGGAAGAAAACGATGAAGCGGGAAAGGGAAGAAGGTACACATACATGACCCTTAACTACTGGGCCATGTATACATCGAACTGGAAGTTGTTGAGATCGTTCGGCGTGACCATGTTAGGGTCGTAGGCGGCGAACGCAGTCGTGTCGTCGTACAGCATCATGGGCTCACTCGCATGCATACTCATACCGTAGTCCACGTACTGAGTAGGATCAATAGGGACCTGGGCAGCAGTCATTGATGCTGGCACTTGTTGCTGAGAGGGAGGGTACGACGACGATGACGATGACGATGCATCAACCTCATATGCAGTATCATACGCAGCCTCGACAGGCTCGGGCGCATCGTCCGAGGCGCTCTCAGGTGACTGGGGTAGAGGCTTGTTGTCGACTTCCACCTCTTTGATCCAATGTTGCTTGAGGTAGTCCATGGCAGGGTGATCACCACCGCCGATACCGCCTCGCTTCTCGTCGTTCTTGCCCTTCCGGCCCCGCTTGCGAGGGTGGAAGTGAGCGCGTCGCAGATGGGCGGCGGCATTGTAGTATGCGCCGTACACCTTCTTGTTGCGGCAGTGCTTACAGTTGGCGAGAAACTTTTTGTCGGCAGAGAAGTCGACGCAGATATACCCTTTACGCCTAGTAGCATGAGCACGAGCAATGTGGCGGTCGAGCTCATGTGTGCCGCGAAAGCCCTCGGGCCGTTCACTGCAGTATTGACACATGATTTTTGGGTGTTGAGGTCGCACATAGGGTGTTTTGGAGATGACACCAACAGTTTTGGACGATCCGTCCTCAGACCTTATCCTTGTCATCTTAGCATTGGATGACGTAGACTCGGTCTCATCACTGCTTTCGAGAGATGCCTTCGGGGCAATCTTGCGAGCAGCGGCTTGCGCGTTGATTTCTCGCTCGCGTCGCGACTGGCGGGAGCAAGTAGAAGACGGCGCCGAAGCGTCGCTCACATTGCCCTCGCTAGATGATGTTGAAGCCGACCTCCGCATATCCTCCGCCAGGTACGGCTGCTCGTTGATTGGTGAAGAAGCAAGTGTGGACGCACTTGCAGAAACAGAAACAGACGCAGGGGAAAAGAAAGCTTCATTGGAAGACCCAGTGAAGTTGAGAAAATGAGAACTATCAACAGCAGTGCTGTTGATGGTTTTCGACTCGACATTACAAGGAAAAGGAAAAACCCCATCCTCTGCGAGGATAGGGAGCATGCAAGAAGAATCAGACGCAACGCGCAACATAGGAACTTGGTCAAGAAAATGCGGATTGTAACTGCTCTGGCGACTCATGGTGTTACTAGATTGAGTAACGGGAGTCATCAAAGCAGTTGATGGTGTGCTGGGTGATGTGGAGCTATCCGAAGATGAACTCCACTCCAGACTTGGTGTTGTCAGTTGAACGTGCAGTTGTTGTGATTGCTGGGGAAGGGAAAGGGAAAGGGGGAGAGAAGAGCCAACTGGCTCGATGCAAGTGTTGACATAGCCATCAGGGCTGTACTCAACCACACTATCGTCGAACAAGGTTACGCCCTCGACAATAGGTTGGAGGGACTGTTGTTTTCGCATTGGCGTCGCCGTGTAGAGACTATACTCGTTCATGGACTCTTGACCCATCGACTGCCAATCGTGAAACGCAGTCGAAGGTCGTTGAGGGCTGTTGCTGTCCAGCGTCGTGGTCGATATTGAGCGCACCATAGCGGGAGCCGAGCGGGTTCGATCCATAGATTCGAGTCCGGAAGTCTAGAGGGCGTTAGAAGAGGAGAGCGGAGACCAAAATGTATTCCATACTGGGATGTGCGTCAGATTTGACGTGCGATAGGCCATCGAACGCGGTGTTTGTTGTGCCATCGAATGCTGTTGCGTCGAGTTGAATGCATTGCTGGGAAGGGTCGAGGCGGCCTGTAACCAGCGCTCCTGTCGTTGCTCCTCAGAGAGGTGTGCATGGCTACTCCAGAAGTCCTGTTTGGCCTGCTCGAGTATGTGGAAGTAGCTATTACTACTACTGGAGAGCGTCGAAGCCATAGTATGTAAGTTTTGTTTAAGATAGAACGATACTAATGGTAGAACTGTGTGAAGCAAACTGCGGGATGACGGCGATCAGCAACTACGCGCGACAGAACATGTTTCTGAGCATGGGAAAGACCTACAGTATGGTATGGTAGATGGCGATGGACGATAACAGTCAAGATTGTCAAGGTGAAGGCGAATGGGGGGCACTCAGAATGTCAGGGCGATCAATAAGTGAGAACGCGGGTCGAGAAGGGGAGCATGGGCTTATTAGCACCACTGGCCACATGCGACGCCAGATGCGCTGGCTCGTGTGGGAGGACGTGTGACGACTGCGGCCCGCGCTGAACGGTGGACGAAGGGCCAAAGTCAGGCTCAGGAGGGCAACGCAGGCTGACGATCGAAGTCATGCCGCTGAAGAATGATTCGACGGCAGCGGACGCAGATGGATGCCATTCGCTGCCTCACTCTTGTTCTCGGAAGACGAGGGCCAACCCTTGTATGCTTGGCTCACGAATCCTACCCGCACCCGGTGAAGGGCAACAAGTTTCATGCATCCCTTCAAATGCGGCCTACTCTGCTGTCAGTGGCAGAGCATCCTCGTCCACACGTTTGTTGCTTTTGCGCTGCGCCGGTGTCCCTCTTCGTTACAGATGTGACTCTGCCACGCAAGATAACGGGCAAACACTCGTCATCGCGACAGGGCCTCCCGGTCCGCGGACTCAACTGATCGTCCCCCGCGTCCTCGCTGCCGTTAGACGCTACGGCTGATGGACGAGGTCCAGACAGATTGATCATCGAGATCGCCCTGCACTCTACAGCCATGTATCGCGGATTGCCTAATTAGTTTTATTGCCTGCTAACGATTTATACTTTCGCACAGCTGTCAGCATCACCAAAGCGCTTCCCGTGGCTCTCTAACCACGATCCGTTATTTCCTTAAAGTTTCACTTGATTCATGTCTTTAAATTTCCTATTCTCTAGCTTGTCACGAAGTCCCCGCCTGTTGTTGTCCCCAAGTGGCAGGATTCCTGAGGAAGGCTGACCCGGGGAGAGCCGCACGAGCCGGTGACAATAGTCTCCTCAGCCTGATCCGCTGGCGCTTCGCTGCTGCTCCAATGGGATGCATAGAAGCAGAGGACGACCCCGATGAGAAAGAGAACCTCGATACGCGATGAACTTGAACTTGCCGGGGGCTCGTGGACGTCGTTTCCTCCACGCTTGTTATGTTCGTTGTCCTTGAAACGCCAATACCGGTAGCAGCATTTTTAGGCCTGTCATCAAGCCAATACTTGTCTAATGTCTCATCAGTCGCCGGATCGACTACGCCAAATTCCTCGAAAAATATTACTACCCCATCTAATGCCACCATGTCGGAAAAACGGTTCGTCTTGGCTGCCAGTGCAAGATCTAGTGGATCTTCATTAACACATGAGTCTACACGTGGCTTGATCGACTGCTCCTCAAGACGGATTGGACCTGACAGGTACACCCTCTTTTCTCCAAGCAGATATGTGTCTCTACCCACATGGCCCAGTCCCTCGTCGCGCCTTTGTGTATCTGAAACCTCGGCTCGCGAACGTGTGCTTGGGGAGGTGGGTGTTACCGGTACTGAATTCCGATCTTGCATATGAGCACTGTGCAGCGAGTGGGTTGCTAGTTGACATTCAGGAATTCCGTACAGCTCCCTTGGTGTGCTCAAAATTGAATTTGGCGTGTTGGGTGATCTCTTAGCTTCCAATTTCGCTTTGCCTGTGTTCAACATCCCCATTTGTTTTTGCCTCAGCGTTCCCTGGACTCGAGCTTTTCCCGAGAAAGAGCTGTGCTGACCGTTTCCTCGATTCTCTTGTGTCGTAGCCATATGTTCTGCCTGTCCAGGGACCGGCGGTAATGGCCTACGAGGTTCTGCTGTCCCAAGATAACTCTTGCTAGACGAGGTACTCTCATCAAGTGGCACTTGCTGCGATATCGTACCATCGATAGTCTTCGGAAGGTCCTCTCTCTCACTGAGTACCCGTTTGGGCTGTGGTAAAATGAGTTTGGGCAGACGGAGCGCGCCTGCTGGGCTTGAGTGCGCCTTCCTCTTTAATGGCGGACGGTCCATCATCTTCACTTCACTCCTCGAACTTCTAGGCGGTGCATTTGAATCCTCCTCCGACGGCTGTGTTATCGTAATCTTTGGCCTTTCGGTTATACCTGGATGTGATGATATCCATTCCATTAAGTTGTCCGGGTTTTGACTTTGCGCAGTCGCCTCCTCTTCCTCGTCCTCGTCCTCCGAAGACGACATCATGAAAGTCATCCCATCGAGCATGCTAATATCGCTCGCTGGTCGGTTCGCGAAGTTTGGCGTTGGCAGCAACTCGATAGGAATATCATAGTAGTTCTCTGCTCTGTTCTCCATCGTGCTGATTCCGTCTGGTTTGAAGCTTGCCACGCGAAATGTGATCTGCGAAGCCGATGGAAAGATTCCCGCAGGTGGCGGGTGCCATCTTTCTTTGTTTTCCCATGTCCAGCGCTCCAGAACCTCCAAATCGTACAAAAGGGCATGGCAAGGCAAAACCGGTGCTTTGAGGGGACAAAGAAAGGTAGTCCATTGAGGCTGAGCACGTGCACGCTTCTTAGACAGGAACATTGAGGTTTCCCGACATAGGTTACGGCCCCAGTATTGATAAACTCTGCTTACACGGATGCAGCGAAACAATATTGTTCTTACTCCCCTTGCCTGCGCAGAACAGCACAGCCTTACACCTCATCTCGCTCGGTGCTAATCTCGACGAAATTTGTTGAACGCTGCAATCTGTGCGGCGCTTATACCTATGATATGTCTCATGTATGTGTCCAGCTCTGACATTCCTGGTGCACCTTCGATTTGCAGCGCCTCCATCTTGTAGTTACACAACGTCCGCAGTGCCGACTGGGGTGATGTTTTGCATTCGTCTTCGACGTCTTTCACGCCTATTTTTCGAACACGCTATTCTTTTCGATATGGCGAGGCGGGAAGAAGGCCATACTGGTGCGGTGAATTCAACAGTTCGTTTATACTTGGCCGACCCTGTATATATTCTATTGTTGGTTGTCTAGGTGTAACGTTCTTCATCTCCCTTTTGCCATTGGACTACGACGAGCTCTAAATGAGGCAGTCTCGACGATAGATTCAAGGCCTGCCTCGCCTCTTCGAACAGGCGTCCTTTTACAAGTTCCCAGTTGCACTCGTGCCAAGAGTCCTTGAAGCCTAAGATAACAAGTTTGAGCATACTTAGCTCCGGAAGAACCTTCAGCAATTTGGTGAGTGGCTCTCTTAGTATAGAGCCATTGCTATTCCCCACTATGTCGTCAGGGCTGACCACGATGCACATTTTAGCGAAGCGATGTGCCAAACATTTGTCGATTAGACCATTGGGGAAGCGTCTGCTCAATCCATGGGCAGTCCCAATAAGTGCATTCATGGTAAAAAATAAGCCTCTCGTCTCGGCGTGGATCTGACGGCAGGTTGCTGTCAGAGCCAGAACTCGTTTCGGACGATAGTTCTTTGAACCATCCACAGGCAGAGGTCCGGAGACGGGCACAAAACTTTGCGGATCGCTGATGTTCAGCGGTATGACCCTGTATCCACTGAGCGCGTAATCATATATTTTAATGCGAAGCTCTGCAGGTAGGCGGAGGAGCCGTGAGGCTTGCTGGTTTTGAAGGGAACTGCTTTGTGTCAATAGGCAAACAAATATGGCGAAGGCATGACAGACATTGCGTCTTGCACGTTCATAATGCTCCTTTCACTCGGCTGTACTTCTCCCGCGGCTTCCATAGCATGTATATAGTGAACTCGAGAGTGCGAACAACCTTGAATTGCGGCGTTTCTCTGTCGAGGTCCTGTCCTGCAGGGTTGGAGAAACAGGAGGGGAACCTTTAAACAGGAATGATCGACCAATGGTCATCTTAGGTAATCTAGGCACCAATGTTGAAGAACAAGTAGTGAGGAAAATATCACCCTGTGGAGCCAAATATCGCCGGAAGAGACATCTATGGTCTTGAATCAGAAAAGCAGAAAAGGTTCATGACAGTCAACACGGTCTTCACGTGCTACCACAGAATTGACTTGAACACAATTGAGCATTGGATGAGTTAATAATGTACAGAGAATATGACTCGTCGTCCATTGCTGTTGAGGCAGAGGCGACCCGAACTGCTATGGGAACACTATACAGGTCAGGTTAATGTGAAGTTCTTCAGGCTGCACTATATCCGTCGTCACGACATATTCTCTAATCCTTCTTTGGGGCGTTCTTAAAGTCCCAGTTGTTGAGATAGCCCGATCCGACCTGTCTCTATCATTAGTCTTGTATGAAACATGATGAAACTAGTGTTAATACTGACGCAAAGGTATGTAGCAAACCCAACCCAGCCTAGATACGGGGCGAGCAACCAGCCGCAAACGGGATCAACCTGTCCCCAGACCTTGGTCAGGTAAGCCAGAGTACCGCCAAGGGCAAGAATGTCGGCTGTCGCAGCGATGGGTTGTCCTAGGCCAAAGTACAGCGGCATCCAGGCCAGGTTGAGAAAAAGTTGGAGAGTGTAGAGCGTCGCTCCATGCTATATGGTGTTAGATCAGGTGGTTGCTGAGCATTGGGGGTTGTCTACTTTGGCAAGAGCGGCCGTCTCAGGATTCATCGAGGAAGCGCCGATCGTGTATGCACGGTACGCAGTGTAGCCCATGGTAGCATAGAGGGCTGTCCATACTGGTCCGAAGACGTAGCCAGGTGGGTGCAGAGGAGGCTGCTTGAGGCTGTGATATGTGGCTTGAGTAGAGGTGGCTATTGGAAGCTTAGCTGCATCTTCCTAGTTATTGCGAAACTCTGCACTTACGGCTGGTAGCGTGCCCAAGAGCCGTCCCGCATGCCACTGGAAGCAGGATGGCTACAGCCGGGTTCTCGAAGACGAAACTCGGGAGAGTCAACGATGGTAGGTAGGTCGTCATGATTGCGACGAGATCGATGTCTACTATGGGATGTTTTGCTGACAGCGACTCGAATAATCGAAGCTTGAGGTCAGTCGAGGACACTTATACCGGCAATTTGATATCATGCGATGCCAATTCCTCGTCTTCGCGATCGGCCATCAGCCAATCAGACCTCGGTTCATTCACGAGTGCACGCGTCGCTCCCAGACCCACCGACGTGCCGCGCTCCGTTCACTCCATGTTCCGATGGAGGTCCTAGGCAGCGCTAGCCCCGTTTCACCCGGCTTGGGGCTGCTCCAACCGCCGCGACACCAACCTCACCTTCTCCTCATACCTCCATCTCCGTTGGCATCTTTCTGCCCGGGAGACACTTCGGCGCATCGTGAGTGCACCAGCTTCTCGTTCACTCCTGCTATCCCTTGTTCGTACCCTTCTCCCGTCTTGTACAGCTATCTCCATAGCTCCCATAGCTGTCCACGAGGCCTGCGCCTCGCCATCCCTCAGCTACCTCTCAGCTTCTCTTGTCGCAACTGCTCGCGTGTGGTCAATCGCACCGGGCGTTGCCGTCTTCTTGTTCATTCTTCACAACACCCTTCCTTCTTCGTTGCTAACCACGCCTCGTTCTCGTCTTTTGCTCCCTTATTTGTCCTCTTTCTAACCGGGGCCATCATGGCAAACAGCTACCTACCTCGATTGTCAGTCGACTCCCGATTACCATATACAGCGTCTTTCGGTCGAGATTGCGCGTCGAAGCAAGCAATCTCACCGCGTGGTGCGCTGATGGTCGACCCACCACGCCTCCTCCGCTCGTGAACATCGCCATACTCGGCCTTTACTTCACGATCGTTCGATTGCCATACTCTACACACGACGTATCTAAGTCTCTAGTCTATCACTATGGACTCTTATAGGTATGCTTGATACGAGTCATCGTGGTTATGAGCGATGCTGACCATGACTTCGCAGTAGCACTCGTGAGGATTCTAGACCTCCCGCGGATTCCTATAGACGACGCTCACCAGGTAAGCGCATCATCTCTCATTCGATGCTATCAACACTGCCGTTCGCTATTTGTAATTCCTAGTCACACACTCAGTCTTGCGACGTGTTCGATTTAGATGGCTACCTAGAAAGCAGTAGCTTCCTACCCGCATTAGCGCTTGCGCTCCTGATGCAGCATGTCTTGGTTCTGATCAATTTCACGCTGAAGCGCAGACTTACTGACTCGCGCTCAATAGGTTCCGGCGATCGGAGAGCCCCCCGGCGACGCTCGCGCTCACCTCAAAACATTGACCGCTACCAACCTGATCGCGCCCGCGATTATGACCAGCCACGCCGAGATGGAGGCCGACGGCGGTCGTCTCCTCCACCGATGCAAGCTGGTATCGACCGCTATGTGCCTGGTCAGGACAACTTTGCGCCGACCTTCACCACCAATCCAATACCGAATCCCATGAACCTCGAATATCAAGTAGGTTTTAACTACTTCGCTGAATGGTGGCGCGTTGAACAGGTCATGAAGGAGGAGAAGGAGCGCGCAAAGAACGGCGGTCGGAAGCCTGTCTTGAAAGGCGAGCGCGAAGCGAGGGAAGAACGTGGCAAGGAACGTGAACAAATCCAAGCTGCATATGACGAGTACAAGGAAAAGCTGCAGGTGCAGATGGCGAAGACTTTCGTTGACAAGCACAAGGGCGATGAATGGTTCAAGGAACGCTACGATCCCGAGTACGATGTTGCTTTCAAAGAGAAGCTGCGTGGCTATCGCCAAAGCATCTACACCGAATGGGAACGACAGCTGGAAGAGGGCTATTTTGATGAGTTTACGCTCGAAGGCATATATAAGAACGATTCGAATGGCGCTGGTGGGATTGTTGAAAAAGAAGAAGGCGAGACTACCGCCGCCAACGAAGTGCTGGGCGTAGGCGATCTATTGCCCTGCAAAGGTGGCGAGATACGCGATGAATCAGCCTTCCAGCCTACCCTGCTTATCAAGACCATTGCACCAACGGTAAATCGTGAGAAGGTAGAAGATTTCTGCAAAGAGCATCTGGGAGAAGGGCCTGGGGGCTTCAAGTGGCTTAGCATGAGCGATCCCAATCCACTCAAGAAGTGTCATCGTATTGGCTGGGTCATACTTCACCCTAGTGATGAACAGCCCATGGCCATCGATGATCGTGGAGATGGGCGCGACGAGGACGCCGACGAAGGTGCGGTTGATGACACTAAGCCCGAAGTTGGGCAAGGTCCTCAGGGTACAGCGCAAAAGGCCCTCGAAGCCCTGAATGGTAAGACTGTTCAGGATGATGTTCGTGGTAACTTCACTTGTCACGTCGGCATCCACGAACCGCCTGCGGCCCCGCGTAAGAAGGCGCTTTGGGACCTCTTCTCTGCCCCTGAGAGGATCGAGCGCGATCTGGAGCTAGCCGAGCGACTCGTGCAGAAACTCGATCATGAGCTCAAGGAGAATCACGAAGAGTTTGGAGACATTGATGGTGTTAGCAAGGTCGAACAACGGGTAGAGGACCTCCGTTCCAAAGGCTGGCTCCAGCCACCAGCAAATGCGCCTGCCCCCATCAAGAAAGAGCGCGATCCGGATGATCTAGAAGAGGGCGAAGACGAAACCATGGAAGATGAAGAAGGTGCATACGATGATGAAGTCGATGACGAAGAGCTCTTAGTCAGGAAGAAGAAGCTCGACCTCCTGATCGAATACTTGCGCCGGGTGTACAACTTCTGCTTCTTCTGCGTTTTCGAGAGCGATTCAGTGCATGAGTTGATCCGAAAGTGTGCAGGTGGGCATCTTCGCCGCCCTCGCGCGAGTCTGACGACTGCTGCGAAGGCTACAGCAAGAGCTACCGCTTCGGGAGAGCCGTTTCCCTACAGGAAGCAAGAATCTTCCGGTGACGCCGAGAATGGCGAGGGAAGCCCTGTGCAAGAGAGGAAGCCTTTGAAACTGAGTGGAAAGAACCAGCAGCAATTGCAGCGAGCTTTTAACTGGGTGAAGACGTACGAGGAGAAGCTCCTCCAGCTTCTCGAGCCGGAAAACGTTGACATTAGGAAGCTTGGTGGTAAGCCTTTAGAAGAGGCCATCGAAGACGAGCTGGCTCGATACGTCAAGCAAGAGGATGAGTCCAAATGGCGCTGCAAAGTCCCAGAGTGTACAAAACTGTTCAAAGGACAGCACTTCTGGCGCAAGCACGTCGAAAAGCGTCACCCCGAATGGCTTGAGAAGTTCGAAAAAGATGTGAATATTCTCAGATCTTTCTTAAGTCATATCTGTGCTAATGATAAGCAGCTTCGACTCGTCAACAGCTATGTCGTCGACCCCGCACACATTGCTCCATCGCGCAGTGATGCCAACAGCAATGGCCACTTCCCCATGGGCAACCACGTCCAAGCCACCGGAACGCCACGAGGCTTCAACCTCGCCAACATGAACATGGCGATGTCGAACAACGGCATGCAAAATGGCCTCAACTTGCAGGCGCTCTTCAACCCTGCCATGGGCGGAAACTGGGATCCTAATGCGGCCAATGATGATCGTGCTGGGCCGATGCGACGAGGCGGGCATCGTTTCAACAGCCGGGCAGGACCGTACGATAGGCAGTCTCGAGACGGGCGCAACCGACCAAACGGTGGGAACGGACGTCTGACGCCCCCACCACGCGGTGGAAGGCCAGGACCCCAACGATACGGTGAGGGTGGACCTGGCCCTGTGCAGTCTGTTCAGGGTCGGTCCATCAAGAGCTATGAAGATCTGGACGCTGTGGGTGGAGGAGGCAGCGGAGAGCTCAACTACTAGTCTTGGTCTCGAGGCCAGTGTTCTGCTCGAACATGGTGTCCATGGGCTTAGTCCAAGTGCGTGGGTGACTAGGTTATGGGATTGGCGTTAGGAGGGTTCTTGGTGTGCTCAATGCGAGATTGTCATCTGCTTGCCTGGGCAAGTAATCGGGAGGTTAACAAGGCTGGCGTTCTCGATGTACTTGCACATCATGTCTCACACTTTTGGTCGGTGTGTATGTACTCTGTATATTTCACCCACAGCTTAGATAGAGTGAAAGACAAAATCTAAGTCTAAGGAAGCGCACTCTCTACATACACTGTGAAGTGGTGCTCAGGATACAGATGTGATGACGGAATCTAAGCGCAAGGTAGTATACTGAGCGCAGAATCAGCTTGACTGCTGGCTAGAGCATTGCCCATAAGTAGTCTTCGTTGCTAGAAACAAGTCTACAGAACTGCCAAGGAGTAGCGTTGGCCGAATAAGCGGTATTGGTACTGAGGCGATGACCACAAGGCTCAATGTTGTCGTGCCAGGGAAGATTTCCGATCACTGTTCCGAAGAGGGGCACGCGGCCAAGCTCACACGCTCATTCATCTCCACCCTCAATTGAGTCGTCTCCAATTGCTGGGTCCGCGATGTGTCAATTGTGTCTAGGTATTGATCACAGACATACGGAATAGGCAAAAAAACAAACTCATGCAGGTGTGCAGCCAAGCGCCAGAGATGCCGTGCCTTCCTTTGTCGTCTGTGTTAGTTGGCGGTCGAGCTTGCTATTTGCTCAGCCTAAGACTGCGCCATCATGGCAGTGACGCAACTCCACAACCAGCCACAAATTCTCCACGCGCCTGCACCTGCCTCTGTGCTGACAAGCATTAGACCCGTCTGCTTTTGAGCAGAGAACAGGCGGTGCAGACCCACCGCGCGCCTTGCTTGTATACCGTTCTACTTGTCCGTGTTGCTTGTGTCCGCCTCGACTTGCGGTCGAGCCTCAGCAGCAGCCACAAGACCCTCGAGCGTCATACAACACGCGTCCACTCGCTCAACAGGGCTCAGAGGGACGCTGTTGCTGTTATTTCTTATCTCCTACTATCCCGCAGGCGCACCATTCAGCCCGTACAGCTCGTCCCAGAAGTGCAGTATGCCCGCTGACACCCCACCTTCAATCAAGCTCAATGGTGCTACAGAGCCTACCACCATGGCTGCTCAACCCTCGGTGGTGAGCTTCGGCGAGACCCCAGAGCGGCCAGTCGTCCCGCGAAATGACACAACCTACTCCAAGTTCTCTATGATGTCCATCCCGCCAGAGGGCTCCATCTTGACCGGGAAGCAGGAGCACTGTACGAAGCACAGCAAACCTCAAAAAGAGCAACAGCCCTAACACATGTGTAGATCTCAAGCGCGAACTCATTTCTCAGCAAACCAAGTACGAAATCTCCGAGCTCTCGTCCCCTACAGCCCTGAGGCGCTTCGGCGCACCCTTCCGCTCAGATGCGGGCGAAGTTGCGCCACAAGACTCCGAACTCCCTCTCCTCCGCTACATATTCGTACACCATGTTCGAAACTTCCCGTTTCTAGACAAGGCCAAGGAGAAGGAGTTCTGGCAGGATAAGCTTCAAGTTGTACGTTTGGAAATTACCCCACTGGGTGTACGGAGCGGCTAACCAGAGGTGCCGTCATAGTTCCTCGAGTCCTTTGCAAGCAAAGACATTTCGTCCTCGGAAGATCGACTGGAGGAGACGAAGAGGAAAAAGCTGGCGTTGAAAGCAGAGAAGCTAGTTGAGCTCATGATGGTCTCAGGTATCCCCACCGCGTCTGGGTACGAAGAGAGGATACGCTTTGCGGAAATGGAAATAGTAGATCGACAAGCGAACGAGAAGGGTCTTACCATGAATGCGCCCAGCGGGCATTTCATCAATGGCTGGGATGTTAACATCGCGGGCGTGAGAACGACATCGGTTAAGAAGCATGTCCGGTACCACACGCATGCTGTAAGTGCAATGACTGAGGAGAAGCCGAAGATTACTAACAGGGCACTCGCAGGAATATCTGATAAGAGTAAAACAAGGGAGTGACAAGGATTTCTACATTGGCCGTCGGTACCAAGACTTTGTTCAATTACACAAGCGAATACGCTTGGAGCTTCCTGGAAAAGTACTCCCTCCGCTACCAAGAAAGAATAAGAAGGACGGGCTACTCCAATCGAGTGTCGATGACGACGATGTCAGCTCTATCTCATCAGTTTCGACTCAAGAACCTCCGCCAGACCCATACGAGAATAGCGGTGGCGGAGGTCTACGTAGCTATCTTTGGGGTGGAGGCCACAAGAAGAATGCCTCGCAAACATCGCTAGGGAGAGGGAATTCACCAAGACCATCCGGTGAGCGATCAGCATACAAGCCGCCCCGGAAACTATACCGAGAAGAGCAACGTGTATCTCTTCGTGCTTTCCTTCGAAACTTTCTAAACAATGAAAGAATCGCCCAATCGAACGCCATGGCCGACTTCCTTACCCGCGATCCTATCGAGGTCAATGAGGAAGAGATGGAAGACATTGAGAGGAGAGAAGAAATGGACAAGAAGCGTATAGAGGAACAAAGGCAGTTCTATGAAGTCGCGAGGCAACGAGCCGCAGAGCTTGATATACACATGGAGAAGTTCAGGAGAGAAATTGTGGAGAGTAATGGCTTGTCGCATCTCTTCCAGGAGATCAAGGTCAAGAACACCATTAGAGAGCTCAAGCCCGAGTATCAAAAATTCGCAGAGTGGCTACGAATCGAAGTTGCTGCCACCATTTATCATCTCTTTCTTGCCGAGGACAACTCACCGGAGCTCTTCGCACAAGCGAAAAGGATACACTCACTTGTTCCTTACGGTGTACTCAAGAACGTCATTAGAATCGCCAATCCTGCAGCTGTTATGAGCGGAGTGCTGGATCTATTCCTTGCTCAGCCTTTTGGGGCCCGGTCTCTGCTGCAGCGGATATTCGGCATGGCAATTAATGATGGTGTCAACTCCGTGCAAAAGACGATCGATACTCTGGCATCAACCAAGATCAAAGATGACGTTCTTTGCGCCAAGATCAAGGCATATGTCCAGGCCGATGAGGATGTGAAAGAAATGTTACGACAGGAAGCTGCAAACGAGAATGTCGATATAGTAGTGACTATCCTACGCTCAGAGTTCTTCCAGCCTGAACTGAGTTCACAGCAAGTGGAGAAGGTCTTCAATGCCTACGTTGCTTGGAACAACGCGGTCGAAAATGTGAGAACGACTCGTCTGAGCAGAAAAACTAGCAGCCGCAGCAACCTTAGCACAGGTACTAACACGGCCGCTCAGATTGATAAAGAACTGCGGTCTGGCGCTGAGCTCTTCGCGCACTTGAAGCAATATCTCAAGCTCTGCCTCCGACAGAGAGATAAGCTTATGATGCTACAGATCATTGAGGAGGTTTGTTCAATTGCCCAAAGAATGACTCAGTGAGCTAACACAATCTAGCCCACAACTCTTCAACTTTTCCGGGACCTCTTCACCATCTTCTATGAACCTTTGGTCCGCGTTTACAAGTCTGCAAATGTGTACAACAGCATCACTGATTTCGCTTTGTTCGCCGACGACACTATCAAGACCATCGAAGCCTGCCAGCGTCAAGAAGTCTCCGCCGACCCTAATCAAACCGTGCAAGCCTTCATCGATCTGTGCGCCCGCCACGAAGACAACTTCTACAAGTTCGTTCACGAAGTACATAAGCACGACAATGGCCTTTTCGATCAGCTCATGGGCTGGTTGGAAGGCATCCTCGACTTCCTGCGCCATGGGCCCGGCGGGGGCAACAAGTTGGACATGAACGCGCTGTTCCAGGGCGCCATGGACTCAAATGTGATCGACAAGAACAAGGCCATCAGGGAAATCAACACATTGATCAAATGGCAGACGGCGCGAAAGAAGTGGCATTCGGATAAGACGAGGCAGAAGATGGCAAGCGGTGGCGACGAGCCGGATCCGCTGATGAGTGGTATGGCTGGATTCAAGTCGAGTGATTTTGGCCTCAACGCGGTATGTCACCACCCTCTCCCATCTGTTCCACACCCGCATACTTTGTATACTTGAGTACGTACTTACCGAGCTACAGCTTGACCTCCAAGACCTCGAACTCGACGACGACGGGAGTGACTCTGAAAACTCTGAAGACATGGACGACGCAGATGTGGCAGATCCCATCGAAGCCGAGCGCAAGAATAGAGCGCGAACTGCGGAGAAACTAAGGCGGAAAGCGGGAGAGCCGAAGAAACCGCCTATTGTAGAACTGTATAAGCTCAGTGATGGGTTTAATAGTATGCTGAGGAATGTGCTTGCCAATTAGATGGCTGCGCGAAAATGGATCGTGTGTATTGCGTGGGAGAACTAGGGCTTGGTTGGACAGGGGATAGGCCAGCATAATTGGGGGTTGGTAGAACATGCTCAGCAGATCATTATACGCAACACTATTATTATTATTTTTTGTCGATATTGATGTTGAGTTTCATGTTTTTGCACTTTGCTTTGCTTTGCTTTTGCTTGGTAAGAAACGCAAAGATTGTGAGAATCATTACCAAGACGGATAGATTATTGTCGGGAGCGGATGAATTTATAACAAAAAGCGGATGAACATGGAGCCCGATCGGGAGATCAATTATCGGGGCTTTGGCCAATTAGGGTGTCGTGATGTGGTGTTCGAGGTGGAGTCCCGCTTTTGGTATCACGTGTTGATAGGCCTTCGTATTGAATTGTGGGTGTTCTGACATCTTTGTTTGAGGTTTATCGAGAAAATTAGAGAAGATACAGGAGATACTTCGGGTGGTGCTATCCTTCCTGATTGGGACTACTATTATTCTTCGATATCCAAAAGTTGCACTGGTTCATATCTAAACACCTCACGGCCATATCTCATATACATCATGCTTCCCATCTAATACCCTCACAACCGCCCAGAAAACATTTTTTTTTTAATAATTCTTACTTTACTTCCCTACCTCCTGATACCATGGCAACATCCCAAGAGAAAGCTCCTCGCCAATACGATCTCATCCTCCTCGGCGCAACAGGCTACACAGGCACCCTAACAGCGCACTACCTCTCCACACACCTTCCCCCCGAACTAAAATGGGCCATAGCAGGCCGCGACCATGCAAAACTCTCCTCCGTCATTTCCTCCATCTCCAGCCTCCCTCCTCCCCACTCCTCAGATCGCAAACACCACCTCCCCGCCATAGAACCCATTCCGCAGATGACCCCCACCGCACTCTCCCTCCTCGCATCTAAAACCCGCCTCCTAATCACCACCACCGGCCCGTACCACCTGCACGGCAGCGCCGTCCTCGAAGCGTGTGCGCGGGCGGGAACACACTATGTAGACTGCAGCGGCGAGACGCCCTGGGTGCGCGACGCGACGCAGAAATTCCATGAGTTGGCGGGGCGGAATGGTGCGGTTTGTGTGACGCAGTGTGCGATGGATAGTGCGCCTGCGGATATTGTGGCGTGGGTTCTTGCGGGGGAGGTTAGGAGTAGGTTTGGTGGTGGTGGTAGTGGTGGGGAGGAGGAGGAAGGGGTAAGAGTAAGAGAGGTGGTGCATGGGCTGAGGGACTTTGGATATGGGATGAGTGGGGGCACGATGAGGAGTTTGATTGGTGTTGCGGGGACGTATGGGATAGGGGGGATGAGGAGGGCTATGAGGCCGGATGCGCTGTGCGTCGAGGGCGTGGCGCCTGGTAACCCTAAGCCGCCGGGGTGGTTCAATGTCCTAGGATCCTGGAGGAACAAAGATGTGGGATTACTTACCGACTCGGTGATTGGGGTGTCGGATACGAATCTCGTGTATCGCTCGTGGAGCTTGGTGGATGGGGGGAGGTACTATGGGAGCAAGTTCAGGTACTTCACGGGGATGAAGGCGAGGAATCGGGTTTCGGGGTTTGCGTGGCATTGGGTGTTTGTGGGTCTGCAGGTGATGTTGTTGATGCCGCCTGTGAGATGGCTTTTGTTGGCTGTCGTGCCAAAGGCTGGGGATGGGCCGGATACAGGGTACGTTCTTTCCTCTCCCATGTTTTTACTTTGATCCTTCCCTTTCTTCTCGTTACCTCATTCACCAATTCCCCATCTCTTCGCCTTGGATTTTTTTTTTTTGGAGAGAGCGTATAGCTAACTCTTCCTCCTCACTTGCGTGTAGGTCCAAAGAAAAGTCCTCGACATTGACTTGGAAGTCAGTTGCGTACGGCGATGGCGAGAAGACTCATAAGGTTGTCTGCAATATGTCGTATGCTGGAAGTATGTATTCGTTGACGGCTATGTTGCTTGCTGAAGCGGCGATGGTGCTTTTGAGGCCTGATCGGGAGAATTGGGCGCAGAAGATTGGGGGTGGTGTGCTGACGCCTGCGACGCTTGGGGATCAGTTTGTTGAGAGGGTGAAGGCAGGGGGATTGAAGATTGAGGTTGGATTGCTTGATGAGTAGGCCTGAGTGATGAAGCTGTATGTACAGGTGTTGATCACGTCAGCCCATACCCTTACCACTGATAACTATAATAAATGGTTCTAAAGTCATAATTTTAACTAGTTATAGATATTATAAGTAACTTTATATAGACGTTTGTAAAGGTACTACTATATATAGCTATATAACTATCTTAGGTAGTATTATAGTACTATAAGTTTAGAGTATAACCTATCTTTATACCTTAAGGGAGGTTTTTATAGGATATTAATTACTTTAAATCAAATCAAAATCTAACTCTATTAATGACACATGACCTTCTGACATCCGTTCTTCACCGTCGTAGTCGGGCTCTTGCACTGCGCACCTCCGGATATGGGCTGTGGCGTCGCAGTCGGCTTCACACAAGGCGTCAACGCCGTCTTTGGCAGTTTGGTCACTGTGTTAGTAATCGAGATCGTGCTGGTGAAAGTCGCACGCGGTAGTAGCGTCCACCTGTACCTTGTGAACGTTGGCGTGAACGTGGTAGTGGCCTGAACATTCTGGATGGCTGTTGGCACCGGAGCAGTCACGGTGTTGACGACAGTGGTCGTGGTGAGTGTTTGCTCGACGATCGTTTCCGTGGATGTTGTGGATGTGGTGAAGACGGTGTTGATGACGGTGGGTGTCACTTGCTGGCCGTAGCATGTTGCTGTCTCGACATTGGTGTTGTCCTGGCGCGCAAAGACGTCGCGGGCAGCAGCCAGAGCACGATCTCCGCGGGTACTTCGGCGCTGCTTCTTAGGGGGTATGCAGCTGAGCGTGGTTGTTGAGTATGTAATCGCGACCTTCTTGACTGTGCGAGCCCAAGGTGTGATGGTAACTGTCTTTGTCGTCAAAGTTGATTTGCCGAGTACTGTCCTTGTGCCTGTGGCGACGGTGGACGTCACAGTATCTGGCGTGACAGTGGTTTCGGTCGGCTGAGTGAGAGTGGAAGTTGACGCTGGTGAACAATGTTAGTCTGAGGATTATGCCACCACGGGAAGAAGCGGTACATACTTGTAGTAGTCACGGCCGAGGTAGGGACCACGACAATCGTCGATGTTAGGAATGGCGGGATTGGTGTGGCCGAGTTCAGCGCATAAGTCTCTTCAAGATCGAAACCTTGGAGTATTGAGGATCCTGGGTAGACTGTACATTCGGCATTGGACCCTGGAACTAGGCTCGTGACAGGAGCATCTGTGAAGGGCACAACAACGGTCGGCACTATGGCATTGTTCCTGTAGGTGACTGACTGTGTTACAACGTCCGCCTGGTCGCGGAAGTGAAACTTGCAGTAGACGATGAATGGATGGTCGTCAGCACCACTTCCAACTCCGGTTGATGCCGTTTCGTCTTCGATTCCTGCGCCGTTGTATGCAAAGTAGCCGCTTGGGTTATCGAAGTCGAAGGTACAGAGCCCTCGTTGGTTGTCCCAAATCTCTTGATAATCGGCGTGAACAAGGCTGGCGAGCTTTAGGCCGAGCGCGCCAATAAAGACTGCGCGAAGGCGATACAGCATGATAAGTTTGAGCTTCGAAGACAACAAGTCGATAGAGCGAGACGCGAAAAGATGGACTCTCATGCGGTCTTCTTAAGACCTGTATTCTTAGTCGGACCACCGTGAAGCCACTAATGTCGTGGCTGACTGGAAACCTCCCTAGGCATGCCCAGACCTGGGGCTACCTATATCCCGCTGTGCCGTGGTGGAGGAAGACTAGTGCGCGCATTGTTGCCTCGGTTATAGTCATTGCTGCACGACGTCCTCTTGGTTGAGAAGGTCCTGACCTACCGAAAGTCGGGCATAGACAAGAATGGCCTTTGTGTCCTCTGCATGTGGTAGTAACAGTGCCATGAAGTTTACAAGCTGGAACTTCCTGCACGGCACATATGTGAGGCTGTTCTCAATTTTAGTTCGTCGTTTAGCTAAGCTCTTTGGCGTTGGTAGACCTGCATGTGGCCTCTAGCTGCCAGCTGAAATCTGCTACCAAAGAAGAGATGCCGCAGTTGATCATTGGTGCAGGTCGAAGTGCATTTCCTAAAGCGGATGCGGATCGCTCAAGGCTGATGGTGTGGCGCAATCTAGTTTACGGCTGAACACGGGGTTAAGTCCGGCGGCTCTCCATACGTGGCGCGGTTGGATAATGAATCGCAGGGTGCATTAAACATGTCAGCGGATATGTCGTGGCACTTCACGACCGCTTCGTTCTCGTGGTTGCATCGCATGCTACCTATGGTCAGTTCCTAGGGTCCGTGCCAAGGGAAAAGCTTGTAGGTCAAGAGGTGGTCGCCAGCTTCAACGTGCTAGCTTCGCTCTGCGGACGTCAGTCCACGCTTGACACAAGGATCTGTCGCCAAGATGAAAAGCTTGCCTTCAGCCCAGAAATGGAGCATGCATAGCCCATGAGAGAAAAAGCGAAGGTTGAATTGGAGCAAAATCCATAGCTGAACCGGTTCAGTACAAACATTCGAATTAATGTGTCCCAATGAAGATCAATAACCTTTGCATCCAATTATATAAGTTAGGGTGATCCTCCAATCGCGACGTCTGCTTCCATTGTATCGTATGTCGCCCGAGGTGTAAGGTCTGAGATTGAATCGCTCCGGTCTGTTCCACGCTGGACGATGGTATGGTAAGTCGTTTCATCGTTGAAGGGTACATCTTCCCCAACGTATCGTTCCAGACTCCCAATGCTTGGATTTGGGGATGGTATGCGCTTTGCTACGCTCGCTGTGGTAGGTCTTCGAGATCGAGTATTGGAAAACCAATTTCTTATGGTTCCTGGCGCAACCGAAGTACTTGCTGCGAGCTTGTGAATCTCAGTCGCTCTCGGATATGGATTATCCTCAAAGCTAGCCTCTAGTACGGTCTTGACTTCTCGTGATATCCTACTCCTTCTCAATTTGTGTCCAGGTGGCATCTGAGCGTTCATCTCAGGCCGCTGCGCGGGTAAGGCGGGATGGACTGTCGCGTCTGCGGGGCGTTCTTTCAGGTCTAAGCTAGATGGTGGCGACTGTTCTCTTTTTACTTTCAGATCAAAGGTTCGGGCGATCGTATCGTCACCTCGTGGAGTCGCATATTGTGCTGAGTGCATGTGGTTCTGGAGGTCTAGCGATCATAATAGCACCCTTATTTGCCTAATCTTATATATAGATTAGTGAGATTCATAGGGGCTCGAAGCCTATAACAGATTACATAAAAGAGATGTCATGAGCAACTGTGTGCAGACGTTCGTGAAGGTGCTGCCACGTGCAGCCATGCATTCGCGGCAACTTGGACCAATCCGCGCTAGTGCGATGCAATCGGCCCCGGTACCTTGAAGCTAGACATCGCATAGCTGTCCTTTATTCAGCCGACCTGTCGCAACGTCTGCGCGTTGTCTCACTCCTCCGTCCTTCACTTCTCTTGTACAATGATATTACGGCTTTGGCACTGATTGTGCTGATTCATTCCTTATCCCTCAAACTCAAGCAACGGAAGATAATTGCGCTCGCAATTGACCCGTCAAACCAAGTGTAACGCTCTGGACCCCAGAGCAAGACAAGTACCGAGACAATTTACTGTGGCACGCTGCACACCCGCGGTCTTACTCCAGCGATAAATTCACGTCCACATATAAAGTGAAGGCCTCGGTTTCCTCTGATCCTCACATACCCTGCAGCGGTAATCCGCAAACATGCCAGCGAAATCGCGATTTACGAGGCTCGACGCCTTTACCAAGACGGTTGAAGATGCCCGCGTGCGCACGACTTCCGGTGGAATTGTCACAATAGTGAGCTTGGTGGTCATCTTCTGGTTGACGTGGGGCGAGTGGGCGGACTACAGGAGAGTAACAGTACGCCCAGAGCTGGTAGTCGATAAGGGGAGAGGCGAGCGCATGGAAATCAGCTTGAACGTATCGTTCCCGCGGGTACCGTGCGAGTTGCTCACGCTCGATGTCATGGATGTGTCAGGGGAACTGCAGATGGGTGTCACGCACGGTATCAACAAGGTGCGATTGAGTCCTGAGGCTGAGGGCAGCCGCGTGATTGAGGTCAAGGCTTTGGATTTGTAAGTCTACGCTATTTTACAGCGGAGGGGGGAAACCGAAGAATGACACGAGAACTCCTGCTTACTATCGTCAAGGCACAAGGACGAAGCGACACATCTCGCCCCCGACTACTGCGGTGACTGCTTCGGCGCACCAGCCCCGACTAACGCCCAGAAACCCGGCTGCTGCAACACCTGCAACGAAGTCCGCGACGCGTACGCCTCGATATCATGGTCTTTCGGTCGCGGCGAGGGCGTCGAGCAGTGCGAACGAGAACACTACGCCGAACACCTAGACGCACAACGCCAGGAAGGATGCCGTCTCGAGGGTAGCATCAAGGTCAACAAGGTCGTTGGAAACTTCCACATTGCCCCCGGAAAGTCCTTCTCCAACGGCAACCTGCACGTGCACGACTTGGAAAACTATTTCAAGGACGAGTACTCGCACACTTTTACACACAGAATCCACCACCTCCGCTTCGGTCCCCAGCTCAGCGATGTGGTCGTTGCCGAAATGCAGCGCAAACACCTCGCGACCGGGCCTGGCGGCTGGACAAGCCACCACATCAACCCTCTGGACGACACGGACCAGCACACGGATGAGAAGGCATTCAACTTCATGTACTTTGTCAAGGTGGTTTCGACGGCTTACCTACCGCTCGGCTGGGAGAAGGAGGGATCACATCCTGCCAAGTATGATGAGCTGATTGGTGCTACGATTGATGCTTCGTACAAAGGCAGCATCGAGACACATCAGTACTCTGTCACGAGCCATAAGAGGAGCTTGCAAGGAGGAACCGATGAGCAGGATGGACATAAAGAGAGGATTCATGCGCGAGGTGGTATTCCAGGCGTTTTCTTCTCATATGTAAGTCCTTCTCCATGTTGGTTTGATAGAGTGATGACTAACTTAAATCAGGATATCTCGCCCATGAAGGTCATCAACCGCGAAGTCCGCGACAAGTCCTTCTCAGGCTTCCTCGTCGGTCTTTGCGCCGTCATCGGCGGCACACTCACCGTCGCCGCGGCAGTCGACCGCGCGCTGTACGAGGGCGTCAACAGGATCAAGAAGATTCACTCTCAGTAGCCGTTGTGCTCTCTTCACCACTACTATGAAAGGATTAGGCATCGCAGCCTTTTTCGTCCATCTTGATGCATTTACGTGCGTTTTTGTGTCCGGAGTTTTTTTTGGCGTTATCATCATATAAGGCAAAGGGGCCCCGCTGAGGAAGGGTTTAGATCTATGGAGTCTTAAGGGGGAGGGTGGAGATGAGATGAGATGAGTTGAGAGGCACATTTATAGCGGCAAAGGGATAGCTTTGTATTATTTAGGTCTGTCTGGTCGAGGCTAGAAGACGTAAAGTATATGCAAGAATATATGCAAGTTACGCTATAACTATGAAGGAACTCGTGTATAGTGAGGCTTTTGGCCCGCTCGTGCGTATCTCAGGGTTTGCGGTTCTACCGTGCAGTGGACGAAATGCTGTGATTGCGTGGATGAGGAGATGTGCCGCGTAGGGATAGCTAGATATCTTAGTGTTGACTTCGCCCAGGCAGAGAGGGATGAAGTCGAATACTACGGATGAGGCGGTGCGGACTTAGTCCGTGCTGTCGCCGTTGAGTACTGCAGAGTGCAAGATGACGCGAGTGAGGAGTAGTCTGATGGGAAGGAAACATAGCCAGAGCATAGTCGTTCCTGGGCGGTTGGGCAAAGGAAGCCATTCCAGTAAATGTCAGACTCGTTGAGTTCTTCACGGCGTTGACTTCATCGAGGACAAGGTACGGGGACTTCAATCCCGGTTTCGCCTCCAAGATCTCAGAAAAGAAGGACAAGTTCGGGCGCTCAGGAAGCACGCCTTGTCCAGTCTCGTTCATATGGGCGATCTTCTCAAGGACTTTGACCTTTTTCTGGTATTTGGACATGATGAAGGCATATAAAACGATGATGACATCCTGTTTCAGCAATGTGGTGGGAGGACTCGTGGGATCCCGGACGACTAGAACGCGGATGGCACCTGAAAGTACAGAGCATTGTATTTTTTTTTTAGCACACCAGTGGCATGAAAGTAAAATGCATTGATGGAAGTACAGTCATCGTTGAAGTGCTGGCGGCTCTATCTACTGCACAACACAACGATGACGATCTGACATCAACACGAGATAGATACAAGTAGTTTAGAGATATCTATGCCAACTACCATGAGTAGTTACGGTGGATACAAAGTGCTTGAAAGCTAATATAGCAATGTCGATGCAGAAGCAGGATGCCGGCAACTCAATAAATACGAGCTGCCGCTGGTCACTGCCGCTCATGAGCCTGCTCTTCAGTCATGTTAGCACTAGGTAGATTAGGAAGTAATGTGCTCCTACCGAGCAGGCGGCGGGTCTCTGCTGCTGCTGCTTGGTGTAAGGGGAAGGTCTGGTGGTCTCCTTTCTGGTGGCTGAGCCAAATGAGCGAATGCCTGACGTCTGTGTGTAAAACCACGAACTTGCAGCAGTGCGAACAAACGTATGATCATGACCACGATTGCAATCTTCTTTTGTGCAAGTCGTGTCGGTCAGTTCTGCCGCGGTAAGCTCGTCCGAGGAAGCCGATGTTGAGTTCTACCATCATTGATTAGCCTTTTATGTGTGAGCCCTGACATAGAGTTGAATTGCTTACCGGTTGAATGTGAGGATCGAGTGGGGTGTAAGTTGCGAGTGTATCGTTGTAAACAGGGAGGGCGGACAGCACAGCGGATTGGGATACATTGAGCTTTGTCTCCTTCAAGATGGTATATTGATATTACAAGATTAGACTTCAAGGCCTTTGTATCTGCTTTAGATATTTATATTAGCGTTAATAGATAGCGCTAGATTACTTGCGTCTCTCTAGGGTGTATAGTTGTCTTCAGTTCCGCTAGAAAGAAGAGACTCGTACTTGTCCTTCCAGTAAGCGGCATCATTGCATACACCCATGCCGTTAGACTTGGCTGACTTGACTGCGGAGAGTTCGAGCTTGGCCTTATACTATAATATAGTATAATTAGATAATTTCAAGGATTGGTGAAGTTTTCAAGATTGACATCGATTCTTCTCTGTCAAGTCAGACTAAGGCAAAAGGCTGCCTTACTGCCTAGCTTACGATAAGGACTCTGCCTGCTTCCACCACTTACCACACAATAGGCGAGGAAATCCAGTAAGCACGATGATTCGTCCTTGAAAAAAAAGGCTGGGTGAATGTGAGTATGCCACGGTAGCCAATGTTGTTAGCCAATCAGCTGCGGTTGTGCACGAGCTCCCGCGTGGCTTGGCAACGCATCTTTAAACAGCGACACTTTTTCTTTTCTCTTGCTCTCCACACTTTCATACCAAACCTGAACACAAGAACACAATCCCCAAACAACCGCCTTCGCTTAAAACATTATGTCTGGACCGCCTAGAGGAAGAGGTCGTGGCCGGGGCCGAGGGGGCCAAAACTTTTTCCAGCAACAGCAACAGTCCCAAGACGGCGACCTGTCCATGTCGGACGCACGACCTTTCGTTCCACGCGGGCGTGGTCGAGGAGGATACCAAGGCGGTCAGCAGCAACAACAACGCTCCTATGATGTTGAAGAAGATCAAGCCATGTACGATGCAAACTCATCACGTGGACGAGGACGAGGAAGAGCCCGAGGCCCCCGCGGAGGCCATTACCAGCCACCACATCAGCGAAATCATCAAGATGCAAACCGCGAAGACCCAGCGGAGGCAAATCCGGCCGAACAACTCATGAAGGACTTTCTTGCACGTCGTTACGACGCGAGCAGCAAATTGCTCAGTCTTTCCAACATCGCCGGCGATCCAGCCGTCCTCGAATCCGGCATGTTTTCTACCGAAGTAAAACAAAAGAAGTTTTTTCCCGCTCTCCTGATCGTTTGCGAACGTGAGCTAGGAACCCAAGAAGCGAAAGAGGAGGCAATCCAGAGCGTGTCACTAAGCAACAACGGGCTGCAAAACACGCACGTAGTGTACAAGTTATGCTGGCAACTCAACCACATAAAAAATCTCGATCTGAGCAACAACGCGTTCGACGGTCTCGACAAACTGCAGCCGTGGAAGGGCCGGTTCAAGAACCTCGAGCATCTCATTGTCGATCCGTTCCCCACCAGCGGATGGGACGAAGAGCTCACTTCCTGGTATCCAAGGCTGAAGTTCTTGAATGGCAAGCAAGTCCGCGGCGACAACACCAACAACACCAACGGCCTCCAAGTACCTGTGCAGAACGTACAAGCAGTAGCCACGCCCCCCATCTCCACTACACCAGTACCCAACATTGTCATCGACGAAGAGCAGCAGCAGAAGGAAGCGATGGTGCTTCTTGTCCAACGAGAGACGAATCTCAGGCGCGACTACGCAGTCCAGCTTCTCGATGCTGCGCAGTGGAACATCGAACAAGCGGGCGTGCTGTTCACGCAGAGCCAACCCACTCTACCACCCGAGGCATTCAACTAGGCGTTGTCTGCTACTGAGGTGGTGATGATGGAGGTTTGCTAGCCCATCGCGCAGCAGACCCCTAGGGTCGGAGAGAGATATGGACGGATTTCAAGAAGAAGAAAGTACGAGGGCACGACAACGACAAATTTGAGCGCGGGCGTTTACGGAAGTTGGGTATATGAAAACGGGGGATTTTGTGTACGATAGACAGATGGATTGCATGAGCGAACGGCGAATACGGCCTTGAGAGCGGTACTGATACCCCACGCGTGAACATGAGATGACTAGAAACTCAGCGTGAGCACGAGCACGAGCAGGAGCGAGTATGCTCACTTGCTTTACATAACATGAACATATTTCAAAACTTGCATTCCGTGTCTTCCATCATCGTGACGCATCAAAAGAGTTTTGAATTACATATTTCAAGAAGAAATTAGGAGCCTCATAGCTCTCGTGATATATTAAATACTCCAGTCTACCATATATATGATTCCATCTTCCCAATCAGATACAGACACAACAACGCTAATGGCTCTTCCTCTGCGCATTAGCAAGCGCACTATTCAACGCAGCCGTAACATCAACATGGAAAAGCGGCCTGTTCAACCCTTGCACAACCGCAATCTTCCCATCCTTACCACCACCACTCCGTCCAAACTCCCTCTCACCATGATGCCCAGCATGTCCACCATACGCCTTTGTATGCTCCAGCTGCTTATTCAAGCTCTCCGAGTCCGACGACCCCACCTCGGAATGCGGCGCAGCCTCGATATCCTGGCTGCGCACCTGCGACAGCGTGCGCTGGGCTATGCGGTTCTCGCGCGCCTCGGCTTCAGCGGCGGCCGAGTCGCTGCCGCCGATGTCGGCGACGCTGAAGATGGGTTTCCAGCGGTGCGTGATGCCGCTGTCCGGGGTTTCCGGCGTGTAGTAGCCGAAGCCTGCGGCGGCGAGGGCGCGCTTCGTCCAGCGGTTGTTGATGTTGCAGAAGTGCCAGTCGACTGTGTCGGGCGCGGCGTACTTGTCGAGCTGGTTGCGGACGTCGATGAGGTTCTGGACTGAGGTGAGATCGACGTTGTTGACAGAGGCCATGTCGAGAATGATGGCTTTGAGGGTTGGGCGGGAGTCGTGGTCATCTTGTTCCTTGCCGCGGCGTGGGCCGGGGTCGTTCCATGGGCGGTCGCCGAGTCTTGCGTAGCTCGCGGGGTTTGTGCGACGAGTCTTCTTGAAGACGGTCTCCGTTAGTGAGTCCAGGTAGTGGTTGGCGTTCGGGTAGTTGAAGCCTTCGCTGAATCGGTAGATGAAGATACCAGGATAAGGATCTTCTAACGCAATGGTGGGATTTGAACCATCGTGATGATCGATGGGCAAGAAGACCTCACGGACAGAGTCTTCACCCTCTGATGGAGACTTGCGGGCACCAGGCTGCCTCTTATCATCATCTGTGGGGTCCAAAAGGTGGTCGCCAACGACGGAGTGGATCTTGGCTCGGCCCATGAAGCGACCGCGAGCCTTGAACGCACGGAAGGCGAACAAAGCTGCAGACACAGAGACTGTAACGTAGATGCCGTCCTCGATGGTGGAGAAGACCGTGACGATGACACCGGCGAAGAAGATGAATACCTCAAGCGGTGATATCCTCCAGAACTGGTAGACAGTGTTAGGTGGTGTAATCAAATCACCTACAGCGTGAATGATTACTGCTGAAAGGGTTGCGTTCGGGATATACCAAAACATAGCTGGAAGAGCGTAGATAGCGAGGAGGACTACAAAGGCTGTAATAACACCAGCGAAGGGAGTGCGCACGCCAGCCTTAGACTTGATGGCGGTTCGGGAGAAAGAGCCGGTCGCAGGGTAAGCTCCCAGGAAGGGGCCAAGGCAGTTAGTCACACCAATGGCCACCAACTCCTGAGAGGGGTTGATAACATAGTTGTTGACTCGACCGAAAGACTTAGCGATGGAGATATGCTCAATCAGAAGGACGATGACGACGGATGGCAGTTCAGACGCAAACGAACTGATGATATTGGTTGTGATGTGTGGAACGCGTGCATGCTTGAAACCTGCTTTGTGTGAGTGAAAAGGCTCAGATACTCATATAGTTAAGCTTACCTCGTGGGACGGTGCCTAGGGTTGTGATCTTCGTCTTGGTACCGTTCGCCTTATGTTGCCGGTTGGCCAAATAGCTGAACAGTACATACAGCAAGATCACGAAGGCTGTTCGCAAAGTGTTCAAGAAGAAGAACAGCTTCGCCCTCGTCGGGAAGCGTTTCGCAAGTTGGTTGCACGTGAAGCGAATGGAGTACAGGAGGAAGAGAGAGGTCAATCCAAAGGCCGCATTGAGGTTTGATCGTCCAAGATGCTTCAGAATGTTAATCACCACCTTATAAGTCGACTCTCTCGTCGAGAAGCCAGTGATACCCATCATTGCTGGGACCTGTCCAACACCGATATTAATTGCAGATCCGGTCATGAAGGCCGAAATAGCGGGAAGCGAGATGAGATCAACAATCCATCCAAGCCGAATAAGACCTAGGAAAAGTACGATTGCGCCAGCGATGATGGCCAATGAGGATGCAATGATATCTTTGGAGACGCCTTGGCCTTGGAGTTTTGCTGATGCTGATATTACGACATTGCCGGTGACTGTGGAGAGGACGGCTACTGGGCCAATGGTGATGTCCTTGGATGTAGCGAAGAACCAGTAGATGAGAACTCCCATGAAAGATGAATAGAGGCCAAACTCGACTGAAAGCTCAGCCAATTTTGCGTAAGCCATAGACTGGGGCACAACGACGGCGCCAACAGTGATACCTGTCTGTGTCAGCAACTACAATCTGCTAAATTGAGCGTCTAAACATACCTGCAACCAGATCTCCGATCAACCACTGAAGATTGTAGCGGGTAATCCAGTGGACGAATGGGAAGAGACTTGCGAAGTACTGTGCCAATTCGTGGCTATTTGGCAGGACATCGTGAAGCCACTCGCGAGCAGTGGGCTCATACTCGACGTACGCATCTGCAGCGTCGATAGAGAACACGCTCTCTCCTCGTGTTATGCGTTCCGAACCAGTTTCGTTTCGGTAGTGTAGGTCAATACCCAAGACCTTCGCGAGGCCATGGCCGATCTTAGTAGGTGTAGACGCCATGGTAGGGCTGAGTCAAGCTCCCAAAGAAAATGGCAGACAGGGAGAACAGCACTGGAAGACACCACGTGCTTGTTTACCCGTAATATGGACGACAAGACTGAATAAGCTTCGTAAAGCCTTAATAAGGAATGCCGGGTGCTTGGGGACTTATGTACCAAGAGCGACCAGGCTGGTGGGGGGTGCAAAAGCACTTTGCGACCGACCGAAGGCTTCAGCCCAGACAATTCTTAGCTGTGAACGAACGAATGGTGGAGTATTGTTCTCAGAGCCAAGCTGTCGGGATCTGCTTGTGAACCTCGAATTCGAGTAGCCCTGGCGCTCGAAAGTCCTGGATGTGGGAAGGCCAGAAGCTTTGGTCGACGCCTCAAAATTGCTGAACCTGAGGGCAATATTGCGTGATGGATGTTGTCAAATGGCAGCAACGGGAGTGACGAAAGGAGTGAATGGTAAGACCCCTCAGCTCCAGCCAGACACGTACTTTGGTGAACGTTGCAGCGTCGGTAGCACTGCGTACTGGTAGACGTAGGTCCCTGTAAGCTTGGGGTTTAGAAACAAGCAACGCCTACGCGTAGAAGAGATTGAAGGGGTCATAATTGCTCAGTACGGTGGCTAGTAATCGTCTGAACGTGGTAGTGACGCTGTTTGCCGCGGTGTCGGCCCTCAATCTGATGGCAGATGGGTCTTGTTGCAGGGTTTCTCGGCTGCGGTGACAGGGATGGTGCGTGAAGGATGTGATGGTCGCTGATGGTTTGAACTAGCAGCCAATAGCAGCCGCGGAAAGCGCCATTGCGTGCTCGGAGCCACAGATGTCGTTTTCAATCCGGTGCGCTTCTTCTCGGCGATGGGCAATATTGCGACATGAATAGACTCTCGGCATGTCCCAGACACTCGGTAGGTATTGCAAATTGCGCGCCAAATTGATGTCTTTGCGCCCATGCCGGTCGGTTCGTCGGTGACCTCCAAAGTGAACACTGCATCTGAATTCTGGCTACTTTCGCATTGTCTTGCGCCATTCAAGGCCAAAGAAGCGATATATTCAAAAGCATACCTCATCGTAGATGCTCATCCGGCCGGTCTTGGACAGGTGACGTCACGCCTTCACGGAGAAGATTCTGCTGTTGCGGACAGGGTCCGGCGAGATCTGGCATCTTGTTCTGGAGCGCACTAGGGCTGCCGTGCATCTCGGGAGCTATGAACGGAAGCGTTAGAAATCTTGCCCTTGCTGTACAGTTCTACCTGGTTACTGCAGGTCTTAAAAGGTGAGGTCGGGTCGAACTACTGTGCACGAGGTGTTGCGAAATGTGCGGTACGGTATCGCACGTGGAACCGATTTTCATGGCCAATGAGATGACATCTGATTGGCCTGATTGGCCATCTCACGTGCATCAGGCAGGTACCAGCTACGAGCAACCAGTCTCCAAGCAAACCTCACACAGGAACGACAAAGAAAATTCGCCCTTATCCAATTTGTTAATTCCGACGATGAGAGCACCCGCAATTCTACCTAGCAAATAACTATACTTTATGATAACTCTGGATGGCGAATACACTTCCGCATGTACCGAAGACACTGCATATCGAAATCTATGGTGTATAAGCACAATGCCAGGCAATGCAGTAAAGTAAATGATAATTTTCTTCCAACATATGCTTATGTTATGTAGCTTGACAAGGTGAACTACCCCAAACATACTATCTCTAAAAATTTCGCAAGGATACTGTGCTGAAGAAGTTATATCATATGATGAAGTATCACATCTCTGGACTTCTACGCACAGAAACATTTGACGTCCCAACAACGACGAGTATCCATCTAAGCCACATTTCTTATCCCCGAATGTAGACAACGTACTGATGTTCGCTGATGGCCTGATGCACAAAGTTGCCTCAGATAACTACGCCGCACTCACATCAACGCCACACGTTTCACGTCCAACCACGCAGTCGTCCCCTATCCCCAGGCATCTCAACACCAGCAACGTTTGGAAAAACGTGCGATCGCACCTGTAATCGTAGTCAGTAGTTTCAAGTGCGCTGAAATATGCACTGTGCCGCACTCAGGTTTACATACACCATGCGTTTCCAACGCATGTCTTTGCAGCGCTTAGGGTCGCATGGATCGGGCCGCGCGGATCAACGATGATTATGCGAACCGTTTGAACAAAGCAGCTTTTCGATATGGTTCGAAGAGTCCGTTGTGATAGGTAGATGCTGGTAAAGTTTGAATAGCGCTCGGGTTTGTGGGGCTCTTGCGATATGTGGACATCGTGGACATTCGAACGACTATCAGCCTGGAGTTTAGCGCCTTTATGACCAATTACAACCGGAACTTGTAATTCTGGCATTTTGAGGAGCTTTGAAGCTTGTATAGTGAGCTGCGAGTAAGTTCAGGAGCCTTCGTTGCGATTGATATGTCACGGCTCCATGCCGTGTGGGTGAATCTTGAAACGAACATCCTACGACGGTGATCCCGCCCAATCATGAAGCTCACATGTGAACCTCAATTCAAGCTTTGTATTAGTTTGGTACAGTTCTGACTTCCTATGCCTGGTCTAAAGGTTGTGGCTGGCTTTTTAACACCTTCATCGTCGCGCAAGCGCCGGCGGGGAGGATGAGACGAAGTCAAGGGAGGCTCTTTCCCTTATTGGGGCGTGAGGCCGCGAGCTCTTACACTTATTCCCGTATCTGAACTGCGGAGACTAGGTACTTTTGTAGGATGCCAAATATAACATCCACGCTTGGTTATGTCGCTGCCTCGATCCGCACGGGGTTGTTTGACTCCATTGGCTTTGAAGCGTTCATGTTGGATGCCACACTCCTGTATGCTACAGAAATGGTAAACTCAAACGTCGAAGATGCAAAAAAGGTATCAAGCTAAGGCCCGCGAGGTTGACATCACGAGTGATGTTGCCCGATACTGATCGCAATGAGTGAGTAGTCGACGTACTTGAACATCATAAGTAGGCGTCTCCCTGCTGCGAAGTCAATTATTCCCTAATTAAACCACTTATACTTTCCTTCTTTCCCTACATTTCCTACTCAACATGCAGCCCGCAACCCCCATATCCCCCGTCTTCTTCGAAGCGCCCACACGAGCCGCCACCATGGCTCAGCAACCCACCGAAGTCAACACACTTGACCAACTCCAAACTCCACAGCAAGTCGAACTGCTGGACAAGATCGACGAGCTGCGAAACCAAGGCCTAGGCCACCATGGCATCAGCCTCCCACAACTAATCGTCTGCGGAGACCAATCTTCCGGCAAGAGCTCCCTCCTCGAAGGCCTAACTCGCCTGCGGTTCCCCACCAAAGAAGGCCTATGCACGACCTTTGCGACCGAAGTCGTGCTTAGGAAAGAGGCGAACGTCGAGATATCGTGTACCATCACGCCCGGCAAGTCCAGGTCGCAGGCCGAGCGACGCGAGCTAGCGAAATTCAAGCACGTTTTTTCATCTCGTGAAGACTTCTCCTTTCCGTCCGTCCTCGAGCAGGCCAAGGAGCAGATGGCACATGGAACAAAAGCAAATCGCGGGCCCTTCTTCGAAGACGTTCTGCGCGTCAAGTACTCCGGTCCTGAACTGCCTTCGCTCACTATCGTGGACTTACCAGGTATCATCGAAACGCAGCTCGAAGGCGGGAGTGGCGCGGAAAGAGTCGTGGATCTCGTGACGAGCTACATGCGCGATGAGAAGTCCATCATTTTGGCTGTTGTACCCGCGAATTATGATCCCGAGATCCAGAAGGTGTTCAAGTACTTGAAAGAGTTTGATCCAAAGGGTTCTCGAACACTGGGTATCATTACGAAGCCTGACATTCCTGAGCGTGGAGGCGATAATGAGAAAGAGTTGATGAGGTTGGCGAAGAACGAGAAGTACCCGCTTCAGCATCGATGGCATGCCGTCAGGAATCGTAGCTTTGTCACAAGGGAGCAAACAGATGCGGAGCGCGACGCGACTGAGCGGAAGTTCTTCAGCGAGGGTATATGGTCCCAATTTCCGCCAGAGGACGTCGGGATATCGTCGTTACGAGTAAAGCTATCGCGGGTATTGCTCGAACACATCGGCAAAGAGCTGCCGTCACTCGTGTGTGCTGTTCAAAGTGCCATAACATCTACAGAGCATAGTCTGAAAGCCTTGGGCGATGCTCGCGAGACTAGTAGACAACAACGCGCCTACCTTACTGGCCATGCAGAGAAGTTCCAGATGCTCACGCACGACGCGCTTAGGGGCATCTACAGTAACCCATTCTTCGCCCTGTCGTCACCAGACGAACGAAGTGCAACCCGACTACGTACTGAGATCCAAAATATGAACATTGCTTTCGCACACGTCATGTATCGCAAAGGTCATACTTGGGAGATCGCAAATGAGCAGTCATCTCGGCCGTTCATGTCGAGTATCTTAGCAGCCTCGTCCCATGCTACTCAAGAGTATGACGCATGGCTCCAGGAGCCAGTTTCGATCAGCCGATCAGACTTCCTCGAAAAACATGTAGGCGAGTATGTTCGACAAAGCCGACCGTCCGGCTTACCGTCGCTTGTGAACCCATGGGTGATAGGCGAGGTCTTCCGTCGACAGTCCGAAGGTTGGCGTGAGATCGCTCAGCTTCATCTTCAGCGTGTTTTTCAGGCCATGAAAGACTACATCGAAGAAGCACTAGGGTCTTTGATCGACCCACGGACATGTAGTATGTTAATGCTCAAGCAAATCCAGTCTGAGTTGAATACACGCTGGCGGAGTGTCGAGGCAAAGCTTGAGGAGCTTTTGGTACCCTACACTGAACAGGATCCAATTACTTACGATCCTGGTTTTGTTCGAGAGATTGAGGAGACGAGAGCGGCGCGATACCAGCTTTCAGCCACTCAAAGCGGAAGTGCAGATCCAGTGTCCTCACGCGGACAGCAGAGGGCTTCAATGGCTTCGCGAGGTTCTACACGTCAGCTTTTAACTGAGTCTCTTGATGGTTTCACAAACTCAGAGATCCTGGATTTGATGCAGACTTACTACAAGGTTTGTCAGCAACTCAAGTATTCAGCCTATAACACTGACATCCCCATAGCATGCCATAACAGTCTTCATTAACAACATCGCCGTATTAGCCATCGAGAACTGTTTGATTAAGAGTCTCGCTGGCATATTCTCACCATCGTTGATCGCCGACCTGAGCGACGAGAAGTTACATGCGATTGCCGCGGAGTCAGACGAAGTGCGTGAAGAGCGCGAGTCCCTTCGAGAGAAGCTCAGCACTCTTACAAGCGGCAAAGATATCCTGAACGAACACATCGGTAAGTTTCAAATGTAGACTCGGCGACGTGATTAGATTTTGACTCGCATGCAGCGATGAGGCCCACAACTCGACCAGCGAAGAAGGTTAGCTCGAAGGGCCCACGTACCAGCAGAGATCCAAGGCCTCGCACACCAGTATCCCAGCGAGATGGCGATGACGACGTGGAGACTGTACATCTGGCGCAAGTGCAAGATTTGACTACGAAGCTTGACAACCTTGTCGTTACTCCGCATCCATCTGACGGTTTAAAACCTACTCGTCCTCGGGTCGATTCTGTTACTGGAACACCGACGCCTAAGGCAAGTGGTAGGAAGCGCTCTCCATATGGTTGGCCTCACAGGTACGACGTTCCTCGACCAACGGTTGAGGATGATACGGATAATGATGACTGAGCGGTTATAATATGCGGTGTTTGCGGAGTTTACGTCTTGTCATGATATTAGTATAGCTTTCTGGGCATTTTCTCTCTTCAGCTGTTTCCGATAAGCAAATAGCTCGTGTAAGATAAACTTATTGTATTACTTCCACCTGAACAGCCCTGTTTTGGCCGAATCTTCCCTATCAAGTTCAATCAGAATTTATTACATCCCCGCAGGAAATGCACGTGGAGCCTCTGTACGGAGGCCGCTCGACTGGCACGAACACAAGTCTATGACTGCATTGTTGAAGCATATTGATCAAGGAAGATCTACAAAGGTCACGGACTGATCTCGGTAATACCCACGTATGATGTATATACATTTTCCCGAGTGTTTGTCATTACGCAGAATACTTCGATAACAAGGTCCCCACAACTGATAGCGTCAACTTACTTTCATCATCATTGGTCGGACTTGTTCGGAATACCAACAGGACCAGGGAACAAGACTTGTTGGACTGATCGCTGCGCACACCGACTGTTTGACGTTTAGTCAATCATGTCTCGGCGAGTCAGCACCTCAAAAGGGGAATCTGTTCTGTGGGATGCAAAAAGCAAACTACCCCAGTTTTCACGCATGTTACCCCTCGTGGTAGCAACCTAGCGCAGCCACACGGTCTAGGGTCAAGGGTCTGTGAAGTTGGCTTCATGCTTGCTTTTTTTCGCGTAGATGTTAGTGCAAACATGATGTTTGCTTTTACTGGACCTTAGCGCGATGATCCGAGATGAGAGGGGGTGACGGAACACCTATTTGCTGTTGGTGGTCGAGATTGAAGGGAGTGATAGAGCAAGTACTCTCAAGCTCAGTTATACGGCAAATGCTGTCCTAATTAGTAAGCGAGAAGATCCACATTTGCTGAGACACGCTGGTAGAAACGGAAGGTTGCCAACGGGGTGTTGCTCCGATGAATGATACCGCATAGTGAAATGTCCTATGGCATCAACTCGAATCGCGTTCATTGTAGTTTCAAATTGGCCAAACATAAAACGAGAGCTACAAGCAATTCACCCGGAGATTATTGATCACTCTAAACTTTTCAAAAACAGCAAACGTTCGGAGTGTATGTTCCATCATCGGACATCAGTAGACATGACGCTAGGTCATATGAAAGACGGAACAAGAGTGATCGACAGGGACCTTCCGGATTCGCACATCAAAAGGTCGAGAACGAACGGATAGACGGCAAGGCCAGCGATAGCGAGAATCTTCATCGTTCATTCCAACGCAGAGACTCCAAACTTCATGGCCGACCATTATATTGAAGGGAAGCATTGAAAGTACTGATCAAGCTCCTACTTCGCTGTCGCTGGTATTTCGACCAGTCCGGCAGGCTAATAGACATCACGCAGCCATGATTTTGCTGAAGCAACTATGATATATTAGGGAAAGCCTAAGTGGGAGTCTCAAGTCCGTACCCTCACAATATAAACATTTGACAATTTGTAAACGTTACTGAAGAGTTGCTGCGTAGCAGCATTGCTATAGTCAAATGCTTATTATGCTACTTAATAGGCTAAGGAATATCGCCCGTAACACCGGTAGGCTAATAAAGATCTGTAGCCCGTAAAAGCCTGTACCCGTGAAGCTTGTGCCCGTCAAGCTTGTGACCGTCAAGCTTGTGCCCGTGAAGCCTGACCCTGTACCTGTAGGCCAACAAATATGTTCTATTAGGGGTACAAGTAAAGAAAAAGAAAAAGAGAGGATATTTATCTTAGATCTAAGGGGGAGACCCCCTTAACGCGCCTTCCACCTGCGGTGAGCTATTACCGCCTGCGGCGAGCATCCATCACATGCAGTCGACGAAAGTTTCGATGTTCCGCCAATGTAGTGGTCATGGGACCACCACACATCTCGTAGCCAATTACGTTAGGGCACATCTAAATGGGCCAATCAGCGTTAGTGCTTGTTTCTCACCAAGCCCGACTATAGAATGCTGCTACGCAGCAATCAATTGGGTTCTAATTCTAGCTGTTTTCTATTCTTTCTGCTCTCTCGCTTGACATATGTGAAATCTAATTTGGTGATCCCTCCCAACGCAGAACTACCCGAAACGTTGTGAAATCTTTGCAAACCAACAATGGTGGCTCCTTCTCCTCGTGTGCATCTTCCAAGATTGGTTCGTTGGAAGCAAAACTGCTCGTGTAACCTGTCCACAAGGTAAAGCGGATCCCCACAGTCATTTCCTTCCGCATGATAAGCATCGTTGTTTACAGCAAGAGGAAATGTTGATGCCTTGGTGACGCTACAGATTGGTGAGATTTTGTAGCATTCCGAGCATATTAGCGTACAAGACCTCCCCGATGGATGTGAACAACACGAGCCCAAAGCCAAATATTAGGCTTGAATAGCGAAGTGCTGATGAGTACGACTAGCATATCTCCCAAATTCCTTTCGAACCGCATAGACTTACTCGGGAGCTTCATGGAATGGCATAGGCCTCTGTCGACGTCGGCGCATGATCCAATAGCCACCTCGCAACCGCATCCTTGTATCTCGTCAGCCAAAGTTTTACTTTTTGCTTTTCACTGTCACCTACCCTATCTTTACACTGATGTGCAACATCATATCCATTGACTTCGAAGACTTCAGTGGGTGATTCGCCCTCGAGAGTCAAGTCACTCTGACAAGCCACAGTTTGCCTTAGATAATCCCAGCAATGCATTAAATGACCCAACTCCGCCGTGCTGTTGTCGTTCGAAAGCCTTCCATACATATCCGCGCCGACGAGTAGGCTATTGCCGTAGATCAGCTCCCAAAACGCTTGCCGAAGGATTTTCTACCACACGTTGGGTCAGTGAGGCTGAGATGATCGAAGGTATGGGAAGAAATACTCACCAAGCAGTGATGCTGGTGACCCCATGTCACAATGAAGACCTCATCGTTCGGTCTCTGTGGATCAAATGAGGGGAGGCCTTTAGGTAGACCATGAGTGCGCGGAGAAGTGAGTTGGACCCATCCAGTTGTACCGGGCACTCCGGATTCCCACAACGCATTTGTCTCCTGGCTGACACCTTGTTCCCATGTCTTGTTCTTTAATATCACGACTTCTTCTATATCGACTAGAGGTATGAAATTGTCAGTCAGGGGAGCAGTTAGAAAATAGGGCTACGTACAGTGTGGAATAGCTCGCTTTTGAGATGGGATGAAAGACCTAGCTAGCAAGATAAGATGTTCGCAGAGTACGAGAATAATCAATACGTAAACAGCCTGTTTCCAATGCCGGTATGTCTCTTGTGTCTGGCATGTTTGAGCTTGATCCGTCTCCTCAGCCTTCCGTAGGTCTTCGACATCGGAATGGGTCTGTATCGAAGTGTAACGCTGCTGCGACGGCTTCCAAAGCCATTGTGGTAGAAACCCATCTAATTTCATCCTGAGGCTATGCGATGTGCATAGATTAAGTCATGAGCTTGGTAATGAGGCTGGTTAGGATTGAGCTGGAAGTCGTGAGGGGAAAAGCAGCAACAACATCCACCGGCAAGGGATTTGGGACTGACATGGTAAAACGCTGGAAAGTAGGCTTTTGGACGTTAGCATGAATGTAACGTGGCGCTAGCGTCTCGTCGTGCACTTGTAGAGAACCTCGGAACATCAAAACTCCCGTGCCAGCCTCCACAATGTAACACTAGGCCTTGCTGCGTTTTCGATTGGCATCAGAATACGATACATTGATTTGCTTATCGTCCATTTTCCTCCCTGGGAAATTAGCCTACTTTCGGACTCGGTTTCCGAGCAGTGGGCATTCTGAACCACTTTCCAATGCCTAACGCCCAATTCATAAAATAGTTGTGATAGATATTGGTCTAAGTTATAGGGGCCGCTCGTTCACTTGGTATAAGACCACCATCCAGCGAGACAGATGTCCTACCGGCCAGCGTAAAGCAACTCCGTGAAAGTGTATGTGCTCATTAGCACTTCGCAGTCATATTCTTCTCCATGTTTTCACTTACCACTATACGTCATACCTTGAACTCAGGAGCGGTACCGCGAAGGAAGTGATTGGTCAAGATCCTTGACAGGGTCTGCGTTTAATACTCCGTAAGCTCTGACATTACGATTGCAGCTAACACTACCTTTGCCTGATACTACAGTAATGCTTACAATGCTCTTTCTGAAAGGGGAATCGCGTCTCTACGTACATTTCCTTCCACAGACTTGATGTGCGGCTCGGGACGCGGTTCGGGACGCGGTTCGGAACGCGGCACTGTAGTGTCATGTAGTGACATTCCTGAATTGCAGATCCTACTCAGAACGGTATTCCTAAGGTCGGACTGAGTCGTTCGCTGTAAAGCAATGATCTGTGCGGTGGCCACGTGGATGGCGCACGGTTTAAGTTGAACTAGCGCTAGCAACCAACAGCCGAGTGATCGACATGTAAAGAGTAATGCCCATCCTTCGGATGGAGATATCTCAAGTTCTCTCCATACGAAACCTAGGAGATTGTATTCCTACCCAGGAACAGTGTGGCGACATGCAGTCATTGGCTATCTGATTAAGGTTGACTAGCGGTGGCATCGTCAGGTGGCAGTAGTTTGAGAGGGAGTACCGGCTTTGACGCTCCACCACAACGGAGGCATCCGCTTAGGGATGGATAATCTGAGTTCTATGTAGGGTTTCCCATCCTGCTCAAATCCCTCCTCCTTACTCGTCCCCACGTCATTGACCAGCAAATCCGTTCATGAAACCTTCCTCTCCAGGACTAGTACCAGAAACATGGCCATTTTAGCACTTTGCCGAAGTCATGTAACTCGTCCGAACGCGGAGTTAAGTGTTGCTCTACATGGTTCAACTGAATCGTTCACATCCTCCTATAAAACCACTCGCCTCAAATTTGAACTATCCATCCACCATCCATCTGCTTAACAGTCTCACTCATCTTTACCTCAATCTTCCAACTTCAAAATCCATACAAACTCCATCACCAGCTATGAAGGCCACTCTCTTCACCAGCGTCCTCGCGATCCTCTCTTTTAGCGTCATCGCCACGCCGACGAGCCCAAAGATTGATCTTACTCGCCGGGACGACGGACCCTGCCACTGGGTGTGCGCTGCTCTTCCCGGACTCGGTGGCGTTACGCAATGCACTTGTGTCATTGACGGCGGAGAGTCCACGAGTTGCTGCGACAGCGATTGCCTCCACACATGCTAAGGTATGTATATCTTCTTCCAGAAGGTGATTTCGGGAGCTATGAAAAAAAGGGAGTACTAATTTGTGTTTGCAGGATTTGGCCATAAAGAGTGCGGAAAGGTAACGGGAAATATGCGAGGGCTCGATTGGGGCTTGTTGGGAGGAGAAGTCTTGTCGGCAAATGTTCGAGAGGATTACTTGGATCAGGACGAAGATCAGCTCTAGCTCCTGTATAGGCTTGTCAAGTATTGAAATCCATATTCGAGCTTATAGTCGATAACTGTGTTCTCCCTTTGGTGCTATGCGAGTCGCAAACCATGTGGATTCGCCGGATAACCTACTACTATTCGGAATACAAATCCACATATAAGGAGAGGCTTGGAAGCGCGTGTTCAGTCAAAGACGTGTGCGAGCTGTACCTGCATTATGTTTGGAGGGTGGCGTACGAGAGCCCGGGTCTAAATAGCTGAATTTGCGAACAGTAGAAGAGACGGAAGCATATTGCAGTATACACATTCTAGACGAGATAGAACGATCCTAAGACTCTCCACCAAAGGACGCGATCCAATTAGAGACCATGATAGCGGTCCAATATTTATCCACAGTCTCGCACCTCCAAACAGACGTAGACAAGACAGTACACGTCCTCAGGTTAGCGGACAAAAGTCACGGGTTCGGAAGTTCGGGGCCACCTCATTTTTCCCTGTCCTTGTCTAAATATCTCCTGGACTGATGCACTCGCCTTCTTCGACCTTAATTCTCGTCGTGCCCGCTAAGAGGGCGGTATCTATTTACATCTAGATAAATTACGATATAATATAAATAAGTATACTGAAGTAATCTAGCTAGGCGCAGCTATGCAAAAGATCGTTGCTTAGGAGGCAGTATAGAGGTGCAGATGGGTGGTGTATCCTATTAAGTATACCCTAAATATTGTACTTGACGAATATTAGTTTTGTACCCACCGAATACCGGCCACCTTGATGTTACTAAATGCGCTCCTAGGGTACTTTCCGCTCATTGTTCCGCACCGAATCAATCATCCTTCTTTTTATCGTAGTTAGCATCTGGCTTTGTGTCATCAAACATGAGGCTCGTGGCCCTTCTCCCAGTCCTGACCAGCGCCAGTCTCGACTCTAGAACGGTACTCTCCCTCAACCGCCGGCAGCAATCCAAAATCAAGCCCATTACACTGACTAAATTCGGTGTCACGTTCGAGGCCGAGGTCCAGGTCAATAACCGGACATTTTTTCTTATCTCAGATACGGACAGCAGCGATCTCTGGGTTCCAGTAGCCGATTTCCAATGCGTCAACTCTACAAGCGGGCAGGATGTTTCACAAGAAGAGTGCCAGTTTGGCGGTACGTATCAAGTACCGAACTCAACCGAGTATGTCGCCAACCAAACTCTTGGTGTCCAATACGGCACGGGGCTAGCGCTAGGCAAAGTCGCGTATGCTGATGTCACGTTGAACGGCGTCAGTATCAAACACTAGAAGGTTGGCCTCGTCGATCGCACCGACGACCTGGGCGACGGAATCGGTAGCGGCGTCCTCGGCTTGGGCTTCCCTGCTCTAACATCAGCGCACCCTGGCACAGAACTCGATAACAACACGTTGCCCGTGAATAGGGTCCCATACGACCCAGTATCTGTCAGCATGTATAAGCAGGGGCTCGTTGAGTCATGGTACAGTTTTGCCATCGAGAGACCACCAAAGAATGCGACGAGTGGCCCTGGAGGGTGGCTCGGTTTGGGCGAGATGCCTCCAGTTGCCCATCCCGACGACTGGGCTATAAAGCCTATCGAGGTCACAGATGGCCTACCGGACGAACTAACCGGCTGGAAGCGCCAAATCACCCCCATGACCTTGAGCGTGGACGGCGTCACCTGGGGAAATCCATCGAGCAACTCCTCTGTTACAAACTCTACTACATTTCAAGCTGTAGTCGACACTGGAACCCTATAAACCTGTTTCCCACCGCCATTGCTGAGTCGATCAACAATGCCTTCAACCCCGTTGGCGTTTTCGATGATGAGTCGCAAGTATACATCGTCGACTGCAACGCTACAACTCCAAAGCTCGGCATTGTTTTGGACCAACACACCTTCTGGCACCAGCCGGGAGACCTCATTCTTCGCGATCTCAGTGGGTCCTGTTACTCCAGCGTTGGTCGGACTGGCGAAAGCAGCGGCCTCGACTTGAATTTTCTAGGAGACGCTTTTCTGAGGAACGTCATATCGGTGTATGATCTTGGCAAAGAAGAAATGCGTTTCGCGGCCAGAGTGGATGCTAGCGCGACGCCACTACCGCCTTTTACTAGTTCAGCTGGTTCCTTTGGCGTCTCGAGTGGGCGATGGCTGATTGGGCTGGCTTGGGCCATGCCCCTTTGGTCATGTTGTTACGCCAAATCTTGTGAGACTATGTGACCGTTGATCATGTTGTCGGCTTAGTGAACTTGGCCATCTTATCCATACCACCAGTTACACTATCAAGTTCAAGCGCAAACATCTTCTCGAGCGATATATTACCAATTTCTTCAACGCCATATCCCTCGGATCGTACTTCCTTTTGTTGTCTTGCCATCTTAAATTGATGAATGATCGTCGCCATGCTCCCGGCATCGTATAAACCCTCCCGTCTCTGTGAATTGGCGAGTAGCTCGGTGGCTCGGTTGCATACATGCTCGTCAGAACATTTCATCGCCAGCGTGAACAGCGGAGCTATCACACCAGTCTCGGAAGAGAACTTGCGGCGCGGACCTTTGGCTATCTCGGCTACCCCGTTTTCTTTTGCGGTAGACTCAAGCATGTTACTAGCCAGGCTCAGAACCTCCTCAGCACGTAGATTTGGCGACGCTCCAAACACACTCTCGTCGGTGGGATAGTCCGCCTCAAGAAGCATGCACGACACCTGCCAATGTATGAGCAAGGTCTGGGTGCCACATGCCATTTGGTCGCTTTGGCCTGTCTGATTTTTAAGATTGTCAAATTTCGTCATCCACCTATCGAACCACTTCGTGAGACAACCTTTCTCTTCCAAAATCGGCGCAAGTGTTGCCTCTCCTGTATGGGACTTGTAAGGCATATTCTTGGTAAGAAAGTGGAAGAGCCAGTTTTGCAATTTAACAAGCGCTTGGTAAGCATCGTCGAACCGGGTGAAGCCATCTGTGCAGAGTAAGTCGGACATTCCCGTCTCACGCTCCTCCTCGGTCGTCAACACTAAAAAGGGTATACGCTCATCGTGGAACAAAGTAGCTTGTAGGTCCAACACATCGAACACGCGTGACAAGGCATATAGATCGTCACTCTCCCTATGTTTTTGATCGCGCTGGTAGGTTGCAAGTAAACCTAGTCCACTTTGTAGGTGATGCATGGCAGCCTCGCTGTTACCAAGTGCGGCCTCGAAGCAATAAAATAGAATGCAACAAGCAAGTGCTGTCCTGGTTCTCTCGTGAGATGGCTGTTCAATACTTTTCCGAAGCGCGCGAAGTGCCTTGCCGTACTGCGTGAGAGTTTCGCCTCTAGCGATTCCGTTTCCTGCTGTAGCCATAGTAATATAGTCGAGATGGAGCGAACTGAGTGAAATGAGGGCCTGTCGCACAGCAGACTCGCGGTGGCTCTCCTGAAGGATCGTCCTGGTCCAAAAGTCGTTGTTCAAATAACCGGCCAGTTCAAAGGATCCTTGCACACAGAAGTAATGAAGTAATTGGCGATCTCTCTGGGATCCTGGAATGCTGAATGGAATGGAATAGCTGGCGATAGAAAGCGTCGATCCTAGTAAATCTTTGGTGGCTTTCTTTTTGTTGCTTGCTGAAGACTTCAGGTTGCGTTGGCTTGTTGCGTAGCCATCGCACTTCCACCCAGCTTGATTACATTTGAGGCATGACGGCTGTGATTCATCGCACTTAATGTGTCTTTTTCTATCGTCTTATTAGCGCATGCTGCATGTATAGCCAGCGTTGGCATGCTAAATCGTGAGCCTTACCGGCAAGTTTGACATCCAGTCCGCACTCTCGGAGTGCTAGACCTGGCTTTTTTACCTGTAGCAGGCTTATCCATAACCGCTACTATGGTATGACTTTGAAAGACGTAGCTAATCAAGCAGCCGACTGTGTTGTTGTTCGGTATTGCAAATCAGCTGTACCGGCCCTGTGAAAACCATCATCGAGACTTATTGCGTATTGCACACATTTCTAAAACTTGCAACCCGGTTATGCGAGACGTGAAGAGTTGGTCAAGATACGAAGGCGCGTGCCCAGACCCATCGGGCCCTTGATTGACCAAAGTCACTTCGCTCACGTGCTATGTGACCACTCACGTGCTACTACTGCCTCGCTATCGAACAGGAACTACAATTTATAGCCACGCGCCGATAGTGATTATATTCATAGCGAAATCTGTTGGGGTATCGAACAATCGTGACGAAGCATGCATGACTCAGAATGCCTGATGAAGTATGTTATTCAGATGCGCCTTGAGTGTCATCTGGTAGAAGAAGAAGAGGAAGAAGATCTCATATATAAATCGTAGCTAAGTCTGTTTCTCTACAATCAGCAATAGTAATTCAAAGTCCTAGGCGTATGAAACAATGATCTGGTATGTAGTAGGATAGGCCTTGGGTTGAACACTTCACAATAATCGTGTTGTGAGCTGCAGTCATGAGCACAGCTTATCGTGACTGCATAGGATCACGATCCTTCCCAACCGGCCGGAGGTCAGCGGAGAAACGAGCTCAGCGATCTGACACCGAGACATTTAAGGTTTAGGGGAAGTGAGGAGGTCTGGACGCCACAGGAACAGGGAACGGCGGTTCCCGGAACATGAAAATCCAAAAAGGCAGGATGGGAAAGTGGGTGGCGTGTGAAGAAATCGATAATGGTGATGTCTTACCCCACGATTTGTAAAAAGAACCGGGATCATTGGTAAAGGCTTGCGCGGGTGGTAAATAAGCGAGCGAGTTGTGGAAAGGAGTCGGTAACTGAGCCGACAACTGTGGATTGGTGGAAAATCACCAGGTAGGCGATTCCAGCTCTCGAATTGCAACGTTTGAGGGCATGAGTTTCGGATACGGGAACTCTCGTTCACCCTAGATGTTGTTGATGACTGTCTATTCAGAACACGAAGCTCGCGTAGGGCAAGCGCTGAAGACTGTATCGATGTAGTAGTAGATCGGCCATTTTGCCAAGAAGAATTCGTCGCAGAACATGCGAGGTAATGACTCTGATAAATCGGGGGGAGGTCGTGACGTTCTATCAAATGTTAAATCCAGAATGTGCAAATGTTTAGCACCCTTACAAAAAGGTAGCCAACAACTGCGACCGCAATAATCAGCGGGAGATAGTTGAAGCATTGCTGAACTGTTTCCGAGTACAGCAAGACTGTTGGAGAAGGTGGCTCCTGTTTGACTTTGTCTGTCATCGATCTTCCATTGCCGAGAGCCCATTCGACTCCATTGGTGCCTGTTCTAAACTATGTGACATAATACGAGGAGGAAGATACGTAGCGTGAACATACATACGTGTGGCTCACACATAATGCTCCACCTACACGCCCGTGACGCGGAATTGTTGGCGGGGTGGAACTGTGACATGCAACTCACTGGAGACTTTCTTTCAGCAATACTGGGTCCAACATCCCATGTACCGGCAACGCTCATTTCTATCGGCTATCAGACCGTCCATACATGCGAAAAGAGCATGCGAAAAGGGCAGGATACGACGAGAACCATTTACAGTCTCACGTCCGCGGATATAACCTCTGATTTGACCTCGAAACGGGGAAGGTCGAATAGGTACTCCCTCCCTTCGGCTAAGGTAGCAAACGTGGGGCCGTTGATGGACATGTTGGGTATATTTATCCCGTCGTTAGCGACTGTAGATGCAGAAGTGTGTCGCGGGCACTCGGGCCTGATTTGAAGGGCTACGAATGCTCGCCCCTTCCTATGATACACGTCGTTGCGTGCCTTCAAGCTCAGGACACGGAGAGTCTCTCGGTCTCCGCCTATTAAACTGCTCGCTAGGTCTAGCCTCGATCGTGATCGCATACCTACCGCAGTATGTGTTCGATATTCTCTTGCTGGGTAATGTTGCTTGCGTTACTGGGCAACTGTTGTAAAATCGCGCAAATTCTGTGGGTCGCATCGCTTTAACGTGCTATCCATGCGTTTTGTGAGGGTAATCGAATGTCTATTTTCGCATTTGACATCTGAATGTACCGGTACATCTAACGACGGGCATACTCAGACTTTTCGATTCGTGGGGCTCAAACACCGACAAGCGTGGGATGGTGATAGACAGTTCATCGTCTTCAGGATTCAACACTCCGATCAATTGCCGTGAACGAAGGATTGTTGAGAAGGCGAACTGTCCAAGGTAGTAGCACGGTGAGTAAAATGGAGTCGAAAGCATCTGGATACTTGGCATCCCACGTTGGATAACCTTTCCGGGAAGGCATGCGTGCGACCAGACTGACAAATCCCACATGATCGACTCGATGGCATCGGCTGAGGCTCTAGATGCCGACTCAGGGCCGGTTGCTGCACGGCAGTGTGTGGCGAAGAGAGAATAGGTCAAACGATAACTGCCGCCAGGTATACGTTGCCTCTTTGTGAGAGCTTGGAATAGTAACAAGAGCCGCGACCCCCACGAAGTATCACAGGATCTACGAACTATAGCTTAGACGAAAGTAGTCCCGAAAATATATCCACTCTCGTCGGTCTATGAAACTTACCGGGCCGAAAGCGGAGTTGAACGGTATATGTAACGGTAGCAGATCGGGGATGTCCGCTGTCGCCTAGGACGTCGACAGTTCTCATGGGAGCAACCTTCGAGCCTGTCGTCGCTCAACATCCTATGGACAACTTCATAATATGGGCGTAGTAGTCTGATCGTATGGTATGACGCGTGTATGACCAAGGTGTCTTGACGAGAATGAGCAGAAGTGCCGATGCGGTCATAGGTAAGCATGTCCTTGCAAAGTCGGTCGAAGAGGCCGCGACTTCTGACTCCAAACGAATGCATATGCCCCGCATACTGTGAGATGACCCCTCTTTTCTCCCCTGTTCATCTTGACGCTATTCCCGGTATCACATGTAGCGTGTATATTGGGCCCAGTGTCTAGATTGCAACACAGCCCGCCCACGAAAGAATATTGTTCTAACCTTCATCGATCACTTTGCTCTTTTGACTCTGAAGTATGTGCCTCAAGGCTTACGAGGGAATGTGAAACATGATTCTACCCACAAGTACTGTGGTTTCGTCCCTAGATGTTACTTGCTTACAGAACGAACCCCTGCCCACAATGTGGGTGGTACTTTCGAGTTAACGGTCACCTGGCTGAGGCGCAGATCAAATTTACCACGTCTTGTCGTACACACCTGCTGCAAGATGAGCGGAAAGGTTGAACTCTCTACTCCCTTGGGCAGCATCCGTGGCGGCAGTCCATGTATTGCGTGCATATCCAGGGCCTCAATGCATGAAAGACGACCGACCACGGCAACCGATCGCAAGAAAGACTGGGCGTCATGCAAGTCAGAAGTCTTGCAGCGGCAGGTTGAGGCATGCGGTCAGTGTTTGAACGTGGTAAGAAAGCGGGGGAACGCCTCTTTCGGATCGCCAAATTGTGGGGTAATAGCGTCGTCGTGTTGGCATGCACGTTCGGCCTAGGTTCGGTTCTCGCTTGGTGCGAGGCTGTGTGCATGTCCTGATGAACATGCGCTACACATGTTCTGCACTGCAAGATGCATTCAGGATGTGTATCCATGGTTATCATTACGAGAGTACCGCATAAGGCTTGCAGCACTCAGGGGTGAAAATTTTCCCCTCCTCGTGCCGCCGTGAGTCTGGAAGTGCGCATCGCCTGAGGAGTAGTTTGCGTTAATACGGCATTCGGAATCCGTCGGCCAAGGAAAATCTCAAGTAAGAAGAACCAAGTGTCTCGTAATACCTTTGTAAGGTCGTGGGAATAAACCGTCTCTCATCTGTGGACTGCGATTTTCCTCCTCGAAGCGAGCTGCGCCGGTAGTTGGCGTGGGGTAAAGGAGACAAAGATCCACCGAGGATCAGGTACCATGAACGAGGCGGCTCAAACACCCCATCCTCGTGTTTGAGCCTGACCTTTGGAAACAAAAGCAATGTGAAAACCAACCCTCTGGATCCCAAGTCTGCCCGTAAGTGCCGAAGACTCTTCGGCACATTCCCACGATGTATCGATGTATCTATGCACTTTTGTAATGACCTTCTATTTCGGCGTTGGTCTCGACAAGTAAGCCTTGCTTCTAGTACACAGTACAGCAGTCAGGCGGGCAGATAAGAGAGTCTCGACAGGTACGTCTGGGCCAGATAACGACAAAGCGGCCAGGTAGACCCGCACAGAAAGGGGTCGCCTTCTCCAGAGTCATGAAGACATGATGTCGGGGAACTCCAGGCTTGAGATGCGCTGTGGCCGGAAAGCGCCACCAAGTGTGATGGGCGTGGGGGCGACCACGAAAAGCGATTGGCGTCGTCATGCTGGTATCATTTTCTGAACGATGAGGCACTTTCCTGAACCTATTGTTGTTTGTTCCCCCAGAACAGCGGACTTGCCATGGCCGAATTTCGTGATTGCTGTTGCGCTGATGCTGCATGATCTTGTGACGAACTTCTGCTACTCGACGTCTGCCACGTCTTGCATCGTTGTTGCTGAAATCCGTTATTTCTGTTACTCTTTGCATTGCTCTACTGCAAGTCCTCAGTGGTCGCCGAGCGTAAACGGCCGCAGCGACTCAGCGACTGGGACCACGATGGGCGTCGGACTGGCCAGGGTATGTGAGCGATATCAGATGATGTGAAGAGGCGGCGCGCTGGGCCCCTCAATTCACGCCGGCTACCACCCTGCCCCCACCCCACACTAAAGCTCCCCCGAACGGTAGCCATCAACGCTCATTTCGAGTCCGCCAACCCTCCGCATGGTGCCAGCTGTGGCGACGATCGACCTATCACCGTTCCGCCAGCGCTTCCAAAGATCGTCACAAGGCGCGACCCCCTGGTCTTCACCTCCGGCCAAGATCCGATACCCACAGCCTCCTCATACCCTGGCAGCTTGCTGCAACGTGAGCGAAAAAGCAAGCGCCACTTCAATCAGTAATGCGCGTCTCGTTTATTGGCCGCATAATGGTCAGCTAGCTAAGCGCAAAGAGCTGTGCCTGACATCGGCTACGTGCAGAGCAGCGCCTCGAGCAGGCCGTGGAAGTCACCGCCTCTTTGGTCGTCACCGCGATGCCTGTCCATCCCTCACGGATGCACTTTTGTGCACCATGTTTTGCCCGCCGTCCCTAGCACTCCTGGCGAAGCCGTCAGCTGGACCCCCACACTCATCAATGGCTTGTCCATGGTAGTAGCGCTTTTCCGGCGTTTGAATTATTTAAGTACCTGTACTATCCTCGGGAGGTGACCACAATCGACCATCCATTGACGTATTCGTTTCGTTCGTCGTTCCAGCGTTCCGCTTTTCTTTGTCAAAAGTCCCCGCTTCTGTCTGCGAGCCTTTGTTAGTATAAAAGCCAACTAGATAACCTCTTCAAAAACCTTTCTACCATGTCACCACATCACGACGCACCTTCTCCGGCCAGCAGCTTCACCCAATCTTCCGGCTTCCACCAGGCTGTCCAATCAATCTATACCATGGATCGCTACAACGACTTTGAAACCAGCTCCATTGAGTCCGGGGATGTGGGCCTCCGACGGTCGCTGGTACCGGGTATCTACGTGCCAACAGTTGCATTCTTCGAGCCGTCTTCAGACAACGTAGACGTTGAGACAACTGCCAATCACGCTATTCGTCTCGCCAAAGCAGGTGTTGCCGGTATCACTACTCAGGGATCCAATGGCGAGGCTGTTCACCTGTCCCACAAAGAGCGCAACCTTGTCACCAGCACCACTCGCAAAGCGCTGGACGATGCCGGTTTCGGCTACATGCCCGTAATCGTTGGGTGCGGAGCTCAGTCAACCCGAGAATGTATCGAGCTTTGCGAAGAAGCAGCCTCCGCTGGCGGAGACTACGCTTTGGTCCTTCCCCCTGCGTACTATCAAGGCCTGTTCTCCAAGGACACAGTGAAGGACTTCTTCCGAGATGTAGCCACGGCATCTCCAATCCCGATACTTATCTACAACTATCCCGGGGCAGTCTCAGGCATGGATATCAATTCAGACACTATCATCGAGTTGTCCCAGCACCCCAATATTGTGGGTTGCAAATTGACCTGTGGAAACACCGGCAAACTCAACCGCATCGCGGCAGCCACTCGAGCGGCAACTGTTTCTGATCCAGGATCTGGTTTCATGTGCATGGGTGGCTCAGTCGACTTCACTCTGCAAACGCTCGTCGGAGGCGGATCTGGCGTCATTGGCGGCATGGCCAACATTGCGCCAAAGGCCTGCGTAAAGGTTGTAGAGCTTTTCGAGTCTGGTCACATTGCGGAGGCTCGCAAGCTCCAAGCCATCGTAGCCCGCGGCGACTGGGCTGCCATCCAAGGTGGCATCATTGGCACCAAAGCGGGCCTCATGTCGCACTTCGGCTATGGAGGCTATGCTCGTAAGCCTCTTCCTAGGCCATCCAAGGAAGACGTCCACAGGTGGCGTGACGCTTTCGAGGAGGTTGTCAAGGTCGAGAAGTCTCTATGAGCGCATGGACACTATTTGTGTCATCATCCGCTTCGCAAAATACCCTGCGTAAACTCTCCTGTCCCGGTTGTCATCCGGCCGTCACGATCGCCTGTGCGTCTCAAGCGGTGAACATGCCCTATTTCGAGACATCATTCAGCATTCTGTCGGCGTTGAGCGCTTGCACATACGCCCAGTGGGGTTCCAATGATTTGGGTGTTCCGGTTCGCAAACTGTTCAAGGGCGTTATCTGTCACCATGGGTGTGGGAAAAGCAATTCTCGCACCTCTGCTTTGGGGGCTCTCGAGCCGCCTTTCTTTCCTCCGATTTTCGGAACGTTAAGCCTCGCACCTCATGTAGATTTTTTTGGCTTGTGCATAGCAACTGGTGGGCGGATTTTTGATTTAGCATTTCTCACTTCCATAGAGCATTTCTCTTTGGACACAATCGCGAGACAGTCATCGTTTCGCATTCAGCATTTCCAAGCGTCAATACACAATCTTGAAATCGAGACATGTCTCCGTGATTCCGTAGCAAATCCCACGATATTCCACGCGCGAGGCATGATCAGCTTGAACCTCGTACTGTTGAGGCTTGAAGATCTCTCGAATACGAAGTGACCTATGCGACCAGCGGTGTGATGAGTACTCGAAACTGGGTTTACCAACATTGGGAAATTTGATTCGTCAACCATATAGACCAACCCTTGAGCCATGGTAAGCACGTGCGGCTCGTGCCGATGTGGACTCCAGGGTACGATGGTGACGTCTCTTCCTTGCTCGGGCTGCAGGATCAGTGCCCTGGTGCAGAACCATGCAACTTCCCGCTCTTTGGGCTTGCCGCTTGCATGAGAAGCTTGGGTAGTGGAGCAACCAAGTGAGTGCCTGAAGGTGACTGATGAGCATGATCAAAACGTCCTCTAGAGAGGGACGATTGGCTGTCGGGAAGCCAATACCTGGCTTCTCACTTCTGGATACCCAACCACATAACTGTGTTCTAGTCGTTGACTGCGTGTATGCCGTTCCATTGGGCGCTCGCACGCTTGGAAGCCGGTCAGTACCATGAGCTTGATCCCTTTCCGGCGTTGAAAGATGCGTATGCGTTGCCGTTGCCCTTCACCGCTTGTGCAACTAGTCGGCTGACTCTCGAGATAGAGAATACATCCCACCCAGGGCTGCCACGTTATCGGGAACGCACAGGTCTGTGCATGGGCCAATCGGAGTATATGATTTGCGCGTGACTTCCTCTTTGCTTTTTCACCTTTGCAAAAGTCGTGGGCTCTACGAGACCTGCATACACAGCCGGGCTCTGTAATTCTTGCGTCAGCTCCCGTTGGGCGCAAAAATTCCCAAGAGAACCGTAGACTAGCTTTGAGAACGGCCGGTGATTGAGCTGTTACAGAGACTGTATCTCCGTAAGCGGCCTTCCTCATCCCACGCTCATGCTGACTTGTCCGAGCTGTAGTGGAAGATTTGGAACTCTTCATAGGTGTAGGGCCTTCTGTTGAAAGTTGGCAACGTCAACTCATCCCACGCTTTCCATCAGGCTCGGCACTTGAGGTCTCAGAGCATACACGACCTTGTTGCATCTGCGGCATTTAAGTGAAGAACGTGGCAAAGCTGGCAGCTATGGCTTATGTGATGAGTGGGGTGGTAATGATCACAAAAATATGCGTGAGGGTAGTGGAGCGCGTAAATCATGAAGTTCAGAGTGATAAGAGGTTGTGGAAGATGTCCTTCCGAGGAAGAACAGGAGGAAAGAGCGTTGGGTAGACGCTTGACGCTTTCCCTAACGCAGGCTAGCGAACAGTCACGATCACCAGCAGCCCTGGAGTCACGACCGGCCTTCGCGCCTACACCTGTCCTCCGCGATTGAAGACGATCATCGCTCATCGCTCATATCTCCTAACTCAAGCTCTTGGCCCGCCCTCTATCGGCTTTCGCGGTGAATACTCCCATATTTCAGATTCGCTCCTTCTGTGTCGTCTAACCTTTAGGCTCCGGTGAGACTAGTGTATGTCACATTTACATATGCATATATACTTACAAATCACTGAACGGCCAGATATTGCTGCCTCAGTCATACCAAGTCCATTCTCATTGGTCTCTTCTAGGCAATCATGCTCAATCTGAAGGATTAAGGTTCGTATGCCCGGCTCCTGATGAGGTGGTAGTGTTGCCATATCGTCGCCATTATACATCTACCATCTACAAGAGAAGGCTATGCCGCAAGTTTCCAACCTAGATTCTCAGAGAGAGTCGGTTATCAGACAGGCGGCGAACATTATTGCCATGGTGCGCTAGAGTAATACCAAGACACGCTCCAACGACTCGGCATGCGGATCGACTCTCGACGCCTCGACAGAACGGTCAAAACCCAAACATTCAACCCATCAGCGTAATGAAGTATACAAGCTAAATTGGTGCAATATTTTCTACGAGCTACCTAAACGCTGATGCCATATCCCCGCCTCTGCGCAAAACAATGAATCTGGATAGTACAGCAACAAACGATCGAAATTGCATACTCTCGCCTCTATCAAAGAAGGCGTAAAAACAGACCACGTTCAGCCTCGCTCATCCCCGAACGTCGTTCAGACCTACAACATTGGAGCTAAACTTCTAACGGTATGGAAACTACCCAATCCATCCAAGCTTCACCTTCGTGGCTTAAGCGAAGGATGATCGTGGAGTAGCCTCGCCTAAGTTTGGACTCACATTACCTTTCTGGGATGTGACAGGAAAACTGTGGCTGGCTGTGAGGCTCTTTTCGCGATGGTCTCAAGCCTCTGTCCCCTGATGTTCACTCGTCCGTGTCTTGGTACTTGAGTATAACACGATGCGCCTCCCAATTTCTCACAGTTTGTTGCTTTTTCCTCACGTATTCCGTGGATACCTCGCCCATTGTTGTACTTTTGGGGCCTCTGGATAGATTGCACCGCAAGATGCATTCGTTCACTTGGTTGGTAGTTGCTTTGGCGCCTCTAGCTGCCGCACAGCGAGTTAGCACGTCTGCGCGGTGTGGGAATGGCTTTGGCCTTACCTGCCAAGGCAGCAAATTCGGTAATTGTTGCAGCCAGTACTCGTGTATGTGTAGCAGCCTATGAGACGCAAACTCCTTTTAACATGTTTCTCCAGATTGTGGCTCAACAGATGCATACTGTGGATCTGGTTGTCAACAGGGCTATGGAACTTGTTCAGGTATGAGATCAACTCGTAGTGTATACTCTTGCACAGCACTGACCTGGCGAAATCCAGGCATCGTGTCATCCTTAGTGAGGCTGGTCTCAACGAGAACTTCCTCTTCCACGCTGAAGTCCTCGACTCAAACATCATCAGTTGCGCCTTCGTCGACTTTAAAGGTTACCACAAACGCTCGATGTGGAAAAGAGGGCAACGGACAGACGTGCTTGGGCTCAAGCTGGGGTAATTGTTGCAGCCAGTACAGCTATGTAAGATCCGTCATCGTGGAAGCTCAGAACCCTTTGGCTTACTGTAATAGTGTGGAAGCAACACCAATTATTGCGGGACTGGCTGCCAATCAGGTTTTGGGCAATGCAACTCGGTTTCGTCTTCGTCGATCAAGCCTTCGAGTTCGACAAGTGCTCGTGCAAGCTCGTCTTCAAGCAGCTCTAGGACCGCATCAAGCAGTAGCACACTCTCATCGTCTAGCTCAGTGGTCTCGAGAAGCAGCAGCGCAAGCCCATCCTCCACTTCGCAGGTCTTGTCAAGTAATAGCGCAAGTTCCTCGTCTTCTCTATCTTCGGCGGCTTCATCCCTTTCTGCAGCGTCTTCATCTTCGGAATCCTCCTCTGCAATACCATCCTCGGCGGACTCTTCTTCGGTAGCGTCTTCTTCGATGATTTCTTCGTTCTCATCCACCCAAGCTTCATCGACCCAATCCTCAGAGACTCCGACTTCATCGGCGTCGTCTACGTCGAGCGCATCGCCATCTGCAACACCAAGTTCGGACCCAAGCCCAAGCCAAAGTCCAACACCATCGTCTTCCACACCAAGCGCCTCGGTACCCGCATGCATCCAGCCAACCAATTACGTCCAAAACGGACAGTTCCAATCAACGCTAACAGACTGGACTCAGTCAATCTTTGATAAAGCTACATCGAAGGGTGTTAATGGTGGTGGAGGCCACGGAGACGGTCCTTGGTACTTGTGGCAGTACAACACGGCCAACCCTGGTAGTGGAAGTGGTCCCGTCCAGTTGCAGCAGGATGTGGCTATCCCTGATGGCACAGTGATCCAATGCTCAGCCTGGGGCAGGTCATACCGAGCTACAAGAGATGGAACCTCCTGGACTATGACCATTGATGGGGTACCTTGCGCGCAGGGTGCGGTATCTAGTAGTACGGACTGGTATTACTTCTCGGGGGCTTCAGTAACGCTTACCGGGGACTCGCACAGTCTTATTATCTCCATGGATATTGTGATTCCGACTCAGTCTGATACCATAGCGACGGGATTGGACAATATTAGTATCACTTCCGTGGGACCTGATGTGTGTGTCATTACTGAAACTCCTTGAGCCTGTGGGCACTCTTGCACTGCCCGCATCTCTTCGGCACAGGAAGTGGGTGCAATGAGAGCTTGGATGGGCCACTTTTATGGTCACACAGACAACAACGGAATGACTATTTAGCTTCAGACATAGAGCATCGATACTATTCACAAAAGTTCGAGCGTTCTAGAAACATGAAGTGAACACGGATGTCTTAACCAAGGTCGTGTGGCACCGGCCATTGTTATCTTCACCAAAAGTATGGCAAGCACACATACTCCCCAGGCTCGTCTTTTCATGAATGTTTGTTTGATTGGATGAATGTGCCTCCGTGCGGGTGTCGGAGCATGGTCCACGACAAAGATGGTACATGGTTCACTATTGACAAAAGCTCATAAAAGCCCCTCTTGCGTCAGTTTCCCCGCGCAGAAAATAAGTGCAGCTCTAGATATAAGCCCTGGCTTTGAGGCACGATTCGGTGGCTACTCGGTGATAATTCACGTTGAGAAAAAGGGTAGCTTGCACCAGTGGGGTGATTATTGACGTTACGACAAAAGGAGCACACCCAAGAGGGGTGAGGTTCAGTGACCTTATCCAGTTTGGAAAGGTCTGGAGTCAATCAGGGGATGCGTAGAGGGCGAGATACCGATAGAATTGCTTTTGGCAGCAAGTGGAGAGCTGAAGAATGTGTGTATGCGAAATTTCAATATGAGGCGCTCGTCTGAAAACGGCATGGTTCGCTGTAGATACCTCTGGCTCCAGCTGCCCAGGTGCGCATGGGCCCTGACGCAATCGGGCGAGCGCCACCCGCTTGTATCAACTCACGGTTCGCGACGTGCGACTCTCAGTAATCGCTTTTCTCTTCAACCACCGCTCACACCCCTCAACTGAAGTCGCACCGCTGGGTTCCTGCTCAACCGCGTTGGCTCAGATAAACAGCGGCCTAGAGGCCACGAGCAGTTCCTCCCGCGCAACTGAAGAAACGAGGAGTGCGCCTTCCCGCCCTCCGAAATCGCAAACATGGGGCTCTCCAAGTCGACGCGGATTATGATACTGCTGGCGATTGATACGGCCTTCTTCTTCCTGGAGCTGATCGTCGGATATGCGGTGCATTCGCTGGCTCTCGTTGCCGATTCGTTCCATATGGTAAGTTTGGCTTTGTCACATGTTGAGAGTCATGACTGACCATGAACACAGCTGAACGACGTGATATCCCTACTCGTTGGACTGTGGGCAGTCAAGGTTGCAAGTCAAAAGACGAATTCGAAAACATACACATACGGAGTGAGTGGGCTTCTGGGTGATACCATGAACATGTACTGACAGCGAATAGTGGCAACGTGCGGAAACACTAGGAGCCCTCATCAACGGCGTTTTCCTTGTCGCCCTGTGTCTGTCCATCTTCCTTGAAGCGATCCAGCGATTCGTCGAGCCGCAAGAAGTTTCGCACCCTAAGCTCGTCCTCATTGTCGGCTCATTCGGTCTCGCCTCGAACATCGTCGGTCTTTTTCTCTTCCACGACCACGGACATAGCCATGGTGGGGGACACGATGAGCATTCAGCAGCGGAGGAGGGACATGCACACGGTATTGATGCGCACGATCACGCTGTTGCAGATGAGAGGGGTAATATCGCGGACGTGCTGCCTCAGAACAGGATCGGCTTCCCGTCCACAGTGACGCAAACACCGCAGAAATCTGGCGAGGTACCCCGTACCCCTCAGGCAGAGAGGGTACGACGTTCCTCTGCATCTGGAAAGAAGGCCAAGCGCCATACTCGATCGCAGTCGCGGAACTACTCCACATTGGACGAAATTTACGTGCACCCATCATCGTTCAGGAACAGCATTATCGAGTCTTCACGGATGCGCGACAACGACGAAGCAGACGACGAAGAGGAGGATGCGATAGTTGAGGACGAGGAGCCCACGGAGCGATCTTCGTTGTTGGCCAAGCCTAAGAGTCATGGCTCACACGATCACTCAAATGGCACCCCGAATAAGAAGGATCACCACAAAGATCACAAGCACAACCATCCTAAAGAGGCATCCGGCGGTGGTGGTCATGGCCACTCGCACGATTTGAATATGCGTGGTGTTTTCCTCCATGTCATGGGCGATGCTCTGGGCAACATTGGTGTCATTGGAACCGCGCTGTTCATCTGGCTTACGGACTTCTCGTGGAGGTTCTACGCGGATCCTGCTGTCTCCCTCGTCATAACCGTTATTATCCTTCTCTCCGCCATCCCTCTTTGCAAGGCCGCATCGCGCATCTTGCTCCAAGCTGTTCCTGAGAACCTTTCCATCGACGATATCACAGACGACATCACTGACCTTGATGGCATTGTGTCTTGCCACCACCTACACGTCTGGCAACTGTCCGATACTAAGCTCATTGCATCCCTGCATGTCCAAGTTGACTTCGATTTCAAGGGCGAAGGCTCAGCACGCTACATGGATCTGGCCCGTCAAATTCGACAGTGCCTCCACGAGTATGGTATCCATTCATCTACTATCCAGCCTGAGTTCTGCCTCGACGCCAGCCACGATCATTCCGCCGCTGGGTCAGACGAGAGCGGCCACGAGGATGCTGGCAGCAACAGCAAGAACCCAAGCGTCAAGGGTGGCCCTGATGCCTGTCTTCTGGAATGTCCCGACAGCTGTGGTAATGCAAAGCAATGCTGCGAACCGGGCAATAAGAATTGCAAGGGCAGCAACAACGGCGCATCGTCGTAATCTTCTGCGCTGAAGACTTTTCCTTATCTGTACATGTTGTTCCGTCATCTGTATTATATCTAGGATTTCCTACCACAGTACCCTATTGCACGTATCGGCGCGCAGGCTTTCATTTCTTTTGTGCGGTGTGGTTTCCTGTCATGGAAAGTAGCTAAAACCCCAAGCGGGCGTAGAAGACGTGTAGTCGTAATGTATGCATTTACTACAATGTGACAGACTTGTGAGGTGAATAGGGTACCCAGGCAGGTCTCAAGTGCAAGTCTCAACCGTACGAAGGAGCTCGTATCGCTGAGTATTGGCTCCTTCCCCACTGCTATGATAGCGTTCGAAACCTCGAAACCCATAATTGGAACGTGGACAAGGAGCATGGCCAGTACTAACTCTTCAGACTAAGCAATAGACAAGGATGCAGGATAACAACGTTTTAGCGAGGTGTTGTAGGTCCGGGAGTGATTGTACACTTGCGAACGAGCACAAGAAGGCGCGGAAGAAATATCAAGCGCAGGTGAATAGTATGAAGAGGAAATATAAAAGTGATAATATTCAAATAAGACTTGCAAATCTGTTGAATCCCTGCAAATTCTGTTGGATCCTACTGTGGTGAAATGTGGATTCTCTTAGGCTTGACCCTGTTAGGCTTGACACGCACATGTACCGACACCTTGGGATCCAATATGTAGGCCAAACATGGTGTGTGCCGTGTGATAAAGTCTTAGCGTAGAGTACTTCTCAGAACGTGTTACTGCATGGCCAACTACTCAGCACAACCTGTAGGTGTACACAGTACAACTAGGTATGGGTTGCCTAAGCATCGGCTCGCATTCCTGATCGAAGCTTAAGTACGAAAATGAGAAATTCAAGATCGCTTATTGGAGGAAAATCCACACAGATGAAGGCAGAAAAGGCCCCCCAAGCTCATTCGGTTGATATCAGTCAACGTCGATACTACTACTTCCGGAGCAGTAGCGAGTCTTACCAACGAATTGCACATGGATTCGTAGTTTTGTTCGTATCCTTATCTCCCCAGATGCCACCAGCAATGTCACAGGAGTACCCTGTGCTGCCGCTGTGGAGCCTGAGTGGGCCAAGGGGACAATGAACGAGCTGTGGCGAGCCGCGAGGGGCGGTTCCATATCTGCGGTTCTGGTGCAGCGAACACAAAACCTTCTAGAAGCCTGGGGTGTGTGAAGGCGTCGGGATTAGGCCGGGGATAGGCTGACACAGCGTTCTATCGCTCCTTCCGCAATGTTTATTTTGCGCCTTCCACCTTCCACTCTTGGCTTGGCATCATATTGACGCGTTTCCAAAGGATGCGATCTAAAGTCGAATGTGATAAACTTCAGCGGGGCGCCTGTCCATCATTACTCGCCTAACGACTCTCCTCACCTTCCAACGACCCAAAGCCGATGAAGAGCGCACGACGGATGTCAGCTCATGAGAGGGCGTATCCAGCTTAGGAAAGTGCACTCGGATGGCAATTTACGTGGCGGAGGAGAACCGAGTAGCGAGCGCATCTACGCGTACCACAGGTGCATCTCACACAAGCACAGACGATCACTCGCCTCTATCATTTGCGGCACCACCCTCTAGGCCAATAGCAACACCTCTGTATCATCAGACAATCGCAGCGGGGGTCAGGCCACGGTCATGTGTGTCAGCACATGGAGACGTTCCTGGTCAAGCCAATTCGGGCCAAGAAGGCGAGATGACATCCAGCGATGAACTCCACAGCGGGCGAGATATTGGCTGTCCGTTGTTTGATGAGAAACTGCATCGGTTGCCTCCGAAGCCGACGTTCTTGCGAATGCTACCGAGGCTCCTCTGGTAGACGCCCGGAGTGGGTTCGGCCAGGCAAATTTTCAACACCAAAGCGACCTGGACACGTTCTTTTTCTCTTGGACATCGCTTCAAGTAGGATTCCGAACTGTTCCCTATCGCACCTCCATGGCACACATCACGTCACGATTCACGAAATAATATAGGATCAGCAAGTTGCATGCATGTTGGATATGCGAGTCTGGGGTCGGCTTTACCGAGCCCGTATGTTATCTCACGAGTCAGACGCTGCTCCGGATCAACTCACAGCTGTAGCCAATAGGAGCGTTTAGCTGACTATCACGTGGCCCTCCCAGCTGTGGTTTTGCGCAGCGTCTAAGGAAAACTTGCCCAAATTTTGGTAGTACTTAGATTTTCGAGGTGTTTTAGGCCACCTTTACGGGGCTGCATCTCCACGAAAGTTGCAGCTATAATATTAAGAACACCTAATTATTATATAACTATTAGGTTTTTTCTAATTTTTTACAAATTTCTAGCTATTTATAGTATTATAAAATGTGTAAAGTACATATCACTAAACTACGTATTTTTCAGCTATTTTCCTTACTTTTTAAGCGTAAAAGTGCCTCCACGCGACGTGAAAATGCCTATACGCGACGCTGTACTTGTCACCTTCTACTACGTTGTAAATAGCTTAAAATTTGGCAATAAGTAGAAAAAAACTAGATACATCTTTTCTACCCAGCACGGATCTTGTGGCTGTAACGTGCGTTAAGATACGGCTTTATAAAGGTAGCTAAATTCACGTTTTTTAACGTTTTTAACGTTCAAAAATCCAAGCACCACCAAAATTTGGGCAAGTCTTCCTTAGACGCTCGCGGAGCTCGCTTGGCTTGGCGCCTGCTCCGAAACGAGCGGCTGATTAATGAGATAACCCGTATGAGCCTACCAGTAACCACCAAAGGCAAAGCCCGGCACTTTGTCACAACGAGTTAGCGTACGAACCACACCTTCTCGAAAACATGGACGTAAGATCGCCATATTAAATCGCTACATTAGGCAGGTGGTCAGAAGATGCTCAAAACGTCAACGAATCGGCTGAATCGCGTAACTGTGCCGGAGAGGCGATGGCGCAGCTAAGCCGCCAAGGGAATGCTTCGCAACGGAGGGTTACCGCCTTCGGATTAGCCGCAGGGCTATCAAGACGTTACATCGGCCCTGGTAAGTGCTTGTTTGTCCTCCATGCAGAGGCGAACACCTGTGCCGGTTAGTGAATGGGTGGCCATGGGTGCTCTACATTGAACGAGGGTGTGCGTTAAATATGGAGGGGTGTTCCAGTTGCAAACGCTCAGGTGTCCGGACCCTTTCCTCAATTTCACCCCCGTCTTCCATTGACTTGGTCTTTGGTTGCAATTCAACTTGAAGCAATCATGGCAACCGCACACGAGACCACTGCGTAAGTCAATTCCATTTTTCGACATTGACGCAAGGTTCTAACTGTACCAGGGCGGCGCAGTTGCAGCACGCGCAAGCTGAAGCGGACCACAAGCCACACCTGCTTGGTGCTTCGATCAACAACGACAACGTTGGTGCCAATGTTGACCTTGAAAAGCCTCATGGCACTGTCGCGAGCTCCAGTCCTTCCCTCGACGTCGGAGAGGAAGATGGGCTTGGCGGTGTCAAGCCAACCGCCGAGGAGATGAGAACGTTGCGCAAAGTCGGCGAGCCTCTCCCCAAGGCTGCCTTCTTGGTCGCCATCGTCGAATTGTGCGAGCGATTCACATACTATGGTGCCTCTGGTATCTTCCAGAATTATGTCTCGCGTCCTCGCAGCGGTGAGCTCGGCCGTGGTGCGCTCGGCATGGGCCACCAAGGAGCCACTGGTCTTACTACCTTCTTCCAGTTCTGGTGTTACGGTATGTTTTCTTCGAGGTCGACATTACGAAGCTCTTTGCTAATATTTTCGCAGTAACGCCAATTCTCGGTGCCGTCATCGCTGATCAGTATCTCGGAAAATACAACACCATCGTCATCTTCTGCTTCGTCTACATCGTCGGCCTGCTCGTCTTGACCTGCACTTCCATTCCGGCTGCTCTCGATCATGGTGCAGGATTAGGTGGTTTCGTTGTTGCTGTTATCGTTATCGGTCTTGGAACTGGCGGTATTAAATCGAACGTCGCTCCTCTTATTGCCGACCAGTACAAGAGGAGGCAAATGGTTATCGGTCACGACGACAAGACTGGCGAGCGCGTCATCATTGACCCAGCGATCACCATCCAGAGGATTTACATGATCTTCTATTGGTGCATCAACGTTGGTGCGCTTTCTGGCCTTGCCACACCATACATGGAGCGCGATACCGATTTCTGGTCCGCGTATCTGTTGTGTCTCTGCATTTTCCTCGTCGGTACACTTCTCCTTGTTCTCGGCAGGAAAGTGTACGTCGTCCGACCTCCCCAGGGCTCTGTCGTCACAGATGCCTTCCGCGTTATCTGGATGATGATCAAGAACCGCAAGATGGATGCTGCAAAGCCTTCATATCAAGCCGGACTTGGAAAGAATTCCACCCTTCGCTGGGATGACCACTTCGTTGATGAGGTCAAGCGTGCGCTTATCGCTTGCCAGGTCTTCTGCTTTTACCCCATCTACTGGGTGGTTTACGGCAACTTCTCCAACAACTTCGTCACCCAGGCTGGACAAATGGCTGGTCATGGTATCCCCAACGATCTGATGCAGAACTTCGACCCCATCGCCATTATCGTTGTCCTTCCTCTTATGGACCAGTTCTTCTACCCGTTCCTGCGCAAGATCAAGGTTCCATTTCCGCCTATCAACCGTATCGTAGCCGGATTCTGGGTCGCATCATTTGCCATGGTCTACGCTGCTGTAATCCAATACTACATCTACCAGGCAGGTCCTTGCTACGGGCATCCCCTCTGCGACGCCGCCACCGATGCGAATGGCGTCATCCAAGGAAACAACATTCATATCGCCTCCCAGACTGGCGCGTACATGCTGATTGGTATCTCTGAGATCTTCGCCTCCGTCACGGGTCTTGAGTATGCGTACACCAAGGCGCCGCCGAGCATGAAGTCCTTTGTGCAGTCCATGTTCCTCCTCACCAACGCGTTCGGTTCTGCCATCTCCGAGGCGCTGAACCCTCTGCTGTACGACCCTGCGATTCAATGGATGTTTGTCGGCTTGGCTGTCTCTTCATTCGTTGCTGGTTGCTTGATCTGGATCCTGTTCCATCACCTGAATGCGACTGAGGAGGCGATGAACATGCTTGACTCTGATCTGGACAAGGACACGACTCTGAGGAGGAGCAGCGTCCACGGTGATCGCACTGTCGGTATGCATCACGATGAGAAGGTGTAAATACACTGTAGTCGGACGAGCAGTAGAGGTAGATATTTTGAGAGTATTATAGGTGTTAAGATGGTACGGTAGAATTGCTTCCTACGGGTTGCATTGGAATCAATGAATTTCAATCATTTAACAACACATTTGGGCCTTGACATGTCTTCCATGATATCTTTCCAATTGCTAACTACATACACTATTACTCTTGAGACCACCCACCTAAATAGACAAAAAAAACGCCCCTAAAGAAGAGCAAAAAGCACCTCCTACCCTCCACCCTTGTTAGGGTAGATGGGTAGGAGGCGACGTGTAAACCGTTCTCTAAGCGAGAGCCCAGAGACGGTTTTCCGTTCATCTGGGCCTTTTTTTGACACAAAGTATCAAGGCCCGGGATCGAACAAGCGATCTTAGGGTGGTAACGGGCCCTCTAGGCCCGTCGGTTTTAGAGGGGGTTCCAAAGGGAACCCCAACCACCTACTCGTTCGATAGAAGGGTTGTCAATAAAGAAATACATATAGGTAGGTAGGCAAGTGGTGGTTTGTATCAGGCTAGGTATCGACTCGTCCGTTTGCCTGGTTGTGCACCTGTTGACAAGCGGTTTGAATTCATTCACCTCTCGAAAACAATCGTTTAGCTCACGGACGGTTGTCTGTAGCAATTGGGAGTCACGTGGGGAAAAGAAACAACCGGCAGTCAATGTGAAGATGTAGGAAAGCCAGAACATGATATGAGTATTCATCGTCTATACTACTGTGTATAAACAGCAGAGGTGCTACTAGCAAAGGAGCTACTATTCATAGCTCATATATTGGAACTTAGGGCTGACAGAAGCCACTAGCAGCTAGCGGCGCGCTAACGTTTTTTAGTCTACGAACACGAACACCGCGCGCGCCCAGCTCGTATCCCACTGGCGCCCAGGCCCCAGGCACGAGCACCGGACAATCCCCCAGGTTCGACCATTAATACCGCTGTAGTGCCGGGCAGACAGGCTGTAAGAGTCCAACCGTTTCTGTCGTTTCAAGGCACTCCCAGATCATATACCGTGAAGTTTATCCAGTCTCTCGTTTAACGTTGAATATCACCACGGGCTATAGGGGAACGGGCTTCTCGATTCGTATTGAGCCAGCTCTGTCCGGCGATTTTTGAAAGCCACGATACGAAAGGTAGGCGCTACTCATCGTATTTGCAGCGTCCTGTCCTTTCCGCTCGTGTCCCCGTCAGCACTCACTCACCTCTCGAACACCCAATCGCTATAACATCCTTAGCCTCGCGCCGCACAAGTCCCTGAACCTACACATCTCCCACCGATCGATGCTCGCATACCCACCTGCGCCAGCAGCACAACAGCACCGCCTCATACCCTTCCAACCGAACAACCTCACCACCACCACCATGTCCACCACAACATCCTCAGCAACAACAACCTACCCCTTCACCTACACGACCTTCTCCAACGCCTCCCCACCCCTTCACTTCACCCACCGCCGTCCCCTCCATCTTCTCCTTCGGCAGCGCCCTAAACTGCGCCTCAAATTCCCACGCCGCGCCCAGCGCCTCCGCCGCCCCCATCGACTACCCGCTGGGCTTGCAACCCGCCTGCGTAATCAGCAACGCCGCCGAAGTAAACGACCACGCCTTCTGGGACCTCTACGCGTGCTGCAAGAGCGGCGATTTGACCGCGTATGGCAGCCCGAATACGTGCACGGCGGAGTGTCGGGTCGGGGATGGGCAGACGTGGCAGGAGGTTGGCAAGTGCTTGAGTGAGAAGGTGGAGGTTGTGGTGTGTAAACCGGCGTATGAGGAGATTGGGAGGAATGACACGGATACATCGCAGAGTGGGTCGTCGAGTTCAGGCGCGACGGGGAGCGCTACGGGGAGTGCGACTGGGAGTGGTGCTGCGCAGCAATCGACGGGCGCGGCGGCTAGAACGGTGGGCGTTCATGATGCGACGGGGTCGAAGGCCGCGGCTGTGGTGTTTGCGCTTTTGGCGTTTGGGAGTGCTGCGGGTATGTTTTTGTGAGGAAATCGGGGGGAAATAAAAGGAGGGTAAGGGTGGAGTGGTGTCTTAAAGTTTAGTCTGCTGGTAACTAATGATAATCGCTACTCTTCCTGATGGTTGTGTTCATATAACGACGACGATGAGGATGCTGGGATTGTACATATAGTAGTGTGATGGGGTTATAAAGTGCTTGACATGTACAAATGTAGTAGGAAGAGCAACATATTATTACCTCTTGTTTGAGTCCAAAATCAATTGCATTTACCATGAGACTACAAGACGGCAATGCACTCGCATCCAAAAACGGTGCGCAAATGGTCCAAACAGTCCGCCACACCGCCCATGCATTAGCGTCGCCGCCTCCGCCACCAACGACTGACAAAGGACATCGTCTCAAGTAGTACATTGCTTGTGAGGTAAGAATTGTAGTCCAATCGTGATTAAGATCCAGCTATGCTTTCATGGATCTGGGAGGGCTTCCGAGGCCGCTGGTCCCCGCCCACTTCCCCGCATGTCCGCTTGATGTAAAGGAGTTAACACGGAGACATGGCGGAGAGAGGAGGAGCAATGGAGTATAAAAGAGTGTGAGGGTAGACGATGAGTTATTCAAAGTTCAGTATCAGCATCAGAGCCAAGAAGCAGGTTCCAGCTCATCTCTATACAACGTCCTGAATAGTTACACGGTACTTCTACTTCCTTCCCAAAGAACTCAACCATCACCACTACTACTACTACCACAAACATCCCCAAAAATGGCCCACGCAAACCGCCTCGCAAACACGCACATCCTCGTCTTCGGCGGAACATCAGGCATAGGCTACGCCATCGCCAACATGGCCCTCTCCTACTCCGCCCGCGTAACCATCTCGGGCTCCACCCAAGAAAAAGTCGACACCAAGGTCTCGCAGCTCCGCTCGCTCTACCCCAACGCGCCCGCCACCAACATCGGCGGCTTCGCCTTGAATCTTCTCGACCAAGACAACCTCGAGGCAAACCTCAAAGACCTGCTGAACAAGGCGACGCAGAATGGCGAGAACAAAATCGACCATGTTGCGTGGTCGGCAGGCGACAGGCGTGTGCTGCCGAAACTCGACGACGCGACGCCAGAGACCGTGAAGCAGATGTTCCACGTGCGCATGGTCGCGCCGAGTATCCTCGCGAAGCTCATCCATACGCATCCAGGCACCTACATGCCCGTCTCATCCACCAGCTCCATCACGCTCACCAGCGGCACAAACACGCACCGCCCGCTGCCCGGTTGGACCTTCGCTGCTACTGTGGGCGGCGCAACAGAGGGCCTGGTCCGCGGCCTGGCCGTTGAGATGAAGCCTATCCGTTTCAATACGGTTGTGCCTGGTGCGATCCAGACGGAGTTGTTGCAGGGCATGTTGGACGTGAGTCCCGTGGAGGCGGTGGAGGCGCTGAAGAAGTCGTTTAGTTTGTTGGGCGAGTTTGGGCAGCCCGAGGATATTGCTGAGGCGTATGGTTGGGTTATGAGGGATCGGTTTGCGAATGGGACTTTGGTGGCTAGTGATGGGGGGAGATTGTTGACGGGGAACGAGCAGTTGGGAGGCTGAGATAAGGTTATGATACTTTTCTCATTCTTCATGTAATGTCAATGAAGAGGCCTCGTCGTACTACCTCGTCTTTTACAAAACCCCATTTCGTGCAGTCTGCTAATAGACCTCTGAAACCCCGTTCATTCAAGTTTCTGATCTCTTCCAAGCTCCGGGTTTGATCATGTTCGAGCGCAAGCTTGAACTTCAGTCCGGAGAAAACATATATCTCGCTCATGCGTTCGAACACCAGCCCGAGAATGTCGATATCTTCTTTGAAGCTTTCTTCATCGCCGGTGAGGCGCGACTGAATCACAAGGATAGCAGCAGCGATGTACAGGGATGCCCCGAAATGTGCAGACAGAACAAGGTCGATAGAGAAGCGAGCGGCGTCCTTGACAATCTGTGCCGTGTTTCGCGCAGCAGCTACTACGAGCGAGAGTTCAAGGGCGTCTTCACCACAGCGGTAATGTAGCAGCATCACTAAGATGTTCAACGTTACGTTCAGCCAAACAACGTTTCCACGCTCTTCTGGTGGAGCCTCCATGACAGAAGTAGCCTGGCGTGGCAAACTCAGTCGGAATTTGACAATATATGAGTCGAGCTCCCGGCATTCTTCTGCATACTCCTGCGTTCCTGGGTTGTCGTGGAGAGAGTGTATCAGCTCTGATATGCGGCCAAGGAGGACGTGCGCCACTGATATGTAGTGGAAAAAATTGACTGGTTCTTTTGCGTGAGATAATGAATTTATCAGCCGATTGAGATTTCTCGTGAAGGGAGTGTTGGTATATGGGCTGGTCTCAAGATCCGGGTCCATAGCTTGGAACAATGTGTCTGCTATGGGTAGGTCAACCTTGAATTGAATATCGAGGATTGCGTTGGGCCAACCAGTTGGCCTATGAATGATGGGTAGTTAGCAAACATTTCATAAGGAGGCTGACAGGGGAAGCGTTCGGGGTGATGAAAGCTCGTACGTGCTTTAGGGATCATAAAGCTTCGCAGAGTAAACCCTCGGAACTTGATGTATGGTAACTGTAGAATTATACGTACCATGCGTGACTTCTGTCCATCATGAACAGAATCCATAAAGTTCTCCGGTACTCCTCTCTCTCGACTGAAGTTCTACCTCTGCTCATCTCCAGACCAAGCACTTCCTCAGGGTGTTGTGCAGAGTCGTGGCGGGGTTTAGGCGCAACGTGATCTGCATCCATCCGATTCATGCCTAGTGCAACAGCCTGTCTCCATGATTTGCCAAGAGATAGCCAGCTGCTAGAGAAGTCCCCAACTGTGAATGCGTGATAGATCAGGATTATCACAGCCTGCATAGTACGAAGCGCTTGCTCCGGAAAGCGGCGTGTGAGGTCATATGAGAGCTTCGCTTGGTCATACCAATCGCTTTGACGCTTTCTAACCGCAATGTCTGGGTGGTGTCGCGATGTTATACAACACATTGCGTATAGAACTAGCGGTGCTTCTTTCTGCAGTTGACCATTCTCCACATTTCTCAGAAAGCTTTGCTTATGGAAGCAAGGAAACTTTTGGTAAAGATGTTCGAAGAACAATCTAACCAACTCTATCAGTAGCTCGTCATCAGGCAGCTCGAAGTTGATCAGTATATCTTGCTGGTTCTGGAAGGTTTCATCAATTAACATGCCGTCGGCTCCTGTATCAGGTGTCGGATAGCCAATTGGGTGGTCTGTGTATGGCGTTACCAGGGGGCCAGAGAGACCAAAGTTCATTCCAGAGAACGGCGTAAAGCCCTGAACATCCCGTTGCTCAAGGTCGAACGGGAAGGGCAGAGCTGGTTGCATAGGCAAGAGTAGCTCCTGGGGCTGAGATTGGATTGTGTGCCCCTCATGGGTAGCTGGTGCTGCATACTCGCATCGAGCGCCTAGTTTCTTGCATAGGGAGCATATAGGACGCTCTGCCTATTCAGTTGTACCATCAGAAGCCGTCGCAAGGGTGATTTGAAACCAGGAACGTGACTTACGTCGCACTTCCTCTTCCGTTGTCGGCAGTTTCTGCAGGCTTGCTTTCGTTTTGAGATGGAGGCTGGGATAGTGAGAGTCTGCATGTTCGTGCGGCACGAGCTTAGTTGTACAGAATGTGTCCTGTAGGAATGCTCGTCGATGCCAGCCTCCATGTCATGTCTTAGGCGGGCCGCTAGCGGATTTAGCTCGGAATTAAGCGTACTGACGTTTTAGGAAGGATTGCCAGACGATGTAGGGCATCTGCAGCAGAAGCCAAAACTGTGGCGTCAAATATAGTGTTCGCATTGGGTATCGTCTATTTCTATCCTTCATCTATACTTCAATGTGCAATCTAATCGCGCTTACTTCATACAGGCCCACTCATGAGATACCCTGGCATCCTGCCTCCATCCCCTTCATCATAACCTGTTCTCCTGCCTTCACGTTTCACGTATCCTGCCACTACAGTGGGATCTGTAGGACCCAGCACCTTGATGCTCTGCTTAAGCCTCTCCTGTCGCAATTCCCGTTGATGACTTCTCCATGCATCCCGCGCTCCTCGTGCCCTGTCCAAAATCCTGTGCACATGAGTGTCATGATCTTCTTCCGTCTCACTAAAGTCTCCCTGGTTTCGTTTCTCGGATCCGTTGGGCGAGGTTGGTGAGGAAGGCGTGGCCCTCGGAACACGGGCTGATAGCGAAGGTATTGGCGGTGGTGTGCGTGGTAGTGCGATCTCGTGTGCAAGTGGAGACGTTGGGGGAGATGAAGAGCTTGATCGAGAATGAAAAGACTGGACTGAGCCCATTGAGTTGCGTTGGCTATTGTTGACGGCTATCGTTGGTGCTACTGGCACTTGCCAATGCTGGCTGTATAGCGATGATCGCGGACGAGAGGTGTCCGAGATCGACATTACAGAGCTTATATTTGACGCTCCTCTTGTAATATCAGCCAGCGGCGAGGCATCGTGGGAGCTCGCGGTTCGTGGTTGCGACGTTTCGGAAGGCGATTGTCTCACCAAGGCAAAACCTCCGGGAAGTCGCAGTAGTGGCATAGGTTGCTCAAGACGAGGGGACGGCAGAAGTGCAGGGTGAGGACTAGGCTTCACTGGGCGTTCAGGTGATGCGGCTTTCGGACGGCGCTTGTTGAACTTGAAGCCTCTGGTCTGAGCCAGAAGGTGACGGAGACGAATCTCCTTCCCTAGCAGTCGATCTATTTCAGATTCGAGGATCTTCTTCTTGCGTGGCACCGCTGAATCGCTTATAGAACGCTGATGGACCTCATCTCTAGGGTCACGGCGCTGCTGTGAATCGTTCAGATAATGAAGATGCACCCAGGATTTCATCCTCTTATGTCGGGGCTTCCGTTCAGACGCTGAGGGTGCTTGCCATTTGGCAGAAGACAAGCCATTCGAGCCTTTCATACATGATAATGACTGTAAAGTTTGGCCTTGGTCATTATCGGCTACTTCTGGTTGTAGAGCGTGGAGTTTGTGGTATTGGTCCGCTAACACTTCGTGGTAATCTTGCGCGAAACTCAGTTGTTGTATCTTGTTGGCCAGCTCATTGTTTTCCAAGCCATCGTCTACTACTGGATCGCCTCGACTTAGTGGGCGAAGTTTCTTGCCGCGTAACGTCAGATGTGCAGGCGCGTCTTCGATCTTCGTGTTTCTTGGTGAGCCTAAGCCTAAGGATGCAAATGCTTTCGCTTTCGTTGCTACATCCGAGACACGATGAGAAGGATCCATTGGCTCCCTTGGTTTTCCCTGCACGCGTAAAGCGTCTGGGTAAGGTGAGGAGGCTGATAGCTCGTAGCCAGATGAAGACGTTGACATCCAAGCATCTTTTTCTGCAAGGGGCGTCTGATAAGGTGATGTCCTGAAAGGATTGCGAGGAGGAGGATCTGGCCTGTCATGCATGTTTTCCTGTATTGAGGATAGTGGCGTCTGTTGTAGAGAACTTGATCCAAGAGGCCAAGGGCTTGAATTGGCATGCGTTTCCAAATCTCCCGGTGATGGTTCGGGGAGGAGTGGACAAAACCTCCGGGCCGCAAAGATGGATGTGCTCCGGTAAGGTTGACTAGAAGGGCTTGGAATTCCCCAGTCCCACTCTGCTGGTGCTCTCCACGAGGTTACGCTTGATGTACGTTCCAACGGAGCTAGTGTAGGCGAAGACGGAGACGTGGGACCTTTTGGCGTGGTAGGTGTTTTCGGCGAGGATGGTGTGGGTGGCAAAGGTTTTTGGTCCTCAAGGCTTGGGAACGGAGGTGCAGTTCGTATAAACGACTTGAATGAGCGTACAGGTTGCTCCATCCCCTTAAGTGGTGAAGACCATAGAATGTGCTGCTTGACCGGAGACGGTAGATGCTCTCGTTTCGTGTCCATCCCTCGACTATCGCGAACAGCGCAAAACGCAGAACGGACTCGTCTACCTTCAAGTCCTTCTGGAAGGACTTCCGAACAAAGAAGCTCAGCATGGTCGCACGTGGTCACCACTCGAAGCAGTGTGCTTGGAAGGGCTTCAATGTAAGACAAAGCCCAACTCGGAAAGACATTCCTCAAAGGAATGCATGGCGAATGCAGTTAGGCCATACCCTATAGCTAGGTGTTTGTTGCAGATAGATTGCGTATTCACCTTCATAAGTAGCCCTAGGTTAATCTTTGTGTTGAGCAAAGGACTTTGAAAGCCCGGGCTGCTTTGATAGAGAGGTCCAACACAGATAGTGAAGACGGAGCTATGAGAGACGGGATTGACTTGAACCAATCGCGTCATGGCTCCGAGCAACACCTGCTGGCATCTCGCAAGCACTGGGAACAGTGATCATCATGATAGTTGAAGAGGAATGAGACCTGTTGATGGAAGAGGCATGCTACAAGATCAGACTGTGCAGGTGTATGAACGCGTCGTCGGGGTCGCTCCCACCGTTTTCGGTAAGCTAAGCGGACCTGCCCGCTGTAACCCACTCGACATGTCTCGTTCATGGCTCACATGCATCCTCGACTTCACTCACGAACGCGCCCCGTCGTACTTTCGCATTCGTCGTACATTAACGTCGCAGTACCCAACACAAGATATCATGACGTGTCTTCGGCAGGACCATCTATCCGAAAGGGTCGCAAGTCTTTGGCGCAGAGGCTTTGAGGCGGAGGAACATCACGCCGACTCAGCATCGTTAAGCGGTCGGTCGGCGCGCAAACTCACCACCTCCAGCAGCGCCATCGTTATGCCGCCGCCATCTTCTGACCACCTCGCAAAGCTTGACCGATCAGACCTCCTCGACCGATCGGTCTATATTGAATTCCTATTGGCTCCAGCTGCGATTTCAGCTCATAATGGACGATTTCGTCATGTTCCTGATAAGACTAACATCTCGCGCATCTTATCCACATGAACGGAAGTGGTTTAGCGTATACTGGTAAGGCTGAAGCAAAGACGTCCGAGACGAACTTTTATCGGACCCTACTCGTTCGTCGGACCCATTCGTGATCAGTCGGGCCCCTCTGTAGCAACGTTATGCCGACCTCTAGGCGTGGCTTGTTGTGTCGTCCGTTACGGATGTATGAGATGTATATCTGGGCTGAGGTTTCCCTTTGCAATGGCGTTCAAGTCAATAAACATAGTCCAAAACTACAGACATCTACATCAAAAGTACATTACTATTCTTGCTTCCCCCCAAGACAGTTTGAATCATAAACTCTGACAGCGACACCCCTTTATCATGTCAACTCCTCCATCTCTGTCCAGCATGGACGATCCGAAGCCAGAGATACCTCAAGCACAGCAAAATCGTGACTCAGTTTCAGCCTCAGAACAATCTCAGGCGCCGATACATGAAAAGTTCCAACCAGGATGGCGCTTCTTAGCTGCCTTTGGCAGTCTCTGTGTCATAACTCTGATGGCTGCTCTTGATGCCACTTCGATTTCAGTGGCACTTCCAGTACGATACGCAAAGCTACTATTGTATTCGCAAAGTTAACCGCCATACAGATCATGGCTAAAGCCCTCGGTGGCTCAGCTATCGAGGCTTTCTGGAGCGGGACCTCTTTCCTCTTGACATCGACCGTCTTCCAGCCAGTTTTGGGCTCCTTTTCGCACATCTTTGGACGCAAGACATTGATATACGTCAGCTTGGCATTTTTCCTGGCAGGCTCCGTCATTGCTGCAGTAGCAAACAACTTTACAGTCATCCTTGTCGGTCGAAGCATCCAGGGTGTTGGCGGTGGAGGCATCATCTGTCTGACTGAGATGGTGGTTGTTGATACTGTTCCCCTTCGCGAGCGAGGCAAGTGGTTTAGCTTCTTCGGAGCTATGTGGTCTATTGGAACTGTTGCTGGACCTCTTCTCGGAGGTGGCTTCGCACAGAACGTGAGCTGGCGCTGGGTTTTCTGGATTAACCTACCATTTCTTGGACTCGGCGGTATCTTGGTCACCTTCTTCCTCAAGCTTCATCAGAAGCATGGCTCCTTCCTCACCAAACTTCGAGAAGTCGACTGGCTCGGAATGTTTCTCTTCCTCGCATCCACAACGGGCTTCTTGATCCCGGTTACGTGGGGAGGCGTACAGTACCCCTGGGATTCATGGCGCACTCTCGTCCCACTGATCGTGTGTGCGGCCGGTATGGCTGGCTTTGTTGTCCATCAGGAGTGGTTCGCTCCAAACCCGCTCATTCGTACTTCTGTCTTCAAAAACACATCCGCCGCAATCCTCTTCATGTCGACTGTACTCCATGGTATAATCTTATGGTCCATCCTGTACTATATGCCGCTCTACTTCGAGGCGGTGAAAGGCATGGGCCCGATACTGGCAGGAGTTAGTATGTTTCCTTGGACTTGTAAGTAAACCATTTTGTACTATCTGTCTGTAATGCATATGCTGACTTCGCTCAATTTAGTCACGGTAGCACCCGCCTCTGTCGCAACCGGTATCGCAATCGCAGTGACCGGCAAGTATCGCTGGGCAAATATGGCCGGATGGTTCCTCGCAACTCTTGGCTTGGGTCTCTTGATACTTCTCAAGCCCAACACTTCAACGGTCTCCTGGATCTTCTTGAATCTCGTTGGTGGTTTCGGTACCGGTATCCTTTTCCCTGCTATGGCTCTCGCCGTTCAAGCGTCCGCAACTGCAAAGGATCAAGCATACGCAGCCAATATGTTCTCCTTCTTCAGGGCCTTTGGACAAACTCTCGGTGTTGCAATCGGTGGTGTCATCTTCCAGAACCAGATGAAGAAAAAGATGCTGACATTCCCATTGCTGGCTGATATGGCGAGTGAGTACTCGAAGGACGCTGCCGGTCTCGTGGAGATCATCAAGGCTATGCCTGCTGGCGACATGAAAGACCAGCTCAGGGAGAGCTACACAGACGCCTTGAAGTACATCTGGATTGTCATGACGGTCTTTAGCGCCGTCGCATTGCTGACCAGCTTCTTCGTGAAGGCATATGACATGAACGGTGCACTAGAGACGGAGATGGGGTTCAAGGACAAGGACAAAGCCGCTGATGTTGAGAAAGAGCAGCATTGAGTCACGGAAGGGACAATAGGTGGTCATCTGAGCATAGAGTTATGTTAAGCTCATGGGTCTGGCGGGTGGCTTTCTCTCCACAGCATTAGCACGGCGTTCGGACATGGATTGGAGGGTATAACGGGCACGGCCTAGAAACACGACTATAGTTCAAGAGTAGAGCATATGTTTACATCACGGCTATATCTTAAAGAGTATAATGCTTAATTCAATAAACCATATCGCATCCACTTCCGACAGGTCTTGTCTTTGTGCTACACCAGCATAGATGCGCATTGAACACAACCAGCCTGCACACCCACTTTACCGTCATGCCCGTTGTCACGCAAACAAACTTGGCACACACAGGCTTGGATGCATGTCAAATGCATGTGTACATCCAAACACCGTCCTTGACTTCGATCCATCGTTGCTCACCAGCCTGCGCCCATGCAAGCCGGAATATTCGCTGCCGAATCAAGCAAAGCGAGTGCGTGTCAGAAGTTGTCCAAGCGAAGAACCATGTACAATCTGAAACAAGCCGTTGACAACGAGCGAGCAAGGGTCGGAAGCCGCGTGGTGGTGGGCGGCCACGTCCTTGCATCATGACGAACATGATGATTCGCGATTGACTCTGGCCAGAATGTTTCTTCATCGCGATGGGTCAAGGTCAGGATACCGACCGGGCGTTGGCGAATCGTGGATATCAATGCCTGGCTATACCACGGTACGTTATGGAGTATGACATAGAGTCCCGTGGTAGATTGCAAATGTCCTGTTCCAAGATGACGGCATGGCCCCAGGCACCAAGGCCAAACGACCAGAGTCTCGAATATGGCGACGTCGACGAGAGGCGCTGGCGGTTGTGTCAGTGTGCGAAGCTGTTGAGCCCCACGATGACTGTTGCTACAGCACTGGAATTAGACATGCTGCGCACTGCACGCTGCACGCTCTGCCGGCTGCACACAGATGCCCACGCGTGTTGTCGTCGTGGCGAAGGCATCGTTCCCTGTAGCTGTCTGCATGTGATCAGCGCGAGGGCGCGAGGAGTGAGGTCGCAGTGATGAAAGACAAAAAGCAACCATGGTGGTACAGCTGTCTAGGGGACTCGGTTCAGAATCATTGCCATGGTACTACCCCAGCCACGACGACGGGAGGGTGCGCAACGTGAGTATTGGTTGCAAGGGCTTCGGTAGGCTATTGTATTGTTCTGTGTTAAGCAGGCCAAGGTGCCGGGATAAAGGGGCAGAAGGGGAGCGATCGCCAGCCATCTGGCTACCTGCTCGCCATCTCTCTGCTCAGCTGCGTACAACTGTCGGACGTCCCGCTGTGTCTCTCGTGAACTGCGATTGTCCTAGATGATGGAATTTGGTGTTGCTCCCGTCATCGAATCGAAGCTCACCGTCGACGAAATTGGAAGGCGCGCTAGTTAGCTAGTGCAAATTCCTCGCCAATCAATCGTCGCTGCGCCAACTGACCCACGCTTTCCTCATCACCGACCCGAACTGCAGCAGCTCCTGCCCTGGGCGCCCCTTGGACGCGGCCCACCACGACAGATCCTCTGACAACACCCTCGCAGCGCCATATCGAGGCTGTTCTCACACTCGTCCTGCAAGCCATATCCCTCACCTCAGTCATTCGTTTCAGAAGCAGCAAACCCGCAGCAAACTACGCCTAATAATCCCCCATCACACTACACTTGCAAGCCGTGCGCCAAGCGACCGCTGTATCGGCTGCTCCTCACCCGCGAACGCCATTATTTGCAGGCACGAACTGAAACCTACCGGCGCCGCTGCCGTACAGTCACCGCTGGGAGTGCTTCGCGGGTAGACTCAGGAGCTAATTGACTGTCGCATTGGGCTCTGACGCCCTCGTGCCTACTCACTGCAGCGATCGCGACTGCCGCCAGCAAAACCCTACCGTGATCAACGACGCCGATCCCTATGCCTCAGGTGGCCACCTCCTCTTCTTGAGCACCGTATCGCCTCTCGGACACAACACCGCACTATTCTTCCCCAGAGACGCTGCTGTCTGCCGCCGCCATGAAGGACACATTCGCTGCCCTTCTGCGCACGGGGGCGGGCAAGCTCGCTCTTTCGCTGCTCGTCGCGTCGTCGCAAACGACCGCGTTCACCTTCACGCCTGTCCCAAGCCCCAACCTCAATCTCGATGACCTGGGCCGGATAGCCTTCGCCGGCGATTTCGATTCGATATCGTTATACCAGTATGAAGGACAGAGCCAGCAATACCCCGGCCGTAACGGCGCACTGCTTTCACGCTATCCAAATGGCGTGTTTGCAACGATCAACGTCACCGACGCCGACATCAAAGCCATGTGCTCGCTACAAGTAAACGGCGCTGAGCGCGTAGTCTTCGCAGGCAACTTCACGGGCGTTGGCAACCTCCCAACCCCTGGAGGCATTGCTCTGCTCGATCCCACAAACGGCAAGGTCGAAGCCTTGGAAGGTCTCACTGGATCGGTCAACACACTCTACTGCGACCGATCAGCCGGCCAAGTTTACGTTGGAGGAGGACTTTCAGGCAGCAATTCAACCAATGCCATCGTGTGGAAAAACGGCTGGCAGGACCTTTCCTTCAACGGGTTTAATGGCGTGGTTCATTCGATTGTGAAGGCACCCAATGGCAACGTCATATTTGGAGGCGAATTTAATGGTCTAGGCGGTAATGCGACAGTCACTAAAGAGAACAGCACCCAGATTATTCCTATTGGAAGCGCAAACATCTCTGCCCAGACCAGCTCTAGCCTTCAAGGCTTCACTGATCCTAAGAGCATCGCCTGCAAAGCGGACTTCTCTACGCAAGGTGCAGACCAAACGTGGCTGCTCGCCGACAAGTCGCCTGGCTTTTGGAGGGCAGACTTCGGCTTCGGCTTCGAACCAACCGGCTTGAGGCTATACAACACCGACCAAGATGGCCGTGGCACCAAAACCTGGCGATTTACCGCCCTCCCAGACGGAGGTATCATGAACTTCTCCTACGTTGACCCTTCAAGCGGACAAAAGACTTTTTGCGACGCTAGATGTCCCCTGCCAGAGAAGGATACAAAGGCCCAGGACTTCACCTTCGTCAATGTCGTGGGTATGAATGCCTTCAAGATCGACGTCTCAGATTGGTGGGGCTCTGGAGCTGGTCTGAACGGCATCCAACTCTTCCAAGATGGTTAGTAGCTCATTCATCTCCTCTACTTCTCGACACTGACCATGTAGCAATGTACTCGTACGCCGTGAACGACTTCAATGAGCCCCAAGAGTGTGGTCCTTCCACAGCAAGGTCTGAGTCGACGTCTACAGGCCCATGGCAGGTCACACCATCGCACAACAGCTACTCTCAGTACCTCACGGCAGTGCTCCAAGGAAATCCAGTAGATACCGACGCGGCCACCGTCACCTTCTACCCCGATATCAAACAGTCAGGCAACTACTCTGTCACCATCTACACACCTGGCTGTCAGGGCGATGGCACCTGTGGTAGTCGCGGTCGTGTCAATGTTACAACAAACATGGACGATCAAAATGAAGACACTATCCTTTGGCAGACGAACAATTTCGACAAATACGATGAAATCTATAACGGCTACATCGATGCTACTAGTGGTTCTCGCCCATCGGTCGTCCTTCGACCTGCACCTGATCAGAGCTCCACCCCCCTGACTGTTGTCGCGCAGAGAGTGCGCTTTACGCTACTCAAAGCTACATCGGGCAATATCAATGGGATCTTCGAGTACGAGCCCGGGAAGTCATTAGATGATGCCGACCTTTCAGCTTCTGTTATCAATTCCGCTGGCGCTAGCCTGACCCCTCGAGAGAAGGCCCCCATCACGAGCCTTGCCACAGACAGCCAGAACCTTTACGTTGGTGGCAACTTCTCCTCTGATGACGGCCGAAACAACATCTTCCTTGTTCGACAGGGCGCCACCGGACCAACTGCTCTTCCAGGCAAAGGACTGAATAGCCAGGTCATGACTCTTTTCCAGAACGATAGCACTCTTTATGTCGGAGGAAACTTTACCAATACAAATGACAACAGCGTACAGGGTTTGAACGGAGTCGCTGCACTCGTGAACAACGAGTGGCGACCCCTAGGCGCAGGTGTAGATGGTGTTGTTTTGTATCTTGTTCCATTCTCCCTCAACGTCACCGACAACACACCAGAACAGGTTCTTGCGGTTAGTGGCTTCTTCAGCCGTGTCAATGCTTTCGGTAACAGTTCCGCCACTCAAGTGGTTGATTTCGCGGTGTGGGTTCCATCTCGAGGCAACTGGCTGCACAATCTGGACTTCTTTTCGCTCGCCATGTCAGGACGATTGATGACGTTTTCTGACGTACCTGGATCCGATCGTTGGTTTGGTGGATCTGTCTCGTCTGGGTCTTTGCTTGCCAGCGGTAGCGCTGAGCTAGAAAGTGGAAACGATCTCTCACTTCGCGCAATCCCTGTCGATATCCAAGCTCAGCAACAGCAAACTACTTCTCGAAAGCGGGCCATCGTTCAAGGAGATAACCTAAACACTACCGGAGTTCGCACCGGCACGTTCTACAAGGAGAACGGCATGAACAGGACTGTCCTTGCAGGTCACTTCGCGACGACTGGAACAGACGGACAGAACATTACCAACGTTGTTATCATTGACGGAACCGATTCCGACAAAGTCACAGGTTTCGGCGACGAGCTTGATGCGAACTCAACCTTTGCTGCTGTTGCTGTACTAGACAGTGTGCTATACGCTGGTGGTGAGGTCACTGGACAGCTTGATAATGACCGCATTGCTGGCATCGTTGCATACGATCTTGCAGGGAACAAATTCGCTTCGATTCAGCCTCCAGCTCTGCAAGGTGAAAACGTTACGGTTAATGCCATTGCACCGCAACCGAAATCCAAAGACGTATATGTCGCTGGTCAATTTCAGTCAGCTGGAGCTCTGAGCTGCCCTGCTGTCTGCGTCTGGAACACTGAACGTAACCAATGGACCAGCCCGGGTAACAACCTCGCTGGTGAAGTTTCCACCTTGATCTGGGTCGCGGACAACAAGCTTCTCATCGCAGGCAACCTGACATCAGGGGAGAACAAAACCACCATCCTGTCATACGATTCGACCAACAGTCAATTTGCTGTCATCCCTGGTGCTAGCGATCTGCCTGGTCCTGTCACCGCACTTACTATCGCTACGAACGACGGTGATGAGTTTTGGGCTGCTGGCCAGAGCAGTGACGGTGCCGCCTATCTTCAACGATTTGATGGCAGCAAGTGGATACCCGTCAAGGACGCTATGTTTGGCGACGACACCGAAATCCGCGGCATCCAAGTGCTCAGCTTGTCCGACGACCACGAAGCGTCTGACATTATCGACCGAGGCCAGGATCTTCTGCTGATGGGCCAGATTAACATCGCAAACTTCGGTTCTGCATCTGCGGCACTCTTCAACGGCACTACGCTCACTCCCTTCCTTCTTGCTACCAAAGGCCAGGATGGTTCGACTCAACCGGGAAGCTTGTCCTCAGTTTTCGTTGAGAACCCTAATTCCTTCTTCAAACAAGCCAAGAAACACCTCCCCCTCTGGGCCATTGTGCTCATCGGTCTTGCTATCGCTCTGCTTCTCACCTTCCTGCTCGTCGTGGCCGGCATTGTCATCGAATGGTACCGCAAAAGGGCACAAGGCTATTCACCTGCCCCGCAATCCTATAATGATCGGTTAGGCAACGTAGGCCGTCTGCCGCCAGAGCAGCTGTTCGGAACTCTGTCGGGTCCCCGCGCTCCAGCAATCTAGTCATCACCAATGTCACTGGTGATGACCCCAACGTCACGACTTTAGGCCTTGGCCATGGAGCTATGCAAGTTGTGAGGGGCAACACTAGCAGAATCAAATCGAAGAACGGCAGATCGACAGCGAGTTCTGACTTGACTAAGGCAAGTGCGAGTCCGACGCCTAAGTTTTTGATCAATTCCATGAAACAAACTCCTAAGAAGGAATGAAGCGATGCTACTCAATCTTTGTGTGGATGGAGAAGCAATCTTTTTCCAGGATTCCCTTTCGCTTCGGATCGATATTCCGCGCCTGGGGCCACGAGGCCCAGTTGTGTATAAAACCGTGGAGGCACCCCGCGAGCCCATCTTGAATCCTTTTCAGTGATTTCCAACATCGGCGACATCCCTCGTTCCAAAGGCATAATCGACCAAAAAATAGGACGGGATCACTCTTCGAACATCTAAGGCTTTCGGCAGCGGCAAACGCATTCGGGCGTGGAAGGTTTCTTTTTTCCTTTTTCTTTGTAGTTTTCAGGATGGGTAGCTTTTTCTTTGGTCTTCTCTGATACCACTGGCGCGCAACTGTAGCGAATGCCTCGAAAGATTTTCCTTTATTTTCCACACCAGTGCGTCTCTCTCCTTTGGCATGTGTCTCTCTGTGTATGTGTGTGTCTATTCGTGTGTGTGCGTGTGAGAACTGTTTAGACTCTCTCTATCTACGTAATGTGTAAGGTCTCCTAGTGAGCCTGAATCGTAATCTTGGTAGGTCGCGCGCAAGTCGCGTGGCAGGGAAGGAAAGGAGAGGAATGGAAGGAGGAGTCGAGGTAGATGGGACGAAGGAAGGAAACGAGGAGAGGGAAGGTGTACATATTTTGTATCTATGGAGTGAATGAGGGATAGGTCTAGTCTGGGTGTGTTTATAGGTGAAGAGTCAGAATAGTTTGTCTTAGTTAGTCAATCCACTATAGTCCTGAAATTGTCTTACTGTGTCTGTGATAGTTAGTCATGTGCCGCGAGTAGCGTGTTACATACATACTTGTACTCCTACAGTGTTCTGGAAGTACATCATTGGTATGATGGAAACTTGCTCAGCACTACACATATGCTGAAATCGAACTGGTTGCGAATCGTATGGCCTAATAACTTATTTTATCGAACATTGTGTCACTCATGCAGAGGGTTCTGACTAACCACTACACTAGGATGGGAAAGATTTGTTCATCGTAGAGTAAGGTAATGCGAATTACTAGTGTATACATGAAAGTCATCGTCATCAACCCCTAAACACTCTTGTCGAGATAACAACAACCAGAACAACAGCAGCAGCAACAGATCCTCCTACCAACCCAACCGTCCTCTCCCCCTCAAGGCCACAGATTCTGCGGCTTATTATCAAACCCAAAGTCAATATTCGCATCAAGCGTCGCCAAAAAGTCATTCCTCCCAACATCCTTATCCATCGCCAACCGATCAAGCGTCTTCTTCGTCTTCTCACACTCAGTATACCACTTGCGCTCAAAATTATACTCCTTACTCGACAACACATCCGGCAAGATGGCCCACTCGGGCAGCGCGCACGACTGCCGCTCGCCCGTCTTGAACCACCAGAAGCGATGCTTGCCGTCGTCGCCGAGCCAGTGGTCGCGCTCCCACCCAACTTTGAGGGGTGAGTGCGTGTCCCAGCCGTGCACGAGGCGGCGAAAGTGCACGATAGGATGGATGTACTCGTTTGTCTGGCCGAGGCTACGCAGGGGCGTCCACTTGGGCTCTTGGAACTCCTCGTTGTAGACTTCGACGTCTTCGTGGCCGGGTTTGCGCGGGTACGTGCCGTTGAAGACGTACAGGCCGCCGAAGGGGTCGACGAGCGGGCCTGTGCCCCAGCTGAAGTCGAAGTCTGGGTGTGCGTGGGCGGGGTCGCGGCGTGGAGTGGCGAGGTTCTCGTCTGCTTGTCCCGGGTTGATGAGGGGGATGCTGGGAAGTTTAGGGATGTAGTTCCAGGCTTTGTCGCTCCAGGTTTCGTGGTGGTAGGTGCATGCGTAGCGGATGCGGAAGAGCCAGCGCTTGTATTGGGCTAGGTAGAGCTCGAAGGCCTGGCGATCGATGGTTAGGTGGGGGGCGATGCACTGTAGCATCCAGCATAGGGTGGCCACGGAGATGTCTGCAGCTGAGGTTAGTTGCAAAAGTATTGTAGGTGATGGGGGACTACTGACTCTCTGAGTCGCCTTTCATCTCTCCAATACAATCATCTGAGCCACCACCGCAGTTGATATGAACGCCAGGGAACTTAAGGTATTAGCGCTTCAAGTGCAAGAATAGGCGCCTTAATATACATACCCACGCTTGTTTGAGCTCAGGAGCTGGTCGATCTGGGTCGTCCACAAGGTCCTTGGGAATATACCAGAGAGTTGGACGGAAGGCTTTGCGGCGTTCCTCCAGGGCCAGCGCCTGGTATGCATGCTCGATTTCTGTTCCCTGTTAGCTGCTATCCCGTACCTATCGAAAATTGCTCTTACGCTCTGTCATCTTGACGTTATGGAAGCCATACTTGGTCCTCTCCCGCGCCAAGTCAAGGCCGACCAAGTCAGGTATCCCAAGACTGCCAACAGTGTCAAACACACCAACCACCTTGACCTTCCTGCTGTTTGGAATAGCAAGTTCCCCGTGCGGACGGATCTCCCAGACCTCGGCGAGTTCTTTGAGATCATGCAGGCCAGTTTTGCCCACATTGAAGCCGTTCTTCTTCATTTCTTCGCCCTTTTTGCTGAGCTTGCCCTCCGTAAACCATGACCATGCTTTGGTATTGCGGAAATCAAGACCTTCGTCGTTTGTCATGTACAAGCGATACAGCTCGGGGAAGAATTGCATGTCTATCGGGCGGATAACTCCAATGTCTGATACCAGTCCAGCGACTGCGCGAGCAGTGTATGCGCCACGAGAAAATCCAAAGCAGAAGATCTCATCTCCCGCCTCGTAGTTCTGCACAATGAAGTTGTACGCTTCGATGACATTCTCTGCGAGCCCGGCGCCTGTTCCGCCTTGTCGTTTTGCCTCAGATGCACTCAGATTGCCGGTTCCTATCCCGCTGTCGTAGTATACAATCTGATGAAACTTCTTCGAGGGGTCATTCTTGTCTTCGCCGATACGTGCAATCAAGCGGCAGAGCTTGGTGACGTTAGATGGTACATTCTCTTTGCTACTGACGCTGGATTGCCAGGTGCCATCGCAGCAAATGACGAGGCGTCTCATCCAAGGTTTGTCGTTAGACATGTTTGACGAGGTGAAAGTAAGAGTATGAAGATGTAGCTTAGAAAGACAAATTTAGGAAGGATCAGAAAGAGGACGGCATATATGCATCAGGTAAGATGCCAACCTCGCACCAAAGCTGAGTTTCAGGCAAGCTGCTGCCACAAGGCAAACGTTGCACGCAACGGTGGAGGGTAAGCACGACGTCAGGGTGGAGAGTACGATTGGACATCGAAATGCAGTCGGCGAGGAGGCAACAGCAGCTCTTGCCCTTTCTCGTGATTAGATCTCACACCGTCGATTAGGACAGGAGGACCCTTCTGTTGGGTTCAGCTGTGCCTTCCATTGACCAATGCCTCTCATAACCTAAGATAGAGCTGAGATGTTGCCGCCAAGCCACATGTTCGGCGGCAGCACAAGCGTAACATGTGGCTGGCGGTTTGGGTGTTCATATAGACGAATGGTGTTCTGAAGAGCTAGAGATGGCTGGCGAGGGGGCGGGGATGGTTTGGGTTGGAGTCTGAGTGGTGGCTTCGGGAGTCCCGCTCCCTAGCAGTGTTCAGGTGGGGAACCCGGGCTAGCCTAACTCGTCCTACAAATGGAGGACGATTCGCCAAGCGAAGTTAGCAATGATCTTCTGTGGCTGTTCAGCTGTGATGCGGCTTGCGTAAGAGTCGAACCGAAACGAAGATATTCTTTCCCAATTGGTCTATATCGAGGAGTGTCGGTGCGGGGAAAGCTTTTTGTGTATAGCCTTGTAGCTTCATCTTACCTTTCCCGTACAGATCTGACACCCCACAATCTGGATTGCCCATCCACGACTCAAACTCAACAGTAGCTCAGGCGCTACCAGGCTTATGATGGACCTCGCGGCATTCCAAAATAGTCCAGAAGTTACCACGTCTCATTTCATCTCTTCAACAACTCGTTGTTAGTGGATTTTAGGTTCTTTTCAAGGCATTCGCGACACGACGCCAAAGTACAATACAATAAAGTGCAGTTTATTCTGAAAATCTACACGAAATTCATAGCCATCGTTTCAACTATTTCAGTCAATCATGATGGATACACCATACCTAGACCACCATAACGTTGTAAAATTCCTAGCCCCGCAAGGCAGCCTCAGCCGTACGGAGTCCTTAGAACGCCTGCGGCCAAGGACACACAAAGGTGTCCAAACACACCAATATGATGATCATCGCGAACCCCTCAACCTCACCGTGCCCTGATCCTGACCGCTAGCACCACCATTACCACCATCGCCCGCCCCCTCGTCTTCGTTAGTCACCTCGTTCAACCGCATAGCCCTCAACAAATCCCTACTCGCCCTCGTCCCATCCCTCAATTCCCTCGCACTCCTCAGCAGCAACTCCTGCATAAGCTTACCATCCGCATCCGCAGCCCCTAACAATGCCTCAGGAGCCACTCCCCGCGGAATAGGAAATTCAACCAGCGGCTTCCCATTCGGGCCCACACTAACCGTTGATTTGCGGAATGCATTTTGGTGGTGTGATGGTTGTGGAAGGTCATCGTGTGCCGAGTCGGACGAGTATGGGTAGTACGTATCGTCTGTGTCGGAGTCGAGGTTATACGCAGTGTTGTTTGTTAGCGTGGTGGATGTCGAGTCTGTGCGGCGCGAGGAGCGGAGCGGAGCGAAAGACTGGTAGCGGCGCTGGTTATTCTGGAGCGTGGCGCGCTCGAAGGCTTCCCATAGCTCGTCGACGTCTTCTTCTTCGAGGCTGGTGTCCGTTGTAACGCTCATCGGCGGTGATTGGTCGTCGCTGCTGAGGCCGTATGCCATGGTGTGCGACCAACCGTCCCATATGATTTGCTGGGAACGTTGATTGCCACGGTGGTACTGGCTGCCTGCGGTGATGTTGTGCGGAGGCGGTTTGGGAAGGGCTTGGACTTGGCTTGCCGAACTTACACCGCGGGTGTGCATACTTGGATGATGCGGATCTTGGTTTGTGGGTTGACCTTGTTCGTCATATTGTTGAGGAGTCAGTAGCCCTGGAACAGCGTGATTTGGTTCGGACTGGCTCTTCATGTGGAAGGAAGCGCGGTGGTTGTTCTGGGAGAGCTGGACCTGGTCTTCAAGGTTGAATGGGTTCTCCATGCGCTCTGTTCCTGCAGTGTAGGCTGACTCTGAGCCAGAGGTCGACGGCCGGTAGTCTTCGACCATAGCCATATCTAGATCAATCATCGAAGAACGTAGAGGAGATCCAGGAGCCGAGCTGATCTCGGGATAGTCATCAGTGGGCGCGAGTAGTGCAGTTTTCGCATGCCGAAGACTTGGTCGGAAACCAGGGGCTAGTGTAGGTGAAGAGGAGAGACTAGAATCATCCTTGGATTGCTTTCGATCCTTCTTTTCCGGGCTACTCATAGGAAATGCGAAGTCCCGAGTCGCACGATTATCCTCAGCTTTAGGAAATGTCCACTCTTTCGTTTCGCGTCGTCGAGACATGCGATTCCGAGGCGCTTCATTATTGGCCTCTGCCATCGCTGCATCGAATGTCCACTCTACTGTGCGTCGATTTGGCTTTTGAGGTTGAGCAGGGAAAGACCATTCCATAGTCTTGCGATTCGTTGATTCTTCAGCAGGAAAGGACCATTCCATCGTCTTACGATTCGGCTGTTCCGAGGGGAATGACCATTCCATGGTCTTGCGATTAGACTGATCGTCCATACTGGGAAAAGTCCAGTCTTTTGTCGCTCTTCTAGTAAGCTCGTTCTCTTCGTTGAAAGCGTCCTGTTCTTCTTCTTCTTCTTCCTCCATCTGACGCAGTATACTCTTCACTCGATTCGCCTTGATGGTTGGCACCTCGCCTAGATCTATGCTCGGAATCTCATCTACTGACGGCATAGAGAAATCCAGATCGATAACTGTCTCTCGGTTGGGTGCACCTGGATTGAAATCACGAAGTACAAGGTCTGATGGCGGTCGTCCGCTAGGACTGTCAGACGCGTCGATCGCGCTGTATCTGTATGGCGTCGAGTTGGGGTCGAAAAGCTTATTAAGTCTCTTCTGCCCCCTTACAATCGACTCTTCCTTGAACCTAGCTTGTAGTTGTTCGAATCGACCCATGTCTGCAGGCGGCATGCTCATGCCAGTGAAATGATCTGCGACTCCACCCGCAAACGGATCAGCAAACTGTGGTGCATGCTCCTGCTCAAATTCCTCAGAGGTACTAAAAGACCAATCATCGTCATCCTCATCATCAGGTTCAGGCGCAAGCGGGTCGGGAGCTTGAGCACCGTAAGGATTGAAGAGTGACTGGCGTGCGCCACCCTGATGTTCCCAAGCATAGTACTCCTCGACTAACTTCACGAGCGTTGCAGTGGGGTGCGTCTTGGTGCTACTTGCAAGATACGGGTGCTCCAGGATCTGGTCAGGAGTAGGACGAGCTTGCGCATCAGGTTGGAGGACAAATGCAACGAAGTCCCTCAGCTCTTCTGAGAACCGATCGCCTTCCAGTTCGGGGACTCCAGCTGTTGGCAGGTCAAACTGCACCGTCCTGTGAAATGGTGGGAAGCCACAGGCCATTTCATATACAGTACAACCGTAAGCCCAGATATCGACTTCGTTTCCATAGGAGATCTCCTTCGGTTGAAGCAAGCTGTGTGGGTCTGCGTCCTTTACCCATTCTTTCTGGAGCTCCGGGGCCATCCAATTAGGCGTGCCGACGATCGTTGAACGTTTGGACTTCTGAGGCTCGAGGGTATTTGAGACGCCGAAATCACACAATTGCACTCTGCCATCCTCGAGGATAAGAACATTGTTGGCTAGGGAAACTGATGAGCAGACGTTTAAAAGCAAATGCGTAAGGTAATACATACACTTTAGATCTCTGTGCAAGACACCAGCTTCATGGATGTACTTCAGGCCAAGTGCTAGCTCACGAGCGATCGGTATGATGAACTGCTCCGGCAGACCAGGTCCAGGGTCTTTGAGATTCATCGTAGGCTTCATCAATGTGTTGACACTGCCGCCGCTAGCATACTCGCTAATGATCCAGAGCTCGTTGTGCACTGGCCGTGCTTCCTCGATGATATTCACGAAGGGGCGCGCTTTGCTGTCTCTTAGTTGCTGGAGAATATCGATCTCTTTCAATGTCTCTGACAGGTTCTTGGTAGTCATTTCCTCATAATCGACCTTATCAATGTCAATGATCTTGATGGCGACCAGTCCACCCGAGAGCCTGCTCTTGCTGTGATATTGTTAGACACGCTGGGTTGGTACCTCGTCCATACATACCCCTTGAAGACGCGACCGTATGCACCCTTGCCGATGAGCTCGTAAAAGTCGTATGGTGGTGGCTCATCACCGCTTCGCTTCGCTCTCTCAGCTACCAACACCTCCATTTCTTTCGCCTGCTGGATGGCGCGACCCTTGGTACCACCCATGACGGGCGGCTGCAGCCGTGTTGGTTCCATTGTTGGCAACTTCTTGTCCACAATATACGGTTCCTCTTGTTCGACTGCACGCAGGTGCTCGAGCGGTGACTCGAGAATCCGCTCCAACGGGCTCTCTAACGCACTGCCTATGCTCCCAAAACTCGGAGCAGTAGGTATGGGAGGCGGCGGACCGGTGGGAGGCCGTGGGCCGTCCGGCGGGGACGAGTTATTTGTAGGATCAGATGTAGAATAGGAGTGCTTTGCGACACGAAATAAGCCGTTGCGCTTACGGCCCCTAGGGCTCGAGTGGGCTGTCGGCGGGACAGACACGGGCGGCGTAGGTAGGTTCAATGGGCTCTGGATAAGTGTAGAGGGACTTGAGGATTCGCGTGTCTCAATCGAGTTTCGAGAAGAGCGACTCGAGCGTCTCTTTGCTTTGAGTGATTCTGTCAGCTTAGTCCACGAGAAAGTACGACCCGCTCTCGTTCGTGGCGTGTTCTTTTCCGGCGAGCAAGGCGGTGTGATTTCGCCCATAGGGATGAGATCGTCGACATCGCTCAGCGAACGCTTCAGCTTGATAATTGCTTCGTCGCCCAACATGGTTGCGCGCGTTGAGAAAAAGGTTGGGGAGACGGGCGCATTGTGGTGGTGTAAATAGAGATTGCACTCACGAGTCTATTCTAATATTCCTATGTGCACAGGCAGAAGTGAAAGCAACTCATCGCGGGCAGGTCGCGTGCAAAGAGGAGGTGAAGGGTGTTCGTCGACATTCACAGCTCCGCACTGCGGAGGCTCGACAACGAAGACGCAAAGCACCGTTCAAGGTACCGAGAAAGCTAGCTAAGAACTAGAAATTACGAAACAAATGGTCATTGATTACGAAGAGGACGAGTCTGAGGTGTCGTCTGGCGTATCCTCGAAGTCTGGTCGTGTTGAAGCACCTCCAGGGTCTGGAAGTGTTCGATGTTGCGCAGATGGCGCTAATGCAACCTTAATTCGATGCGGCAAGCGCGGCCCCGCGAACGTTGTACCGCGTCGTGCCTGACATCATCTCTAGCGCCACACTGAGTATCCCGTCACTACGTGCCAACTTTCTTGTTATCAGAGATGTATCCCCTGTGCGTTCGAAATGTATTCTAGACTGTCTTCGATCCACCTACCTTTGCACTTGCCATCATCTAGTACAAACTCATCATCTTTCTTCAACCATCCGTCTTACACAGCACCAATCTAAAACACAAACAAACACATCCAACCCAATCCTCCAAAATGGTAGCCCAACCCATCGGCACGAAAAAAGCCCCCGTTACATCCACGGCTAAAAAGACGCCCGTAAAGCCCCAAGCAAACACCTCCCGAGCAATCCAACCAGCCAAGAAACCTATCCCCGCTCCCTACAAACCCAACACGACCAACGCCGTCCAAAAGAAGCCCCCCACAACAGCAATAGGCCAAAAGAAGCCCATCCCAGCACCAGCAAAGAAAAACCCCCCACAACAGCAAAGTTGGTTGAGCAAGGGCATCGGCGCCGCAGCATCAGGTGTAGGAAATGCCGCAGGAGCAGTAGTAACAGCAGCCGGGAATGGCGTTGCGGGCGCGGGCAAGGGCGCTGGATCGAGGTAAGCTACCTACTTACCCATCTACCTGCAAGCAAGCAAACCGAAGTCACACCAAGTCACATATTTCCTCCAATGTTTAATTTGTTTAACTGAACTGACGAGTGTATGACAAATAGCATCGCAAACACATCCCGCTCATGGGGCGACATGGTGCGCGAGTACGGCAACAGTCTCAAGGACGTGTCGGGCGCGGCTGGCAGTCGCGCCACTACAAAGGGGAATCCGCTTGGCTTGTCGACGAGCGGAGTCGGGGCTGCGGCTAGCATGGCGAGTAGGCCTGGTGTCACAGGCAGTTCGGTGAGGAGTGGGACGGCAGGGAATCCGTTGGGGCTGTAGGTGAGAGGTAGCACCTAGTAGGATGGGCATGGGGATGGACGGGCGTTGCCTGTTCGATTACGATATGGCTATGGAAATTTTGAGATCTTTTGGAGGCGTTAAATGGTATGGGGTATCTCTCAATCGAGTCAAAAGCCCCGTTTGTACACACCCTTCCTCTCCCCTCCCTGCAAGACCCACATACACTCGCAAACGCTCGCAAACGCAAGCGCAAGCCCATGGCACAACCCACCCCACCCTGTTTTGCCCAACTTACCCATCTTCCGCAGTAAACCAACGTAGAGGTTAGACGAGCTGGGACGTGGTAGAAGAAGGTATAGTTATCAACTTTTTATTCGACTTTTCAGCAACTCGCTGTGGTCGTACTTATCATCATCAAAAAGCGCCGTATACATAGCAAGTCCGATGACTATCTTATCCATGTAGACCGTCAATCGTGCGCAGCATAGAAACAAATATGAGCAATCCCCAGAATGCCGACGCTCAGATCACAGAAGACACATTTTTTCGCCCAGCAGCGCCAAAGCCATGCTATATCCCATATCCATATTCGGAGACCCAGTAAAAACGCCTTTGTAAAATATGCAAGCAAACAAGCAATCACAAGCTCGTCTCAGTGCTACCGTCGTCTAGATCATCGTGCGAAGTAGCGATGTCGACATGGTTCCGATCCGAGTCGCTTTCCTCATCGTCGTCGTCCTCCTCCTCTTCATCGTCATCTTCGTCATCTTCATCCTCGTCTTCATCCCGTTCAATCGGCATGCCAGGAACGGGCTTCCACTCGACGTAATCTTGTGCCAACCACCTCTTACTCCTTGGTAGAACATAGGGATCGAAAGGGAAATATGCATCCATCAGGAATGTCTCCTCGCCCTTCTTCCCAGTGAGCGCCGTCTCCCGTCCGCCGATACCGTCCAAGTACCCACTAGCCATGCTTCGAGCTAGTCGGACGCGCTTGTTCGTTTCCATGATCGGGTAGATGTACATGAAGCGTAGGTGATGCGCCATGCGCGCGAACTGAGCGACGATGGTTGGTGCACAGATCTTAAGGGGATTGAGTCTGCAGAATATGTTGCGGCGGATGATCTCTTGCGTCTTGTTATGCCATTGGAAATCGCCTTCCTGGTAGATGATGTCCTCGTCGGTGGGTGGAATGCCATTTGGAGTGACGATAATGTCTCGCCAACGGAAGCAGAATATGTAGAGAAGCGCCTGAGAGATAGCGTAGTATGTGCTATAGCGACGTAGATCGGGCCCTTTACATGTTGGCTCGTGTGAGGTTCGCAAGTTCTCCAGATGATGGCATAGAAGGTCGAAGACGTCACGGACGACAGCTCCAGACACATGCGCACCTCGAGCGATGAATGAGGCAAGGTATGCGGCGGCTGACGCGCGGAGAAGATGTGGTCGTCCTTGGTCGAATGCTAGATGTGAACAGCAGCCTGCGAATCGCTCGATAAGATCGGTAGACGTCTGGCTAAAGTGGAACAATACGAATTGAGTGTGTCGCGAACGGTATGTCGGCAGTATGATGTTTGCAAACTGCGAGAGAAGACTCTCGAACGTCTCATCAATCTCGAACAGATCGCCCTTTTCCCAGATTGAGTCGTAGTAAGAGAACTGAAGGTCCATAACAGCGTCCAGCTTGAGCACAGCTTCTTTGACTTCTTTCAAGCGTTGCTCTTCCGGATCGAGACTTTCTTCACTCGAGTCAGATTCGTTATCGCTCATATCATCCTCGTCTTCCGCGTTATAGAGAGCGTCTCCCACAAGGCGGTCCTCTACGTCATCGTCCAGATCTTCCATGTCCACCTGCATCTGCACATCAATCCTGACGAGCTTTTCCGTGACAAGCGACAGTATCTCGCCCTTGACCTCCGGGCAGTATTCTGTGACCCTCATAATGTTCCGGATATAGTGCACGTGCGTCTTCGCATTGTCGTCCGAGAACGGGAAGGTTGTGGTAAGGATAGGCGCCAGAAAGGTACTAGCCATTGGAGTGGAGCGTAGGATGGATTTGAGGGAGTCGTGCATCCGTGATTGTAGGCGGGCTGGCTGTACGGGTGGATCGTCTGCGTGCCTAGCGGTTGTTGATGGGGCGCTGAGGAACATGCTCACGAGCATCTGAAGGACTGTGGACAGATAGCCTGGCTGTACTGACAGCAGCGAGCGGATGAAGTGGCGGTATGAGCGCACAAAGTGCTCATTGCGGGCTATCCAGCTGCAATCGATAACGGCGTGAACCAAGCCTTTGCAGCTGTGGTCGAGTAGCGGGGCATTATTGGTGAGTGCGATGACATATTTCTGGAGGAGTCCAGAAAGCGGTGCATCTACAGATGTCGGCGCTTCTCTGAATAGCCCTTTGAGGCCATCGTAGGCACCCTTTTCTCCTGCTGCGTGCTTCTCTAACGCTCGCCGTACCTCCTCTCCCACCAGTTCTAGGCTCTTATCATCTCCGTCTAAAAATTCGCACACATCGACAGTGGGAGCGAATGTGACTCGGCGGCGCTTGAGCTGGCTCGACGTGATGTTCTCGACGTCGGAGGAGCTATCGGTGTGTTTGCGCTTGAGGCTGCCACCGGCGCTTGGGGCGACGATGCCGAGGGCGCCTTCGGTTGAGGCAAGAGAGACCATGTTGGATCGAAGACTTTGGCGGAGAAGTTACATCTGGTCGGCAGGTGCGCGATTGTGAGTAAGGGCGTCGTGGTGGTAGTGCTGGTGAGAAGAACGGTGATCAACGCACGCGACTGTGGGGGGATATGTCCAGCGCTTGGTGAGACTTTTCAGCGGGCCACATTATGTAATCACAAAGACTTTCACCAGCGAATCACGACGAATGAAGAAGCGCGAATTGCAGACTAATCGATGTCTTCAAATACTGTAATCGTGTCTTCTAAGTTACACATGAACGTCCATGACTAGATGTCAGGTCTTCTTAGTTGGCCTTGACCCTACTGCCACTCTGATGGCTATATTCAACAACACCACAGGCCAAATGCTAATAGTGTTTGTGCATCGTTGGCTTGACGTCCTAAAACTGTCTTGTCCGTCTCGTTCCAATCAGCACAGAGAGTGTCCAAGGTCGAACGATACAGTCGTCCCTTTTGTTGAGAAAAGCAGCCGTGAATTAGTCGTGCTCACATCTCGCCGCACTGTGAGATGACGATGTCCTGCACCGGCTTCCCTTCTGGGTTCGCAACCGTGCGAGTGTTTTCGATCTTAGTGACTACGTCCATGCCCTCAACGACATTGCCGAAGACGACATGCTTGCCGTTCAGATGAGGAGTTCCATTCTTGGCAGTGATGACGAAGAATTGGCATCCGTTCGTATGTGGACCAGAGTTCTAGAGGGATTAGCTGGCTTGACTGATATGCGAGGTAGAGTACTTACTGCCATACACAGCAGGCCGGGCTTGTCATGTTTCAGAGTAAAGTTCTCGTCCGCGAACTTCTCGGTGCCAAAAATGGTTCTCGAGCCAGTACCATTACCGTTGATGAAATCCCCGCCTTGGATCATGAAGCCTTTGATCTAGCATAGTTAGTACTGACTAAATTGAATACATATCAAGCCGTAGAGCCATTGATGGGGCTCGATGGTCCGTTTGGGACTCACCACACGATGGAATTTGCAGCCCTTGTAGCCTTGCGGCTGTCCGCGACTGTTCTTTGTTTCTCCCGTGCAGAATTGTCGGAAGTTCTCCGCCGTCTTTGGCACTACATTCTTGAACAACTCCATCTTGATCCTCCCCAGCTTCTCCCCTGGTTGCTTATGTCAGTACTTGCATGACTGCCGGAACGGAGGGCCGTAGTTCAGCCGGCCGAAGCAGGAATAAAGCCAAGGAAGACGCGCAGTATAAACGGCGTGGGGTGAGGGGTAGCGACAGCATGTAGAGAGAAAGCGTACCTCCTAGTGTGACATCGAAGAAAACGATTGGGTTGTCCTCGGTAGTCTCGGCCATGGTCGTGGCAGTGCAACAAGTGCTGCAACAAGGCCGTTGAGTTCTGCGAGCCCAGATGACGTTAGCTGGAGTTGTACGGGACTGCAAAGCGACAACAGCGCGGGCTGCTCACTGCAGAGAATAGTGCTTTGTTCAAGTCGACCCTGGAGAGGTCACGAGCCGGGCAGCTGGCGTGCGGCGAAGATCTCTCAACTCGAATGAAAGCTTGTACAAGCAGGGCACGCTTGATTGCTGCAAGTGGGCGTTCCTGTGGGATGGCCTCACAGACGAGTCTCTTAGCGCTGGGGAAGGTTCCACACCTGCATGCAGCAGGCCTACGTTGGAGACGCTCGCGCAACACAAGAAGTGAATACCGGCGTGAATCACTGAGTCGCTCGGGCCTGTCTACTCTGATTATTGATAGCACTCTGCATGCGACCGTGGCGCCCAAGGCGAGCGCAGGGTTTCAAGATCCATGGTTGATGTGACACGTCCCCGGGGGTGTGAACAGCAAGCAACACGCAGCGTCAACACACGACGGACGTCTGGACAATTCACGATATCGCACCAACGCTGCCAAATCCATACTCGACTTGCCCCCCAATACCAGTTGTCGGCCAAGTCGCCGTGAGGCCGAACCGCTATCCTCCGTCATCCGCGCACTTTCTTGCTGCCGGTCAGCCCTGGCCTCTTTCTGTCACGCTTAGCGCATCCTGGCTGCCCAGGTGCTGCGGCCTTTATCCTGCCCTGCCGCTCCTGTCCTCCCCAACCTCGACGACTGCATTCACTTGCACAGCCGCACCAAGAGGAGTGCCCTCGCGACCCACTGCACAAGTCGGATCGCATGGCCAGCAGAGCTATCCGGGCCATTCACTACTAGCTCTTGTGGCAATCCCCATTCACTGCAAGAGGCGCGGCCGCTTAACCAGCCGGCCCTGTGGATCGCCACGCCCGCAGTCGTTGCCGTCACCACCGCACCAGCTGCTCCACCTATTCGAGCGACTTCCCTAGAACCGCCACCCGGACCTCGAGTATATTGCATCAAGCGCAACAGACGAGCTGTCGAATTGTTTGACTGACATTGTCTTGCCTTCGCACGCCGTACTCCCTTTGTCCGTCTTACTTGGATCAACGTCGCTTCCGCATCCGGCCCGGTGTAGAATCTACCACGACAGCTTTTCTAACCTCGACTTTGCACGTCGGTGTTAAGACCTATCCAGGCATATGGACTGTTAGCAACACCGCGAGCCACAATGTCTTCCTCCGGCACTGCTAGCGTGCCCTCAGCCAGCCCAACAGACTCGGGGAACAACAACAATACTGGCAGTGGCCCGACAAGTTCGCCATTGCTGTTCTTCGTTGCGCTGGGGTTCGGTGTCGTCTTCACGAACCTATGGTACGGCATCCGCCCATTCCTGTGCGTCGATTCTCCCTGCTGACACTTAATTAAGGATCATCGTGGGCGTCAAGTACTGCTTCCGATACAACCGTCGTCGCGCCGCTGCAGCCGCCGCAGATGGCGAGCCTATTGATCTCACAGCGATGCCCCGGCCGCACAGAAGGAGAAGGGAGAAGAAGCTGATGACCATGGACGAGGTCAACGAGCGGTTTCCTCTGACCAAGTACAAGCAGTGGAAGTCTAGCCGCGAGACTGAGGGACTGCCATCCAGCGGCGGCATTGCAACGGCACCCCAGAGCAGAGCACCTAGTATGAAGGACGTCGAGGGCGTCATCTCGGCAAAGGACGAGAACTCCAGCGCCAGACCAGACACAGCACTTTCCTTGGCCCGCGAAGATTTAGCCACTCCGAATTCATCGACTCAAAAGCCACTATCACCTAGGACGAGCGTCGATGTGAAAGACAATATGAATGATAAGGATGCTGGGACGGGGATCGACGCGGAGAAGGCTGCCACGACCGCAGCCGAGACGGTTGAGACGAGTAATGCTCCTCCACCGTCCACCATTCGTGAGCGCGAGGACGACTCGGACGATGACGATGATCCGATTCGAACTGCTGCTGCGCCAGAGCTGTTGGCTGAGCCCGGTGACACTTGCGCTATTTGTCTAGACACGTTGGAGGATGACGATGACGTGCGAGGACTCACTTGTGGCCACGCTTTCCATGCCAGTTGTGTTGACCCATGGCTGACGAGTCGTCGAGCATGCTGTCCGCTCTGCAAGGCAGACTACTATGTTCCCAAGCCTCGCCCTGAAGGTGATGTCGATCCCGCAACCGGTCGTCGCTCAGGTGCGGGTCTCAGGTCGCCAACTTCGGCGCAGGCCGTCTGGACTACCACTCGCGGCAATCCCTTCTCTCGGTCGCGGGTTGTCATCATCACTGGTCCTGGTGGTCAGCAAAACCAACGTGTTGACCGGTTTGGACGACTCAGTCGCCCTAGTCGACCAGCTCGCTCAGCAGCTGAGGATGCTACGGAACAACCGGATCAAGCCGCTGGCAACTCGAGCTGGAGGTCTAGGTTTACAACGAATCGAGCGCAAGGCCCAACGTTCTCCAACTGGTTTGGTCGCCGTCGTGGCGAGGCAGGCGAGGACAACAATGTACCTGTCCAACCCACCCCAGGTCAGCTCGAAGCTGGCAACAGGTAGTCGCTAGACGACTCGTATGCTCGCCGCGTCACTCGCACACGAACCTCACGCACCTCACGACTTTCAATACCGCCTTCTTTATTTACCTTCGCGCAGACTATCGCGCTTCTCAGCTCTGTTTATCGCTTTCTCCTCACTTTCGGCGTTACTCCTGGATTAGATGACCTCGTTTCGGTAGTCTGGGTTGCATATCCTCTCACATAGCGTGGAGTGGACGGCTTGGCTGCATCATACCCGGTATAGCTAGTGAAGAGTTTCCACGGTCTGGGGACGGTGAACATAGGGATATGAATCGACACAAGAGGATCTTGCTTACGAGATTTTCGGTCGCTCGATGTGGAAGGATTAGAAGGATTGTATATGCAGATCTGATCAGAAAGGATCGAAATACCATTTACTATAGCATGTTCACCATGATGCGAACCCTCATCTTCACAAGTTGTGATTGAACTGTTGACGGGAATGCGGGGCATGGAAGGCTGATCTGTGAGGAAGGCACGCCCATATGAACCTTCCACCTCCAGCAGTCTACTATCGCACCACTTTGTCTTCTCTCCATTTACTTCACACGTCTCCTATCTCGTGGGTTTTCTCGTATACCTCGCCTTCCCATGCGCACAAGACTTCAGCCGCACCATAATCCTTCAGCTACCCTAACGCGAAATGGACAGACGAAGCATCGTGGCGCCGAGGATCAATGCGTCTGGCCAGATGAACATCCACTCCTAGTACGTATTCACGTTCGTGGTCCTGCATATAGCACCCTGGGGGATCCAGTATCTGCACCAAGTCCTTGCAGCGAAACCCACGGTCACAGGCACTGTTAACTACAGTCAATAACATGCCTTACCAGTATCAGCCGCTCTCGATAGCAGACGACCCAGACGATGTGTATATTCGACTATTTGAGCTCCATCAAGGCCCCCGAACTGGACCAATCACAGGCCGTCTATACTCGACGCTTCTCTCGAAAGCTCCTTCGTTTTTTGCCTTATCGTACTGTTGGGGATCAACCTCTCGCAATGGTACCGTTCACATCACGAACTCAGCCCCACCTCGGGATCTCGATAATGACAACACTCTCGACATTCCTCCCGCATTGATACCTCTCTTGTACCAAACTCGAGACCGGAGAAGTTTGAAGGCACGCACATGGTGGATCGATTCGATATGCTTAAATCAAAACGATGCAGAGGAGAAGAATATTCACGTCCCGAAGATGAGAGAGGTATACATGAAGGCGACATGCACGATCAGTTGGCTGGGTCTAGAGGCTGATGGTAGCCGTGAAGCAATTGCATATGCCGACAAACTAAGCAAAACATATAGAAGACATATGGCTGAGCGCAAGCTCGTCACCCTCACGCCTGACGAGGAAAAGGAGGACGTTCAGATGATTAAGTCAAACTTGGTGATCCTAGACTAGAGGCCATGCTCAGGCTTTTAGATCGTCCGTACTTTGAACGCGCATGGATCGTTCAGGAAGTGACCGTCAGCCGCCAGGTGTACTTCATGTGCGGGACCCGCGATTGTTTCATAAGTTGGGAAGCACTTCTCGGAGCATTTCTCTTCCTTATACAAGTACACCCGTGGGTATGGGAGTTCTACTCAGGTAACAGAATCAGTAAAGTCGTCGAGATGAGGCTCAGCGAAATGGACTGGGAGACATCGATAGATATTGACTGGACGAGAGCGCTACTGAGGCACAGGTGGTGTCTGTCTGGCGATGCTAGGGACAAAGTTTTCGCCTTCTACGGTCTCAGATGTAAACGTGCCTTCGAAGAGTTGGATGTCAGACCCAACTACGATCTCCCTGTGGTCGTTTTATACACACAATTAGCTGCGCGGGCGCTCAAGAAGGGACAGGTTGCCGTATTACTCGCACCTCGGCTTGTCATCGGCAAGGAGCAAGAAGACGACGAACATTTTGAGAAGATTACACTTCCTTCGTAGGTGCCTGATTGGAGAAGTACAGGCGAAACACCCGCCTCACTCACCAACGCTGAAGGCATTGCAAACCGCCCAGAACTAGACCCAGTCTACCGCGCTGCAAAAGATTCCGCTTTCCATGCCACCTTTGACAATCACTCATGGAACACCCACAACGGTGAATTCACCGCAACCCCACCGCCCACCACACTACCAAGACTGATCAAACTCACCGGCTTCACAATCGCAACAGTCACGTGCCTAACGCGCCGTCCCTGGGAACTTCAGAAACCCACTGGCCGCCAGACGCTCGTCGACCAAGCCACCGTCCTCCAATTCAACCAGCATCAAGTCCACGAATGGGAGGCCGTCTTCCGCCCGAATTCTTCAGCACTGTCGCCAATCTACACTCCCACCGGCGAGTCAGGCAACACCGCTATGTATGAGACGCTCATGGCCATCAATCTATAGAGCGCCAGCAAAAGACGCAGCAGCAGCGTTTGAGCGCCGTCAACGCTTCCTGCGTGTGATTCACACTCTCCGCCTCCATGGCTTCCTCTTCTTCTACATCATCGTTGTATTGGCCGAGCGTGTGTTTCGCCGTTTCGGGTACATGAATCCTGAAGTGCAGTTCAGGACTATGGTGGGGCATATGACGAATCGTAAGGGGGCGCAGATGATCAGCACAAGTACCAGTAGAAACAAAAGTGGCGTAGTGGAAACGTCCGCGATATACCTTGCTCTTGTTCCGGGTATCTGTAAGTTGGGTGACCAGGTGGTGTTGGTGGAAGGTGTTCGAGTTCCGCTTATTTTGAGGTCAACGGGCGAAGAAGTGAGTGTGTTGGGGAGTGGAGGGGAGGAGAGGACGGTGCGGATGTGGGAGTTGATTGGGGACTCGTATGTTCATGGTGTTATGAAGGGGGAGATGTGGGATAGGACGGAGGGGGAGTGCGAGGATTTTTGGATCGCTTGACGAGGCTTGAGAGTAGACAATAGAGTTCCGTTCAGATACTATATATACATCAGGGCCGTAGCAAGTGCTGAGAGCGAATAGTCGTTGTTTAGAAAGAACATACCTTTCGCGGTGGTCCATGAAACCATTTAGTCAAACCAAAACGCTTGGACTAGACTCGAATATCCAGACTCAACACCTTCCAGACGCATACAGTCACAGTGCCAACCACTCCCCATACTCCAAACCCACCTCCCCTCACGGCGGCCAACCACCACCATCATCTTCCTCATCAATTTCCACTCCCCACTCAACCCCATCATCCCTCCCCTCGCACCCTTACTAATCAAGCTCTCCTTAACCACCACATCTACCTTCCCACCAGGCCTGAGCGCCCCTCCCGGGTAGCCGCCCAGAAACGGAGACGGTACATCGTTCCTCAGTCCAGCCAGCCTCACATCGCCCCAAGTCCTACTACCCCTATCCTCGCCGCCGCCGCTTCCAGAAGAGCGCAGACTGGGAGGAGAAGCCTTAGCCCAGATATACCCCATCGAACTCATGCCCTGTAGCCGCAGGCCAATGACGGTATGGACCTCGTGGACTATAGCGGCAGCAGATGCCCGACTCAATGGTGGGGAAAAGGCGTGCGCAGTATTGTTGTCTCGTAGTACCTCATCTTCCACTACTACCGGTACTAGCTGCCTCACCGCCACGCTCGTCCGCCTTGCAACGCAAACCTCCCTCACAACCATCCCCGTCCCCGAGCTTGCCAATTTCTCCGGTAGCAGGGACTTGACGAGGCGCCCATCTTCGTCGTGGCTGCAGTCTGTCAGGCGGAAACGCAGATTGGCATCCAGGCCGACGGTTGCATCATCGCGAAGGGGGAGTTGCTGAGAGGAGGAGGACGAGCCGCCACTGTCGATGGTACAGGAGAGCCCAGATTCGAAGAAGAGTTGGAGGGTGGGGAAGAAGGTGTTCAGTGTCCAGTAGATGATTTCTGGTGAGTTCGTTAGTGTTTTCTTCTTCAATCCCAATGAGAAATATGCCACTGAGGAGGAGGACGAGGGAAGTTGGCAACTTACTTTCGTTGACTAACTGGAGGGCTAGCGGAGATGCACCGAACTCGGCCGTCCGTAACAGAGGGAGGTCGCGAGGCATGAAGGCGCCTAGGACCTCCGTCGCCACTGTCGTGGCGTCGGTTCCTCGCTCGTCGTCGTCCTGGGTCAGGCGTTCACTGAGCTAATCGTGCGTCCCGAAGCGTATGTAGCCGCGTCGCTTGTTTTCCTGGAGTAGTTCTCCGGTCTGGCATGAGTAGTAGTCCATCAGGCTGTGTGTGGTGTGGTCTAGGAGATATTACCTGGGCCTAGCTGTGGTAGGAAAATAGACTTGTTGTAGTGGTGTTAATGTGGATGCGGGTGGGTGGGTGTGTGCGTGGTCAAGTTGAGCAAGGTCCAAAGTTATGCTCGGTGATTGACGTGTTCTGAAAACATGAGAGGTATTAGTGAACGCGTTGAGAGGAGCGCGTTGAGGTCGTGCTCTGAGCTAGGGCGAGCTCCATTCACTCTGCATATGCCGTCAGTCTCAACCAACGCCGAAAGTCATTCCTTTCACTCTGAGGATAAGACGCTAATGAAGGCAACAAGAGCGGTCAAGCTTGCACGAAGACATGTAACCTGTTGGAAAACTTAGCAGGGCTTGAGAGGACAAAAGGCGGTATCGTCAAGGTGTACGAAGTAACTTGCGCATTCATTAGATGCTATGCTCTGCGATTACTAGTCGTATCACACTCCCGCCCATCGATTATGCTTCATACCTTCCTACAACATCCAAGAACTAAGAAGAGATACAGCCCACTAGACTGTCCCTGAATCGCTATGCAAAAGCAACGAAGATAGAATATTAGAAGTATAGTCAGGCCAAAACCCTACCTAAAAAGTATTAATATAGTTTATCCAAAATGTCGTAAGAGTTCCCGATGCGTGGCAGAGAAGCGTGTCGCCGAATAGTCTATTTCGTCAAAAGTTGATAGTACGAATATGCAGATGAAATGCTGTGTGCCGCCCTGTCTACGTGTAGCGATAGATGTCATTGCCGTGCCATGTATTGCTCGTTGGATGTTGAACAAGCTCAGTCCTGGCGACCACCTTTCTCGGGGTGTATTCCGTTCGCAGCCCCATTTGACCGTGCGTTCTTTTCGGCTGTCTTCTTAGGAATTGTCAAGCAATTGATGCCGAGGTAATCGCATATACTTGTGATGACAAGGTGCGCCCATCGTCCGTAAACAACGGCAGCGAAGACGAAGTATGCGCGAAGGTACCATAGCTCGAAGCTGGCAGAGAGGGGTCCAAAAGTCGTACCAGGGATCGTAAAGTATGGGTGATTGACGAGTAAAGCACCCCCGATCATTGGTGCAAGCATTATCGTCCAGTACGGGAAAGGTTGGTGAGTAAGGTGGGCCAGAATGATCTTTGTCGTCATGCGTCCAAAGACTAGGGACATGGTCAGGCAGTAGAGGACGAGGTGGTTATCTTCCAGTAGTTTCGAGTATGGCGATCCAAGCCAAGCCATACTGCAAACGACGAAGATGACTAGCGGCGTCCACTCATATAGAGTAGGTAACAAAGGCTGATTCCTGGCTTTTCGTGCTCGCGCAACATTGACGATGCAGGCTGGTAGATGCGCGACGAAGAAAGTAAACAGGATGATGGGAATCCAAAGTTCTTTCAGTGTAACATCGCCAATCTCGGCCTTGTAGGATGGAAAATACGTGGCAAGCGGGGTCGACCATATCTCAGGGCCAAAGTAGCCGGACATGCAGATGAACAGGCATGCCAGTATCAAACCCTCTACACGTGGTCAGAGTCATCCATATACATTTATACGTAGAGCCTTACCTGTAGGTCCGTTGAAATATCCCAAGTAGAGCGTATGCGTATGATACGTTTCCCATGTTGAGAGGAACATCGGCAGCACCGGAATGAGGGCCGTGAAAGCGCCAATCTTGGTTGAGCCGTATCCAACAGCTGCTGTTTCCAAGAGGCTTGCCAAGGTGCAATTCAGCGAGTCAATCCCATGGCTACGGCTGTGTCAGTCTCGTTGTTTTGGCGCATTGGGCTAGTGCATCACGTACTCGAACAGCTCTCCTAGCGGGCTCGATGTTCCAGTGCGGCGCGCCTGCTTGCCATCGACGTTGTCCATGGTAGAGTACCTGTGGTCGTGTCAGCGCAAGCCCTCGAGCGCGGCGATTCAGCAGTCCTTACATCCACATGCCAAAAGCGAAGCTGTAGTATACCCATGACGGTGCCTGTTATTATCCATGAGCGTCCTGTACAGCGCAACATTTCCGGGGACTGTGAAGCTTACTGGTCCGACGAGATCCGGTACGTATAATTCCAGCAATACGACGTTCCCCAAGATGAAGAAGAAGCCTAACAATGTAACCAAGTTCGGCGCAATCCAGAGCGGCAGAAGCTCCACAAAGCCATTCCACTACTTCATGTCAGGTTGAGTTATGATCGCGTGGGGTCTAGGGTTCGTACGTAGTGCTTGAGGATGTAGCGGGAGATGAAGGATTTATCGACGCTCGAGTATTTGTACGTTCTCAGATGCTGCAACGCATCTTCCGAGACGCATTCGTGCTTTGCAGCCTCTACACAATAGAACACATCGTTAGCAAACAAGACCCCCTGCCCAGGAAGCAGACGCGTAGTGAGCTCGTACCTTTGCTCGGAGGCATTGTAGGCGTTGTGACGGGCAATGGTAAAGACATGGATTTGGCGGGGCGGATTAATTTATATAAGTTGCGTTGCGGCCATGTGGGTGGAAGAAGCGTCTGGGCGGGGAATTGCTGCAGCAAGCCGTCGTCTTAATGTGGGTTGGATGGCATCAAACTTCGAAGAGACGGCTCAGGCGGCTCGGTTGGAGCCAGCTGGGCTCTTGTCCAGGGTCTAGCCGCGGTAGTGCCGTAGTTAGAGTCGTCATCGCCCAGCTCCAATCCTTCGCACACGTGAAGGGCCCACTTCATTGGTTCCTGCTGTAGGACGACGTTTGCTCTTGTCTACACAACACTCAAGGACAGCAAGCGGAACCCACTAGGTTGAGAAACCTGTAAGTTGAGAAACCTGGTGTGGCCGCCCTCGACTATCACTAGTCATACCTCCTGAAAATTTACCTCCAGATGAATGCATGACTTCAAGCAACGTAATCTATGCCCTGTAAAGTCAGTCTGGCGGCAACGATACAACCGGCCCCAGATACAGCGACTGCTTTAGTTTTTTTCTGATGGGATTCGTGTTCAAGTAGAAATCGTCCTCGACTGCAAGCGAAATTACGGTGCCCGCTTGATCTGGAAGAAAAGACCGCAAAGAAGAGACCGTAGGATCGTGTTCCACTTCCACGGATGGTTTATACTGAACATGTTTAGCCTTAAAGTTCTGATTCTGGTAGTCCTGCCCAAATTATGACAGGTCTGCAACGAATTATTACTCTTCGCCAACTGGATCACGAATGCCTCTCCACGGCGTAGGGAAGGTCCGCTTTGTAACAAGCTTACACTTTCTCTCCCCTAAAAGCCGCGTATACCATCGAGAGAACTTTTGAAGGGAATCGCTCTTTTCGTACTTTGGATGTGGATGTACATCCGTGCTCAATATATGCCATTCGTCTATATGGTGGCGTAGTCGACTCGAATTTCGAGTGCTGGCCTTGCGGAGTATAACTCAGATTCGGAAGACTTGTTCCCTGCGATTGGTAACCATCCCGAATCCTTGCAACGCCAGGGTGCACCGCTTAGCGAAGGGGAAAGCTAGGTGGAAACTATGAAAGAGGTTAAACTAGGATGATGTATCGAGGATGATGTATCGAGGATGTATGGTGTATTTGAAAAGGTGAGGCAGTGAAAATTCTACAAGAGGAACTCATAGTAGTTCTCGTGTGGGAAGTAGATTCGACAGTTGTGTGCGGGTCAAAATTTGCTACTCGGACCTCGGATTTTGCTAGGGAGAGAGTTTCACTTCTACAAATTGTAGAGAAGCTGATGAATGCACGTACATATGTAGTTGCCTCGACGTCACGTGGCTACGCGTTTACTTTCACTCGAAGCAGGAAGGAGCGCCCGCCCCTCACACGATATCATCCCACACTCACCTCACTCTCTTCTCCTGCTAGCCTCTACAGACTCTCCAATCCACTCCACTCTCAACTTCGAAAAGAACAAAATGGCACGTACACTTCGCAAGAAGACGCGAAAGCAGACCAAAGCCAGCGCCAAAGCTGCCGAGACTGCTAGTTTTCTGCGAAAGGCAAGCAGGCCATTGACTCGCAGACAACGCTACAAATGCAACAAAGGTCTAGTTAGCTTGAAGATACCCAAGGTGTTCCAGAGCATGTAAGTCAGTACCCATCCGTGAGCAGCGACGCAAGCTAACGTGACTCGAAGCACTGCCGCCAATGCTACAAACTCGCCGCTCCTGAGCCTGCCAGCTGAGATCCGAGAAATGATCTGGAAGTTCGCTATGCGTTCATCAGGCCCCGATATTCCGATTGATTTCGATGATACGGCTCATCTCCCAAAGTCAGCGGACAAATTCCCGGCAGCTTCTCATGAGACGCTCAAAGAACTCGCCATCAGTCTTCCTCGTGTCTGCCGTCAAGTCTACTCTGAGGCCGCGACTATGCTCTACAGCGAGAATCTCTTTTCCTTCAAACATGGTTTCGTCCTATCCGCATGGCTGGAAAGGCGCATACTTGCTCAGCGTGAAGCAATCCGCAAGGTGGCGCTGTCCCTTGACTTTCACGCCAACTATACTCTGAGCCAGGGAGACGACTTGATGTTTCAGCAACACAAGGCAGACATCGAAGAGGAGATCAGGCTGTTGTGCCCGAACTTCGTAGGGGTGATCTGGTTCTAGGCGTTCGTTGTATTCGACGTGGGAAAAATTACCACAAGCTATACGAAACAGATGCTATGGCTTCTTACAATGATGAATCTGGTGGATGATACACCGATACTGCGTTGGTAGGTTTTGCAATCCCTAGGATAAAAGGTGTGGGAATCGAAACACTCACAGGAAGTGAGCATACACGACTCGGAGACATCAAGATATCAAAAACAGCCCCAGATAGAAGAATCCAAGCATCTATTCTTGCTACATGTTCCAGAGCAACTTCGTCACGACACTAACCTGTATATGTCCCCATTCGTCAACATCTCCCACACCTCCCCACCCCTATCCCCTACTACACTGACAACATCCTTCCTATCATCCAGCATCTCCCACACGCCCGAAGTGCCCGTATACCGCCACACGGACCCATCGCGATGTCTGCTATACAAGTAATCTCCCTGTGCATGAATCGCCACACTCCCCGCCGACTCTATCGTCTGCCAATAATTCTCCTTTGTATTCAACCACACCACCGTGCCATCACTCTGCAGCTTATAAAACTCGTCACCTCCAGCTGCAATGGCCATATTCGCTGCGTTTTGATCGACGATGAGCCATTCACCGCTGTTGTAGGGCCAAATGGAGCGAACGAGATCGCCGGTCGTGAGAAGGTTCCAGAGAGTCTTCGAGTCAGTGATGGCTATTTGTTTGGAGGTTTGTGCCGATGGCTGCTCGATGCTGAGCCACGAGGTGCCGGTGCCCGACCAGCGCGCTACCCAGCCGTCCTTGCGGCGAGAGTAGACTTGGTCCGAGGCGGCGACGATGTCGATGACGTTGTCAGATGCGGTGCCGATGTACTGCCAGTTGGAATTGCTGCCTGACCAGCGGTATGTGCTTCCGTCCGAGTGCCGCTGGTAGAGATAGCCGCCTGCGCCAGCAATTTGGGCAGTGTCTTTGTTGTTGTCGACGCTGGTCCAGGTGCCGCTGGCGTACCGCAATATCTGCCCACTCGAGCGTATCTGGTAAAGCCCGTCGTTCGCTGACACGCTGTTTGATATTGAAGTGACCGGAATCATGTTTGCGGCGGTGTTTGAATCGATCCGGCTCCACTTTGGATTCTTCCAGCCATAGACGCTGTGGATTCCCATCTTATCGTCGGGGTGTATGGGCCGAATGTTACCTTCGTAGTACGCGAACATGACAGCGGCTTCTACAGCGCTGTGGCTCATCCCGAATGCGTGCCCGATCTCGTGTATAGCCGTGAAGTTGAACAACCGGTCATCGTTCCATTGGTAGTCGTCGTTGAAGGTCACGTTGATATTACCCGCCGCGAGTGAGACACCATCAGATACCATGGACGTGAAGGCATAACGCGTATCATCACGACCGAAGGATGTAAAAAGTATATTGATATCGGCGTTTGCGTTGGTATTTGCAGGAACAATGTTAAGCGGCATGAAGCGCATCCACTGGGCGAAGGCGGCGCTACCCGATGGTTAGCAAAATATCAGCAATAAACAGCCATATTGATGTGTGATCATTGGGGTGCTTGGGTCAAGCCCGACGACTGCCAAGTGATGAACTGCACCTGACTTTGCAGAGTAGGTGCTCACTAACCTGATGGTTGACTGCTGCCGCCCTACCGACGTATCAGCAGTATAGTTGATAAAACGCCAAGTCAACGTTGTCTTTGACCATTTGGATCCCCAAAGTACGTATCGTTTATGTATGTCCGAAGGGTTCTTCGCATCCGTCTCGTTGTAAGGCTGTTCTGTTCCACATCGTGGCTTATCCAGCATATCCATCATCTTATCACTGAAGACTCCAGTGACCGGTTCTTTAAGCACCTTCTGAATCTTTCGTATGGCTTTCGGGAGGTCAGAGTCCGGCACCGACTTCCCAGGCTCGAGCCAGCCGTAGAGTTTGAAGAAGTCATTGACATGTTTGGAATGCTTCTTCGATAAAGCTTGTGCAGTGGCGGATGGCACCACTGGTAGTGTAGGGGAAACACTGGGTATAAGAGCAATACTACTTCTCGTAACAATACGATTATTGGAGGCGAGAGAGCAGGAAATAACTCCAAGGAGAAGGAACGAAGCGAAGAGTGTCATTCTTGGGTTGTATCAAGGGTCATTGATCTCCCACTAGCACCGGTATATGCTGGAATCCAGGACTTGTCGATCGCTCGTATACTTTGAAGATCGCCAAAGACATAGAGGATGTCTGTTGGTCCATTGGCCGTCCGTAGCGAAAGCGATATGTGACGAGTTGAATGGTCGATCATAGACTGCCTCTTCAAGACGTGTACGGGAGAGTGAGCACTGCCCGGAACAACTCGCTCGCTACCGCGTTTGCATCGGATATCTTTGAGGGCGCTTCATTTGCGGACCCGGACTAGAAAGGAGCGCTTACGCCCGCTTGCTTCCCACTGAATATATGAACTTAATGAGCGTATTATATGCGTGTTGGTGGCGAGGACACGCAAGTGGACCCTTCATACAATGCAGATGAGTTGTCTGAATTCCCTAGAATGCTGCCAGGAATTCTGGCGTGCCTCAATATGAGGTTGCCGTAGTGTAGCGGGCAGTGTTCATCTTGATATCGTGCTAATGCTGCACATTGCCTCTCTTTGGAGAATACTCCTTGCTCCGAAGATCCTGTGGGGCCACATTGTATTGCTTTGTAGGCCACGATCTCAGCTAGATTGTCATTTTGAGATACATTGATGAACGGGAAGCCCGCTACGATTGGCGATAAAAGAGTTCGGCATATAGTCAATCTACATAGTCAGTGTCAGGAAGCTTGATTAGCTGCAGATTGACTGAGAACAAACGGTAAGCTTTGATCATCAACCGTGATTGCAGAGCATCGAAGATTGGATGGCGTCGTGGGGAGGCGTAGCAAGATTGCTTGCATCTAGATGAAACTTCCGGAAGTGCAGTTGCCGAGACGACTACGCCTTCATTACCGGCTCCCAGCTCACACCCGGAAATTTAGAGGTTCTCGATTTTGACGTTCCCGCAAAGCTAGTCGACATTGATGCTGTGCAAAATCTATATCGCAGGAAGCCGTACGTTAAGATAAATGCATATCATGAAAGAATCAAGGATGTGAGCGGCGTAGTGAGTCGATCTTGAACCGTAGGTTCGACTGAATATCGACCGTATTCGAAATGGCTACATATTGAGGTCCGGTGGTGTAATATACCCGGTAAGTAGCGCGGAAGATCTGCGCAGCGATGTGACCGGAGATTTGCGATGCGCGGATCTGATTCTGCAAGCCGTCGCAGCTAGCATCGTGCTGTACAGTGTTCTCAAATATGTCGCGGTTTTGTGATTCTAGTCTATATGGCGCGCGAGTAGAGAGGAATGTGTGGCTGGGGGAAAAAAAGAGTGAGCTCGTAGTGTGATGACTGGGGACTGACGCTATCTTGATTAGGAATCAACACACACCATGCCAGAAAGCGCAATGGACGCATCATCACTCTAAGAACATCAATGAGTTGCCGTTATTGTATTCTCACGTATGGATGTGCTTTGCTGATGTTGTCTCGCGCATGATAACGCCACAACGAAAACTAAAACTCATCTCATACCGACAAACAGTAGTGCGTTCACGGACGGATACCGTATCCGTTTCTGTCATCTTTTGAACTTCTATCACTGGGTTTGGTGGAGAGAGAGCACTTGATCATGTTCACATTAAAGTTGAGGTATCCGCGGTTGGGTTAGCTAGGTAGTACTCCAAAATAGCAAACACATCGTGAACTCAAAGCCCCAACCACTCCGCCATCTCCGCCTCAGTTATGAGCGCACTCACACGAGCCTTCTCTCCCTTCTTCCGAGTGTGGGCCATTTCACGAAGCCACTTCTTACACTGTTCGAAATGCTCCTTAGTAGCCTCTTGGTCCGCCATGGTCGTCTCCTTGCCTTTTGCCATGCCTTCTGTTAAGCCGAGATTGTATGCCTCTCGGATATCAGATTTCAAATCCGTAAGGGCTTCTTGAGCAGAGGCAACGCCGGCTATGAATCCCTCGATGTTTTCAGCCTTGAGCCGAAGGGCCAGCTTTTGATCGTGTATTTCCTGCGCGAACACCCTGTGTTTGAGCCACGGCTGGTCGAGGATCCCTTGTCTAGGCGCAGTGGTGGTAACGGGCATCTTGTGATCGGCTTGAGGAGCTTTTGGTGGCTGTTTCGCGCCCTTCATGCTAGCTGTCTTTGGATCGTGGCCTTCCTTGAGTGTCTCCAAGGCCTTGATGATATGATCGCGATCCGCGGGGTTGATAGGAGTGGTCGAAACGCGTTGATATGTACTTTTGAGCTGCTCAAGGCTTGCTTGAGCGGCTGTAATCGAGCTGATCATTGAGGCTCCACTGCCAGTACCTCGCATATTCTCAAAGATGATAGCGAGAGTGAGCTCTGTATTCCCATATGGGCCCTGGTTGCTCATGTCGTTACCTCCCTTCGGACCCGACACGTCGTGTGCTACGCCGGCCGTTGTTATATTCTCAGGACCCACACTTACCGCTCTCGGCACCTTGGGTTGATTCTGGTCTGGTGCCGACATAGAGGATGGGACGCGCTTAAACGCCTGTAACTTCTGTCGCAGTACCGAGGAACGAGTGACTGGGGCAGGTGATGTAGTCGGGAACGAGGCAGGAGGCGGCATCGGTGACGCTTTTGTTTCATCTTGCGCAGACGGTGTAACTGTCGCTTTCTCTGAGATCGAGGAGGCCTCCGAATCGGAGGTTCGGGAGCGCTTGAGCGGCGAAGCGGACGTGGACCTAGGCATGTTGTGGTGGGCTAGGCCGATGCCCTACACAGGAGGGCATAATGGGGCACTCATATACTGTGCGAGTAGATGTTTGCTCATGATTGCTATAAGACAAACCAGCAATCCCTCTTAATCTAAGCAGACGTAAACCAGAGAGGGATATGATGAGGGTGCATCCTAGGATAGCTAATGGCAGCGCTCGTAGCTAAAATGCATGCCCGTGCATGGCTAACAGACATCTCCATAGCGAAAAAGTGATAAGCGACGATGAGAGGCGTGTCTGCTGATAGCCTGGCAGCTGGGATGACACCTGGGGCTTCGGGGGTGGAAGGTTAGCAGCAGCAACTGAGATCATAGCAGCACTAGCTCTGTTGGTCTTGCTGTACAGCTTAGATGATGGAAACTTACGCGATGGATATTAGTCGTGACCTAAAGCTGACCGGGTTGAACAAGCCTCGTACTTGAGTATTATGAATGGCGCTGTCGCATGTGAATCGCCGAAATCCGGGGGCTCAAGGGTTTCGTGGTGATCGCGCCTCATTGTCTAGTAAAAGCCTGCTGTGTTATTGACTGCTGATCAAGTCATACGTTACGCACGCTAGATATTCACTGGAGAATATTCTTGATGTCTTCAGAATTGGAATTAGAAGCACGCCCTCAGGCTGTGACTGTGAATGATCCACATGGTAGATATTCATTTGATGTCGTCTATGTCGTTTTAGCAGTGCATCTTCTGCACACCACGATTGTCTACCGGCCCATGCTATTGATCATCTCTCTCTGCGTTGCCCGATCTCGGTTGGTTTGGCTGAGGGACGGGAGACCTATGAATTGCGTCAGCGAATATTCTATGCCAGTCTTTGAAATCTTTCATACTTCGTAGATCACCAACAACGTCTTTAGCCTTGCCAAAGTACACTTCTTGCAGAAGGTTCCGCATCTTGAGCTCCATATCTTCAACCATTTTGCCAATATTGGCGACGTGCGAGGTGTCGTCCTCGACGGCCATATCAGCCTCCACCTGACGCACCATGTTGCCTGATAGGTCCAGACCGCCGAGCGCTTCGGAGTCTGTACCAAGGGAAAGGATGACGGTGGAAGTCAGCTTGTAGTGGGCTGTGCGGGCGCGGTCCTGGGCGTCGAAGACATGAATGCTGTCCCAGCTGCCGGAGCTCTTGGGTGTGGGGTTTACCGCTGTGCAGATTAGTAGGCATACAGCAGTACGTGAAACTTGTACGTACCTTTCTTTAGTAGTACACACCCCGCAAAGCCGTCATCCATATCCCAAAGGTAGACGCTCGATATACCGCCCTCAAAGTACCTGCCTAGTCAGCATGTGCCGCGTCAAAGCTCTACAACCCCTTGCTGAGACTCACAGTTCCCTATACACATCGAAAGCCTCATTTGCCTTGACCTCCATCTTACGGACACGATCACTAGGCGTGACACCTTCTTCGATTGCAGGTTCGAACTCATTGCTCCACGGACTCCGCCAGCTGTCGCCATCGCGGTTGTAATCGCAGCAAAGGAAGTCGCGTTTCGTCTTGGAGCATTTCTTTATGGTAAGCGGGATATCGACAGATTCAAGGAGGTCTTCTTCGAGTGCAGGATTCAGCTGAATGATGTGGTCGACATTGCGCTTGACGTCTTTTGGGTTCAGTCGGCGGAGGAGATCGCTATAACGGTTAGTTTGGGAGGACACCTTGCGTGGAACTTGTTCAAGCTCACAGAGCGCTATCAATGGGATCCGCCATGTTGCTGAGTAGTGTTCTGTGTCTCTCGGGAGTGCTCAAGGTGAGATGTTTAGCTCCAAGACCTGGCCCCTCAATCTCCCAGGGTTCAGTCGTCGGCGGCTCGGGGGTGCTGGTGGGCCTGTGGCAGCGCGAGTCATGCAAAAGGTTTCCCATCTTGGTATCGCGTCAGCATGCACTCTCACGACACACCTCGTGGTCCTGGCGACAGTATAAGAGTTCAGACGTTGTAGATCAGCCAAGCTATCTGACAGATGGAAGTCGCATGGTAGCAACTTCCCTAGCAGGAGACGCGTCGCTGCCCGCTTCAGGTACCTGTCCGTTTGTTTTCACTCCTGGAGCAGCACAACGGCATATTCTTGGGTCAAAGGCTGGAGCACATGAAGCTTTCTTAAACTGCAGATGATCATCTGAAAACTCTTCTTTCTTGTCACAAAAAGAATATGGAATGCAGTCCTCTGGAAAGTACACCCTGGAATTTAGCAACGATATGTAGAAGTCACGGTTCCCAATTTGAAATCGCGATACGACACGGTGTTGAGTCGGCGAATATGTGTCTGGACGATTCAGCTTGAACCCGTCTAGAACGCACGCTTAGCCCTGCTCGTTTCCATGGATAACAACAACGGTATCTATGGAGTTTGGACACCTAATGGCAACCCCTGCTCACAGAAAGGGTGCATTCGGGGATGACATCCTCCAAAGCTTCAAAGACACCTGCGGCCGCGCACATTAGCTCGCAGCCATTGGCGGCAGTCGTGCTTCAGCTAAGATTTGAGTCATTTTCCCCCATCAGGGCCGTTGTGGTTCAAGGTGAAGTTGCATTGAGCGCGTGCTTGCAGTTTTTCAGTGGCATCTAGGCGCATTCACCTTCACTTGCCCGCCATCTGCAGCACTGCGCTAGCGACTTCTCCACAAACGCATTTAAACTTCTACCTGCCCCTCACTTTGCATCTTCTTTCCTCTACCACGCTCAAGCATTCGCTCAGCAACATCGCTCATCACGATCTCACACTCTTGCATCCTCTTTCATCCTCATACAACCTTTCGTCACCACAAGCATCATGTCCGACACCGAGAAGCCTGGCGCTGTCGCCAAGAAGGAAGCTTCGAGGTTCACCGAACGCGAGCTCCAGCTGCTCGGTTGGGCCATGCAGTCCCTCAAGTCTGGACCTCCCGAGGTAAGCTCTGCCAGTCATCTCCGACCATCGCGACGAGAAGTGCTAACACCCGCAGATCGACTACGACAAGTTGGCCGCGTTCGCTGGCATGAGCAATCCTCGTTCCGCCGGCAACGCGTGGGCTAAGCTCAAGAACAAGCTGATGTCGGGCGACGATACTGCCTCAGCTCCAGCTACTCCCAAGAAGGGCGGTGCCAAGAAGAAGACCGCTGTCAAGGACTCAGACGGCGACGAGGTCATGACTACCCCCAAGGCTACCCCCAAGAAGACTCCTCGCAAGCGCGCCGCCAAGAAGCAGGACGTTGATGGTGAGGCTTCGCCCAAGAAGAAGGTCGCTGGCAAGAAGGCCCTTAGCGATGAGAGTAGGTTCCGTTATTCTTGCGCGACCATTCAACGCTCATGTTGGCACAGCTGTCAAGTCGGAGCCCGAGGAGGCCGAGGATATCGAGAAGAATGAATCGCCTGTCAAGGCCGAGCTCGAGGACTTCGACATTGAGGTTGAGGTCTAGACCCCAACCCATCTTGCGTTAGCTGACTCTTCTTTGTTTGCTTAATTTTGTTGCTAACATCACAGCCACATTTTTGCGCTCCCGCAATCATCTCTTACGGCTTGATCTTTTCATCACTTCCAGGACAGCGCTGCGTGAGAGTGATCAAGGTGGACGCGTACTGTGGAAGCATGGTGATGACGAAATGCATCGGATGATTTGGCATGGTTGCTAATCGGAGTTCATGGCGTTGAGGACGCAGCGGTATCTTACACCGTGATACCTGTAGATATCTACACGAAATGGTTCAGCAACGCACGTTGGCTGTTCCGCAGTTAGCAATTGCTAATAAAATCATCTCGAACTTCAACTGACATCCACTTCCTGAACGTGCATCTGTCTGTCTACAAGGAAGCGCGTACCTATTGAGCTTTGCCACTTTTCTAGGCTCTACAGTAACGTTACTGTATCAGCAACTACTTACAAGAGCAACGATACATGGCTGCAAAGCCTTGTGCGTATTCAGAGTATAATTACAGTTGCTTTTGTGACAAGACCCTATGAATTGCTCCATCGACTAAGAATTCCATGTCTTCTGAAGTTGCGTTATCAAGAATAATATATTCAGGTACAGGGGTACCTTGCCCGATATATTACCCCGGACTTTTAACCCTGCAACACCAACCTGAACCCCTCACACCTCATATGGGTACATAAAGGCCGTTCCGAGCTACTGCAATATCCTCCAATGCTAACGCGAGTAGCGTGTTACGTGTCTAGAAGTTTTGGGCCGGACAGCTCGATGCCACGCGGTGGCAGAACGAGTTTCTGAGTGGTGTCAAGCATGAATCTTCGATCAACCACAAACGTCACGACATTGACCTCGAGCGCCTTCTTCTTTGAACCTTGAATGCTATGAACGGTTGAGATGGCAAGGCTCAGCCATGCGCAGGTGAGGACACCGAATGGCGTGAAGCGTTCGCCGTCGAAGGCGACGTCACGAGTTGTAAGCAGTGTCCCGCTATCTACACTGATCTCTACTTACAAAGCTTCAGTCCTCTCTCGAGGTTGCTGGCTTCTTTCTCTTCGTTCTACTCCCTCTCGCGCTTCCCGTATACTGGTCTGGCCAAGTAAAACAATGGCTCCTACCGAGAGTCCAACCATACCTACCCGCACAACTTCAGGCATACTTCCCAGTAGCCTCTAATCCTAGGGATGGAGTAGATGGGGCTGGCTTGAACCAGCAATTGAGTCCAGTAGAGCTGCTCGAAGCATGCAAGATGCATCAGTATACCAGCGAGATTATATCTCTCGACCCTCTAGTCATCTACATCAACAACTTCACGTCCTCCCAAGAAGCCGAAGAATTCATCAATCTTGGGTACGCAAATCCCTCATCGTCAGCAAAAATCACCCTCATCTCCTCGACTAACAACCCACCGCAGCTCCGATGAGTTCGTAGAATCCTTCATATCTCGCTCCCGCGGCGCAAACACGCGCGTAACAGGCCGAACCTCTCAATCCGCACCGCTCCCCATGGAACACCCCCTCGTCGATTGTCTCCTCTCCCGCGCCCGCACCTTCATGGGCAGCATGATGCTCCCTCACGAGCCCTTCTCCGTACCCCAACTCGTGCGCTACTTCCCGTCGCAAAAGTACGACCTGCACACCGACTTCTGGCCCGAACACCAGATCATGAACGACGGCTCAAACCGCCTGTTCAACCGCGTGGCGTCGTTCTTCGTATTCCTGCGCGACAACTGCACGGAAGGCGAAACGTATTTTCCCTTGGTAGAGCCGTCGCATACGGATCCGCATGCTGCGCATGACTTCGAGAAGTTGTACGGTGGGAAGGTGGCGAGGGGGCAGATGGAGGGAGAGGAGAAGGGTGTCAAGTTTAAACCTATAACGGGGAATGCGGTGTTTTGGGTGAATGTTGATGAGGAGGGCAAGGGGGATAGGAGGCTGATTCATGCGGGGTTGCCGGTGAAGGAGGGGGAGAAGATTGGGTTGAATTTGTGGCCGAGGAAGTTCTTTGGGACGGTGGATGATTTGGAAGGGGGGAAGAAGAAGAAGGAGAAGAAAGCTTGGAGTGGGAAGTGGAAGGAGTAGAGATAATACTGGAGTCCAGGATTGGGTGTTAGGAATTTGTGGCATGGAAATACAAGCTCTTGATATGTCTTCATGATTCGCTTTGCCATCCGTAATAATGGGTGTTGGTGAGACTATGGAGAAGAAAAAAGCCATGTCAAACTCATACCGCGTACAATCCTAACACCAAACGATGCTGTCTTGGTGCTTAATGGTGTGAGATTCTACCGCAGCTCGCGAATGCAATGAGCAAAATGCGGGGCTTGAGTTAACCATCCTGTAGTTATCAAAGATAAAAAAAACACTCGAGCTAACAAGTTAACAAAAAGCACCTCCCAGAACCACCCCCTCTTGGGGGGTGGATCTTGGGAAGGGGAGGCGACGTGTAAACTCGTTCCAATATTAGAACTGGAACCAAGTTTTCCGTTCATCCTCTACCCCATCTAGTGGGTGTAGAGGGAATCGAACGGGCAGCCTTTGTCTCTACGGGATGGTGTAAGTTAGTAAAGCATTACCAACCTACACCATCCAAGGCCTTATGCCCATTCGATGGAATCATAGCGGTTTCTTGAATATATATATGTAGGTAGTACGAGACGGACTAATTCAGACTGACATCTAGGCGCGCAAACGTATTTTGTCGTGAAGTTCAGGTACTCAGGTGACGTCGCGGAGTGAAATGCTAGCGTGGCTGCGGAGCTGGCCCGCTCCACCGTTTGAGCTTGGCTTGGACCCACTTATTCTATTGTCGCGCTCGACTTCGGTATAACGCGCGCAGCAACTCGCACTCAACCGACAACCACCTCCCTCGACAACGACAATACCCAGCGACCAAGGTTGTGGGAGCAGGTTCCTGCTTGCGCCGCCCACGATGGCGCCCCTCGAGATGGCCCCGGCGCCAGACGACTCCTCGACGGGCGACTCTTTTACCCTGATCAAGCAGCAGGTCGAGCTCGACGTTAGCTTTGCGCCGCCCCGCGTCAAGGGAAGGACCACACTCGACATACAACCCGACAAGCCGCAGCTGCAAGTAGTCATATTGAACTCTCGGCAGCTCAAGCCGACGAGCATCAAGATCGAAGGGGAGAAGGCGGCCTTCCGCTACTCGAATCTCCACCAGCGCCTGACGCTCTATCCTGGAACCGGCCTCGAACAGTATCACTTTGTGAAGGAGCGCATAGGACGGCATGTGGTGGATAGGGAGGACGAGCTGGTCATATATGTGCCTCAAAAAGTCAAGGTCCGGGAAGTGAAGCCGTCGGAGGCTGGCGTGGCCGACGCTGCCCAGGGCACCTTCTATGCCTCCATGAAGCTGGAAATCGAGTACGAGCTCAACGATTTTCGAGACGCGCTCCAATTTGTCGGCGTCGAAGATGGCGACGCACGTTTTCCGCACGCCTACACTCGCAATTCACCCTTTCCGGGCGCCTCATCTTGCTTGTTCCCGTGCATAGATGACGGCGAGACGAGGTGCTTCTTCGACGTCTCTATTCGATACCCGCGAACCCTTGGAGATGCGCTTAGCAAAGCTCCTCGGCCAAACGCAACTGGGCAGTCGTTGACGAACCGAGCCGAGAAAGCTGACAGCGTAATGCTCGATGCGGATGACGATGAAGTGCAGCTTTCTGTAGAGGAGAAGGCCATGGAGATGTCGGTGGTCTGCTCTGGTACTCTGACGGACGACGTGCGCACATCGAAACCTCTAAAACCGTCCGGCGCTAACACTTTACAGATCTCTGACGTAGCAGATACTTCTCGAAAGACCGCAAGCTTCACCTGCGACACCCCAGTCCTCCCTCAGCATATCGGCTTCGTCATTGGTCCCTTCGAGGAGGTCGATCTTTCCGAATTCCGCGATCTCGCAGACGATGAGCGCTTGGGAGAAAATGCAATCAAGGTGCATGCTTTCTGTTTACCAGGCAAGGAGGATGAGGTCCGAAATAGTGCCATGATGCTCGCCCGAGCTCTCGACAGTTTCACCGAGCGCTTCCAGAGTTACGCTTTCGGAAACTCGTACAAACTCGCCTTTGTCGACGACCTCGAGGGTGATACCACGCATACCGCCTCTTTTTCCATCTGCAGCTCTCGGCTCCTCTTTCCAGAGACTGTGTGGGAGCCAATGGAGCACACCACCAGGGTCTTGGTACATGCCGTAGCCAGCCAGTGGATAGGCGTTGATGTCGTGGCGCACAACCCGGAAGATTACTGGATAATCGTCGGAGGCTCATGGTTCATGGCAGAGCTCTATCTCCGCGAGCTATTCGGCCGCAACGACTGGCGCTTTCGTCAAAAGCTTATGGTGGACAAAGTCATCCAGATGGACCGCAAGCGGCCCTCGCTGCAGCAGCTTGGTGAATTTGTGCAGTTGGACCCTAGCGAACAAGAATTCATGGAGATCAAGTCGTTGATGGTGCTCTCGATTCTTCACAACCGACTAATTAAGCAGAGTGGAAAGAGCGGCGTCGACAGAATTCTCTACCGCATGCTGTTCAATGCTCGACAGGGAAAGTACTCCAATGGCGCTATTGCCACAGACGACTTCTTGGACCTTTGTGAGAAGGTTGGCCACCAGAAGCTAGAAGCATTCTTCAGTCAATGGGTCGTAGGCTCTGGCTGTCCGACCTTTGAATGTTTCCCCTCATTCAATAAGAAGAAGCAGGTGGTGCAGCTTCAGATTAGACAAACTCAGGCCGACTCAACAGTCACTACGATCGAGCCCCCTCTCGCTGCCGACGACTTCATGCGAGAAGCGAAAGAGAAGGCGCGTGACTTCCGGCCACCAAAAGAGTCTTCGACTTTCGTGGGCCCAATGACTATTCGGATACATGAAGCCGACGGAACGCCATATGAGCATATCGTTGACATCAATTCTCCCAATGTCAAGGTCGAGATACCTTACAATACAAAGTATAAGCGGCTCAAGAGGAATCGTCTGAACAAGGAGCGCATGGCAGCGGCCGTTGGGCTAGACACCTCAGGCGAGACGCAAGAGGATGTGACCTTCTATATGCTGGGTGATCTTTTCACAACTCCTGAAGAGCACGACGAATGGCGACTCGATGACTGGCCAGCTGAAGATGAAGCCAAACAAGAGCAAGAGGCGTACGAGTGGATCAGAGTCGATGCAGACTTTGAGTGGATCTGTAAAGCAAACATCAACGACATGCCATCGTACATGTATGTCTCGCAACTGCAACAGGATAAAGACGTTGTTGCACAAGCAGAGTCTATCCAGTTCCTTGCCAACAAAGAGGGTCACAAGCTCATCTCCACTTTCCTTGTCAAGACCTTGATGGACAGTCGTTACTTCCACGGAATACGAACCATGGCCGCTGAGGTCATGGCACAGAGCGCGCTGAAGCGAACAGAATGGATAGGCCTGTTCCACTTGATAAAGGCTTTCCGGGAGCTGTTCTGTCTACCTGGATCGCCCATGACACGCTCGAACGACTTCTCCGACCGGAGCTTGTATCTCATCCAGTGCGCTATCCCCAAAGCAATTGCTAGAATCAAAGGCGAGGATGGTAAAGCTCCTATGGAAGCAAAGCGCTTTCTTCTCGACGTGGTGCGATACAATGACAACCGCGGCAATGCTTACAGTGATGATCATTACATCTCGACGCTCATGCGTTGCCTGGCGGAATGTCTTACAAGTGCTAGGACGAACCTGCACCACGATCTCAACCATCAAGAATGGGCAGAGGAGCGGGATTTCACTGATAAGGCTATGGGAGAGCTTACGCGCCACCAGCGCCTCGATGAGTGGATCCCTACTTTTCAAAACATCTACACAACTACCGCTCTCGACTGTGCGATGAAGCTCATGATCAATCGAGTCACACCGTTCAAGCCTACTGAATTCCTGCAATACGCCCAGCTCGGTAATGCGGATAACGTGCGCCTAAAGGCATGGGAATGCATCGTTCGGTTGGGATTGTTCCGCAAAGACACCATACTGAGGTTCATGATTCACGAGATCCGGTCCGATCCCTCGCCGTATTTCAGAAAGCAACTACTCCGCATCTTCGGTCTCGCCGTCGGACAGGTTGCTACTGGCGATATCTACACGCCCGAGAAGGCTGCAGAGACTGCGGTCGACTCTCTCGTTGTCGAGAATGAAATTAGCAACTCCGATCGCGCCTCTGCTCTCGCCCGTCAGAACTTACCTGGTGCTCTTAAAGGTCTCAAGATTGATTTGCAGAATAACCAGGTTCTCCGACTGGCGTTGGAAGAGGCTTTGAAATCGACGACACTGTCCACGAGCAACATGTCGGAGCTTCTCGACTTTTGCGACATGGTGTTTGATGACCAGAAGCGCAACATGCTTCCCGTCAAACTGCGGCTCCCACGCTACTGGAAGGTAGAACATCTCGGAAAAGGAGAGCTTCGCTTTTGGCAGACGGATGCAGTCAGGACTAAGCCTTTACGTCCACTGTTCACTGCAGCTCCAACTCAACTAGCACGGGAAGTACCTGTTCAGCAACCACCGCCACCTCCTGTGCCATTGCCTAAGCTATCTCTCAAGATTGGTGCCAACAAGTCAAAGCCTGCTGCTTCCCCTGCTGCCACATCTCCGCCTCTAACCCAACTAACCGGGTCAGCTGTGCCGAAGTCCAGGGCTCAGTCTTTGGTGTTCTCACCCACCATCCATCAATCACCGTCTCCTGTACTTCACTCAACAAAGGCTTCGCCAGCGCCCTCGCCTGTCGTCGTCAAGACCGAGTCCCGAGCATCCACACCAGAAGTCCCGCTCATGCAACAACCGAAGAAGAAGTCGGCGACACCAGCACCAGGCGTAGTCCACCAAACTCCCGTTCCACCTGCAGCGTCTGCCACCGTTTCCGCGCGACCAACACCAGCACCACTCAACGTGCCCGCCTTCGTCGCGACCCCGCCGGCAATCGCATCTCCCATTCCTCTTCCCGCGCCGAAACTCAAAATCAGGACCAAGACGGCCAATGGCTCTGCGGCCCCGTCGCCCCGCCCCAGCGCTGCGCCCTCGCCGCGTCCGAGTGTCGCTCCATCAGCTTCATCATCGCGACCATCTGCCCCTCCCCCGGCCTCAGCCACACCCAAAGACAAGAAGTCTAAGGCTAAGAGCAAGATAGTCAAGTTGCGTCTTGCACCTAGTCTCCTAGCACGCTTCCCTAGCAGCGAGGGCAGTAGTAAGAAGCGCAAGTTACTTGGCGTAGGGGCGGGTGAAGAGAGACCGTTCAAGAGGCAGAGTTTGGAGCCGAATGGGGTGTTGAATGGTGGTAGTGGTGGTAGTGGTGGCAAGAGTGGGCTTGTGACGGTCGAGAAGTCTGCTGGTGGTGGTGGTGGTGGTGGTGGTGGTGGTGATAGGCCGCGCTTACTACTTAAGATGAAAGTGGGCAGGGGAGCGTTGCCTGCTGAGTGAAGTGCCACAAGAGAGGAGCTCTGAGATGGGGAATTCAAATGAGACGAGATTGAGACGAGATTAAAAGGTTTCAACAATAGCATTTTCTAGCGATGGGCGGCGTTTGGGTAGGGTAAGGGTCTGTCTGTCTCTCTGTCTGTCTGTCGGGCTGGGTGGGATCTTTCCTTTTTTTCTTCCACCAAAGTGGATATATACCCCCTTTTTTTTTCCACGCTGGATAACACAATTAGTTTGTTAGCAGGTAGAAAGACGTTGTCGTCTTCTCCTGGTCAGCTAAGCTAAGGCAATGCAATGCAATTCATAATATCACTCACTCATTCACTCACGCAAAAGCTTCATACTGGAGAGTTACATAACTAGTGTTGTGATGAATTGATTGATTATCAAAAGGGCCTAGGCTAGGCTGGGACGGGAAGGGATGGGATGGGATGGGACGTGGGGTATCTACCATGCGCCTGGGAACAAGGAAAATCGCACGCATGAAAAGAAGATGAATGAATGCCTCTCTTCTTTTTTCTTACTATTTCGTTCTTCTGTCTTTCTCCGTCTTGTCTGGCATGGGTACACAAATCGTTGCGTGTGACCAGCTACCAGCTACCAGCTTCATTTAATTCCCGCCCCCTTTCTCCTACCCCTGTGCTCACACCTCCCCTTTCCTTCCATTCCTCCTAAGAGCGAGTGCGAGGTTCTCAGCCTCCTGCTGCCTCTCGCTCTGTAAGAATAGGGGTTTGGCTATGCTACGCGGACGGAGTAGTATCGCTTTCCTCGCTTCCATTGTCTGCAGCAGCCGGTGTGCCTGCTTCGTGTTCCACCAAAGATTGTTTTGTGCTGGCGAAACTTTTCCTGATGATGACGGGTAGTTTCTGGAAAGCCTGTTTGATTGGCGAAGTGGATCCGCTGGGGGCTGCTGGAGGTGCTGGGGTATCGTCGCCGTCTTCCTCTTGTTCTTCGATTGGTTTGTCCGCTGGTTGAGTTGTAGGGTTGCTGGGAGCTGAGGTCGCCTTCTCAATTGTCTTCTTGCAAAGGAGACACTCCACGTCGACGTCCCATTGTCGGTTATTCTGGTCTTCGCGCTTGTCTGTAACGGTCAGTCTGGATTTACCAGACTGGTCTATTGGGCTGAATTTGGCAGTGAACAACAGCGCGTTTGCAGCTACGTTCCCAGATTTCCTCTTTCCTTTTGCGACACCTTTGCCTGTCGATGGGGTCGGTCGGGGTACCTTGTATCTCTTGTGCGCGTCTTGCACAGCCTTTTCTTCGAGACAGTGTGCATGTAGCCATTCTTTACACGAAGGACAGTTAACTAGTGGCTCGTCTGGGTTGCATGGTGCTTTATCTACGCAGTATGTCTTGAGTTTCTGAGAGTCTGTTAGCGAAGGAAGCCGGTGATTACAAAATGGAGGACTTGCCGTCAGCTGCTTGCCCTTGGGCTGGTTGACGTCGAGACTTTGCCGCCAGAATAGTTGGTCTTTCGCCGGCCAGTCAGACTTCTCTGGGTCATCGTCCCAATAAACTAGATCCGCAGAACTTTCGACAGTCAGGGCCTCGATGATTTCCATGTGATTACTGACGATGAGCTCACTTCCGCCATGGTATGGCTGTCGACCGCCCGGCAAGTCTTCTGGTCGGTAGGCCCAATACACTCTCAGATATACGTGGGAAGCGTCCCCTGCGCGAACCTCGAGAACCTTGGCAAACCATTGTGGAATTGAATTGTCCGTATCGTGTTCTTCTTCGGCTTTCTTGATGAACAGAACCTGACCAACTTCAAACTCTTCTCTATTGACTAGAATGTTGCGGTTAGCGAATGGCTCCTAATACATGCGGATGTCGTAGGTGAGTTCACGGTATAGACAGACATAAAAACGTGTGCTTACTGGTAAACTTGCGATAGCGCTGCATGCTCTCCCATTCTGCTGCGGGCTCAATCTTGCAATGTACCGCGCTCAGCTCCGTTTCTGAGAAGGGGTTTGTCTGTGTAATCTCTGCATCTCGGGGCGCGTCCTGATAGATTTCGCTTCCTTCACTAGCGGGCGTGCCCGTTTTCTGCTTCTTGTGCGCGGGCTTGGTGGACTTCTTCGGGGTTCTGAATGATACAGCCTTTACTGTAAAGCCTTCGAAGGTGGCTTCCTCATCGATTGTGCTCCAGTCTATCTTGCGCTTTTGGTTCGCAGGGTCGGGAGTGGAGCTTGACGCATCGCTACGTGCGGGCTGCGATTTCGAGGGAGGTGCGCGCGTGCGGGCCATGTTGTGAGCATGCGAGGATGGAAAGGGTGGTCCGCTTCTTATATGTGTTAATGGAGCTGGCGGAGAGGTGCCCTTCTGATCAACACAAACCTCAGTACATGGACTGCTGAGCTGCGTCAGACAATTGTTTGCCGAGTACTGCGGAATCGATTATCGATATCGGATCAGGCGCATCAATTCGCTACATGTACGCGTGAGAGGATGGGAAGGTCTCGAATTCATTCCAATGCGCAACAGTTGACGCGTGCAAGCCGACGCGATGACATGACACGCGCGCTCGGCTGTAAATGGCTGGCGGAGCTATGGGTGCCAAGTGCCACAACGCGCTGATTGGCGTCGCTGTCACGTGCACCCGTTGCCATCTCTATCAAACATTCGATGCGTGTGGACATGAAGATGTCGATGTAAAGACGACAGCAATGCTTTGGTCCAGCGTCTTCGTGTATAAACATTAACTGAGACCATGCTGTGATAGCAGAAATGCTGTCCTAGTAAAGACTCTGCACGCTTTGCTGAAGACCAGGCTGACGACATTCAAGCATGGCTGTGACATGTGTGATGTTGATAAACGAATGTGAACAACTGCAAATAAGGATCCTGTTCAGCACATAGACCAGCGACTATATACCTACTTGACAGCAGGCATGGTGACAGCGACATGTGTAGCGCGACGGGAGATGGGCTCGGTTACACCTGATGTACATATGCGCGCCGGGCCATGGATGGTGCATGTTTCATGGCAAGGATCACAGCGTCCGGGTTCCCCATACATTTAGAGCCGCATTCCTCCCCACCTCCTGCCAACAAACATCGCCAAGGGGCATAGCCTCGCATCAACCCATCACCCATGCCCAAAGAGGACCGCGAAGTGCCGGCTGGCCGTGAGCGGGCGCGCGAAAGCCGCTTTCGTCTAGTGCTGGACTGGAGATGCGCTTGAATACGACAGGCCAATGAGTAAGCCCGCGACGGGGACAGCATCGTCTGCAAGAGGAAGCTCAGAATGTGTGCACACGCGGCGACGGGCTCGATATAGCACTGTCATGCCCGCCGTGCGCAGGTCCCGAGAGCTGCACCCAAGTCGTTTGCTAGGTGGTAGGTATTGCTATTGTCGTCGCCCATCGCGATTCAGCAACCGAGCTTCGCGGCGATCACCAGGACCCCGTTGGCGTCGTCATAGTTTGTATCCCTGCCGCGCGCCCAGAATTCCTCTCCAAGCTTACTCGACCGCGGACCTCCGTATACGTAACTTGCTACACCGTCACTCTTTCATTGCTTCTGACACTACCGTCTCCATCTCCCTGCCGCACCAGTTTCTGTGTTGCACGTCGCTCGTTTCCGAAATAGCTCGTGCCGACTTCCTCGTATCCTTACAGCGTGCCGGTGTACCCGTGGCTTGCGCGGCTGATCTAGCATTCACATCGACGCGCCGTGCGCACTTGCCTCTGTGTCTCCCAAGGAGGTACTACCTGCCCGCAACACACAAAGCCAATTGCTCGTGGCTGCCATGGGTCGTCCAAAGAGAGGTAATCTATGCGCCCACCCACACCATGTCTTGCCTCCCTCGCTCCAACCCAGTTCCACTTTGGGGGGCAACATTTGCTAATGCTCTCTGCTCGCTCGTCCACAGTCCTGTCTTTCATGTCACAATGGGGCGGCAACGCGACCCTCCAGAAGAACCCCCCCTCTGCCGGCACGTCGCCAGGCCCAGCGTCTCCCGCTCCCGCGTCGCCCTCACCGAACCCACCCACCTCGTCCGCCCTTTCGCAGTCGGCAACCGCGCTAGACCACTACAACCACGAGCGAAAGGCTTCTAGGGAATACGCTCGCCCCGACTCACGTGCATCGTCGCGCCCCATGTCTATGATCCAGACATACCAGCCTCCAGTCATGGAGGTGGGCCACGACACACTGCCCGAGCTGCAACGCATCTTCACATTCTTGAATAGTCACTCCAACAAGCTGTACCAGGAGGGCTACTTCCTCAAGTTTCATGATACCGACACCCGTACGTCAGCCTGGTATACACCTAAACCGTGAAGCTAACGCCTCTTCAGGTGGCCGCCCTGCGCCAGATCGCAAATGGCAGGAGTACTTCGTCCAACTTGTGGGCACCATTCTCTCGCTTTGGGATGCGAGTGAGTTGGACAGGGCTGGCGGTGACGCTGAAGTGCTACCAACTTTCATCAACTTGACAGACGCGGCGATTCACATGGTGGGTGTACTCTTGACAAAGTAGTAGCGTCGCTAACAAATCAGATACCGTCTATGACGCTGAAGGACGGCAAGAAGCTCGACAACATCCTCAGCGTATCGACCGCCGCGAGCAACAAGTATCTGTTCCATTTCGATTCGTATCACGCGCTCACGCAATGGACTGCTGGCATTCGCCTCGCCATGTACGAGCACACGACTCTGCAGGAGGCCTACACTGGAGCTTTGATTGCAGGCAAGGGCAAGACACTGAACAATATCCGCATAATCTTAGACCGCCAGTGTGCGCAATACGATGACTGGGTCCGCGTCCGATTCGGTGCCGGCACTCCTTGGCGCCGTTGCTGGTGTGTCGTGTCTCCACCAGATCAGAAGGAATATGCGAAGCTGCAAAAGTCGCAGAAGAAAACAAGTTTGTACGACCGGTCACCAGTACAGCTCAAGGGGGATATCAAGTTCTATGACACCAAGAAAATCACCAAGAAGACGAAGCCTATCGCTACAGTCAAGGACGCCTACTCCTGTTTCGCCATTTATCCGCAATCGAAGCCGCTGATCGATCAGTCCACACTCGTCAAAATTGAGGGCAAGATTACGGTTCACTCAAACCCAGAAAGCACAACAGAAGGATTCGTTTTCGTCATGCCAGAATCGCGTCCGGCCGTATCAGGATTCGAGATCATGCTTCAGTACCTCTTTCCCGTTTTTGATACGTTCTGCCTATATGGGCGCCCAAAGAAGCTGATCGCAGACGTTCTTGATTCTCGTGGACTGATGTTTGCTATGCCTTCAGACAGGCGTTACGGGTACCTGGAAATGTGGGATGTCGTGGGCTTGATCAACACTGAAGGCAGCGCAACTTGGTCGGAACGCCAGTGGAGGAAACAGCTGAAGGATCTAACATCGACACGCATGTCTGCTGCGGGCCCTGAAACCGAGTCAGTGTACAGTCGAGCGAGCCGAAGGAACACTGTCAGCCGATCCGGACTGAGCTCGCGTGGAAACTTGAGATTCGAAGATCCTGTTTCCGTCCGTTCCAATCCCACTACCCGCCAGCCCTCGCCAACAAGGCAGAGACAAGCAAGTTTTGAGCTGCAGGAGCCGCGTCGCGCCGGCACTGCGCCTGCAGCAGGTCCATTTGCACCGCCGCGGCACCAACGATCTGTGTCCGAACAAGTTAACGGTTATACCAATCACAACAAGTACCAGACGATGCCGTCTCGCCTGGCACAAGGTCAACTTGCAGATGATTATGACCGCGCACCAACTCCACCAACACATGGTGTTTACAATGCCGCGCCTTACAACGGGGCTGTTCAGCATCATGAAGTCTACGACAGCGACGAAAGCCCGATTCACGACCCTCAAAATCTCCCGCAGCTTCCAACTGACTTGTCAGCGCCACCCCAAGGTCCCGTAGACCTTCCACCGACGTTTGCGCATGCTGCGAATCAACAACCGCCTGTTCGGCCCAATTTGCCCCCTATGATGAAGCCCAATCCAGCCGTCGACTCTGCTACGCTCCATCAGATGGCTGATGCTTCGAACACGCCTTTGCCTGCTGGTGTGGCTGCTGCTGGTGCAGCCGCTGCATGGAGAAGCTCAGAGAGTCTACACAGCAGACGAAGCGGCGACTACAACGCATACCCGCAGAACGGGCAACAAATGTACCTGAACGCTAATACTCGGCCACCTCCAAGCAACCATAACTCTGGTAACCGCTTATCTACCATTCCTGCGTCGCCTTATGTCGAGCATGCGGAGTTCGTGCAGGCGTCCGCAGGATACCAGCCGACAGCTCCTCCTGTCCCAGAACACACTGAGCTGCCGCAGGCTTCTCCCAGCCAAGAACTCCCTTATCGCCCGCGTCCTGGTAGCGGCGGTATTCAGCGAAAACCAGTACCAGGTCGGTCCCCTTTACCCTCGCGTGACGAGGATACTCGCTCGACCACAAGCTCAAGTCTCGGCAGTTTACGAAACATCATAGTCGATCCCGACGCTCTCGACGCTCTCAACCACACCGAGACCACGCTGTTCCGCCAACAAAGCACATCAAGTAGTCGCTATGATGACGATGCTGCCTCTACTTCTACGCCAGATTACGCAAGTGTAGCCAGTGAAGAGATACGACCTCGAAAACTTCCTGAAAGGCGGGAAGATCGTCCGCGGAGTGGAGTTCTAAGGACTGTCGGTGATCCCAATTATAAGTCCAAGTTTGACGTGGGCCCTGACGGTTGTCTGACTGTACCGGATGGAGCTCAGGGCTCAGCCAACGTGCCATCCTTCGATTTCGGACCGACGTACGCCTTGGGTTTTGATGACAAGCGACCAGGGACAAGTGGAACCATGACCCAAATGTTACACGACGGCACACTCTCCAAATCTCGAGAAAACCTTGCAACGACTCCGAATGAGCAACATCAACAGTTGTACGTATCAGGAAGGAGCACTCCGAATGCCGCAATGCACCTGCGGAGCGGTTCGGGCTCTCCGCAAGCCTTGGATTCACGAAGTGTCCCATGGCAGCCTGGCATGGCCTCGCCGCAACAGCCAGATAGGCAGACGCTCGATCCTGAGGAGTGGGTCATGCATCGTGCATCTCAACAACCACAAACAATGCTACATGGTCATGCAAGGACGAAGTCAAAGACTCCTCCACCATTTGGGCGCACGACATCTGGAGACTGGAGCCAGCTTCAGCGCAGTCCAGATGGCTCGTCTGGGCTGAGTCGCCCCCCAAGCAGGCCGCTAAGCCGACCTCAGTCTCGCGGTGCTCTACTCGATCAGCGACCGATGTCTCTCTCAGCTCGGGAGCAGGAACAAGTAGCACGGATGACGAACACGCCCCTTGTTGACCTGTCGCACAATTCCAAGAAGCTGCAAAAGCAACCCCCACAGAGCTTGACTGGGTACATTGACTTCCGCGAGAAGGAAAAGGCTGCAGCCAAGGCAGCTCGTCAAGGTCACTCATCAGTCATGCAAGCTGAAATCGAGAGGCGTACACTTCAAGCTCAGCAGCGACAGATGATGGAGGCACAGCAACGCCAGCGACAGTTCATGGAAATGCAACAGCAGCAAATGCACCATCAGATGGCATATGCACAGAGCTCCTATGCGCCAAGTATGATGGGCACTCCGAGCGGCATGGGCACGCCAAGCGTAATGGGAATGCCTATCGGGCCCGGGACGCCGCAAGGCATGGCGGGCATGGCGTACTCGACACCAAACCAGATGTCGCAGATGTACCAGCAGCAACAGCAGCAGCAGTACTTCCCTCAGCAAGCAGCGACGCCACACATGCATATTCCAGGAGCATGGGGATCACCGACGCCTCAGACGCCGCAGGGACAGTATTTCCCGCAACAACAGCAGCCGCAGCCTACTCAGCCGTATGGTGCATCTTTCGATCAGGCTCAGGCTGCGGCGAGATATGCTCATCAGCAGGGGCAGTATCGGCGTTAGGTGGAGCGTGGAAGTGGAACAGCCAGCGGTTAAAGTGTGATTTGGTTTGAGCGACGAGAGCAAATGGGAACGATTATGATGAAGAAGATGAAAATAAATGAACAGCATGGTGGGGTAGGGTTAGCATCAAACGGGCTTTTTCTTTTCGGGTTTTGGATACCAAAAAACTAGCATGCATAACTTGGAAGGGGGGCATGCATTCGTGGACTGGACACATCATTTTCACACCTGTACATGGCTTATTTGACTGCATGCATCTTTCAACGTGTGATTAACTTACCCTTTCTGGGAGGGACTGACGAAAAATGCATTGGGTGGGTTCTTGGGTCCACTTGCATTTGTTAGCATCGAGCATCGAAGCATCTTTGGGCTGCTGGCGAGGTTAGTTAGTTAGTTCCGAAAGCATCTGATCAATTTCAGCTATGTATGCATTGAAGTTCGTACCTACAATCTTTTAAACGATGAATACGTTCCTAATTTAGGATATACCTTACTACCTTTACTTTACTTGGATGAATAGCAAAGGAAAGAAACACTTCCAACTACGCTAAGCTTTGTTGTTACAAAGCAACATCAAGAAACCTAAAGTTTTGCAATAAAAGGCTACTCTATACCTCTGCGCACATGTTTACATCTATATAATCCATCTACAAAGTCCTTGTATTCGCCTCGGTGCAGATTTAGATTCGCAACTACTCTCCGCATAGAAGGTACTACCTGAAGGCAAGACCAAAGATGGTTTGTTCAGAGGCGTCTAGCATTAGGTACGGCTCGCCCACCATAGGGCGACGGAGCTTGTGTCCTCCTCATGTACTCCTGTCTCGTCACTCCTGAACACAGCGGGCCACCTAGCCGGCTAGTATGGGTTGGAGGAGAAAGGAAGAAAGGTTGGGGAGGGGGAGGGTATTTATATACAGGAGGGGCCGCTAGAGTTCGTAGTGTTTGGCTGATGGCGGTGAGAGAATAAGGTGAGAGAGTGACAGCGTTATTGCGAAATTTGTCGTAAGCTTGTGTTTGCAATCTTTACAAGGCAACCGTACATTTGTGTTCACCCAGACACAGTATCTCTGGATCTGAGATAACAGTATCTGTTGAATTCAAGTCGGTCCACAAAGAGATAAGAAACGTGGGCCTCCAGGTGTACTGAGCGCTGAAAATTTTCTCGAGGCGTACTGCCATGGAGACATGCTCACCAGATGATGCAGCCACTCAACGCCATGTTACGAGCACTCTGACCACGACAAGTGCTTGGGTGTTGTTGGCGTCCAACCGCGCGAGAGCATCGGGCCTTCCCCACGACCCCGGATTAGGTGGTGATGTCCCGAAAACTGGTAGCCCCATGCTTCACCAATCACCACCACGGCCACCCATGGTGCCCAGATGTCTCTCGCAAACCATCGGCGGGTACTTCAAGGCGCTACAGCCTCTAGCCACCCTAGCCGCGTTTCCAGAAGCCTACCTAATAGTGCTCTAGGCCAGCGGGAGTTGAGCCTCAACCCCACAGTCGCGGCTTCCCTCGGCTCAGACGCGAAGGAAGCCTTTCCGCACATCGGACCGCCCCCCCAAGGACGCCTCACCCACCGCCATCTGAACAGTGCCTCATAGCACGATCCCCCTAAGGCCGCGACAATGCGAACCAGTGTGTGGACGGGAGGATGATGGATCTTGTGCAACAAGCTGCAACCACGAGCGCTGACGAGAGCCTTTTCCCCGCAATTCCCACCAGGGTGCCAGCTATTACGTGATGGTAATTGGTTCCCCAGACCCATTACCCAGGGCCAAGCAGGGATGGCGAGGGTAACGGTGCCATGATCTTCCAGCAACCACTACAGTACGACCCAAACTTGGCCGCCCGCTTGGGAAAGGTCCGAGAGGGAAAATTCTGCTATCCTAATGGTACCGGGTTGTACGCCTCCATACCATACCTACCTACCTGGGCGGTTGGTTCCATATAAGACAAGACTCCCTGTGTCCTGCTGCCGGCTTGTGCAAGCAGAGTGCTGGTTGTAGTGGCCAACCGAAAGCGTCACGCTTTGTCTAGGTATTCTGCCGGTTCTGACATCATGCCCAACCACCATATCGTCGACGGAGGAGATCCTGAAAAGGGCCACGATGGGCCGTACACCGGGTACGAGAAGGAGACTGGAGTGTTCGAGGAGCCGTTTGTGCATGGAGCGGCAACCGTTGCAGAGGCTTCGGGACGGGGAGGAGATACCCATCGTGGGCTGAAGAGCAGACATATTCAGTTCTTGTAAGATCCCGAGAAAGCCACTCTCAGATACGCATTGAATACTGATGAGCAAATAGGGCTCTTGGAGGTGCTATTGGAACTGGTCTGTTCATCGGATCTGGATCTATTCTTGCGCTGGTCGGACCTGCTCCGTTATTCATGGCCTATCTCAGCATGATGATTGTTGTGTGGAATGTCATGAACAATCTTGCTGAGATTGTCACTTATCTTCCCATGAAGGGCATCACTATCCCCTATTTCGTCAAGAGATTCGTAGACCCGAGTTTGGCTTTTGCAGCAGGATGGAATTACTGGTAAGTCTGGACACTATTTCCTCACCCCCGAAAGCTTCGCATGTTAACACCATCTAGGTACGCATACGCCATCTTGGTCGCCGCCGAAGCCACCGCTGGATCCATTCTGTTCGAATACTGGGAGACCCCTGTCCACAGCGCCGTCTGGATCACGATTTTCCTCGTAGTAGTCCTATTCCTCAACATCGTGGCCGTCGAAGTATTCGGAGAAGCCGAATTTTGGTTCGCCTCGATCAAGTTCATCACCATCATGGGATTGATCATCCTCGGCTTCGTCATCATGCTCGGTGGCAGTCCCAACGACCAAGGGCGCCTGGGTTTCCGCTATTGGAACAATCCAGGCGCTTTCAAACCCTACATAGTAGACGGGAATTCCGGCAAGTTCCTGGCCTACTGGACAGCTTTTGTCCGCGCGGGATTCGCTTTCATCACCTCGCCTGAGCTGATTGCTCTTGCGGCTGGCGAGACCATCGCGCCCCGTCGCAACATCCCCAAAGCCGCCGGCCGCTTCGTCTACCGTCTCGCGATCTTCTACGGCTTCGGCTCGTTCATCATCGGCGTCGTCGTCCCCTCAGACGACGGCCGCCTTCTCAGCGGCAGCTCCAACGCCTCAGCCTCCCCCTTCGTCATCGGGATCCAACGCGCCGGCATCACAGGCCTCAACCACGTCGTCAACGCCGCCGTCCTAACCTCCGCCTGGTCCGCCGGTAACGCGTTCCTGTTCTCCGGGTCGCGCGTCCTCTACGGCATGGCGCTCAACGGCGACGCGCCCAAGTTCTTCGGCAAGACCAGCAAAAAGGGCGTCCCCTACAACGCCGTGCTCGCCACCTGGGCCATCGGCCTGCTCGCCTACCTCAACGTGTCCAATACCGGTGCGCAGGTGTTTCTGTGGTTCAGCAATATCTCCACCATCTCGGGCTTCATCGCGTGGATCGTCGTCATGATCACGTACCTGCGCTTCCGCAAGGCCATGGTGTTCAACAATATGCTCGACGCACTTCCCTACCGCACCCCGCTGCAGCCCTACTTCACCTACTTCGTCCTCTTCATCGTCTCGCTCCTCACGCTGACAAACGGCTTCCAAGTCTTTACGAAATCGCGGTGGAGTGTATCGGACTTCTTGGCGGCGTACATCACGCTTCCCATTTTCCTTGTGCTATACTTGGCCCACAAGATTTGGTACAGGACGCCGTTTGCGATCAAGGTAAATAATATTGATGTTATGACCGGCAAGAAGGAGATGGATGAGTTGTGTAGGGATGATATTTCTGGGGCGCCTGTGCCGAAGAATGTGTTTCAACGGGTGTGGTTTTGGATTGCTTAGTGCGAGAGAGGGAGACAGAGAGAAAGAGGGAGAATTGGATTGGAAATTTGGATATTTGGATATATCACTTTCTCACGGTTGGCATGCTTGTTGTAAAGAGCCAAGCTGATTCATTGTGAGGTATATATCAGTCATGAATTGCAAGGCTCTGATCTTCTTCTTCTTCTTCTTGAACACAACCACGTCGTTATTCGAATCTGTCAAATTGATGCGTGATGAGTGACCGATTGTTGGATGTGATGTGATGTGACGTAACGATTTGATATATAGCTAGCTGGAGATTATCTATGCCTTGCCTAATCGAGGGGGGTATGTAACAAACAACTTTAACAACAAAGGCAAATTTAACATCACTAACACCAACACCAACTCAAAACACACCAAAGGAGATAGATAGATCCATCGATAATAAGCGCGTACCGATATGCTCTTATAAGCAGGGCTACAACAATAATTAATACGAGGACGAGCACATGTCTGCCCTCTAAATGAAAGGAGATACATAGCTGAGTGCTCCAGATTATGCAGGGAGGTGAGTTGAGTCAGTAAAAAGAGAAAAAAAAAATGCTGAGTGTGGGCGGCCGTTCGACGATAGTAGTAAAGAAAGAACATGAGATAGCAAGGCGGGGTATGTATGATGCAAAAAGGCCAGAGTCCAGTCGTTTTAGAGACTCGGTAATCGGTAGCCAGTAGTCGTGAGAGTCAGAGTCCGTAATGCCGTGAAGGAATGTCGGTCGGTCGGTCGTTCGTTCGTGTGTAAAAGGCCGTTCGAGATCTAGCTTAAGTCTTCCGGGGTGCCATCATGGCCACCAGTTCATACGCTTGTAGCTCTCGACGACTTCTACGACGCTTTCTTTTGTGAGCTTTTCGTGCTGGTATCTAAAAGTGTGTCTTCGTTAGCACTGCGTTGTCCGAGAACACGAGATCACTCGTAATCAATTCAGATAACAGGGAGGGAGGTGTTCAGGACGTACTTGAATCCCGTCGTCTTCTCGAAAGCACTTCCGTCTAAGCTCAGATCGGCATCTCTTAAGACCTCCTTCTCCATGAACGGACTGAGCGGCGTGGACTGGCTGATGCCGGCTGCTTGCTGCAGCTCCGCCCACGGGTCCAGCGTCTCGTCGTTCACTTCGTCCACCACGTGGTCCAGGTTCAGCCGCGCGAAGGCGGATATAAGTGTGCCGTGGAAGCCGGTCTCGATGTTGAAGATGTCGTGCATCAGCTTAGCTGTGTGCTTTTGTGCTGAAGAGAGCGTTAGCATAAGCTGCACTTTATACAACGGTTTGAGATAAAGGGTAAGGCTATCTCAAAGTCTAATGCATGTAACTCAAAGCAAGGCGGAAGTGACGAGTCTCGGAAGATAAAACCTTTTTAATAAGACTGGAGACAACGTACCAGTATTGTTGTGGTCCACGATATTGAAGATGGGCGTCGGTTTCCGGGGCAAAGGCTGCTGCTGGGTATACCACTCGGCACCGTGCCACAGCGCTCGCACAGTATCGTCGATGTGCACCGTGTTGGTCCTTAGATCTTCCTTCCACAAGAAGCGCATCTCCTTGCCCTTGGCCTGATACACTCTCGCCATGCACAGCGCCGTGGAAAGGAACTTGCTGGTATACGGGCCGTAGACATGCGCCATGCGCATAACCATGAGGTTCAGCCCGTCAATCTTGGCCAGATCTTCTTCAGACTTGAGTTTCCACTTGGCCAGGTTTGACCAAGGTTTGAGCTTGTCCGTCTCTTTGCGGGGTGTGCTGTCTGGCTTGTATACCATGCCTGTGCTCAGCTCGACGAAGCATTTTACCTTGCGTTTGGCGGCTTCGCGGCCGAGGGCGAGAGAGAGGCCGTAGGAGCGTAGTTCGTAGACGCGCTCTTCTTGTGAGAAGCGCGTTTCGCCGCCGCAGTTGTAGACGTAGTCAAATTGTGCCCCACCTTCGCGGTCGAATATTCGAGGGAGGGACCCTGTTCTTTGGCGTCAGTCGCTGTACCTCCATAGACATATCCACAGCTGGCTGACGTCCTGCAGTACATATAAATATACATTGTACGTACTTTCTTGCGCCGCATCTGCCTGTATGAATCGTTCTCTCGAACATGCTTCCTTGAATTCGGGCGCCAGCCATGCCAGCTCTGGGAGGTGTTTGTCGACGATGCGCAATTCGGACGCGAGCTTGTTATCGTGTATATACTTTGTGAGGTGTCGTCCGGTGTAGCCTGAGACGCGGCATCAGTCTCTGCTGCTGTGCGCGAATAATAGCGGGGTTATATCATACCCAGTCCACCTATTATCAACACGGCGGGCTTCCCTCCAGACGCTGCAGTCGCCTGCTCTGAAGCCATGTTTGAGGATGGCGCAAATCCAACCTGCTACGTTACTGTGCGCAGCAAGTCACCGAGGAGAATTTCAAGGGCGCTGTGGGCGGATGCTGCCTGGGACTATCAAATTTGGGCGTGGAGATGAGCGTTGCTGATCGTGTTCAGCGCTCAGACCTCAGCGCTTCAGTCCACGGAGGAAGGACAAGCGATGCTTCTTAACTCCAGGAACCAGAAGGCTCCGATGTGTCAGGCCAGATAGAGCAGGAGCAGGAAATGCGGCTCAGCGAAAGGGCCGAGTGGGATCCTGACTGGAAATTGGCGGGACGCGGAGGCAAGATGCTCAAAGTGGATAGAATGATACCGCAGCAGGGCAACGATGTCATATAGGTTCGCACAGTGCGCACGATTCATGGGCCTGCAGGAAGTGGGAGTCAGGCCAATATTTGTATTGGGCATCGCAGCAACTCTGGCGAACGAGGGCACCCAAGTGCAAGAGGCAATTCGTATTGAGACCAGCGACGGCGTCCATGAACGGCGCCGGTGGACGCTGGTGGCTGGCTTCATGCACACCATCATGGCTCGCTCCGCAAAGTGCTCCGCAAGTGAACCGAGATTGCTTTTTGCGCCGTTCCCAAAGAGTGGGTTCCAACAATCCATCATACTGCGTGCAGCGGGCGCCTTTTCTCCTTCTGCAGGTACAATATAACGGCTTGAGATCTGCTGCGATCAGCTCCGTTAGTCACACAGCTGCGCGGGAGCCTGACTCCAGTTCCTTTCCAAGGTCCAGGATCGTGCTGCGGGAGACGAACAGTGGAATGCGGGCAGCGGACAAGCTGGGCAAGCTGGGCAGCGGCGCGCTCCCGTAGTACAAGATTTGCGACTTTGGGTATGGGTCGCATGACGGCCCAAAGCGGGCGTGGTCCGCTCAGGGGCTGGTGCACTGAGTCGTTGGCGCTGGAGACATTCTCGCAGCGTCCGGCACGTTGATCTCTGCGGCCCCTCCCCTTTGACCACTCTTCTGGGAAGCGGAGCAAACATGTCTACATACATCGTCCATGTACATGTGTGGCTTGCAGGCACAGAGAAAGCTGGTCTGGCCAAAAAGCAAGCTGGCACTGAACACTATACATACACCAGCTCAGCAATCAGATCAAGCGGATCAAGTCCGCGCCCAAAGAACAGTCAATAACTACCTACTCAACGAGGCGTCTGGCGTGCCCGACCTTTCGCGAGAAGATGTCATTCGGCGCACTCCAGGTCCAGTAGCAAAACAGCCTGAGTCGTCTGCCGGTCAACGCCTATGTCCGTAGCCCGGCGTATATAGACCTCGTACCTGCATAGTGTCACACAGATTTGTGGATTTTTTTTCCCTTTGTACCGCGTGACGCAGACTCAGGTACAAAGCAGATCTCCGATCTGTTGCACCAGTCCGGGTGTTACCGTGACGGGCCCCTCTTCACAGGCATTGGATGCCTCTCAGGAAGGGGTTTCTGAGCCATGGTAGAAGGATGAGCCCTACATCTCCTTGATGGGTAAATGCCCTGCATTCTATCACTAGATCCCACATGCAGCCTTCTTCTGTCCTTCGATAAGGCTTGTGCAACGAGGTCTATGCGTTGAGGCGCACGTTCTTGATCGTGGATTGAACATGTTCGATGTGCCAGAGTGCCAGAGATGCGATTGTACGTGCTCCAGAGGGGTCCTCTAGCCAAACGAGGGTCCGGGAGTATCATACGGTCTAGTCTACCAATGTACCAAACCTGGACGACGCACGGAGTGAAGATGCCAGTGGGTGATACGACGTCGAACCGTATCAAGCCTTCCATGCACGAACCTGCACACTACCATGATCGACCCGCTCCCGCACTTGCAGCAACCCATGTGAATCGGGCGTCAGCAAGATTGCATACACGGGTACAGTGGTCTGTGAAAGAGACGATAGTCAGATCTATGTATTGAGGAAGTAAGCTACTCATCGCTATGCAGAAAGATAGAGAGGTATAGATGGATCTGTGTGTAAATCGTGCAAGTAAAATGGTCGCCGACTGTACTGAGTGTGGCGCCCATTTCGCATAAAGAAGTTGTACAAGCCATGCTTTTGCACTGTAGATCATCCACCCACGCTCCTATATATGCACCTCCTTGCTTAATGCAGCCCTACGAACATGTCCGAAGACCACAATTCTTTTAGAAGTCCCAATCTTCATCCACAGACTTGATCGCCCAGTCGAATTTCTCTCGCAGTGTCTTGGAGAAGAACTTCTCGATCGGGACATCGAACTTCTTAGAGAAGACCACCGTGAGACGTGGATCGATGTAGTTCTAGAACTGGTTAGTGAGATCTCGGGAGTTAGCTATGTTGAATGACTTACGATCTTGGATGTGCCCAAGGCAACCTCCTTGTTGCCCTCCTTGTCCTCCATTTGGATCTTCATGTTCTCAATACGTTGGTTGATCTTGTCGATGTTGCCCTCCAGCTTCTCGACGGTAGGGCCCTTGCCCTCAGCTTCAACTTTGCCAGTCTTGTTCTCCTTCTTGTACTTGGCTGCGAGCTCGTCAGCCTTCTCGAGGCGTTCCTGAAGTTCTTTTGGCTTCATCTCCTTCTCGCCATCGGCTTTGAGCTTCTCGTTGTCCTTCTCGAACTTCTTGGTGATCTTTTGGCGCAGCTCTTCTAGCTCTGCTTCCTGGTGTTGCTTGACCCAGTCGTTGTCGAGATCCTCAGGCCGCTCGAAATAGTTGGCACCCTTCTTCTTCTTGATCTTAGGATCCACATCGATCATCATCATCTTAGTCCGCCATACTTGATAACGAAGACCGTTAATCTGCAACATGTTAGTGTAAGCTTGCGAGAAACTGTGGAACCGCATACCCTATCGTTCATCTTTTCGATGGAGGTCGCGTGAGTAGCAGCAACAGTACGCTTATGGTTACAGAGAATGGCAACCTCGCGATTGGCGTCGTTGTACGCCTTGACTTTCTCCTGAATGGTACCAGTGGCCTTCATCTCCTTGAGAAGTCTCGCCATCGTGTAGGAAGCATTATAGGTACGGAAGACCTTGGCAGTGAGGCCCGGCATGTAACTGGTCAAGTGCTTGTTCAAGGCGGATGTCTGAAGCAGATGTTAGTATGATTCACACAGGACCCTGAAAGGATACTTACTGTCAGACGATCAAAGATATCGTCACCGGTCGTCTTAGGTGCCTTTTTGAAGATCTTCAGGTTCTTGAACACTTGCGGGTCGACCTTCACCTCATCGTAGAAGCGAATGCTGTCCTTGCCCAGAAAATCGAAGATGACCGTCTCCGGGGGGCCTCAAAGTAACGTGCTGGAACTTGAGAGAACAACAACCAACCGTGTCTGCTTCGTCCTCGCCTTTCTCGTTGCCCGCACGGAGGGCGAACTGATCGATAAGGTAAATCGCAGTAGCACGTTGGCGATCAACCATTTTCTCTGACTTGAGCTCCCTTCTGTAGTCCTGACGAATGCGATCGATGTGCTTCTTCAACTCACGCGCTTTCTCGAACTTCTTGAAATCGCTCTGACCCTTGATATCGGAATTTGCAGCAAGCATGACGTACTTGTACGCGCCATTGATGTTCTCCTGCCACATCGCGAGCCATGTGCCTTCGTGGTCGTGCTTGATCTCTTTCCAACGATGACCTGCCGGTGCCTCTGGAACCTTCGCTTTTTCGCCAATGTTGATAGTGATCTGTTCTGGCTGGACACGCTTCTTCACACGGCCTGTCTTTGGGTGTTCACCACGGCCACGGAAAAGACCAGGAGGTTCAACACGGAAGTTGCCAACCTTCTGTTTGCGACCATCCCACATGCAATACATGTAGTGTCCCTCTGCAGCCTCTTTCTCAGCCTTGAGCGCTTTTTTTCTCTGCCGCCGGGAGGGCCTTCTTCTTAGCACGCTCGGCATCGAACCACTCGAAGATGGGCTTGAAATCACATTTCTCGAATTTCTTGATCTTGACAGTGTTGCCATCCTTGTCCTTGCCGTGTCCTGTCTTGTCGAGAATGGCTGTGAAGTCTTCGAAAAAGTTCTTGTTGAACGTGGGGTTCTCTATGTTGTGAGTAGAGTTCAGCATGCCTCCATAGAAAGTCGCAACCTCTTCAGCGTCCGTTTGTAGGGTAATAGGTACACCGTCGTATATAAGCTTGACATGCTTCGGCAGAGGTTCATATTCGGGCGGAAAGACGACACCGTTGTGCTCTAAAGTGTCCCACTTCTTTGTGCCGTCGCCTTTGGCCGTGTCTTCCCACCAGCGATACTCGTCCTCTTCGTCCTCGGCTTCTCGATCTTGCTCGGTCTCCTCTTTCTTAGCTTTGCCCTTCTTCACTGGCGTCGCCGTTGCGGCTTTTGCTTTTGTGGCCTTCTTTGCAACAGGCTTCTTCGCAAGGGGCGCGTCAGAGTCGGATTCTTGCTTCTTGACGCCATTCGTTTTCTTTGCTGGGATCTTCTTCTTCGCGAGAGGAACGTCGTCGTCGCTCTCGCTCTCGACCTTTGGTTTGCGCTTGACTGCGGTCTTCTCCTTGGTGCGCATAGCCTTGGCCTCCTTTGCAGCGGCTTTCTCGATGGACTCCTTCTTCTTCACTAGCTTGGTGTTGAGAGGCACATCGGAATCTGATGATTCCCCGATCTGTTCGGCGGTGGCCTTGGGAAGAGCCCTGGCCCTGAGAGGGACATCGCTGAGTTCCGAGTCGGATTCGTCTTTGGGCGGCTTCGCTTGCTGAGATGTTCGCCGCCGCTTACTCTTTGAGAGAGTTAGCGCATTGTATACACAGAAGAACTAGTAATTGAACGCACCAGTGGCTTATCATCCTCCTCAGAACTGCTTGCATCCTTGTAGGATTTGCCATTCGTGGCGCTAGGACGGGCCTTGCGCTTTCCGTTGACGTTGCCGTTGGTGGCGGGCGCATCCACATCCATATCGTCCACAGGGCCCATACGGATGGAGATGCCCGGCTCGACGTGGCCGTTCGAGGGGACTTGGGCGTCCATGGCCTTATCAACGTCCTTGGAGATACGCTCGTTCGATTTAGCTAGAAAGAAACCGTCGTTAGCCATATTCTCGAGGTGATAGAGATTCAAGCTAAGTTGATCGCGTTGACCAAGTGAGATGGTGGAGGTGGAGATAGCGAAGGCGACGAGGACGAGGACGAGGAGAGCGGATCGTCGCATGGGTGAAGAGCAGTGGTAAAGCAAGTAACAAACGTCCCAGTCTTGATGCTGCGCGACTTACCTTCTTCCTGAGCCTTCACGAGAGGCGTGTCATCGTCTGAAGAAGACATTCTGTTGGTGGGACGCGCGCGATGAGGTCGCGGGTAATAAAAAACAGAGCGGTTGTATTCAGCTTTGTCCGGCGCGGGTCCAGTAGGTCTAGCGGAAGCGAATGAGCGAGCGCATAAAGAGCGCAGAACTTGAGAGTGTACGCGTGCCTTGTGGAGGCAGGTACGTAGTGCAACTGGCGTGAGGGAGGAGATAGTGGCGGAGAGAGCGAGAGAGCGAGGTTGAAAGATGAGCGGGAAAAGAGGAATGCTGGGTTTAAGTGAAGCCCAGGGAGGCTGTCGCGACGAAGTCCAGTGCGCACGGCCACTCGGCCTTTACCAAAACGGCCAGTAAATTTCGTAACAAATGCGTTACATTGCCGCGGCCATTGCAGACTTTCACTTCAATCATGAGCAAAAATACCACACGGACATGATCATCATGGTGAAGAGCCTACTCGTTTGATGTAATGCACATATCACTGTTCTGCTCCGCTTGAGTGATTGCCCGTTGGTCGCGGCTGCCACTTATTTACCATCATATCTGTCTATGTCACACTGCATCCATCAAATCCAGTCGTTGCACCACCTGCAGAGCTAGATAGCCCGATCAGAGGCCTGCAATAGTTGACAGATGTTTGCTTTTGCCGACCTTCGCAAGCCGAAAATTCATGCTGGCGCCCTCGAGATCATGAGGGATTCACGTGACGACTTGGCGTCGCTAGCGCGAGAGCAACTTTGAGCAGCCGAATGCCCGACGGAGCTTGCATCCAGCAAAGACAGCAGTGAAGCACCACCACACGGCTGTCGCCATCTCCACTCATCTCAATTTCTCGCCATGATGCTGTCTCGAGCTGCTCGTCCGGCTCTGAAGGCTGGCATGGCCGCCACCGCTGCCCGGTACGCCCCCCGCCGACTTCGCTGATTTCCTCGCGCCCTGAGCATCGCAATTGCCGGATCAATTGCATCTCTGATTGCATCAAGTGCTGACTGAATCTGTGTCCCTAGGCCTGCCACCCTCGCCGCCACCAATGCCGCCGGCTATGCCACTCTCCGTGAGATCGAGGGCCGTCTCAAGTCGATTCGCAACATCGAGAAGATCACCAAGACGATGAAGGTCGTCGCTTCGACCAAGCTCACGCGCGCCCAGAAGGCCATGTGGGAGTCCCGCAAGTACGGCCAGACCTCCAACACCGTGTTCGAAAGCGCCGAGACCAAGCCGGTTGAGGGCGAGGGCAAGAGGTCATTGATCATTGTCTGCAGCTCGGACAAGGGTCTTTGCGGTGGTATCCATTCCGGTATGTCGAGGAAGGTTAGAGGCATGTTGGCGGAAGCACCAGAGACGGATCTTGCCATCATTGGTGAGAAGTGCAAGGCGCAGCTGGGCCGTTCCAGCCCCAAGAACGTGGTGCTCAGTTTCTCTGGTGCTGGAAAGGACATTCCCACCTTCGCCGATTCCCTCTGCATTGCCGACCAGATCTCGATGCTCCCCACCGATTACGCTTCCATCAGGATTGTCTACAACAAGTTCATCAATGCCGGAAGCTACGAGGCTACCGTCCAGGAGGCCTTCTCCGAAGAGGCCATTGCTGCGTCTGGTAAGTCCAAATGAGGTACAGGCTCAGTACTATATCTAACGACTTGTAGCCAATTTCTCCGCTTTCGAGATCGAGGATGAGGTCCTTCCCAACCTTCGCGAGTACGCGCTCGCCAACTCGCTTTTCTGGGTAAGCTCTCCCGTTTCAGTCACAACGACTCAGGCTAATCCGGATACAGGCTCTTGCTGAGGGCCACGCTTGCGAGCAATCTGCGCGTCAGAACGCTATGGACAATGCCTCGAAGAACGCTGGTGAGATGATCAACAAGTTCCAGATTCTGTACAACCGAACTCGTCAAGCCGTTATTACCGGCGAACTTGTCGAGATCATCACTGGTGCGGCTGCTTCCGAGGGTTAAGCAAGCTTGGGACGATAGACTTGATATCCTGAAAATCTGGCTCGATTTCCCCCATGGGCTGTGTAAAATAAGCATCTGTTCATAGCTCCTTTGTATCCACCAAGTCCCTGGCAGCTACATGTGTGTCTTCAATCTAATTAGTGCCTGTGTCATCTAATGGAACCGCTTTCGAGGTCTTATTTTCAATCTGCGAACTCTAAAGGAATCCCCGCTGAAGATATCGGTGGCCCTGGGGTAATCTAGCAGCACCAATCCAACGTCGCGATATCGCTACACAGTAACTAACTCCTTCAAGGTAAATAGGCAGGAAGAGCCGTCAAATTCTAAGCAAAAGCGTCTGCCCTTTCGGTCATCTAAGATCGGTCTCAGACAGCGCTCCAATCCGTCCTGGTTTTGGTACACCTTCTCAGCCCCTCACTCGAAAGTCAGGCATCGGTTGGATAAGTTCGTGCTGAAGTGCGCTGCACAGAGTCATCTGAACTGCAAGGCACTGCAACAGTGAAAATCATTCACGCCAAAGTCTGCTTCAACGGCGCACATCCAACATGGCGCACCAGGTTCATGTGCATAAGCGTGGCCAGGAACGGGCAAGACCGACCCTCGAAGCGGGAAAGTACGCAGCACCTCGAAACATGAATGCATCTTTGGAAACAATCGCCCCTCTCGCCCCTCCCGCACTCGTTCGGCGGTCTGCAATGGCGGGCCAGGCGTTCTTGAGGTATATTATGGCGCGTTATGGCGGTTCGCATTGTCTCTGTCCATCGTGTGCACCGCTTCTTTCACCAAGTGGGCTCGCTTTCCGGCATCAACCCTGAAACGTCTCATCTCAACTTGGAAAGCAGGCGCATTGCTGCATGACACCGGCGACATCCAGAACCGAACCACAATTCGCCCACTGCGCTACCGGTGAAAGCCTCAATTCATCAGCAGCAAAGCTGGCTTCACTCTTTCGTCTCAATGAGTTTGCGCCCCTCTCTCGTCCTATCTCTCGTCCGACCTCGCAACACATCCTCTTGTGCGCTTTCCTCAACTTCAACTTGGACTGTTTGTCAACAACGGATAATTTCAGACGATTGAGCCACATGATCATGGAAGCACGGTACAACGAAATGAAAGAGAAAACACAAATCAGCAAGGCCCTATACCAGAGCCGACACTATACACAATGCGCCAAGTTCAACGAGCAATTACTGAGCGAGGTACACAACGATGTGAGTGCGAGAGATGACATACATGATTCCAATCTTGCGTCTCGGGCTTCGGATGCATATAATGCATCACAACCAACAATCACTGACGGATATCAGGTACACCCACTACATGTCGCATATCTCAACTTCTACACTGCCCTATCCCATGACACGCTAGCTCGAGAAGCGACACTGAAGAACCGTTACAGGGAGCTCAGCCTCGCAGAGAAGCACTACAGTGCTGCCATTGCTGTTCTCAGCCTGTCTCATTCGCCAAAGTCCGAAGACGAGCAGCTCTCTTCACCGGTATCAACTACGTTCAATGAGGACCAAACCTGGACCCGACGCTCGTCAAACGCAGGATCCTTCGATTCCACCACAAGCGCAGCTTCCAGTGCAACTTCTTACAGCCCAGAGATCCTCGACCTAATTCCAGAACTCACGCCCAAGCGATTAGCCCGCAGCCAGTTCAGCCAACCAGCCCGTAGCTTTGGATCAGATGCCACCGCAATCTCCAAGATACTGAAGCGGAACGACTCCATCAATGCCCCGGCTCTTACCCAAACACGAACACCCCAGGGGTATCAATTCGCTGCGGACACCTCCGCCTTTGTGCGCATGATGGAGGCCCATCTCGCGAGCGTGAAGCAACTCAAGCAGAAGACTGCAATACCCGGTGTACGCTTCACCTTTCCCTCTCCACCAATCTCGCCTGCGACATCGAAACCGAGAAACAGTCACTTGTTCGATAACGCGACTGCGGAAGCTGTTCGGCAGAAGAGGAGGACGGTTACCTTTCGGCCTCGCTTCGATCCATCGAGTGTGCAACGACTTTGTACTGAGGCGCTTGCGGAGATCTCGTAAATCAATGCACTGTGAATCCAACTACTGCCTGTTGGACGTATCTCATGTGTTTTGGCAATACCGCACTGTGCTCTCACTTCTGTATCTGATACCCGGTTTGCGTTGGAGTGTTGTTTCCTGCGTGAGTCTGATGGCCGCTTTGGCGCATTCCTGGCTTATAGTTTTTGTACTTGTATCTGTCATGCTTGCAATTGCCGGCTCTCTTGCCTCCCCTTCTCAAGCTGTATTAGTAGGATTTTTCTTTTGATATTCGGCGTTGTGGCTGGCATGAAGCGGAAGACACATGTATAAATAACGCAGATATGAACGAAAAGATGCTATGATAACAAGTTGTAAATTTGCACTAGCATGTGCCAATTGCATTGATTGCCAAATGGGAGTCTATAGAAGAGTTCGCTCCGTGATATCGTAACTTTTCGAACCCCCCACCTCCTAATGCCCAGAACGCCTTGCAATGCCAAACTTTCCTATTCCATTTGAATCCCTTATTTCATCATCTCGTCCAACCCCCGCTTTATCCGCTGGCACTTCACCCTCAGCAGCTTCACGCTCTCCAAGAACAACTGATCGCTATTCCACTGCCCCGTGCTCTCAATCCTGAAGATAAAGTGATCCCGTATCCGGCCCAGCTTGACCTTGTCCTTGAACTCTGGATGTCGCAAGCACTCCCTGCTCACTGTGTCGTTCATCGCATTGTCCACGACAGCTTTTGACTCGCCCTCCTTGCTTTCGAGCTCCGCGTGTTGCTCCACGTCCTCGGATGTGACGGAGTCGAGTTTTATCACGCCGCGGGGGAAACAGCGCGCGAATTTCTTGGCGTCGGCGCCGACGATTGGTTTCAGTATGTCGATGGTGGGCATGAGGCGGTACGAGGCGGTCGCGACGGGGGAGAATTTGGCGTGGTCTTGTCCGATTCCTTTCACCGCGTACATGCTTAGGGAAACGCTCTGGCCTGGCCTCATCTTCACGATCAGGATATCCGGGTTTGTGGACCGGATCTCCTCGCCTGGAGGAAACATCTCTGACTGCTTGCCTAGCGGTTCCCACTTTAGATCTTTGGCGTAAACATTGTGGTTGACGTAGAGCTTATCCGGGTCTGTTTCGCCCGCGACTGCGCGCTGCAGGCCTCCTTCCTGCCATTTACATTCGACATCCAGCCTCAGGACAACTGTGTTGTAGTCTGACGGGTTTCCTGAGCCCTCGTTGTCGTCGGTGGGCTTGGCGTACCATTTCATCCAGTTCAGGCCCGAGTGCGAACCGCAGAGGGGGATGAGGCCCAGGCGGTGGGCGAGCACCTCGTCTTGGATGATGGATGTGTTTTGGTAGATGAAGACCTCTTCAATGGCGAGGGTGGGAATTTCGGCGAGGAGAATACGGCGGAAGGCGTTGGCGACTGAGGTGTCGAGGGATATTAGGGAGAATGAGGTGTCGTTTGGCGTGTGCGAGTGGAAGTCGACTTTGAAGGTCTGGCGCATGGTAAGTAAGAGGTGTAGAAGAGGCTTTCTGGGCCATCATGGATGGTCAGCAATATGCCTACGCACCTCTTTGAAGTAGTCGAGATCCCACTCGTTGTTCTCGCCTGGCCAATGTCCTGGGAAGTCTGTAGACGCTTGGTTGCTCACTGTTTCTGGTCCGACGTCGAGCTTCTACAAGATGTGTGAGCAGGATATACATTGGATAATCTGAGTCGCATTCTCACCTTCCGCCGCATCAGCTCATCGGCGCTCGGTGTAGACATTTCTGTGGTATCGGGCTTTGCTTTGGTGAGTTCGGCGCGGGGCGTAACTTCCTCGAACTTTTTTGACGACTGCAATCGCGCCAAGACGACTCGGGCCAATCGCGGCAGACTCAATCTAGTAGCATCATCGATGCATGCATTGAAGCTCCCCTCCAGCGCCACTACCTCCATCTCCACCCCACACGCCCATTGAGGCTCCTCACGGACACACTAGAGAGAGACGACCACCATGCCCGTCTCCTTTGCGCGTCTCGCCGGCCACGCGGCGAAGCGGGCATGCCTGAGCGCCTCCCGACCACAGCTGCGCACCGCAGTCCCTTCACGACCCATTGCGCGATGCCTATCAACCTCGTTGCCTCGTAAATACGCCGAAGTCGAAGATAGCCAGCGGACACGCATGATTGCGACCGACGACAAGTTTGCAGGGCCTGTCGACCCCGAGGAAGAGACGAGCTCGGGCGGAGCCCACGATGATGGCAATTTTGTAGACAGCAGGAAGATCCGGCATTACACCGTCAACTTCGGTCCCCAACATCCCGCTGCCCACGGCGTATTGCGGTTAATCCTGGAACTCAATGGCGAGGAGATTGTCCGTGCTGATCCGCACGTTGGACTGCTGCACCGAGGCACAGAGAAGCTCATCGAGTACCGCACATACCTCCAGGCGCTGCCCTACTTCGACCGTCTGGACTACGTCTCTATGATGACCAACGAGCAGTGCTTCTCGCTAGCCGTCGAGAAGCTACTGAACATTGAAATCCCCATCCGCGCCAAGTACATCAGGACGTTGTTTGGTGAGATCACGCGAATCCTGAACCATCTCATGTCGGTCTTGTCGCACGCTATGGACGTTGGTGCCCTCACCCCCTTCTTGTGGGGCTTCGAGGAGCGTGAGAAGCTTATGGTACGTCTATACTTGATACATAACCCCAGTTTCGGCTGCTAATATAACACTAGGAATTCTACGAGCGTGTATCCGGCGCCCGTCTCCACGCAGCCTACGTACGCCCAGGCGGTGTATCCCAGGATCTCCCTCTTGGCCTACTCGACGATATCTATCAATGGGCCACTCAGTTCGGCGACCGCATTGACGAGACCGAGGAAATGTTAACAGACAACCGCATCTGGATTGGCCGCACCAAGGGCATTGGTGTCGTCTCGGCGGCTGACGCCATCAACTACTCCTTCTCCGGCGTCATGCTTCGAGGATCTGGTGTGCCATGGGACATCCGAAAGTCACAGCCCTACGACGCGTACGATCAGGTTGAGTTCGATGTCCCCGTTGGTGTCCACGGTGACTGCTACGACCGTTACCTTTGCCGTATGGAGGAGTTCCGCCAATCTCTCCGCATCATCCACCAGTGCTTGAACCAAATGCCTGCGGGTCCTATCAAGGTAGAGGACTACAAGATCGCGCCTCCGCCTCGTGCCGCTATGAAGGAGAACATGGAAGCCCTCATTCACCACTTCTTGCTATTTAGCAAGGGCTATACTGTCCCGCCTGGTGAGACTTACAGCGCCATCGAGGCGCCCAAGGGAGAGATGGGTGTCTTCGTTGTCTCGGACGGTAGCGAGAGGCCGTACAGGTGTAAGATCAGGGCTCCTGGATTCGCACATTTAGCCTGCATGGATCAGATTTCGCGAGGGCATTTGCTTGCTGACGCCGTTGCCATAATCGGCACCATGGACCTAGTTTTTGGCGAGGTGGACCGTTAGACAATTGGGAAGAGAAGGAGTTGAGAGCGGAAATGTGTGGGATGTAGGTTGTGTGTGTTTGGTAGGGGTTGTAATCTAATGATCAACTTCACCCAACACTATGAGGACCTTCGTATTCGGAGAGGTTGACCGTCAAGACAATTGGGAAGAGAAGGGGCTGAATGCGGAAAAGGCATTGCTTGTACCCACAGTTGAGCAATTGGTGCCAGGGGCTAACTGTACATACTGTACCCTACCATTTCCTTTAGAGAGAATCTACTTTTGCACGTTCACCCCCTTTCCCATATTCTTATCATTTTGTCTATTCTTGTTTGCAGGTTCCTTGGTTGAGGTGGAGTCGCCCATCGCGAGCAGGTAAGCGTTAGTTGCTGTAGCCAGCAGCCCGACAACAAAAGCTAACTCAGGCGAACAATCAGGCTTCGTATACCCAGTTACTACTCGACCTGCCGTTGCTCAAGTTGGGCTAGCGCAGGTGCATATCCCGTCTCCTGATCTCGAGCTTATCGGTCCATATACCCCCCGGCAAGAACCGCTCCCCGCTTGCGTGCTTGTGCTCGCAACATATCGGCCATCCCGTGCCTGAGCATGGCTTCACGATTCGCTAAACCTGAAATATGCCCCTCCAAGATCTTCAGCAGATCTTGATCTGTACCTAGCGATCGACTAGGCGGAGCAAAAATCGCGCAATGGTTTGCATGTTCAGCTCGATTGTCCACGAGAGTCGCCACTAAGATCATGCTAGATGAGGGTTCGTTCGGCGCGTATTGACTGTTCGGTGTAGACGTTGGTGGCTGTGCATCGCCCTGCATATCTACCATGGTGTTGCAGCGTTACCAGACTAGTACGGCTGTCATGTTTGCGCCATTGCACATCTGGAGATACCCGAGCTCTAGAGCGCTCGGAGGCGCAGCGTTGCGTCACTGCTCAGCTACGCAGGGGTACAACGGCCTTGCACCAGATTGCGCGAGTCTTGGAAACTTGATTTTGTGCAATGCGGGGTTGCTATTGAGTGTTTAGTGGGGTTGTTCGAATTGTTCAAGTATAAGAGGGGGTAAAAGATCTGGTGTTGAGCTTCGACTTCCAAGCAACATCACAACGACTCCTCACTTACATTGAACACTTTCGACTATACTTCAGTCAATTAAACTTCAAGACCTTCACCATGTCTTATAACGACAACGACCGCGAGACTTACGGCGAGGAGCGCGGCTCTGGCGGCTCTGGCGGCTTCGGGAGCAGCAACCGCAATGACGATAACGAGTACGGCTCGAAAACCTCCGGCTACGGAAATGATAACGAAGATTCGTCTTCTGGAAACAAGCAGTCGCGCTTCGGATCCAATGACAATGAAGACTCATCTTATGGGTCATCGAACAAGCAGTCCTCGGGCTATGGAAACACCGACAACGACGATTCGTACTCCTCGAAGAAGACATCTGGATACGGAAATAATGACGACGAGGCCTCGTATGGTTCCTCGAAGAAGACGTCTGGATACGGCGGCGACGAGGACAGTTCTTATGGCAACAAGAAGTCCAGCTATGGAAGCAGCAACGACACCGAAGACTCGTACGACTCGTCGAACAAGCAGTCCTCTGGCTTCGGCTCCTCCAACCGCAATGATGCCGACGACAATGATTCCTACGGCAGCAGGAACCAACAGTCTAGCTACGGCGGCAGCAATGACACCGAAGATTCGTCTTACGGCTCGGGAAACAAGAGTTCTTCGGGAGGATACGGTGGCTCCTCTACCACCCGCAGCGATGATGACGAGTCTTACGGCAGCAAGAAGCAGTCTGGCGGCTTCGGAGGTGGTAACGATAACGAAGACTCGTCGTATGGGTCTAGCAGGAACAATGATGATTCTTACGGAAGTTCCAAGCGCGATAATGATTACTAGACTTCTTTAAGTAGGGGCTTAGTCGGTCGTGTGGGTTGCGTGATAAGTTGGTATGGATGTCGCCAATGCTTTATGGGCTCGCGGCGAGAGTCTGGGAAATAGCTTAAAAAAATATTCACGCTATACTACTGCTTGCACAGATAATGCTGTTGTGACTAGGTACTGAATGCCCTCTCACCTGTTTGGGTGACTACAAATCAAAGTATCGCTCACGAGCGGCCTTGAGGGCAAGCTCCTGGTCTCCATGGGACATAGTGAAATCAGATTCGTCAATGACACCTTTTTCTCTACCCTTGCCTTTGAACAGTGTCTTGAAGTTGGACTGGAAGCCATCAACGGCCCGAGGGTGATAGCTGGTGACCGACTGCGAGATGCCTGCCACGGTGCGGAGCTGGGACATAAGCGGTTTGGTCGAGGAATGATGGTCGGTTGGGAGACTTCTCATTGTATCGTGTCCTGTGCGGTTTGAGTCTCCGTCATTACGCGTTGTCGAGTTCGGAAGGTGATGGGTTGGTCATCACCTTCCGTCTTTGATGAGTAGTTATAATGGAAACAAAGTGCTTTGACTGTAAAAAGTGTTGCATTATTGTAGAGTGGGGAGATAGCTAATACACAGAACATATGATTCTCGCCTGTTCAACACAATAGTAGGTGCATACAGTTCGCTTGTGTAGCCTATCCCAAAAGCGAAGATAACAGGCTGGTGACGACAATTGCCGTTGGTGATGTCGCCGTCATCGAGCAGCTCAAGGTGAGGCGGGTGGAATCTTTTTGCTAGTGGCTTTTCAGTGCGGTCATCGCGCTTAAACTTTAGACTTGGTACTAAGATTGTCAAATCAGGAGTAAAAGGGCTCAGGACACAGGTGCAATCGAGACACTAGATAAATTGAGGTGTAATTCCTCTCTAAATACCCTGAGTTGTTCACCCACGCCCATTGACACAAAGAAAGGATGCCGAAAGAAAAACAAACGCAATAAACACAAGCTGATGCACAGGAATGCAAACACTACCGAAAGCCCAATAAGGGTCATGCAAACTTCAGGCTCCTTCCTCCATCTATCCTATCCAATTTTGAGAATCACCCACTTCAGTCTCTTTCAACCAAGATCCATGCTCGCGGCTCATACTTCCTTGCGCTGCAAAATCGTACTGCTTTACAGATCTATGCACCAGTCAGCTTCTGTTGCAATAAATAAATACCATCAGTCGCTTACCACTTAGGATTGAAGACAGGTTCGATAACCTGGTGTCCAGTCACCTTCTCGATATCTCGAAAGACGAGATCAATGGGTGTGAAAAGAGCAGCCTTAGCTCTCGTTTCACCAAAAAGGAGGCCAAGCCAGTCACCAGAAGGCGCGTGCAAGACGATGCTTCCAGAGTCTCCGCTTCCCACAACATTTGTTGAACCGCTGCCGGAATGAGGAAGGACTTCCATGCAGTGGCCACAGTTCTCGACCGTGAGGCCATAGGTCTTAGAGACGGACTTGTATTCTCCTCCTTTGACCTCGGGGTTGATGACGACGGGAATCGCGTTGATCCTTCCGTATGTGAAACCTGTGGTACGACCAAACTTTCCAACGTGTACGTCGTCCCTCAAGATATGGCACTTGGGGTTGTTCATGACCGTCCACTGCTTACAATCACGCCCTGAATTTAGGGTGCTGTGGGGGCTGGTGTTGTGCTGTCGCCGCATGGGAAGTTCGTTGGTCATACTACGCCGGGCATCGAAGGCTAACAGGCACCAGTCAAGCAAGAAACGAAACTGAGCCTTGCCGGTTTCTGCTACGGACTTCCCATTTGTGGGGTTACTTGAAAGCTTCTCGGCCTTGACGGTTCGTAGCCCTGAGGATGCGTGGACTCGTCCAAAAGAACGATCTGTCGTTCTTGCCATCGTGAGCTCGGCTCGTGAGGAAGCAAGAAACTCCGCTGATCCAGGTCTCTCGCTTTTACTCAACCACAGCTGTTCATCCGATTCGCGATCTTGGATGAAGGCTACGTTATCCTCATTCGATGGACATGCGAAGCGATGCTTGTTAGGATCAAATGCAGGGGTTCCAGGCTTCAGGAACGGCGGCTCGCTTGAATCGCTAGACATGTTGGTGAACACTACATCGTAAGCAGTCAGCAAAGTTTGATAGTATATGTGATTATTGTACTCACGATTATCGAGATCGTCATTGCGTACAACATGGTGGTTGGTTAAGGCATATGTCTTGCCATCCGATAACTTCACCATGCCACCGGCTGTACCTGAATGTTTCTTGAGGTCTCGCTGTCTAATAGAAGAGCCCATTGGTACATCTTGCTCGTACATTTGTGAGTCGGGTACCGGTGGCACTGCCTCCGAAGCGACGTGAAGAGACGAGCCGCAAAGCAACTCTATCTCCAAAGATGGAGATAGCACTTGGATGCGGTTTTCAATGGAGGGGAGAAGAGTATCGTTCCAGATCTCTCTTGCAGCACTCGGAGATGTGATCACGACGGTTGCTGGACAGCGTGCTGCATCGTCTTCCAAGCCGCGGTAGAGCATTTCAATGGTGAGCCATTGCTCCTTTTGTCGGTGTACTTCTTCCAAGACGATTTCGAAGACAGGCTTCCAAACGCTCATCAAATGCTCTTCCGATGGAGGAATAGCGAAACTGGCTAAGCCGTCAATTACGGCACGGTAGTCAATTATCTCGATAAAGATCTCCCGATGCTTCGGATCTTCCTGGAGATGCTTGCGGATTTGGATAATGAGTGAGTAGAGACTCGGGTCGTTCCTGAGATCAACGGCGACTACCAGCGTGTGATACGATTCACCTGCCTGCTGAACTTCCGGTACCCGATAAGCGAAGAAGATCTCAAGAGGCGCGATCCTCTGAGCATTGCATATATTCTGCACTTTTTCGATAACGGCTTGCGCATTGTTCACTAAATGGCGCGCGCCATCTCTGATGGTAGAGACTGGGAGTGGTGGAAGTTGGGGCCATCCCTTGCGATAGGACAGGTGATTATCCATATGCTCTGCAATCTCTTCGTCGGAGCGTGATTGCCAGCGTCGTTTCTTGGCCTTGTCGGTTTGAACGTTGCTCAATCCGCCTGGTAGCGGTTCACCGAAGTTGGGATTTGGGGAATACATCTTGTCGTCGTTGCTTGAGCAAGAAGAGGATGTGTGGTGGAGAAGATGAAAGTGTTAGATTAGGATCCCAGGGAGCAGTCTTATAGGAAGCCGAGGCGTTAGCAAAAGGACGTGAATGTAGGTAGCAAACCACGACAAACGCACGTGAATGTAGCAAGCCACGGAAAACTGACGCGAATGTAGCAAGCCACGGCGAACGGACACGAATGTAGCAAGCCACGGCAAACGGACGCGAATGTAGCAAGCCACGGCGAACGGACACGAATGTAGCAAGCCACGGCAAACGGACGCGAATGTAGCAAACCATGGCTCAGCCGGTGGTAGGCTCCCTGGCTGAGATTTAGTAGGTGCTATAGGTTTACTACAATTATACGTATCCTACAGGATGAATAAAAAATGACTACTATATGTTTACTGCAAGTAACGTGTCCTACAGGATAGATAAACAGTAGCTGCTATACACTCACTGCAAGTAACGTATCCAACAGGATGATATGAAAGGATGCAGATACGGAGTGACGAATTACGTCAGCGTTAAAGCTAGCCTGATGGGTAATGAACGTCCGTGCGGTCCTTAGCCCCTATACCCCGGCCCACTCTATCCATAGTTACAGCTTTCCCTCGCGCTCGAAAGTGATCCAGCAGTTGAACGCAATCTTTGCGCCGGGTCTCATGGCACGCTAGCGGACCTGTAACCAGAGCACTGTTAACCGCTACCATACCGCTCGATTTACGAACTTGAAGTCGGGTTCCTGTAACAAGAGTCGGATCACTGAGCTTCATCTTAGGCATATTTGGTTTGACCCAAGTGTCAGTGACGGTAAGGTCTCCCAAGGGACAATGATATCTCCAGAAGTCATCGACAAAGTCCTAGACCAAGCCATAGCATCCGCTTCGCACAGCTGGGAGTATGGCACTGTTTTTGAGGCGCTCCTAGAGTATCGCAGTCCTGCATGTAGCGTCTTCAACGGGTCTTCCCTTAGTCATAAAAAATCACCACCAAGTATCGAAGCCCTACCTGCATTGCAGTACGTGAAGCGATTCATACGCACAAACAGTGCCACGCTATGTGAAGGGAACGGTACTGTTCACAAGCCCTCCACTAGTAGCCTAGAGAGACTGATCACAAAGCTCAGGTTCATCTGCAGACCCCGCCTCGCTCGGCATACCCGCCTTACTGCTCAGTAAAAATGACGTCTCATACTTCGCAGCAGCGACTCGCCAACTGAACCACCTCCTCAAGACAGTTCCTCGACATCCCACTGGCGCTATCTCGCACCGCGAAGCCACAGCATCCCTATGGGCTGACTTTGTATACATGGTCCCGCCCTTCCTCGCTTACTACGGTGCTAGCACCGACGACGTGTCCCTAGTGAAGGAAGCGGCGCGGCAGTGTGAATTATACTGTACTGTACTACGTACAAAGAGGGGAGCATGGAAGCACATTGTTAACGCTGAAGGCACCGATGCCCGTGAAAAAGCGGACGCTGGACTGTGGAGTACCTCGAATGGATGGGCTGCAGCAGGGATGACGAGGGTGCTGAGTACAATGCGCAAGTCTCACTTTGCTGCTAAGACTAAGGAGGAACAAAGTTCTTTGGTGAGTATGATCAAGGGCATTCTCGATGGTGCCATGGCGCATGACTCGCATGCATCAGGCCTTCTGCGTAACTATCTCGATGACGACACGTGCTTTGCAGACTGTTCTGGGACTGCACTACTAGCTGCTACAACCTTTAGAGTCGCTGTGCTCGAGCCAGAGACATTTGGAAAAACGTATGTCCATTGGGCGTTACGGAAACTGGATGCTGTGAGGCGATGTATCGATGAGGATTCGGGCATCGTGAGGCCGGTTGTCAATCCGCTCAAGGAAAGTCAGAGGAAGCCGCTGGATGGTGTAAGTCCGGAGGGCCAGGCTTTTGTCGTGCTGATGTACGCTGCATGCAGGGATTGGAAGGTTGCGAATGACAGACCTGAAGATGATTGATTCACCCCCGAGAAGGAAAATATGGGAGGACTCTTGGATGTGTCAGCAGCAAGATTATTTGGAGAAATTGATCGGTAGCAGTTTGTACGTGCCTTAACAGATAGTTAGGAAAGGAGTACTTCAAACCACTGCCGAGTTAAGATTAGATAGCTTCATAAAAGAGACCTAGCTAATACTACGCTGGTCGTGTTATTACGACGTCAGCTCCCCGGGCCTTTGCGGCAGGTGATCTCGGTCACTTTACAAAAAGAAAGCTGTAAACAGAGACGTATCCCTCTACGTATCTCTTCAAGCTGCTGCACAAAGCTGTGAATAGAGCCGTATCCCTCCACGTAATCTCTTTTAGCTGATGGACAAAGCTTTGCGTAGAGCTGTAGATAGCTGGAGGCCAACATATATGAAATGCATGACCTCCCAAAAAATCCGCCCCCTGAGGCTAAAAACAAAGAGGGCAGGGTGATACGGTAACATTCAATGAGGTTAGGCAAAAAAAAGGTCAAAAACATACAACAGCGGGGATTCGCCAGTGGTCACCCACCTGATTACTAGTCCGCCGGTCGAAGGCTTAACGTGTGAAGAGCGGACGGGATTCGGTGCTGCACTTCGCCTATGGTCGTATGTGAAAGAGTTGTTGAAGTTTTGCATAAAAGTTCTCATTTCATCCCGTGTTACTTCGGATGACTTTTGTTAGACGCCAAGACCATCGACCTGCTCATGGTCGAACTGCAACACGTCGCAAATAATGTAACTTTGCTGTTCTTATTTAAAGAACGCAATTGCGAGATGGTCGGCTTATTTATGCGGTATTTAGCACTCGGCACTCGGCACGCTGTCCACGGCGTCCTTAGTTTTACCCCCGCCACTTCTTTGCAGCACATCCCCTTTGACAGAAACACAATAAGGCTACGACTACTTATAGTACATCACGTAGACTGTGCCAAAGGAAAGCAATGGAGTCGAAGTCATGTTCTTATACTAAGGAAAGGCCAAAACCACAGAAACATACAGATTTGTGGCATGGCGTAAAGGTGCATTTGCTTAATGATATAAGGTCACCACTCATTCTGCAACCTTTATTATGCAAAGCGATGTCTCCTTAGATTAAGTTTGCATCACTAGTGTCACCACCAAACATTTCCTACACGCGTCCGTGACACCTCAGTCCTCAATTTTCGATCAGACCATTTCGCAAGTGCATGATGAGGTTCGGACTGCACCCCAGCGCCACCTCTCACATCTTCCCTGATAACACAGCCACAAAACTTGAATGAAAGCTAGCATGACGCACATCAAGCGGCGTGCTGTGAGAACGATCGCCAATCGCGACACGATAGCTTGACGCGTGGTGGAGGCATACGTCATCAATGAGGGGCAAGCTGTCGAGGGGCAGGCACGCCAGGTTCACCAATGATCTTGGCTATTCATCACTTGGATCTGATATCATCTTTCTCCACCAACATTGAATCTTGATCGAGTGCGATTTTATAAGACAGCCAGGTCCTTTCGGAAGATTCAATTGAACTTTGTGTACACTGAAAATCATTTGGTAAGTGAGTTTATACCTCCAACGACGTTGTTTACTTCATGGGCTCTCCTACGAAAGGTCCTGCAGGCTTGATATCGAGCGTGTCTGGTTTCGAGTCAAGTTTCAGGATGACGGGTTCAGTCATGCATCATTGTACTCAACCTATTTCTCAAGCTTCTTGAAGAGTGTTTCATCAACTAGTCACTACATAGATTTTCTAAATTATTGATTAATCACAGTTACTAACCATATTCTAAGAACACCAAACACTACAATGTCCTACAACGACGAGTCATATGGCCGAGGTGGTGGCGGATACGGAGGCGGCGATGACGATAGGCGTGGGCAAGGCGGATACGGACGCAATGAGGGATATGGAGGTGATGACGACCGCCGTGGTGGTGGCGGTTTCGGGCGGGATAGTGACCGTCAAGGAGGAGGATTTGGTGGTGGCCGAGACGATGATCGCCGCCAGGAAGGATACGGTGGAGGAGGAGGATACGGTGGTGGTGATAGACAGGAAGAGCACCATGGGCGACGCCAAGAAGGTGGATTCGGCGGAGATGACAGAAGAGAAGAATACGGTGAACGACGTCAAGAGCAAGGTGGATATGGAGGGTCTGGGGGCTATGGCGGTGACGACCGACGTCAAGAGAGTAGCCGCTATGATGAGCGCCCCTCCGGTGGATATTCTGGAAATGACAGCTACAATGAACGGCCCTCAGGGGGTTCAGGAGGCTATGGCGATTCATCGGGTGGCCACGGAGGTCAGCATTCATCATACGGTGATTCCAATGAGTTTTCTTCCGCAGCCCAACACGCTCAATCCAACGCTGGTAGCTCAGGCGACTCGAGCCTCTTCAGTTCGGCTCTCAGCATGCTGTCAGGAAATAAAGAGAAGCTCAAGAATGAGGACATCGACGAGGATGATGCAGTCCGACAGCATGAGAAGATGTACGGCGGCGGCGGCCAAGGAGGCAATGAGCAGGCCAGCTCTAACAACGTTGGTGCTGCCGCAGCCATGCAGGCACTGAAGATGTTCAAGGGTGGCAGCAGCGAAGAGTCGAAGGGTGGCCAGAATCAATTCATTGGACTTGCCATGGGGCAGGCTGCTCAGTTGTTCGACCAGCAACAGAGCCAGGGCAAGACTGTGAGTACGAAACTTCGCCATGAATGGCGTTGGTCACTAACGTTGAATAGACCACTGGAGCTACGAAGCAAGATGCAGTTGCCAAGGCTGCTCAGATGGCGCTCAAGTTCTACCTCAAGGGTGGTGCCGGTGGAAGTTCTGGTGGAGGTTCTAGCGGTGGACTTGGGGGACTCATGAATATTGCTAGCAAGTTCATGTAGTGCACATAACACAGCTCGGGCATATTTAATGCTTCAAGTTTCATGAACTAAAAAGTAGCCGAACAAAATATATCACAGTACCAAAGAGGAATCAGGATCACGATTGTAACCTTTTTTCCAATACGGAATGAATGTATGGCCACGGCACCCCACATCTGTGTACTTATCTTTTCCTGTCCTAGCGGAGAGTGATAAGCGAGAGTGAACGCCTGTGGCGTAACTCGGTCAATGATAGCATCGCGCTAGTCCCCCGCTTTCAGGTTTTCCCACGTTATCGCGTCCGCACTTCGCCGAGTATGTCAATAGCTCGCGTGACCACCGGCTTTGACGGAATGTGATCATTTTTGAGGACGGAAGTCTGTCGACTTTTGAAGAAGTGGCGGTGCCTGTCCGGGCAACACGCCACCATGCATGAGAGCTACCTAGCTCTTCTTCTGGCCATGCTTCCCGTCCCGCGGACACATCAAATGGCAAATCAAGATCGTATAACCCCTGCAAATGCATGGGCAAAAAGCTCCCACGGGCGGCCTACCCTACTCAACTAGCCACATGCAGCGAGACATGACCGAAACAAGGAATGTAAGCTCAAAGCTACCCTTGTACATAGGCCGATGCATGCGCCCCAGACCGCGCAAGCTTTCTGAAGCTTTTCAGCCTTGGTGACCTTCATTGCACTGATTCTCCAGTTCGGTTCTACAACAGTAGAGAAGCTGACAACATGAGGCTTCGTACAGTCGTTACTGGCACCTGGATATTAGTAGGCTTGCCCTCCACATTCGCTCAAGATTCGGTTAGCTTCGATCTCGACACATACGGGCAGGGTGATGCGTCTGGGACACCTTTTCAGACATATATGTCGAATACGCAGGTGAAACCTCCACAAGTGCAAATCAACAGCAATAAAACGGGGTTGGCAGGTGGCTATGTGTTCTTAGGTATTGATGGAGAGCCTACAAGTGGGCAAAATTGGCCCACGATATATGGTACGTCAGCCCCAACCCTCGAGAGTTGACATACCGTCATGTGCTATGCGGTCTATATACACCGAGTCAATACTGACTATCCTACCAGACTTTTCTCCGGACAGGTTAGGTACGCTCGTGTGGACTGGAAACTATACCGAACCATTCGACTTCAGGACACAGACATACAAGGGTCAACCTGTCCTCACCTTCTGGTCTGGAGAACTGGAGAATGGCTACGGTCGTGGGTCGTACTACATCCTCAACCAGTCTTATGCAGAAATTGCCCATTTCCAGGTTAACCACTTTGGCGACAATATGGGTGATATCCACGAATTCACGATCACATCAGATGACACTGCCCTGGTACCTATCTACCGCCCAATAACATGGGATCTTACTTCGTCGGGTGGGCCTCAAGATGGGTGGATCTTCGAGAACACCATTCAGGAAATTAACATTGAGACTGGCGCGCTCGTCTTTGAATGGAATGCAAGTACCCACGTCGGCATCAACGAATCGTATAACGCTCTTACCGACGATGTCGGTCGGGCTGAGGATGCGCCTTGGGACTACTTCCACATTAACACAATCTCGAAGGATAAGAATGGCGACTATCTGGTCTCTGCGCGCGTCATGGATTGTGTATATAAAATATCTGGAACCGACGGGAAAATCATCTGGCGTCTACATGGCAAGCAATCCGACTTTGATGTCGATTCGGCAGCCGACTTTGCATTCCAGCATGATGCGAAATGGGTGGATGCCGAGCAAACGCGAATGACGCTCTTCGACAATGGACCTACTGACAGTGTCCAATACTCGCGTGGACTCCTCCTAGATGTCAATCAAGATGACAAGACCGTCAAGCTAGTCCGAGAATTCGCCAACGGGGCGAAGACGTTTGCACAGTTCGAAGGATGTCTGCAAGCCATCGACCCATCCAACGCCACCACCAACTTTCTCCTCGGGTTCGGAAGCCAGCAGTACTTCGCCGAACTAGATCACGATGGCAACATACTGCTAGACGTGCAGTTCGGCAAGACGAATACCGTGAATTCCTACCGTGCGTTCAAGCAGCAGTGGCAAGGCAAGCCCCTCACAAAACCCGATGTGCACTGGGACAAGACCGGCAACAAATCATACTTCTCGTGGAATGGGGCCACGGATGTGGAGACGTGGGAAGTCTACACTGCGAACACAAGCGATTCCAAGGCCTGGAAGAACGTTACATCTACCCGACGAACGGGCTTCGAGACAACGGTGGATTTGGGTAATATGCAGCTAAACACGTATGTGCGGGGGAGGGCGTTGAATACTACTGGCGGTGTCCTTGGATGGACTCGTGCGAGCGATGGGAATCAGCTGTACGATGCTCCGGATGATGTTGAGACGTCTTCGAGTTCGTCTAGCTCTAGTGTATCTAGCACTAGCACCAGCACCTCGTCGTCATCAAAGACCTCAGCGGCTCCGTCGAGTTCTTCGAGTACTGCGGCGGCAGCTGCTGCACGAGCTACGCAAGCTTTGTATGAGCAGGTGTATGTTGCTGCTGTTGTAGTGGTGGGTGGGTTAGCTTTCGTGTAAATAATTATGATTGTGTACGTTTTGCATAGTTAAGTTCTTGACGATACCTAATAGAATGGGGCAGTAGCGTGAGTATAGGTGGATACAACGACAGCGGAGATACATCAAGCTTGCTCGTGGGATCCTTTCAAGACCTACAGAGCTAACCTTGAGTGTCTCGTGCATTGGGAGATACCATCTTGGTGCAATACAAGCAATCTTAAGCAGCATAACTTGTCCTTCATAGCCTCTTGTAGCAGCCTCACTACTCTTGAATGTGATTACACAATTACCATCGTCAAGTATGTGCATCATCAGCCACTTGTCACAGTAGCGGTTATGGTTGAACATCATCACTTTGATCAACAGAAGACAACGTCCTACAACCTTGGCATCAGTACAGCTTTGAAAGATTCTGATACACTTTTGTGACGACCTCTTGTTTGGCTGGACACAACCCAGATGAGACTGGCATTCCAAGTAGGTTATGAGACTCAAACAACTCCAATGGACTGAGACGCATCATGCAATGACAAGTACATAAACCAGGCTTACCTCAGGAGCTTAATCCTACACAGTTTTACTACTACACTGTACGACTTTGTTCACATTACCTGGCTCACAAATGACAGTAGATCATTTGAATCTGGTGTACTTATGTGCTTTATATACTGCAATCAAGTTTGAATAACTGATTGGAATTGATAGGCCTATGTGAAACTGCTTAAAGATGCATACTTTTGCAAGACAGCATCGATTTCGGAAGCCTTTGGACCATGGGCTTGATACGCGAATGCTTTTGTTCGTTCGTTCGCGGGAGAAAAACAGGAATCCAACAATAGAACAGGTAGGATGCCTTATGATTTGTATTGAAGCTGACCTCGAAATGAGCATCAAACCCGAGAGGTCAACTATCTAGCATGACGTTGCTACAGCCGACGAGCCGACCGATGAGCCGAGAGCTCCTTCAAGCTTCCAAACCAAGTACAGTCCCACTAAGTCACAACAAGAATGCTCGCAGAACGCTTATCTTTTGCGAATCAAGTAGCGAATCCTACAAAATGTATCTATCCCATTCCTTGATGCTCAATTGCGTAGCTCAACTCGATCCATGAACGACAACGACCCCGCCCAAACAACTCCTCTCGAGCTTCCAGGAGCTGCATTGAATGCGCACACATGTACGCCCGCGCATCATGACTCCGAAGAGGCGGTCCGATATGAGCGACGACGTGTATCAAGAGAGCTAGAGCCCATTACCCATTATACCTCGTCCAGGCTGAGCACGAGCTCGCAGCGTCGGTTGCAAGCTACCCCAAGCCTAGCCAGTGGTCACTCACGCAATGCGTCTACCTCGAGGGAGCCCCTAAGGCGACATGCTTCCGCTACCAGTGGTGCGAGCACGCAGGCAGATATACCAGGCGCAAGTGATGCTGGCAGACAGAGTTCGAGGTCGTCTCTCAGGGAACCACATTGGTATGAACCCGTCGTAGTGTTCTGGACTAGGCATATCTGTCCTACGATAGACGAAGGAGCGTTTCGAGATCACTTGGGTACGTTTGCACTCAATTACCTGTTATTCTGACTACCCGTATCTAATACAAGCAGCACTCGAGCGCACCTTCCTAGGCTACCTCCGCACTTCTCTTATACTCGTCATGACCGGCGTACTCATCGCACAACTCTTCCGCCTCCAACGCACGGCGAATCCCAATCCAGAATTCGGCTTCTACGTCATTGGACGGCCGCTCAGCATCACCTTCATTGCTGTAGCGATAGCGGTGATGCTGATTGGGGCGGTGAGGATCTGGAGGATACAAAGGGCGTTGATTGCGGGCAAGACGTATACTGGTGGGTGGGAAGTGTTGACGATCATGGCAATGAGTGCTGCGGTAAGTGTGGCTAATGCTAGGCGGGATCAGGGAAGGATGCTTGCGGGATGTGAGTGGCGGCTAACAGGTGCTATAGTTACTGATTGGGACATTTGCCTTGGTTCTTGGGGTCGACATAGACAAGACCTACTACGGCGGCTAGTCGAGCTGTATCCGAGTTGCATGAGTTCCTTAGAGAATAGGACCCTATGATTCAAGAAAACCGATTCGATTGCATCAAATACACTGTTGTATGGGGACTAGTGAGATGCCAGATTCAAACCTACTTATCCTCCGCAACCTAGGGTCGGTCAGCGCAATCTGAAACTTACTGCTAGCTCCAACTACTGGAGATCGACTATTCTCGAGATATTCCACTTTTTCCTTGTTGTACATTCTATGCATGCCTCTGGAAACGCTAGGGTATCATTGGTGGGTTTCAAGTGTAATCTGCGCGCCAGGTTAATTTGACTTCATCAATCGTACCTGGGTAAACCCATGATCGACCCAGAGACAAGGAAACGAAATTTATCAACCTCGGAATCATCCCCAGAACGGACGTTTGCAAGGACGCTTGATCATACTTCTTTCATTCGAGCAGGATCAAGCGGCCCCGGTCTGTGCCTGGTTAATGACACAAATCATGTAGTCTATAACTTAAGAACCCGTAGACACATCTGACAGGAACCTCGATTAGTGTACGCTCACCATGTTCTCTTTCATAGTCCTCGCGCTCGCGACGGCCGCAGCAGCAGCCCGCAGCCTCCCCTCCCGCAGCCCATCTTCCTCCCACACCGCCATCGACAACACAACGCTCCCGCGCACCTTCAATTGGACCTCCTCGCCCATCCTCATCTCCGCCAAAAACGACTCCCGCAACGTCTCAGGCATAAAAGACCCCTCGATAATCCACCACAACAACGTCTACCACGTCTTCGCGAGCACCGCCTCCGAAGCCTCAGGCTATTCCCTCGTCTACTTCAACTTCACCTCCTTCGCCACCGCGCACGCCGCCCCATTCTACTACCTCGACCAATCCGCCATCGGCACGGGCTACCGCGCCGCACCAGAAATACTCTACTTCGCACCGCAGCAACTATGGTACCTCATCTTCCAGAACGGCAACGCGGCGTACAGCACGAACAAGGACATCAGCGACCCCGCGGGCTGGAGTGCGCCTAAGGACTTTTATCCTGGGGGCACGCCGGCGCTGATTCAGGCTGGGTTGGAAGGCGGGTATTGGGTGGACATGTGGGTGATTTGCGACGAGGTGGACTGCCATCTGTTCAGCTCGGATGATAATGGAAGGTTGTACCGGAGTTGGACGCCCGTGGAGAGGTTCCCGGACGGCATGAGCGAGCCGGTTGTTGCGCTGAATGATACGAAGAATGACCTTTTTGAGGCGTCGAATGTGTATGCTATCGTCGACACCAATTCCACTACTACAGATACTACCACAGCTACTACCACCTACCTGCTGCTCGTCGAATGCATCGGCGCAGGTTCCTCCCCAGGCGGCCAGCGCTACTTCCGCAGCTGGACATCAGCCTCTATCGCCGGGCCGTGGGAGCCGCTTGCGGCTACGCAGGCGAACCCGTTCATGGGCGAGGCGAATGTACGGTTTCAGGACGGCAAGGAGTGGACGAAGAGTATCAGCCATGGGGAGATGGTGAGGACGGATGTGGATCAGCGGTTGCGGATTGCGAGGTGTGGTGGGTGGGAGTACTTGTATCAGGGGATTGATCCGGCGGCGGAGGCGTCGTATAATGGGTTGCCGTGGAAATTGGCGTTGCTTACGCAGGAGGGAGGGTGTTGATGGAGAATGGGAAGAGGGAAGTGGTAGGGTGTGATACGCTTTATATGAAGTAGTGGGTGGGGGGTTTTGAGAAGAGTTGGAGCGTTAGCATGCGGCACGCAATATACTCAGGTTTACAGTAACATTTTTTTATTTGCGAGGAGCTCTACGTTGACGTGGTATATCAGTGACTACTCGACTTAATCAGGCTCACCCCTGCCTCCATCAAGTTGTCAACTGTTGTTATCCATCGCGAAGAACTTTCCGTGGCGTGGTAATTGGCAAGGTACTCGCCTCCTCCTTGCTCCTCCTTCTCTTCATCATCAAGTTGTCAACTTGTTTTTATCAATTATCGTGTAGAGCTCTCAGCGACGCGATGTCGCCAAATTTCTCGTGTCCTTCAGACATCATCTTCCTCTTCATCATGTTCTCCGTTGTCGTATCGCCGGGACTTCGTCGCCATCTTCCTCGTCGTCTTCATCATCGGAAAGAGCTAGCTCTATGATGAAGTGGTTTAGGTCCACAAGTGGCCTCCGTCAAGCACATATTCCGGTTTCTCCCGTGCATACCCCTTACCTCCGTCTATCTTGTATGCCACTTCTTTCTGTTCTCCGATATCGTCGCCAAAGGCCTTGAAGGCTTCGCCAAGTTCACCCTTGTATGCATCGCCGTATTCGAACTGCTCGCCAAGTCCATAGAACTGTTCGCCATGTCCATGGAACTGTTCGCCAGATCCATAGAACTGTTCGCCAGATCCATAGAACTGTTGGCCAGGTCCATAGAACTGTTGGCCAGGTCCATGGAACTGTTCGCCATGTCCATAGAACTGTTCGCCGTGTCCATCAAACTCTTGGCCATGTCCATCAAACTCTTGGCCGTCTCCATAGAACTCTTCGCCATGTCCATCGTACTCTCCGCCATATCCATCGTACTCTTCGCCATATCCATCGTACTCTTCGCCGTGTTCATCGAACTCTTCGCCAGGTTCATCCTCCTCTTCATCGTCATCGGGTTCCCCATCGTCATCGGGCTCTTCATCGCCATCGGACTCTTCAACCACATCCCACTCTGGGCAGTGCATACGCAAACGCTCAAGTCCAGCCGGGAGATACTTGTTGATATCGTCTTTTGCTTCGTTCAAATACAGAAACATCCGAAGGTGACTAGAGAGACTCTTCAACTTGGAGAAATCCCTCAACGAGCCGATTTTTCCAGCATTCCACCCCTCTGGGTACACCATGTCTTCCATTTCCCCATCGTCTTTTGCTAAGATAGTGAGTTCTTCCAATGACTCCTTATGCTTGCCGATGGCGTCTCCCATTTCCGTAAAGGAAAGCTCGGCCCACTCGCAGGCAGGATCTGTGTCCGGACTGAGGGGTCGCCAGTATTCGGTGGTATAATGGAAGTCGAACTCCTTCAGGGCCTTGATGGCTGATAGCATTTGCAAAACTACCTCACTTCCGATAAAGCACCAAGGTAAGCGCAGGTGCTGAATACTGGAGCTAGAATCCGGGATGTCCCAGGTTCTCCGGGACATGTGGTCGGGTCCGAGGAACCCATTCAGTGTCAGAGTTTTGAGCGATGGAAGACGGAAAATTGGCGAAATATCTTCGACCATCAGTATTTCGATACCATCCAATGTAACCACTTCCAGACGCATGAACTGGTTCGATGCGTTGGAGTTGATGATGTCGCGTTCGAATTTGTAGAGGACGTTCAGTATGCCAAGCATCCATGCTGGGTGGTCAGCACTCGTGTTTGGAAGTTTTGGGTCGTTGAACATGATGTCGAAGTGCTTGATGTTGACCATAGATTGAAGCACGCGGGTATACATATGGCGCTTCTGCCTTATGTGCTCTTTGTCTTGTTCCATCTCATAATCAAGTGAATATAGCTGCAAGGTATCCACAAGTCCTGCCAACTTCGGGTTCTCATCAAGAGCTTCAATTTGCCCGGTGTCGTCGCGAGTGAGCTTGTAAAGAAACTCGTCCGCAACTCGCTTGCAGCGCTTATTCGTTCGACCCAGCATGGCAAGCGATGAAAACGCATCGGGGACCGCGGGGACCCATAGGTGCTCGCATATCTCCAAGAGCAGCTCCTCAGGAATTCCATCGAGACAGGCTTGCGGATTCTTTAGCTCGAGGAAGACTCCTGGATTGTCACGCAACTCGGCAGCTTCAGCCTCAATGAGCTCCTCGAAGGTACCCGGGTAGGAGACTGTGCGCGCGCACTTCCAGCCGTAACTGGTCGTGTACAAGGTCGAAGCCCTTCGCTTGTTCATCTTCCACCTCTGGTACAACGGAAAAGCCATGTTAATTGCCTTCTTCAACTCTCCAAACAAATATACACACCTGATCGCGTATAGCTGATGTTCCTGGCCAAAATAGGAGCAAAGGGGCGGCGGGGGGATTGACGGTCGCGTGGGTGTAGAGAGGGGAGTGACGCGTTGAGGAAGGTGTAAACAACAAAAAGGGAAGGAGCGCGCCAGAAAAATGACTCACGTAAGCTAATCGTATCCGTGACGAATTCACGGTGAGGAACTACCGCTTTGGGCCGAGTGAAAGAGTGCGGCAGTTTGCAGAGCGGCAGCGGAGCACGTGCTTCACTCCACCGCCCAGCTTAGCGTTTGTGTCTTGGGACACAACAAACGAACGAGCGAGTAGTTCGAAACCTGTAAACAGACTTAGCCTGAAAAGAAGGAAAACATGACCAACACGAGGGCCCTCATGAGCAAGTCGTCGTGACACAAAATCGGAGTGACGAAAAAAAGGACCATGTACCATTCATTGACCAATGCCGGGTCCGCGCGACCGCACTCATGCACATATCCTTCTTACTGCCCTCTCTTCCCAAACACCCCCACCCAGCCAACACCTCCCTCTCCCCAAAACAACCACTCATCACCACCATACTTGCCCAGTCCCTCCCTTCTCCTTTGCTCCCCTAGTTCCCCCCACCGCATGAGTACATTCCCATCCAACATACCACGTGCACTAATCCCCGCATCCCATCCACCCTCAACACTGTCTCCCGCTCGGAAAGCCCTCGAATTCAGTCCACATGCGCTATCTAGCGTGTTAGCTAGGTATGCTGTCAAGTTGCTGAGGCGACGGTAGCTTGATTCGGAGAGGGGTGTGATGAGCGCCAAGGTGCCTGATTGTGATGTGCAGAGGATTTGGTGGAGAGGTTGGGCGGGGCCGGCGGCGTCTTCGGTAGTGTCCATTGCGAAGGGGTCGGATTGGGCGCCGCCGAACTCAGATGCTGAGGACATTTTGAGGGAGGATTGTACGAGGTGCATTGAGGCGGGGAAGTGGCCGGTGTGGAAGGTGGATTTGTGGAGGAGGCGGGAGCCGGCTTGGGATTTGGGGTCTGTGGGATTGTTAGGCAGTTGATCTGGTGTGGGAGGGGTGGGGAGGTTGTGATCGTACTGTCGGGATCGAACTGTAAGACTTGCAAGTTCATGTCTGCGTCTGCGACTATGATGTGCAGTTGCTGTTCGAATGGCATGAAGTCGACTGCCATGCATTCTAGGTGGTGTTTGCTGCGACCGAAGAGCGCCATCTTATATGGCTCTTCCTGTTAACATGTTAGCGCTGCATACGATGAATACAGGTAGCTGACGTACGGTATATCCAGTAAACCAAACCCCCTTGAACGCATCGCCCATCAGTAACATTCCCGTTCCCGGCAATGACTTCAGCGTCGTCACGTAGCATTGCATGTCCATAAAGGCAACAGGAAGCAGAGTGCCGTCCTCCTTAAGGCCTCGAACCATGCACTTTTGTCCTTGGGCCATGATGAGAAAGCCCTGCGTTCCGAGTTCCGAGATGGCGGACACTGCGCCTTTAACTTCATCCTTGAGGATGAGCTTCAAACGCTTGTTGGTCTCAGGACGGTCTATCTCCGGCACCACAGTGATGATCTCGAAGATACGGATGCGACCTTTGGTTGCGAGGTCTTCGCCGTGGACTATGGAGGTGCCGACTGCTATGAGATCTTTGCGCTGGTGGGTTGTTTCTGAGACTTCCAGATTCAGGGTCTTGATGCAGAGTACTACCTCTTGTGGATCAAGGGCATGTGTATCGATGGTTGTCCATGTTTTCTCATCCATGAGCTTCAGGACGCCTCGCTCGATATGTGGCTTGAATGTAAGATCTTCCTTCGGCAGCTCATAGTGATAGGTCTCCTCAGGGTTGAGAGTATACTCCTCAGGCTGCCCCGTGCCGATGACGTATAGCCCTGCAGGGTGGTACGCAAGAGCGTAAACGTCTGAATCCATCGGCATTCTGCGTGCTGCCCAGCCCAGGTGGCCGTAATGTGTCTGAGTGGGAAGTTGAGATATGCGAAGTGTATCGTTAGAGTCTAGGTACGCGAATCCGCGTTCGCAGGAGGAAGTATGGAAAGACGAGAGGCCTTTTACGGATTTCCCACTGAGTCCTATTACGCGCGGTGCACTGGATGCCTCCTTCAGAATGAAGGCTGGCGATGTGCCTCTCTGGAAAACGGTACTATAGCCACAGATGTTGTCTAGTGCTAACAAAGTACTTTCGAATCCTGTATCTTCGGAGCCCATCTCATCTGTGTATCTCGGCACATGCTGCTGAGAAAGTTTCACCCATCGCAGATTCTTCGTCCATAGGTCGGACGACGATTGAGGTGGGCAATGGAATGCTTTGTATATGACGAGATCATCGTTGGAAGTACGAATCTGTCCTTTATTAGCGTAGGGCTTGGCTTCATCTGTAGAAAGATCTTACAATAAGATGTGGAGTTTTTGATGTCGCATCACCGAGATCAGCTGCTAGAATCTCTGTGATAGTCGCTTTCGCTGCGCTGCGTCTAGGCACATAGTCCACTGTAAGCAAGGGCGGAAGGAAACCTAAAGCTTCGGCAACATAGCAAGGCTTTTCCAACTCTGTCATCGCGAAGACGTGGAGGCCTCCTTCTGGCGTCAAGAGGAAAGCGAAAACCTCTGTGAAGGTGACGGATTTGAACAGGCTGGCCGACAGCCACCGAGTTGAAGAAAGGCCAGTGGCCTCGACATCTTCTAGCTCACCATCACCAGTGGCTTTGAAGATCTTGACGCTTGAGTCTTCCCTCAAAACCAGTAGATATGGATCCGCAAAACTAGCGTTGATGACGCGAAGCTCAGTGTCATCTTCTTCGTCTTCCATTGGGAGGATTTGATCCATGTTCAGCTCTGGTATTTCGACCGTTAGTCTGCATACACTCCGATGTATCTGTTACAGTTGACTAGCTCACCTGAATCATAAGTCCGGATTTCCGTCCGCATGACTTGCACGACCTTAGTCCCAGCAGCCAGTACCCCTACAAAAAGCGTTGAGCCTTCTTCTCGTTCAAAGTCGCCCTTGTCAGTTTCGGAAAGCTCATGGCCAGTCACTTCGTAAACAACAGTACTTTCAGTACCATCCTCGCCTGCTTTACTAACTACAAGGTACTGATCGTAGTCGACATCAGATGCCATGTTTGCTTCGGTGTCTTCACCAAACGCCGCAGTGACGCCTCCTGGAGCCTGTTTCCTGGCATGGACAGCCCAGATGCCTCGTGCTGATTCGAGTTCAGACTGGGCTAGGCCGACAGGGTGCAATTCGCGATTTAGAGCTGTGATGGCTCCAGCTGCTCCTCGACCAGTTGAGAGCATGATCTCGCCTTTGTTCAATGAATTTGTGTCCTTACCCGGATGTAGGACAGCATCACGTATTGGTGCGATGCTTGGTAGTACATCGTGGATTCTGAAGGTATAAGTGCCAGGAGCAGTGGGTTCCGATGCGGCGGCCGTAATCTTCTTCACAGTCGGTGCGGTATCATTGTAGAGATCATCGTCCAGGTCGTCCACTTCGTCTTCTTCCCCATCCGACATATCCTCGTCTCCATCTAGGCCAACGTTTGACTGTCTTCGTCGGAGCTGAGTAGAGGAGCTAGTCCAGCCCAATATTACAGACTCTCCGTCTTCGCTACCAATGAACAACCTCCCGCGCCCCAGATTGCTGGTACACGATGCGCGTGCCTTCATAACCTTGCCGCCATGATCTTCGGCCACCGTCTGCACCGTCATGCCAGACACTGTACGACCGTCTAATGTGAAGGTCAGAATGAGAACCCTCCCATCATTCAGAACAATCAGAACATCCCCTGTGTCTTGAGATAGGAGCTCGACGCTGCAACCTTCAAGGTGCAAAGCTAGATCTGACTGGTCACTTAGCGGGAACGAAGTGCAAGCTCTTGCAAACTCGTTGATAGCCACGCCATTGGTCTTTCCTCCTTGGTCGACGTGTATGATCTCATTACCGCCGATAAGTAGCGCTCCTCCTATAGGATGTGGCAGTGGTACCACTCGTGAGATATCGTAGGGCAGCCCAGATACTGACAGCAGAGTCGTAGAAGCCTTTTGTTCGAGATCGAGAGTGAAGACGGAATAAGTCAGGATGTCTTTTCGGTGGGCGAGGAGTGAGGGGGCGGTTGCTTGCGATGCAGCGACAATGCCAAATGTTGGTTCGCGGTACTGGTGTAGAAAGGCGAGATGTACGGGATGTGTCAGGGTAGGGTCGAGGTTTGTTAGGGGCAGCACGAAGGAGGACGAGTAGGGCGTCTTGTGCGCATCCTCGCCATCGGTTCCATTTGCGTTTCCAGGCTTGTCTCCTTTTGTACCCTCGGCGTCGGAGTCATATTCCTCCTCAACGAGATCACGCTGTCTGAAGGGCAGGATGGCGAGATTGTGGGTGCCAAACTTGAGGGCGGCGCATCTGCTGCTGGGGTCTGCCGTCAAGAAGTTGTATGTGTCTTTCAGATCAGCGGACCAGGGAGCAATGCCGGGCAAGTCTGGGTTCTCATAGTAGTGTATTGATATTGTATGGAGGTTGTACGACTCGGGATCCCACTCCACCAAGCTCAGCTTCGCGTCCCGAAATGCCACAAGCAGCGCCTCACCCCTCGACTTGGTGTTGAGCGCCTTTATGCGGGCGAGTGATATCACTGTGCCAGCTAGAGGGAACTCGCCCACCAGCACCAGCTTGGCCGTGTTCTCTGTGCGCTGAAACTGCACATCAGCTGCCTCCGTGTCCAAGTTTGCAGCGACATTGTCCACCTCGTTGCCCCCTTCAGGCGTCACCTCGGTGGTTGTAGACTTGAGCTCGAAGATCTGGAGCAGCGAGTTCTTTGCGACGACCAGATTGTGCGCCCGGGACGAGATGAAGGGGAGGTTGATGGCATGGCTCACAGCCGTCGGCGGGGCCAACTCAGTATAGCACTGCATTTGGAGGATTGGAGATGCCCGCGACGCTGCTCGTCATAGTATAAATGCGGACAGACGGTAGTAGAAGGGACAATGGCGCGACAACTGGTTGGTGTTGAAGCGCGTTCAAAGAAGTCGAATGCGCCAAGTTCGTAGCGCGAAGGAGCTCTGGCCCCCATGCACGGTCGATCCCCGCCCGTCCAAAACGTCATCCTGCCTGCTGCAACCCTATAGCAGGCAGAGCTCTCAGACTCCGCCTCACCACTCATCTGCCAAAGTTTCTGAGTAGTGAAGGTATCTACACGCATTCCCAGTACACATGTTGGTGATATAGCTAACAACACCCAGCTCCATCATGGCGCTAATACAAACAAGCCTGATATGGGTGGCCTACGCCGTTGCCGTAGCCATCCTCTTCGTCATCGCGTCGACATTCGTCTACGTCTACCAGAAGCCGCGAGACCGCGCTGCCATCGTCACCACAGTATGCATCTTCACGACGCTCTCCCTGCTCGCAACGGTGCTCCTCATTCCCGTCGACGTCGCTCTCGTTTCGTCGACATCGAAATCTAGTCTTGGCCGCAAGAAGGACTGGGCCACTCCCGAGAAGGTCGACAGCATTGTTTACACCTTGCGAATCGTCTACTACACGCTCTATTCCCTCGATGCAGTGCTCTGTCTGCTTGTCATCCCCTTTACCTACTTCTGGTACGAGGAATACGATGAGGATGCGGCAGAGCATGGAGAGCAGACAGCTGGACAGCGTATCTGGGGTGCCTTCAAGTACACCATTGCATTCCTTCTCTTCGTGGTTATTATCTTCCTGATTGGCTTCTTCGTTCCCTTTGCGAAGCAGGCCAAGGACGACAAGCGCCTGGACTTGGACTACTTCAGGCATCTCCTTGCAGAGAACCGTAAGCATCTGAATGACATTTGCACAATCTCAAGCTAATTCCTCCAGATGGCGAACGAGCCCTCTCCTTTGCACTTGGCCTCCTCATCACCATTGGTACCATTCTTTACGTTCTCTATACTGGTGCTGGAATGGCACTGCTTCCCGTCGCCATGATCAAGTCTGCTCCTTCAGTATCAGCACCAACTCTTGCCGCCAACACTGCATCACAGCTTGAGGCGAACCGTGAGCGCCAGAGGCAGCTCGAAGGCCGCAATGAGGGCCGCGACGGTGGGCTTGATGCCAGGGACAGGCGCGAACTCGAGTCTCTCATCCGCGAGGAGCGCACCCTTATCCGCAGGGAGCGCCTCGCCGCCGAGTCGAGTGGTGAAGACCGCCACTGGATCGTCAAGTCTTGGATCAAGATTGAAGCGTTCTTCCGTCCGCTCAAGCTCATTGGTGGACTCCTCCTCATGGTCATCGCCCTCATCATCTTCGCCAGCATGCTCATCACTGGTGTGGACAAAGCAAAGAATTCCATCTGTGGAGCGCACTGTGGCTACATCCTCGGCCACATCAACATCTTCCAGCCCCTGAACTGGATCCTGGTCAAGTCCTCCAAGGTCTTCCCCATCGATTACGTTCTGTTCCTGCTGCTCGTGCTCTTCTTCTTCTCCGCCTCCGTCGTCGGCATCGCCACCGCTGGCATCCGCTTCCTCTGGGTCACAATCTTCAAGATCCGCAAGGGCCACACATCCCCTCAAGCACTGCTCATGGCTACCGTCCTGCTCACCCTCATCGTCCTCGCTATCAACTACTCGGTCGCCATGGTCGTAGCTCCCCAGTACGCCACCTGGGGCCCGCAAACCTACTGCGACATGACGACCAACAGCCTCGACGAGCAACCAGACTGCTCCGAGCACAAAGACCTCGTCAAGTCCTGCTCCGAACTCGCTACCAACCCCGCCGCACAAACCGTCTGCACGCCCTCTGTGCTCAGCACCTTCATCAACCGCGTCACGATCAACTTCCCCTTCTTCGGCGTCGTGCTCTTCTGGGCACAGTTTGCTTTCCTGGGCGTCTATCTCATTGTGTTTGTCACGACGTTGTTTAGGGCGCCGACGCTGAACCAGGAGGATATTGACCGCGATTTGGAGGAAGAGGAAGAGGAAGGTTTGTTGGCGAGTACCGGACGCAGGTTTGGCGCTGCGTGGAGCGATGTCACGGGCCGCACGAAGAAGACGTCTGGGTATGGGGCTACCGAGTCGAATAATGGGGAGAGGAGTGGTGAAGGGTTGTTCTAAGCTATTGCTCTGATGAATTGGCTGCGTGGTTGTAAATTGTATGGGTTGGGATGGCATATATAGGAGCCAACAGGCATTTGATTGAATTGGTTTCGCGTCGGTTTTGACGGATTTGGGCTCATGATACCTCGTACACATTGGCGTTAGCGTACTTGTAGTAATTACCCTCTGCGAAAACTGACAGTTTCTCATTTCCAAAATCACCCGTATGGCGAGAACCACGAGCTATGGGAGAAGCCGATAGAAAATTAACACCGCATCGAATTTTCTACTTCTGGATTCTCCTCCCCTTCCTGATCGTCGTCCCCCGAAGGCGACTGGATGTCCTCTAGTGAACGCCCCGTACAAGAAGGATGTAATGTAATAATGCCGCCCCGGAGCCGCGAAAAACAGAACAGGACAAAAGAAAAGAAACAAAAACCACCACTGCTAGTGCTGATTGATGATTCCGAAAGCCCCTGGTCTAAGCATATGACGTCTGTATGATATACTTGATTACCACGATACTACCCACACCGTGCTGTCCAGATCGCTGCTCTGTGAACATGCCCGGGTGCCAGTGCAAAACACTTCCACGACGCCGACGCCGTGCCTTTTTGCCTTCTCGCCTCTCGTGTATCGTCATGTCCTCGTGCTTCCTTGTCCATCATATGTCGTGAATCATGCTGCTACTACTACCACTACTCCAAACCTAAAGCTGTTCGATTTCACCTGCGCTTTACTGGGACGCGCACTGCACACGCTCAGCACCAGGATGCATATCATCGTCGTCGTCCTCCATGCCCGTCATTCCCCGTGCGCGCGCCGACTCGCGCGTAGGATCGACACTCTCGAGCGTGAAGTCCTCGGTCATAGCATCAGGCGGGGGCAGAGAATCCGGGACCTTGCGAGGAGGCAGGACCGACTCGAGCGCACGGATCTGCTCCGGCGACAGTGGGCCACCCTCCTCGTTGCCGAGGCGCTCGGGGAACTTGACGTCGAACTGGATGTACAGGTTGCCGAAGTCGTGGTGGCGGTACGAGGGCATGCCTTGCTCGCGGATGACCTTGACTTCGCCGGGGCTGATGCACTCGCCGGGGATGATGTCGACGGTTAACCACCGCTCGTCGAGGTGCTCGATGTGGATTTGGCCGCCGGCAAGGGCGGTCAGCAGGTCGATCTCGGCGTGGTAGAAGAGGTCGTCTTCTTTGCGCTGGAAGCGGCTGTGCGGCTTCTGCTCGATTTCGAACACCACGTCGCCTGGCTCGACACCAGGTAGCTGGTCACCTTCGCCACGGAACTCGATCTTGTGGCCGGACTTGACACCGCGGTCTACGTGGACGTGGAGGACCTTGCGCTCGATGATGGTCTTCTTGCCGTTACACTGCTTGCATCGATCCTTGTCGCGGATGATCTCGCCTTCACCCTGGCAGTCTGGGCAGACGGTCTGGAATCGCTGGATCATGGGGCCCATCTGCCTCATCATGTGCTTCATACCACGTCCGTCACAGCCAGCGCACTTCTTGACGGCGCCCTCCTTGCCGCCTACGCCATGGCACTTGGGGCAGATGACCGACTTCTGTAGAGCGAGCTTGGAGACCTTCCCGCGGTAGATGTCCTCGAGCGATACTTTGTGGACGTGGGAGATAGTGCGCGCCTTCTTTGGGCCTTGCTCGCGACCTCCTCCCATGCCGCCGCCGAACATACCTCCGAATGGGCCGCCACCGCCGCCAAAGAACTGCGCAAACAGATCTTCGGCAGCCATGCCGCCTCCGCCCATGCCACCCTGTTCGAGGCCCTCCTCGCCATACTGGTCGTATAGTTGTCGCTTTTGTGGGTCGGACAGGACTTCGTATGCGTGTGAGAGGTCTTTGAACTTGTCGGCGGCCTCTGGGTTGTGTGCGTTCTTATCGGGATGCCATTTTAGCGCACCCTTCTTGTATGCTGTCTTCAGGTTCGCGTCTGAAGCATCTGGCGACACCTGCTGTTGTTAAAATCGCCTCCGCCTGAATGCTTGAGGCTGTACATACTCCAAGAATTTCGTAGAATTTGGTATCCTTGACCATGGTCGCGGTTGTCTTTCGTGCGCTGGTGGCGGAGACGAGGGGCTAGCGGGGTCGTCGAAGATGTAGTGGGGGGTGGTTGAGCGTATATATGAAATCTGTACAGAGCGCGAGTCGGGGGAGCCCTAAGGTCTTATAGATGTCAGCAATCAAGCTGCGTACCAAGGTTTGCATTCACCAATCTCGATCAGCCTCGTGGAAGCGGGCCGTATCGCTTCGCGGCAAAGGAAGTTGACGATTTCACTTACCGACAGGCGTCGCAGTGGATGGTTGATGCGGGGAGAAGTGAGCGCACGTACGTGACTCGAAGCAGAGGGGTATTTTACTTGTGAGAGCGAGGTGGAAGGCGAACGCTTGTGGACTTAAAAGTAGTCAACCGGGATGTTGCAAATGCACCGACTGCGCCGAGCAGCAGAAGTTTCGAACCGATTCTACGCCTTTCCACCGCCGCCCAACAGCCTGAGAGCGCCTGAAAACACACGTCTGCCTGCGCAAACAATCCCGCTATCTCCACACAAATAGTCGATCTAGAAAAAATTCAAGTTTTAAACTTTGGGAAGGACACAGCGCAGTAAATGCACAGTTTTGGGGTGTGCAGTCCTTAGGAAGCTTCGATGGATCGGCCAATCGGGTCGTTGGAGATCGGTCGAAGCTTATCGCCGGAAGCCCTCACTCGATTGGCGATGCTGTGACCCTGCGTTTGCTTGATTGATTTTTGTACTTTGTAATTGTACCTATTCGTGCCATCAATTGATTGTGTAACACCGACCTCTCCTCTGCCTACCCTGGAACCATGTCTTCAGACGATGCGGGCTTCAAAGCAGCCTTGCAGGAAGCCGTTCAAGGCAGCCGTGAAGGTGGCGTTCCTATCGGCGCAGCATTAGTGTCAGCAGAAGGCAAGCTGCTCGGCCAAGGACACAATATGCGCATTCAGAACAGCAGTGCCACGCTTCATGTGTGTGTTCCCATGGCTCTCACCCCAATCATTTGTTGACCCAACCAGGCAGAAATTTCCACCCTAGAAAATGCGGGGCGACTCCCAGCTTCTGCATATCGCGGTGCGACCATGTACACTACACTGAGCCCTTGGTACGTGACGTTAGTGTACGGATTGCACGTGAAACATTACTGACTTCGTACCTCAACCTTCAGTGATATGTGCACTGGAGCGTGCGTCATGTACAAGGTGAAAAGAGTGGTTATAGGGGAGAATAACACCTTCGTTGGAGGCGAAGAGTATCTGAAGAGCAAGGGCATTGAAGTTGTCGTGCTTCAGAACAAAGAGTGTCAGGACCTCATGGAGAAATTCATCAAGGAGAAACCAGAAGACTGGTACGAGGACATTGGAGAAGAGGATTAGGGATATTGTGTACCATATAATTGCGCTAGGGTATCGCTCCTATCCAGTTCATGAGGACGTTAGTCTATGGATCTCCTCGAAGTAGAATTTCAGATCATCTGGCTTCACAAATGGTGTTATACCTGGGAGTGTTAGAAGTGGTAGGCACACATCTGAGCTTGTTTAACATACCATGACCCAGATTCGCGATCCATCCCTGCTTGCCGCCACCAAACCCTGCAACCATTTCTTCCACAACCTTGGTGATAGCTTCCCTACTACCATACAAGACTCCGGGATCGGCGTTGCCTTGAAGCACCTTGCCCTTCGCTTGCGCGACCTTATATGCCTCAGCCGGATCATGTAACCAGTCCAGACCAATCGTGTTATAGTTCGAGTCGCAAAGATCCGACAACGCGTACCATGCTCCTTTCGCGAAAACGGTCATTGGGACTGGCTCCAATCCCTTGGACTTGAGGCGTGAAGGGAGGTTTTCGGCAATGTAGTTGAGGTACGGAAGGGCGAAGATCTTGAACGAGGTGGGTGATAGCTCGCCAGCCCAGGAATCGAAAACCTGGATCATCTACCACGGAGTCAGCAGAGTACCTCGAGAGGGTCAATGTACATACTTGTGCCCCAGCTTGTACCTGAAGAGCGAGATACTCCACACATAGCTCTGCAATCTTCTGTAGCAGCGCTTTGCTCTCCTCTGCATACTTGTAAACCCAAGTTTTGGTCTGGATGAACAACTTGCTGCCTCCTCCCTCCACCATGTAGCACAAAAGCGTCCAAGGTGCGCCACAGAATCCAATTAGTGGTACCCTCCCTGCCAATTTTTGCCTCGTCAAAGTAATAGCCTTGTATACGTAGTCGAGCGATTCCGCAACATCTACTTTTCGCTCAAGTACTTCCTTGTACTGCTTGTCTTCTGGTGTTTGCAGCGGCTCGGGAAAGTGCGGCCCTTTCTTATCTACCATTATGACTTCCATGCCCATTGCTTGTGGGATTACGAGGATGTCGGAGAAGATAATTGCGGCATCGATGAGGCCCTCAAACCTTTCGATGGGCTGGAGAGTGAGTGTCGAGGCAATTTCTGGACTACGGCAGCATTCAAAGAAGTCGTGGCTGCCTTTCGCTTCGTGGTATTCGGGCAGATAGCGTCCAGCTAGAAATCATCAGCATTGGGGAAAAACCCTCGCGATTTGAAGCTTACCTTGCCGCATAACCCATATTGGTGGGCGCTCGACTTTTACGCCTGTCGATCGTCAGCTGGGGTACTCTAAACACATCTAAGAAGTAAATATACCCTTCGCAGTCCGCAGGATCAAATCATTCTTCATGGGCTCAAATTGTGGCGCCATTGTGCTGGTGGGAAGAGTGAAGTTGCTCGAAGCACACGCACTTGTGCTCGGAAGATGTATGTAGATTTAGTTCCGAGTACCCCGCTGGCCGACCGCTCTGGTTGGCTAACCATATCGAGACGCGTACCTTGCATCCGACCGCCCTACCGACCTCCGCAGTCTAATCCATCGCTTCAAAGTAGAAGAGGATGCTGCTGAAGCATACTCGGTATTTAAGACGCCTCGAGCTATCCCAAAGAACACATTGTCTCACGCCTTTCGCACGAGCGTACAACACCGCTTCTGGGACCCCCTATTTGGCGTCGACGCGACCATGCGCGAAACCACGTGCGCGGCCCATCGATTCACAATGGCACCGGGTGTCCCAACGGCGAGGCGCAAAGAAGAAGACTACTCTGACTCTCGATGACATACCGCAAGGTGCCATTGAGACAGATGCATTACCACCCCAAGAGGACTCCGAACCGGGGTATCCTCCATTGCTGCAGCAAGTGCGCAACAACATGCTCAAGTTTAGTCATTGCGTGCTGGTTACGAGAGTCGGCGGGTTCTATGAAGTACGTGCACTTCTGGCATGTCCTACTCAGCTAAGGTGACGATTAGTTATACTTCGAACACGCCGACGAATTTGCTCAGCTTCTAAATCTCAAGAAGGCTAAGAGAAAGGCTCTCAGGGGCAGCAAGAAGCCCGCAGTATCTATGGTATGTCAGGTATATTCCTCTTGTCCTGCCGGCACTGACTTGAATCAGGCTGGCTTCCCTGCATATCAGCTAGATCGCTATCTCAAGATCTTGGTCCAAGACCTGAACAAGCATGTCGCTATTAGCGATGAGTTTTTGAACGATGCGTCGACCAGGGCAAAAGGCGAGCCTCAGTACACAAGGAAAGTCTCGCGCATTATTACGCCAGGCACGCTTATCGATGAGCACTTTATGGATCCTTGGGAGAACAACTACCTCCTCAGCATTCATGTAGATCCAGATGTACTGCAGAAGGAGAAAGCTGTGAAGGAAAGCCCTGGCAGTTCCAGTGTATCTTCAGTACTCAACTTGCCTCGTACAGAGGTTGGTCTCGCGTGGATCGATCTATCGAGTGGTGACTTCTTGACTCAAAGTACGGACATTGCCTCGTTACCTTCGGCAGTGGCTCGCATCAAACCGAGAGAGATAGTATTGGATAGCATCTTCCAGGAACAGGAGCATTCGCGCATTGTATCCATATTGCAAGAGGACGGACATATCATCACCTTCCAGGAACCATCACAGCAGCCCTTGACTGTTGCAGACTGGATCCCGATGTTAGAAGATGTAGTTGACGACTTTGACACAGCTAATTTCGCGCCAAGTGAAGTTGCTGCTGGCGGCTCTCTATTACACTATGTTAAGCATCAATTGATTGGCTCGAGAACCCGACTCCAGGCGCCTGTGAGGCATCAAGCCGAAGAACACATGAATATTGACAAAAACAGCTTGAGAGCGCTGGAGATTCGAAGCACCATTCGCGACGGCACTTACGAAGGGAGCTTGCTGCACTCGCTGAAGAGGACAGTCACCAAGAGCGGTACCAGACTACTCACACAACGGTTATGTTAGTTTACTCCAGTTCGTTCTGCCTAGAACACGCTGACCAAGCACAGCTGCGCCGTCCATGTCTTTATCCACAATCAACGATAGGCTAGACTTGGTGGAAGAGATGATTGAATATCCACAGCTCCGACAAGACGTTGTTGCCCTGCTAGAGCAAACATTCGATTCGCTGCGTCTAGTAACAAAGTTCACTTACGGCCGTGGCGATGCTGATGATTTGATGGAGCTATCAAAGACGATCATGAAAACCTCCGATATACTTGATACCCTTCGTGAACACGCGGCCTCAAGAAACGCCATTCCCATCGATCCTGCAAAGGCGGTGTCCGAGACACGACGAAGGCAATGTATGTCCGCCTTAGAGCGACGATTCGACCTAAAGCAGCCGTTAGAGCTTGCCAGACATATTCAGGACGCCATCGATGAGGAAGGTCTGTCTGAGTACCACCGTATCGAAGACGAAGAGGCGAGTGAGATGTCGGAACTAGCTCAAGACGTGCTAGGGCGCGAGGCTGGTGAAGAGGATCTTAAAAGCATGCCCAAACGCGTACAACCTAAGCCCCATATGATTTTGGGGAGTTTCAAGAGCGCGACAGACGGGCGAGATGATGTTTATGTCATGAAGCGCGATGCCAGTGCCGCCTTGCAGCGACTGCACAAGACACTGGAGGCCATGGCCGAGGCAAAGGTGAACCTAGAAAAGGATTTGCGACAGCAACTAGGCACGGAAAGCTTGACGCTGAAATGGACGCCCAACCTCGCCCACATTGCACATGTAAAAGGGAAAGATGCATCCCGCGTCACGTCGCACTATCCGAAAAGCTTAAGCAGCAGCAAGTCCACACGTTCTTTTCAGATCCCCGAATGGACAAAACTAGGAGCACAGATGGACGAAACACGCTTTCGTATTCGTAATGAGGAGCAGCGTGTTCTAGCTGATCTTCGCGAAGGTGTAATCCGCAACCTCGTGAAGCTGCGAAGAAACGCTTCGGTTCTAGATGAACTCGACGTCTCCTGCGCCTTTGCCCTCCTTGCCGTAGAGAAGAACTTCGTGCGACCAATCTTGAGTGCCGAGCCATCACACAACATCGTCGGTGGTCGACACACCGTAGTTGAGTCCGGGCTCAACGAACAAGGACGCAGATTTGCACCCAACGACTGCCTCCTAGGCGCCAAGGAACGAATATGGCTCATCACGGGCCCGAACATGGCCGGCAAGAGCACATACCTTCGGCAGAACGCACTCATCTCCATCCTGGCGCAAACAGGATCCTTCGTCCCAGCCGAATATGCGGAGATCGGTCTCGTGGACAAGATTTTCAGCCGCGTCGGCTCAGCAGACAACCTCTACCAAGACCAGTCCACTTTCATGGTGGAAATGCTGGAAACGGCGCAGATCCTCAAGGAGGCCACGCCCCGCTCGTTCGTCATCATGGATGAAGTAGGCCGGGGGACGACGCCGGAGGATGGCATTGCAGTGGGCTATGCGTGCCTTCATCACCTTTACCATGTCAATCAGTGCCGGACACTCTTCGCTACACATTTTCACGCCCTCACTGATATGACGAGGGGCTTTGAGAAGTTGGGGTGCTATTGCAATGATGTGCTTGAGGAGCCGGATGGCAAGTTTTCTTATGTGCATCGGTTGAGGAAGGGCGTTAATCGCGAAAGCCATGCGTTGAAGGTTGCTAGGGTTGCTGGTAAGTCGGTGATGATAGGTTCACTTTTTGGTCTCGCTAATGCGTCGTAGGTCTTCCTGAAGACGCCATCGCGGTTGCTGCTCAGGTTCTCAAGCAGCTGAAACCTTCCTCCTCCGCCAAATAACATGTCGACGATGCGCCGATGGTATAACGTGCAGAGATTCGCTGGCTTGTATATTATTGTATTTCTTATAAAAGAATAGCTTCAAGTCGTTCAAAAGACTTTCAGAAGCCTCTTGTTCTCTATTATATAGTTTCTGTCCATGAATACTCGTCCACCCACCCATTCCCACTTACCTTTTACTTTTCTTGTTCTGCGCCCAGATGCCTCTACCGAGCAACTCGAGCATCGCAATTCTTATCACTCGTTCCTCACTGCACCGTTGTAGTAGCGAGCTTCAAGTAAGAGCTTACATACTTCTCAGATAACAAATTGGTCATGCAAACCATGTTCTGCTACGTTGACACTGATCACACGAGCATTGAACGCACGTATACCAAGCGTGCGGGACCTAGCGAGCTTTCGATACATGGCACGATCAATAAACGCTGGGCAACCACCATCCAGTACCGTGAGAGTCTCGTCCGTATAGCACTTCTTCCAGAGATAAAAAAAAAAAAAAAAAAAAAAAAGGAAGAAAACGGGAGCAAAAAAGCACCTTTTCCCCATCCACTCGCTGTTCCTTAGTTCCAGAGGTGGCTGAGATAATCAGGTGACGTAAAACCCACTTGCTCCTCGAAGGATAATGGGTGAGTTTTTCCGTCCTGGGCAGATTGGTTCACGCCCAAGATCGAACCAACGAGCTTTGGGTGATGGATGAAAGGTCGGTCTTTATTGTGACCACTGACCGGCTCACGCCTACCCGACCATTCAGCCACCACGCCGCTGCTATGATGTTGGTTCGATGGGTAAGTACTGAATGTTTTATTATATATACACGTATATAGTGGTGAGTGGATTTGAAAAGAGTGTAGTATTTGGTCGGGATTAGTGGGGCTGGTTGCGGCAGGTGAGAGCGTTTGTCTAGGCGGCTGGGGCAGACGAGGGCGGAGGTGAGAGAAAGCGTTTGTTAGGGCAGAAAAAATAAATTTCGAGCAGGTTCGTGCCGCCCTCACTTCGACGCTGTTCGACACGCGAGAATGAAACTGCAACTACAAGGTATCACTCCAGCAGCGGCGAGTCCCCGCAAGCCACCAGCAGCGACAATAACAACGACCCATCCAGCAGCAACGGCAACGCTATTCAGTCTACCAGCAGCGATTCTAGCTACTAGCTAACATTCTAGCAACTTGGATATGTTTACAGTACACCTATGGCCGTCGGACGAACTAAAAGACCAACACTCCCCTAAGCAAACAACAACCCAACAATACGACAACGATCTCCAGTTACCAAATATGAGCTCAGGTACTGTTACCTTGCGCAAGTATCGCATATATAAAGAAGGAGTCGATGACCTAGGCGCGATTTGGGCACGGCGGCCTGGTGGCTGGCCGCACTCTCCTCCTCTATACTCAAGACCGCGCGTTTGACAGCAAGCAGAAGAAGACAGAGTCGATGTTTGGGGACACGCCCCACGATGATACTTACGAAGGCTTGTATTTAGAGAAATCAGCCCGGAAACGCACGCACATCTTTCATTCTTGATTGATACTTCTAAAGTATAGCAAGCACTGGCATAAGCATGGCATCTAGCAGACACGAAGGAGTAGTATTAGCACGGCCTCTAGCAATTCAACAAGAGGCGTAGATGCCCACAATGTTAGAAAGAGAATGAAAAGCTTTTGAACGCTTTATGAATATCTTTATGCTCCAGGTGTCAACTGAAGAATAAGGTACACGAAGAAAATCGGAACTTCACAAGACAAGCAGGCCATTGATGGCTGGTATGAGCATGGACTCTACTAGGTAAATTATACAACCTAAGATTTCGGGCTCGTACTATTCTATCAAATGACAAAACGAGCCTCTTTCGCCCTTTAGGTATCTCTACGCTATGCCACTCAATAAGACCCGAACCTACATTACCAGCTTTGAAATCAACCGCTACTACACTTCCTCGTATCCCGCCCGCCCCATCACTCTTCTACCCCCACAACTCTCCAGCTCCTCCCCATCAACAAATTACTCTCCTCACACCCCTCATCCACCAACTTCCTGCTCCCCTCCGCGCCCACAACCGGCAACTGAACCTCGAACCTGCCCCCTCCGGCGCCCCCGCCCCTCAATCTCAAACGGAAACTCCACATACTCCGGCAGCAACCCCAACTGCTTCAGCACCGTCGCCTGGTCCCAAGAGATATGCTCATGGCACAGCCGGTCGCCGCGCATAGCCACGATGCTGGTGAAGGGGATGGCGAGTTCCTTGTTAGTCGGTGGGATACCCGGGAGCAGCCAGGGGATGTGTGTGGTGTGTGTGAGGGAGAAGACGAATTCGTCGATGACGCGGTCGATACCTACGGTGCGGGAGACGAGGCTGAGGGCTGTGTCGGGCGGGTTGCTGAAGATGAAGTGGTGCGTATAGAAGGCTGTTAGGCGCTGTTTGCCTATGCCGCCGCTGTGCGCACAACGAATTAGTCATTTCTGTTATTTGGAAATGGTTTCTCACGGATGAGGATACGCACGTCATGGTGGGAATGTGGTTAACGTATGGCTGATCCACCATCGTCGCCATCGTCTTCTTTACATCTCGTTCCGCAAACTCGTACTTGCAGTGCTCTTCCCAAATCGCCTCGAGATCAAAGTACGGCCCGTTTAGCAGCGGCTTCAGGAACGTCAAGCTCCTTGTGTGAGCCAGTCCAGCGCTTCTCTTGTGGTACGCTTCATCGCTTGGCAATGCCCAGTTCGACTCTTTCTTCGCCTCTTCATAGCGGTACGACTTGATGATGCCTGAGGGCGGTAGACGCGCCGAAGCATCAGGCGCGACGGAGAAAGATTCCCGACGCGGCGCATCTGGGCCAGCGAAGTGGATGAGTTGCGGGGGCGTGGCGACGGCGGACTCGTTTAGTGTGGTGAATTTTCGGCCGCCGTAGGAGACTAGGGCTTTGATGTCTGGGCTGAGGAATGCTGCTTCTTCTACATAGTAGGGGAGGCGGGATATGTATGCTGTGGAAATTGTTAGCGTGCGTTTTAATCGACGGCCGACTACCTGTCTTGATGTATCGAAACGATCGAAACATCTGATCTGAAGTCTAGCATAAAATAAAGCAAATACCCACATATCAATCCCACGCCACTCCCAAACTCACACCCCTCACACCCTTTCAAAGCATCCAACGCCTTCTGCAGCGGAAACTCCCCACCATCTTCAACCTTGCCCGGCACCAGCAGCTAAAACCTCAATTAGCATATGTCCTCATCTTATTCCTCATCCCTCTTCCTTGATCACTTCATCCAACCCAAACTCCCCCAACTCAATCTCCCCTCAGTAATTTTTTTTTCAAACCTACCTGTGCAACGCAAAACCCCTCCTCAGCCCACTTCTTCAACGGGGGTGGATCCAAATTCCCCTCACTCGCCTCAATCAGCGCATAATGATCCAGCACCAAGATTAACCCGGGCCCGCGTCCGCGTCGGGAAAGCGGAGCTTGGAGCGTGAGATGGGGGGATATTTGTTGGGGTTGTTGTTGTGGTTGGTGTTGGGGAGGGGCAGCAGTAGCAATGGAGGACGATGGTGGGGTAACCGGAGCTCCGCCCATGATGTATCAATAATGAGGGGGGAAGGGGAACAAATAACAACGCTATTGGGATGCAATTGGAAGATAAGATCAGGTGGGCGGAAGCAATCGAATGGTGTTGATTGATTGAGGCGAATGTTAGGGAATGATGCTGGTGGTACATAGATTGGAGAGATAGGAAGGAGTGGTGGGGTGAGGGAAGCTACTGTTGTATAGCTACACATCACAAGGCCACAAAGAACCTTGCTGGTAATTACAGGAACCCGGACCTCTGCGAGGATCGTATTCGTAGCACGAGAGCTAGCTGTATCTACCTATCTACATAACGCCTTGCCCGATGGGGACAGCTCGTGCTGTCCTGACCCCTGCATAATAGTATTGGTTCATATGCAGTGACTACGAGGTAGGTATACTTTTGTCCGGTGCCAGATAGAAACCACCTAAGCAGATCCTCATACGATTTCAATCAGTCAAACGAATGAATCAAACGAATGAAGTTACAAAATGACGCTAGGAAGGTTTTTTGGAGTGCAAATATGCATCATTACCACTACCTAAGTTACTAACTAACTACCTAGTCATACAACAATCATGCCTTATTACAAAAACGCCATTGCTAAATCCAAACCCCACACATGGAGTATGTGTGTACAACAAAGGAAAACCCGGCTGGCCTAGCCAAAGATGCTCACACGACTCGATCAGCTATTTTTGCTCTCGAACATCGCGGCATGATAAAGAAAAACGGCAAACAACGTAACAGAACGCGCGCAAGAACAGCTTTTTACTTCATCCCCATCATCGACAACAGACTGAGCAACCAACAACCAACCTTCACAGTGGTATAGAAGCGAAGTAGCCTTCCAACCCCCCGATCTTCCAGCTCTTTTTTTCCATAACCCTTTGCAGGAGGATGAATTGATTGCCCAGCGAGCGCCGTGGTATCATAATAATCCGCCAACAATCTGTAACCCAAAATGTGAAAACAAAAACATAAACATACTCATCTTCTACAAGACGAGACGTTTATTTCTTGCCAAGCAACCCACCCACAATAGGGATATTGCTCATACCACCACCCTTCTTCTTATCCTTGCCTCCACCAAGGCTATCCGTCAGCCCACCGAGGCCAAGACCACCAAGCAACTTGTTGATACCAAGTCCACCCAGCAGACCGTTGACAAGGCCACCAAGACCAAGACCATTCAGCAGCTTGCCGACCAAGTTCAACACACCCGTGAGCAAAAGCCCAACGGCAGCGATGATCTGGAACAGGGGCTCGGTGAGCAGGGCCCAGAGCGGGTTGAGCTTCTTCTTGGCATGGGGCATGTCGGAAATCTTCTTCTTCGCGTTGTCGATGGTGGTGACGACAGAGGTGGTGAGTTCCTTGAGGTTGTCCGCGAGCTTGTATTCTTGCGGTGTGGCTTCGCCTGTTTGCTGGCGGCCCTTGGCTTGCGCGGCGATGCGGCCGTCGGGGTCGAGGCCGCGGAGCGAGCCGTTGCAGTCGTTGAGGATGCGCGAGCCCTCCTCGATGAGTGGCTTGACGTTGTTGACGAGTTCTTCTTCGTCGAGCTCGTCGCGCGGTGTGCGGTCGGCTTGCTCGATGTACTGGGTAATAGTTAGCAGGTGTGATGTGTGGATGGAAAGCGAGTGAACTTACGTCTGTGATTTGCTTCATGACAGGCTGGACGCGCTCAAGAGTCTGCGAGCAGATAGCAGACATCTTGTCGGCGAGCTCACCATCCTCGCGCCTCTGCCTCTCCTCATCGGTCTCATCCTCGGGCTCTTCTTCCTGGATGTTCTCCAAGAGGGTGACTTCTCCGACCTTGTTACCGTCATTGTCGATAACGTAGCCGTTATCGTCAATCTCAAGACCAGCGCAGTGGCCAAGGTCACCAGCAGTGAGACGACCGAGCACATCGCCGTTCTCATCGCGCACCTCGCCCTCCTTGTTGACACGCATGCCAGCCATGGGGTTGATGCGGCGCTCCTTCTCCTCGGGCTCCCAGCGCTCGGCCTTACCAATGACGTTACCGTTCTTGTCGTTGATGTCGCCATCCTCATCGACCTTGTGGCCGACGAGCTTCTTGACGTCACCCTCGATGACACGTCCGATGATGGCTCCCTCAGGAGTCTGGATAGTGCCGTCCTTGGCAACAGTGGCGCTGTCAAAGCCAGCGAAAGGTCCCTCAGGTCCGGATGACTGACCGTGAACAAGCTCGGCTTTGCCGATAACATTGCCCTCGTTGTCCCAGATCTGGCCCTTGCCGTCGACCTTCTTTCCGGCCAAAGTGGCTGGGTCACCCTCAGAAACGCGTCCAAGGATGGTGCCGCTGGAGTCGACAACATTGCCGGCCTTGTTGACAGTGCAGCCAGCAAGGGCGCTGAGATCGACTTCCTCAGGGTCCTTCTCAGACCAAGGCTCGGCATGGCCCTTGACGTTGCCATACTTGTCGATGATATCTCCATCTTCGTCGACAGAGTGACCGACAAGGCGCTTGGGGTCGCCTTCAGTGATCTGACCAACGCGGTTGCCGTCGTTGTCATCGACAAATCCGTCCTTGACAACACGGAGACCTTCGTAGCCGGCGAATGGACCCTCCTGCTTGGTAACGCGCTCGTTTTCCGGAATAAGCTCGCAGCGACCAACGACCTTACCGGTGTCGTTGTGGATCTGACCTTCGCCGTCAGACTTGCGACCAGCAAGATCCTTCAGGTTGCCTTCAACAAGGCGACCGACAGGAATGCCCTGGCCGTCAACGAGGTAACCCTGCTTGTTCAGGGTGAGACCATCCAGGATGGAAAGGTCATCAGGCTCCTGCTCGGGCTCGTCCTCGAGCGGCTCTGCATGGCCCTTGACGTTGCCGTACTTGTCGAGAATGTCGCCATCCTCATCAACAGCCATGCCAACAAGACGCTTAGGATTGCCCTCGACAATCTGACCAACAATGTTGTCATCCTCATCAGCGATCTTGCCATCAGGAACGACACGGAGGCCTTGGAGACCAGCGAAAGGTCCTTCAGGCTTGGCCTCACGCTCGTTCTCGGGGATGAGCTCGACACGGCCGATGACCTTGCCAGAATCATTCCAGATCTGGCCGTTCTCATCGATCTTCTTGCCAGCAAGCTCCTTGGGGTTACCTTCGACGAGACGGCCGATGGGCACGCCCTCGTCTCCGATGACGTTGCCCTGCTTGTTGACAGTCTTGCCGGCGAGAATCGAGAGATCCTCAGGCTCAGCCTCGGGTTCAGCCTCCTCATCAGGCTCCTCGTAGCGTTCGGCGTGGCCGACAACTGAGCCCTTCTTGTCGATGATATCACCGTCCTCATCAACACGACGTCCAACCAGCTTCTTAGCGTCGCCCTCAACAACCTGGCCGACACGGTTGCCGTTCTCATCCTCAACATAGCCATCCTTGACGACAATGAGGCCCTCGAGGCCAGCAAAAGGAGCTTCCTCCTCAGCCTCCTCCTGGGGGACGGTCTGGGCACGACCGATGACGTTGCCCTTGTTGTCCCAGAACTGGCCTTCAGCATCGGCGGTAACGCCAGACTTGGATAGCTTCTTAGCGTCACCCTCAGTGAGCTCGCCGACGATGTTGCCGTTGGAGTCGATGAGCTTGCCAGACTTGTTGACGGTGAGGCCCTCAAGGATCGAGAGAGGAGGTCGGTTGTCTTCAGCTTCCTCGGCGGCATCCTGAGCATCTTCAGCAGCCTCTTCTGCTCCCTCTTGAGCATCTTCGGCGGCCTCGGCGGCATCTTCAGCCTCGCCTACCTTCTGCTCAATCATCTGAGGCAGAGCCTTGACCTTGCCGATAACGTTGCCGTCCTTGTCGAGAACCTCTCCCTTTTCGTTGATCTTCTTACCTGCGCACTCCGAGGCCTCGCCCTCGATCAGCTCGCCGATGGGCTCACCGTCCTCGTCGAGAACTTGACCCTTCTTGTTGACCTTGAGACCCTCGAGGGTATCAATGTCAGGGGTGACCTCGACTTCCTCAACTTCAGGCTCCTCGTCTTCAGCCTTCTGCTCGACCATCTGGGGTAGGGCCTTGACCTTGCCGATGACCTTGCCATCCTTGTCAAGCACCTCGCCCTTCTCGTTGATCGTCTTGCCGGCACAGTCAGCAGCCTCGCCCTCAATGAGCTCGCCAATTGGCTCGCCATCTTCATTGAGAACTTGACCCTTCTTGTTGACCTTCAGGCCGTTGAGCGTGTCGATCTCGGGAGTAATCTCAACTTCCTTGACCTCATCTTCAATCTCGCCAAGGCGCTCCTTGAGCTCCTTGATGGCTTCGAAGGCAGCCTCGCCAGCGACGACGTCGACCTTGCCAATGACGTTGCCCTCCTTGTCGAGGACTTCGCCCTTGTCGTTGACGGTCTTCCCGGCGCAGTCGCTGACTTCACCGTCCTTGAGCTCGCCGATTTCCTCGCCTTCAGCATCAAGGACCTTGCCCTTCTTGTTGACTTTGAGGCCGTCCAAGATTCTGACGTCGAGAGCGCCGGAAGCAGCATCCTTGAGCTTCTCAGCCGCACCATCGGCAAGTTCGACCTGGCCGAGGACATTGCCTTCAGCATCGACAACCTCACCCTTATCATTAACAGTGAGGCCCTTGGCGCCCTCGATATTCTCGAGATCGCCATCTGCGACATTGCCGACAACCTCGCCATCTTCGTTAAGGATCTCACCTTCAGTGTTGATCTCCATGCCCTCGAGGGCCTCAACACCAGGCAGTTCATCTTCAACATCGGCGGCGGCATCTTCAACGCCCTCTTTGGAGTCTTCGCCTGTTTGCTCGACATCAGCCTTTGCATCTTCGGCCTTGTCGGCAATATCGTCGGCGGCATCGCCCTCCTCGTCCTCATCCTGGTCGACCAGGTCGGCAGCCTCTGGTGAAAGCTCAGCGCGGGCGATGACGTTGCCATCATCATCAAGGATTTCGCCCTTCTCGTTAAATTCCTTGCCCTGGATCTCAGATGGGTCACCTTCAACAAGATGGCCAATGAAGTCACCATCCTCATTGAGGATCTGGCCACTTCGGTCGGCAGTAAGACCCTTCAGGATGTCGATGCCTGGCATCTTGGGGCCGTCGTCCTCGGCGGCCTTCTTCTGGTCCTCGAAGGCCTCAGGAGTGAGTTCGCAGCGGCCAACAAGGTCACCATCGTCATCGAGGATCTCGCCATTGTCGCCAATGGGGTAACCAGCGAGGTCTTCGGCATCACCCTCAACGAGTCGTCCGAGCGTTTGGCCCTCCTTGTCCTTGATAAGACCTTCCTCATCGACCTCAAGGCCCTTGAGCACACTCAGATCGGGGGTTTCTGGTAGCTCTTCGCCAGTGGTGTCTTCGACGGAGTCCTTTACATCGTCGGTCTTATCTTCGGCGCCCTCGGTGGCATCTTCAGCCTTGTCTTCCGCATCCTCGGTGGCATCTTCAGCCTTGTCTTGCGCATCCTCGGTCGCGTCCTCGGCGGTAGCTTTAGCATCTTCGGTTGCGTCTTCGGCAGTGTCCTCAGCGCCATCAGCTGTCTCCTCGGCAGTTTCCTTGGTCGACTCGGCCGCATCTTCAGCACCCTCCTTGACATCGTCGCCGGTTTCCTTGGCAGCACCCTCTGGGTCCTGCTTGGCCTTTCCAGCCAAGTTTGAAGCACGTCCAGCGAGGCCGCGGGCGCCACTCAGTGCGCCACCACCAGCCTCCTTGCCGGAGTCTGCGGCTTTGCTGGCAGTGTCTGTGGCATCGTCCTCGGTGTTGTCGGCAGTGTCTTCAGCAGTATCTTCTGCTGTGTCTTCTGCCTCGTCCCCGGCTTTCTGAGTGGCATCATCTTCATCGTCATCGGCGTCCTCCTCGTCGTCGTCGATTGGCTTTGGCTCCGCTTGCTCTAGCTCGTCGCCAGCTTGCGAAACCTTGCCTGTGGTCTCCTCTGCGGCATCATCTCCTTTGCTCTTAGCATCTTTGGTGGTCTCTTCCACCTTCTTCTTGGAATCTTCGGCGGTTCCCTCTGCCTTCTTCTTGGTGTCTTCGGCAGTGTCCTTTGCTTGGCTTTTAGTGTCTTCAGCCTTCTCTTGAGCACTTCCTGAGACGTCCTCGCCTTGTTGCTTGGTGTCGTCTACAGTATCTTGTGCTTGGTTCTTTGTGTCCTCAGCTGTCTCCTGAGGCTTGTTCAGCTTAGGGGCAGCTGATTGTGGCTTTCGTCCGAGCTTAGTTGGGGTGCGGGGGGTGTCACCCTTTCCTGCTGCTGGGGAAGGCATATTGGATTGTTCTTTGGGTAATTCGTAGGGTTGTTTCAAAGTTTGTTGGCTGTCAAATGATACGTTACTGGATACAGAACGTGAACGCGTGGAACGGGGGGGAATTCCTATTAGGCGTCGGGGGGAACGAGTAATAGGTGTAGGAGTGGGATGAGTTTTCTGTCATATATCAATTGACGAATGGACCGTCTTTGTAGAGAGAAGGAGGCGATTAAAGGATTGAGAAAGCAGGCATTTATGAGATCAAAGTGGGAGTGATGGGCAAGTCTGGCAAGATGACGTCGAGTGCTAGAGCTCTATGGGGCACGTAGCAGGGGGAGCTCGCGCCTCAGTTGCTTGCAGGGGGAGCAGAAACCTGCTTTGGGGCCGTGATTGAGTGTTGTGTACCACCAAATGTCGCTGAGCCAGAGCTCCATTGCGTCACTTGCTCCAGCCTCGAGCGGGGCGTCAGCTCTGCTCATAGGCGGGCTCCACATTGCGAGGTGAGACGAGCGGGTAGCTGCTTGGACAGGGGTGGATGAACTGTGGCTGGACTAGGATGTGTAAAAATCGTCGATGAGCGCGGAGAGACGGGCGGCTGCCAAGTTTACTTTTAGGCTCGATTCGCCATGCTGCGGGAAGTGGAGCTGAAACGCTCTTCGCCAAAGCCTCCAGCGGCGCTGCATGTACTGCTGAACGCCGGCTCTCTGCATACATAAACCACAACTCCCAGTGCAACAATCGAGTGTCGTTGGACCCGTCTGAAGGGGAACGAGTTCCCTGGTGCTCCCTCGACGAGGTTGTCTGGCCGCGAAACAGGCTGGTGAAGCAAAAGCGGGCAGGCAGTCCAGGCCCGATCGACGGCGCAGTGGCGGCCATTTCCACCGAAGGTATACTGTGTGCTGTGGAGGAATTATCCCTGTCGTCGACGTCTGCCGTCCTATCAAGACGTGGCGTGTAACCCGTCGCGAGTTACGGCGTGCCGCGCACTCTAGGTATCCAAGCAGGCTGTGGCGACGCTTCTCGACGGTGGAAGACATGACGTAGCGTGCTGGGAAGTACCCATGTCGCGTCCCTGTCAAACGTCGTTAACCCCTGTCGGTGGGTCAGAGCTTCGGAACGGTGCCGATCGCTGCAGACATCTGGGCCCCCTTCTGCTGACGCCCATCGCGAGAGTGCTGAAGAGCCTTATCAACGGCAGACGGCAGCGAGCAGAGCCCCTGCGTGGTGATCAGGGACAGAGCAGCTCAACCGATATGCGCGCCAGGGATGAGAGAGAGCCGGATGGCATCAACAACGCCTGTTCCTGCGTGCGAAGTTCGAACCTTATCCTCATCTACGCGATGGCGGCACGGACTTCCCATCGTTGATCGCATCGGGCTATCTACGGGACGTTTGGCCGTTGACATCGTGACCACGCTGCGCTAGGCACCATACGAAACTCTATGTCGCCCGAATGTACCTGTACCTTCGTTTCCCCATCAGTGCGCACATTCAGGAGGAACCAGTCGGTGCAGTGTTCCGTGTAATTTCAGCAGCAGCACCAACATCCTGCTGAGCCACAGCGTCACACTTTCCAGAGCACAGGTCAATCCACTTCATTGGTGGCACCGCGTCCCGTGTTTCAGTGCCTGACTAGACCTCGCGAAGGAAGTAAACATGACACTGTCAACCAGAGTACAAGTCGCGACGGCTCGCCTCAACGCAAATGTCGGAGTTCGGGTCCATGACGGCCGATGATGTCAGTGGGGCAAGTCGACACGGGGCCGCCGCGTGGGCCTCGGAACTACCTGCTTTCTGGTTGCTGGATACATACCACGGTACGTTGATCGTGCAATGACACGCGAAAATGCGGGTCGCTTCTTATCAGGAAATGGAACCGCTAGTCTATTATTGCGCATGCAACGTATTCGATGCTTTCGCAAAAATCGTGGTATCATAACCAGAACACCCTACCCGATATCACAGCAGCATGCAGGAACTCCCGAAAGCCATCCAGGGCGCACGTGTCCCTTTCGTCTACTCCATGTCCCGCTTCCCCTCAGGCGCTATGGCGCTCTCTACATCTTGTCCTGATTTGCTCAACCACTTCTTCTCCTTTTCCTTCTTAGCGTCCTCCCGTTCTTTGGGTGACAGCTCGCCCTTTTCGCTACTTCGGCTCAGTCTATTCCAAATCCGTCGTGGCAAGCTCTTCTCCTTTCGCTCCTCCGCTTTGTGAGCCAATAGCTGCCTTTCTTTTTCCGCACTCTTGCTCTTGTCCTTCTCTTCCTCGACTTTCCGTTTGTGCTTCTCGGGATGCATGACTTTGGTCTCTGTGTCCTTGACATGTCCCACACCATGCTTGAGCTTTTTTCTTGTTTTGACATATGCTTCCAAACCAACGAGCACAGCGTATGACCTGGAAATGGAAACGCGGGACATGTCGACGCCGTTGTCTTGCAGAGAATGCACGAATGCGCGGAAGTTCTTCGTTGGAGGACGGTAGTGACCGGAAAGAGGAGAGAGGCGCCGAAGTTGGCCGTTCTTGATCCTAATGAGGCCTGCAGCAGATATGCGGGCACCGTGTAGGAAGGAACTGTGCTGGAATGCACCAGATTGCTTGATTCCAACGTATAGACGGAAGGATGTATCTGCCACCTACTGATTGTAAGCAAAAGGTCAGGTTATCCGGAAAGACACTATGACTTACAAAGATCCATGAGTTGGGCTTTACTGAGCTCCGCAGCAGATGGTTGAGGACAGTGGCTGCTGATACGTGCTTGATCTTCGATATGCCTTTCGCCTTGTCGAGATCCTCGTTGACATAGTGCTCCGCCTCAGCCTCGCTATGGTCGAGTGACGAATCAGAGCTTTCTGAAGATACTGACCCCCTTCTTGTATTCTTACTTTGTCCATCCTGAACTGTCTTGCCGTCTGAGCCGTAGGCTGGCGACTCGTCATGCGCTGGGACAATGCCATTCACACTGTCCTTGTACTCCGTCGTAGTACTGATACGTTCTCCATTCTTTGCCCAGCAGAGCCGTCCTTCTTTGTCAATAGTGACCAGGTAATGCATGCGTTCCTCTCGTGAAAGATAGCGCACTCGTTCCTTGTCTAGCCTCTCTCTCGAGACCGTAGGATGCTCATATTTCCTCCCCTCCCCTTTATCTAACCAATAAAAGAAGTTCTCGTGTGTGTTGGTCTTCTTCCACTGCTCGTGATAGGCTCGCAGGTTGCTTCCATACCGGTGCTTCTGGTCTACCATCTCGAGAAAGTACTGCAGGTCCATCATCTTCGCTGTTTTGTCCCGCTCAGCTTTGGCTTCTTCCTTCTTCTTTCGTTGCTCTGTCTGCTCCTCCGAAGATTCCTCGTCGTCCGTCTGCGGTGCATCGTAGGCATCATCGGCTCCAGCTCGTCTCGCGATCTCGCCGATACGTTTCCAGTGCTGCCGTGCGGTTTCCGAGTTCGCTCGGGCCCGGTCTTCTGGTGTTGTCAGGTTTTCTCGTTCTGATGGGCGCTCGGAGCGCGGCCTCGGTCGGGTTGCATTGCGCCATTTCGCTTGGAGGTTTAGCAGAGGCGCACGTAGTCAACTAATGTGAGGACTTCTAACCGTCTCGTACAGCCTACAACATGTCAGTATGATTGCGACCACTAATAAATGAGTATAGCCTCGACCTCTGCCCAGCGCGCACTGGCATCCAAGCCCATGCCCTGCAGCTGTCTTCGTTCTCTGTAACCGCGATAGTTGCGCTGGATCATCTGTGCGGCCTGAGCTTGCTCCTCAGGCGCCAAATCGTCCGTCTCATCGGTCGCGACATCTTGGACCTTGTCCATACTGTCTCTCTGTAGGATATGGGCGTAATGTTCGGCATTGGTAAACAACCAGGCGTGGGCGGGGGAAGTAGCGGAACGTTGCGGTGGGGCTAACTACTTCAGCGATCCATGCAGGCGGGCCCTGTCAATCGGCAGGTGCGACGTCACCAATAACATTAGCGGAAGCTCCTCCATACGAAGGAGTTGATATTCATTTATTGAGCTGTAGTATGCCTACTTTCCGGCCTCCACATTTTCATCTCTGTATTAACTCGTAAACCCTTTGTCTCCACCATAATCACTCATAGTAGTAACCATGACCAGCTCTAAGCTCCTTATGTTTTCCTGGATTTCGATTTATCTCCCGATATACCGTGGGATATAGTCACGATTCCTTTTATGAGGAGAACATAGCTCACTAAATCAAAGCTTCTTCATGAACTCGCTGCAGTTTGATGGATCCATAGTTCTGAGACACAACCACATGTTCACCTATCAGCATTGAATGACGTTGTAGGAACAGAACTGTAAGTCAGTGGTACATCAAGTAGGCAGCCGAGGGTCAGTTGTAGGCAGACTTTGGTTCGTCCAACGGTACGCATGTAACACTTAAGCAACTGACAGCAAATCAAAACCCTCGCAGAACATTCTCATGTTGCTTCAGCCTCATGCGCACCCTTGTGCACGTATCGGGATCAGGAGTGGCTCACCGGTCGAAACAATCCATACATGGTTAGCGTCAGTCTGGTATCACTGCACCCTCAGCCTCGCTCCCAGGTAAAGGTGCAGCCTGTTCTTGACATCGAACTACCTCCCACATGACTCACCTTTAACACCAAAGCAATCAATATCTAGATCTCTCAGGACATGCTCAGGACATGGGTGTCGCTCTGTTCGACTATCAAGTAGAATTAATTGCATAGCCGCCATGCATAAACGCAACGACAGGACAAAACGAAAGCGAACAGACTCAATGCAGCCGCTTATGGCCAAAAGGTCGCCGCTGGGAAATGGTCGTGCTCCAATCATTGGAAACATCCAAGCCTGGAGGTAGATTGTCCCACTCAAGCAAGGCTACGGTGCACAACACTAATATATTTCTCAGGCCTGTCTCGGATAGTCAACGCAATAACCTGCTGCTACGCCTACCGGCCGAATTGAGGAACCGTATATACGAGCTTGTATTCGGTAGCAAGAGTTACCTGTTCAAAAGCAGCATTCACACCAAACATGCCAGACTGGACACAACTGAGAAGCATATATTCGGCCTCCTTTATGTCTGTCGCCAAATCTACTTCGAAGCTGCCCTCCTACCATACACGATGAACACCTTCTGCTTCCACGACTTCGAGACCAGTCTCCGTCCGTTTCTCAGGGACAGATCTCCAGCGCAGTTCCGCTCAATTCAGTCCCTCGAGCTTGTCACCTATCAAGCCAGCATGTAAGATCCAGTCCCATCCCAACAAGTCAATCATGCGAGACGTGCCGCTAACTCTCACTCTTTAGGATGTGGGCCGAATCTGAGCGGTTTTCTCACGAATTTACAGAAGAAATGAGGGTACTGGCTCCATTGCCGAATCTGAAAAGGATCCGTATCATTGTGAATGTGCTTGAGTCACTGTACTTTGGCTTTTACAAAAATAACGTTGAGTATGACTCTGTTCGCGGCAATATGGAAATGATAGAGGCGGCTTTTCGTCGTCACAGAGGAGATGTTATCGTCACGTTCTGGTGGGTCTGAATAACCTGGGAGGAGTTCTAAATAATGGGGATCTTTTGATTAGTTCAAGTAGCTTGCTGTCCTATAATCGCATCTCACGTTCACCTTGCCGGCCGTTCGACGCGCCGCGGATGACGCACAATCAAACGCGTTTGCCTTTTGCGCGTTTACCCCGTTTGTAGAGCTCCAAACTCACCGCGTGTCTCCAACCTTTTCTTACCTTAATGTTTCTTTCTACAACACATCTTGCAACACCCACACCCACATCGTGAGCATGCCAGCAGTTCTCGCTTACAAAAAGTCGACCTACCCTCTCCCCGAAGACCAAGAACAACTCTGGATCATCCTCGGCGTCCTCCTCATCCTCCTCTTCCAAACCGCTCTCGCTCTCGCCTACAACTGGCGCAACCACCAGCGCAGCATAGCAGCGTGGAGGCACCGCCGCGAGCGCGGCATCGTCATCGTCAACGGTCCCACGCTCATCTGGGCAGACGACATCCCGCCTCAGCCCACCGTGTCGACCTTCAACTTGCGCAACCTCAGCAACGTGTAGCCCACTAGCTACCTCTCAAGCCACGACAAGACGCCACTCCACCATGGTGTCGTACGCCACGCTCACCACTGCCCTCGCCCTCTTCATCATCTTCTCCCTCCTTGCCGCCTTCGTGTACGTTATGAACAGGCCCCAAGCTGCTGGCCCAGGCGCAGCTCTGGGCATACAACTCAGAACCTTTGCTCACAATAATGGTAGACAACCGGTCATAGCGACCCTGCCGAGAGCAGCTGTGCGAGATGAGAGGGTTGTGTAAGGAGGTTGTGGGGATGGCTGTGGGTCTTCATGTATAATAGTTAGCAAATTGAGGATGTTTACATGATCTTGAGTGCTCCTTGATGCCAAATTGCCATGGGGAGCTTCTTTTTAATGAGTATTGGCTCCTTCCTGGCTGCTATAATAGCGTTTGATATCAACGGTCTACGTGCTTCGTTTTCTGCCCCCGTTGTCGAATGCTAAAGCAAACGACTTGATCGAAGATGGTCGCGGCCTCTACGCAGACGAGTCGGATACTAGACAGCCACTCCCAGTCGTATGGCCAAAGACCAAAGACAAGACTCGACCTCCAATATGGTTCAAGGAACACCCACCGCCACTCACAAGCAAGATAACTTGGCACCCTAATAAAGGCGACAAGAAAATTGACTGGCCAAAGGATGGAAGGGCTCGCCCATTCACGCGCTTTCCTACAAACGTCGAACCGCCCATTAAACAACATTTCGATCAAACGCCTAGCAAGTTGATCGCACCGGCGCAACCTGCTACACCTGATTATCTAACACTGGACTCAAACAACCACCGTTGCCAGTGACTAAAGAGAAGACTCACGGTTCCAGACGCCTTCGCCGACTAATCTCGTCATCGCCAGAGCAAGAGGCTCCTGGTGGAAGCAAGGATATGATACCAAAGGACTTGTTAGGCTCTAAAGAGTCCGTGTAGATACACATATATGCACATTGGAGGCTGATTAAACGACATGAAAACAGTTGTAGATAGCTACAAGATACACATACTCGACGAGGGCTCTGCCACTTACGATTCGAGACCCATGGAAACCCTTGAGACCTCCATGGCAAGGCTCTTTAAGTCGCGTAAACACTGGATCTGCGTGACATTGTCGCTGATGGTCACTGGGGGTTGTTGAGTTCGCAATTGGCTTAGCGAGTTGATAGGTGGGAATCTTCGTTGGTCTAACCCTGACATGATAGTTGATGCTATACTGCAATTGCTGTCCGTATCCATTTCATTGTCGATTTCGCCGCTGTAACCAAGGCCATCTGAGCTGAGTAGCGGAGTCCTAGTAGGAAGTTCTAAAGCTCCACGCCTACGCTTATCTTGCGAGGTTTCCCCGGTAACTATTTCGCATCGGATGTTTCTGCGAGCTAGCGCTGGAGATGTTGTCGTGACTATCCTGGGCACCGTTACATTGCGTGAAGAAATTGGGGCGACTAAGAGTCTGAACTACCGTCGCTGGCTTCGAGCATTACTGGTTGCTCTGGGTGTTCGAAAAACTGCATTGAGAAGATAGTAGTGAGCCACTCTTGCACTCATTGAAGTAAAGGTATCCTTGCAGATCTATCTACGCTAATCCCAACTGGGATGGGAGCAACCACGACCCACCTGGGCAGCCGAAGGCAAGCTACACGGCTGAGATTCAGTAAGTGCCATAGGAGGAATAAACAACAGATAATACCAAGAAAAAGAAACCGAAAACTGTAGAGAGCTTGAGGCAACGAGTAGCGCAGAAGAAGAACGTACTGGACAAACAATCGGAAGACTTCGAGAAGAGACTACCGCAACCTACTGCACACACGCCCACTCTCACTGATTCGCGAGAGTGAATGACCGTGCTCACGCGCTCTAACTACGGTTTGCTGATTCAGCAAGCACCTGCCCCGAGCACGTACATATAGCTTCCGATCGCAGATTCCCAGCCTCTCACCATTCAACTACACAGAATCCAACTCCACTGAAGTCAACCCAGCATACGAATACCCACGATGTCGAGCAACAACACATCTTCAAACACCAACTCTTCTTCCAGCAGCGGCGGCAACGGTGGTGGCTACACCGTCACGGGCTCAGGCACGAACGACCAGGGCAATCACTACTGTGCCCGCGATTATGGCTCCGAGGCTGCAAATTCCAACTCCTACCACTACTCCAACACGTGAGTCTTCTACTGCCCCAATGAAGCGTACCGTGTTCCTGCTAATGGTGTGCTAGCGATGGATCTTACTACTACTCCAACCCGAACGGATCGACTTACCACAACGACGGCCAGGGCGGTTCTACCTATACGCCGCCTGGTGGGAAGTAGGTGATACTTGGTCAGTGCGGACAAGACAAGATGGAGTGGTGTGAGGGGTAGTGTTTTGAGGGGTAGCTGAGCTTCCAAGGTTATACACATGCAGAGCTAGTTAGGATCAGCAATCAGAGGAGCTTACTTCATTTGGACGGCACGTGATACTCAACATACACCACATCCCAGGTCTAGTGAGGTTCGACTTTATGTCTTCAGATCGTGATCTCACGCCCCAATCCTCAGCACCTTTTCCAGGCCTGCAGCTGGGCATACCTAGCTCCAACATCTTGACGTCATAACTATAAGTATGAAGGGATATGAACATGGGCTCTCAAAGAGGAAGAGTGGATCCACAATACGCAAAAGATAGCTGATACTTGACCTCACAACCGCCCATGTTAGTTTCCCCTCATATGTAGGAGGGCGCAGTAGGTGCATGTCGGGGATTCCGACGTTAACTGCAGGCCAGCTTACTAGGTGCAGCTTTGAATTCCAGCCTGATGGCTCAGCAGCTGTCGATTCGCCAGCCGTGCTTGACGTGCAACGCCTCTCAATTTTGTTCACACAAAGTGGTGGTCAGCTCCAGGCAGCAGGGAAGTCGTGTAACTTGAGTCCCTGCGGTACCTTCCCTGCGATAGCGCCGTACTGTTAAAACTGATACGACTCGTTCTCCTTTTGCCGTTTTGAATCAGACCTTAATCTTACATATTGGACCATATTCTGGACCATATTCTGAATTCGAAATGAAACTTTGCAGGTACTGCATAGAGAACATCTTGGAGAGAGAAGAGTCTTGGGATTATCACCATGGCTCCTACGCCTCTCTCCAGGAGTCGTACCAATGGGATTCCACAGAAGGAAAGAAACACGCTTGTCTATTCTGTTCCACACTTCACCAAGACATAGAGAGTCTCGCTCCAAACTTGAAGGATGTGGGGTATGTAGGGGCATGGCCCATCTATCGCTGGAGTATCAGGAGCCTGTCCAGGATACGTGAGAGTCTCGAGACAGTAGTTGTAGCATTCCGATATGTTCCCCCGAGGAACGATATGGGACATACTGGGGTAGACGAGTCCGAACTGCCGACAAGAACGTTCTTCCTCTTTCCCGAAGAAGATATCGGGCCATTGCCGACCGCACAAGAACTTGGGCGTTCAACCAAACCAGCGCCCGACGTCGATCACCAAATATGCTCCTGGGTCCAAACATGCAATAGCTCACATACTAACTGTATGAAACAAAAGAAAGCCACGCCAAGGTCCGGGAGATTCGTACCCACCCGCCTCCTCGATATCAGTGGACCACCAGGAACACCAATTCGCCTTGTCGAAACAGTATCTAGCCCTGTTCAGGGTCCATACTGTTCTTTGTCTCATTGTTGGGGCGAGGCCAAATTCGTTCAATTACGCATGAAACATGTAAAGACGTTCAAGGCGCAAGGTATCGACTGGCATCTGTTCCCCATGAACTTTCAGCATGCGATTGAGACTGCCAGAGTATTGGACGTTGGCTATATCTGGATAGACAGTTTGTGTATAATCCAGGACTCCAAAGCTGATTGGAACAATGAAGCAGGCCGAATGCATCTTGTGTATAGAAACAGTTATTGTAACATCGCTATCGCAGATTCGCCAGATAGTACTCATGGCGCGTTCCGAAAAAGGGAGCCGGAGGATGTCGTTCCTGTGGAGTATCAACCAAGGAATGATTCGCCGATGTTCGGGAAGAAAAAGTGGGCAGTACTGCCGGAGAACTTATGGGAAAGGGAATTACTGCAATCGAAACTATACACTCGGGGATGGGTGTTCCAAGGTACATGCTCCTGACTTGTTTAAGCGATTGATGTTACTGATAGCGGTGCAGAACGTATGCTGTCGCCGCGGATCCTGCATTTCGCAAAGTCGCAAGTGTTTTGGGATTGCCCTTCGTTGAGTGCATGTGAGACGCTCCCAGCTGGCTTGCCTCAGCCTATGGACCATGCTTCTGCTCCAGATCGACACTGGCGCGGGCGACTCCAAGAGCCAAGGGAAATCGATGAGCTTTTGGCTGGGCCAATTGATCAAGCTTTGGGGCCCTTTTGGAAGACGGCAGTCCGCAAATATACAAAGTGTAATCTGAAATATGGCAAAGATAAGCTTGTCGCTCTTTGGGGTATTGCAAAGCTGCTTCGGGATATGCTCCAAACCGAGTATGGCGAGGGTTTGTGGGAAGAGAATTTACAGGATCAGCTAGCCTGGCGTGTCGAAGAATGTAGACCGGGAGAACGGCCGAATGAGTCGACATCTGAATTTTTAGAGCGAGATATCCCCTCGTGGTCATGGGCCTCCGTAGACGGCATAGTCGTTGTAGCTGACCGTTTGTCTGACCAGTCTCACTACAAAGTCACAGACCACGACGGTAAACCTTTGAGCTTCGATCTGAAAGGTGCAAAGCGGTTGGTTTGGGCAACATCGAAAAGAGTCGCCGCTGATGCACCATCTATGCCACCACGTGGAATCAGTGATAGTGGGCCAGAGCTCCAACGGCGATCCAAGGAATTGGCAAAAGAGGGACACAGCGCTAGCGACGAGAAAAGTTTTCACCAGATCAACGGTCCTGTACCTGTGGACAGGAATGATCAGCCAGAGTTCTACAGCAAGTCAATTCGTATCCAAGGGCACGTCGGCCATGGGCAATTACAGCGGGATAGCACAAGGAAGAGGTGGTTGCTGCAGGTGGCCGGGGTGACCGATGTAGACGTGGTAGCTTTCCCCGATATTGTCCCAGCACTAGAAGATTCAAGTGCAAAATCGACGTACTTCGTGGTCCTGGCTGCGAAGCAAGTTATCAAGCCACCAGAACTCAACATCGTAGGAACATCATCACCAGAGACTCAGACTGGAGGCAGAACACTTGCAAAAATCGATGAATCGACGGTGACTGGAGGTGGTGAAGATCATGTTGACTATGCTGGTCATGGAATACTGATGAAGTATACTAGCAGCCATCATTTTTGTAGGACGGGAGCGTTCAAGTTTCGAAACGCGAGTGACGAGTCATTTAAGAGATTGCAAAAGACAGCAAACTGGGACAAGCTGTCACCTGAGCAGTACCACCCAGGACGCGGTCGAAAATTTTGGCTCGACTAATGTTTTGATTCATATACTGCATTGCTTTCTGTACTTATCTAACGGGCTTGGCTCAATGTCTGTTAGCTGTAGTGCGCATGTAGAAACACTGGGTGTGTAGCTGTCCTCGGTAGTCCAGCTTTTGTGGTATGTAGCTATTTCCAAGGACGAGTACCCTTCCGGATGATGAATGGCTCGACCGGTTCTTCTTCAATAATCTGCAAAGTAGCTGATCTGGCTAGCTTGTGTGGTGTGACTTCTGCAGGGGATTCAGATATGTTCTGATTCTCAAAAGGTACTCTAGGGCGGTTGATCTGTTGCGAGGCACGATGTATACCTACATGGTATCGCTCGGCAATATAGGTGAAGAAGCTGTGGTGGTATGCCGCAAGCTTCTGGGGACGACCTATTGGCGAGCCTTCAAGAAAACCTCGTGTAGCTTCCAGTATGTCTTCACCACTGCGAGTTTCCGCAGCACCGCGGTTATGCAATCTTTCTCGCAGCTCAGGGACGCCAACACCTTTGATGTGGGTTAAAGCAGCAGCTATTGCATTCAATGCCATGTCGCACTGCGCTAAGGGCTGACGCTCGATGCGTTTGAGCCCAGAATCGAATATTGTGATAATATTGGCCGGAAGTTGATCTCGGCGTGTTTCTATACCATCGAGGGATTCCATGGTGTGGATTAGATCGAGTCTGGCCTTAGCTAATCCAATATGTCCACCAGCAGAGTCATAAATATCATTGACCTGTACTTGAATGGGCTTGCTGGCCTTTTCCGAAATGAGTGACTTCCCTAGTGGTGACAAAGGGGGTTTCCGAGCAGAACTGCCAAGTCCCAGGTCGCCATGCTCGCGCTCTAAGTTCCACGCGATGAACCCTCTCAAAGCTTGCTCAGGAATCCCTATTCTCACATTTACATGATCGTAAGGTTCATGAAGATTGGAGCTGTCGTGACTGCAACTAAACGAGCTCAGCGATGCCTAGTCAGAGGAAAGCAGCGAACCTACCCATTAGGACAGACTCTGTTCGCATCTTTACACGCAAAACACAGGTCAGCTCTGCAATTAGAGCAACTCAAAAACATTGTTACTGATTCCCGAGATTCTAAAGGCATAGGATCATGCTCTGATCGGTCACCGTGGTTCCGATGGTCGCAACGAACTTCGCCCTGTTCAAAAACAGCGAGCCGCGAAGCGAGGAAAATTCGGAGCCTCATGTTGGAAAGTTGAGCAAGCTCTTCTTCAAGTAAGAAGCGCAGAGTTTGGTCGCAGCGATCGATGCCATCTAGAAGCAAAAACGCACGCGTATGCCTGAGAGCTTCGAGGCGTAAGTGAAGGGCCTGACGCAGGAGGCGCAATCGCTCCCTTAGCCTGCTGCCCTCTGCAGCTTTTACATCAGCAAGTCGTTTGTGCTTGTAATCTTGGTAAACGACGTCTGATCCATCATTGTAGAGCGTCGTTGTATCTGCGAGCCTGATGTACACCATATCCAGGACGTCTTCAATAAATGAGTTTTCATTATTAGGCACATCTCGGTCAATGCAGATAGAGACTATAGGGCAGTGCTGAACTTCAGGAGAAGCTTTCAGGTGCCGAAATAGTAAGGAGGTCAAGGTTGACTGTGGTACACGGTCAGCTTGGTCCGCAATTAGAAGGCTGGAGGACCACCTTTCCAGCACCGGGACCACCGATACAATGTAGCTGCCAAGTTTTGTCTGCGACAAGCCACCGCTCGAACACCTCACACGTGAAGAACCAGGCAAAAACACTAGGCAAAATGTCGGACGAAACCCCTTTACACGGCCGCAAGGCTGAATGGCGCATTTTCCTTCTTTGAATCAACACCATACAATCGTGTAAGCTGTTATCAGTTTATTTCCAGCTTTTGGCTTGGAGTGGCAATTTGTGTAGAATAGCCCCCGACCGGTGAGGGGAGCTTGACGGCTGGAGCTGAGCTGATTAGATGTTTGGGTGTGAGGGGTCAGGCTGAGCAAACAGAAAAATATGTCATTTCCCGAGATACGACACAACCAGGGTCCAAGGCCACTCTCAAGGCTACTCAATGTTGTAACAGCACCTAAGATAGGTCATTGGCTCATCTTTAAGCGCCTGCTTCTGTGGCCATGAACTAGGAGGACGATGCCCCTGAATTTCAAAAGACTGTACCTGCAGTATTTAATACCTAGCTCTGTGAGTGTCTTTTTCGATCCCAGTTCTTGAGTATCGCCAACATGATGTTCATACAAACCCTTGTAGTGGCTTCCGTTGCCGTCTGCAGCCTCGCCCGGTCACTTCCTCAGAAGCTCAAGTCGCGACAAAATGAACCATCGACAACGCCATGTAAAGATATCATTGATGCTGTGAATTTAGGTGAGTAAAATTAAAAAATCTCTTCGAGTTTCTTCTTTGGTTTCTCGGTCAAGAGTAGATTGGTACGTAGCGTGGGCTGCGCATCATTACCGTGAATCATCATCCGATTCATTCCAACTCAGCTCGGCGATGCTTCAATGTCCACTACTTCCTTTGCTAAACATATCAAGACTACCAGGTCTTCATGGCATCTGATGCGTATGCATGTTTGATCACCGTGCCTTTCAACCCAGCTGTTGCGACGCGATTTATCAAATATTACAACGAAACGATTCAATTCCAGAGCACACTCGCATACCTTAGGAACCCCCCAGAAGGATACCAGCAGCCTGCAGTAGATGTTCTTGCAGAGCTTGAGAGTATTCAGCAACGGGTGGACTCCGGCTTCTACGCAAATCAGTATCAGTTTGAAGCAGAATTTCAACTCCTGGTCTACGCGCTCCACGATGGCCACGTCTCGCTCAGTGCAGGTATTCTGTCGGCATTCTCTTTTGGAAGCCCGTGGGAGATCGCATCCGTGTCTATTGATGGAAAGCAAGAGCCACAAATATACATAACAGGTTGGTGACATCAGAGTCATCTCAGTCTCATGTTTAACACTCATTCAGATGACATTATCTATAGCTCCGCCCAAGGCTGGACGCCTCATGCAGTCACTGCTATCAACGGCATCGAGGTGAATGAGTTCCTGACCCACTACGCCGCTCTCAACTCATGGGGCTACGTCGAACCACATGCTGAATGGAATGCATTGATGTCACATCCCACTCTGGACATTCAAGGTGGTCTGACAGCCTTTTCAGGTGACAGCCCCTTCTTTCCTGGCGAGACTCTTACGTTCACGTTCGCGAACAATACAAGCAGTGACACGGTTTGGGTGGCAACATACAGTGAATTTGCCAACTCCACGGGTCCTTTAGCCAATGGAGGTGATTTCTACAACTACTTCGTTCTCGGACTACTACCAGATTCGTTCCAGGTTTCGGAAGGCGTGGATTCTTTCTTCCCAGGAGAGTCCCCAGAAGCATCGTCTAGCTGGTTTAGTGACAGCTATGGTGCCTTTCCGGAAAATCCTTCAATCGCACAGTCAGATCTGGGGATTTATCAAAGTGGCATTGTCACTGGATACTTCTACAATGATACATCTACGGGTGTGCTTAGTCTGCCTACTTTCGACATGTACGTATTGCGTAAAGATTCACATGGGACACCGCTGACTTTATTTGTTCTCTCAGCCTACCGCAAACAATTGGCGATTACTATTCAGTAGTAGACGACTTCATTGGCAATGCGTCAAACAGAGGACTCGAACGAATCATTATTGACCTTCAGCGGAACTCTGGTGGAGACACATTGCTCGCCTATACTATATTCAAGAGCTTTTTCCCTGACTTGACACCCTTTGGGGGATCGCGAAGGCGCAGCTTTCCGTTGGCAAACGTCATTGGTACTTCAATATCGGAGTACTGGGCACTGCTAGACGAGAACAATCCCGACGAACAGATTGTGAAGGACAGATTAGATGCCAGTGAGTGGGTCATCCTCACACGACTCAACGCCGCCACGGGTAGGAACTTCTCAAGCTGGACCGAGTATCTGGGACCCGTTGATGAGCATGGTGACACATTTTGCCTTACTGAAAGATACGACCTTGCCAACGAGGTCTTTGATCGGGTTGCATTCGATGAATGGGTTCCAACGATGTATCTGAACGACGCCACGGGCCAACCAAATATGCAGCGCTCCTGGGACCCTGACCAAATCGTCATCCTTACCGACGGTCTCTGCGCATCCGCATGCGCTCTATTTGTGGAGTTCATGACACGTGCTGGCGTTCGTACCATTGTAGCTGGAGGCCGCCCTTCTGCTGGTCCGATGCAAGCAGTAGGCGGAAATCGCGGTGCGGCAACCTATTCTGCGACAGAGCTCGACCAGGATATGGCGTATGCACGAGGTATCGACTTCTCTGTCGATGAAAACGTTAATGCATCAGTACCCGATGTAAGAGATCCCGGGATGTACGCCAGATACATCAGCGTCAATCTTCGCGATCAAATCCGACAAAACGAGACGACTCCTTTGCAGTTCAAATATGAGGCCGCTGATTGCCGGATCTACTACACACTCGCAAACTTGTACAATATGACACGTCTATGGCATGATGTAGCTACTGCTGCTTTCACCGACTCAACACTCTGCGTGGCAGGCTCCACGGGATTCTCGACGACAAACAACACCAACCCCGCCACACCTCCGAAGCCTACAGCACAACGCCCCGTACTCGACCTGAAACCTAATGAGAACACCGTTCAACAAATCGTTTCGGACGAAGAGTTAGAGCCAGGACTGCGCGACTCGAACGGCGATTGGAGTGATCCAAACGCCATCGTTCGCTGCTCTAGCACCCAACCTTGTCGTCGGCACGCGACGAGATGCGAAACAATTGACGTATACTGCGGGAACCGATGGTCCAAAGCAGGAGCCTGTCTACACTATGGTACAAGAAACGAGTGCCCGGGCGACCGATGGACTCCCGTGGGGAAAGGGGATGTCAAAGTCTATCATAATGGTGTGCATGCTGAGGAGTATGCAATGGGCATCTGCGAGCCATACAACACGCCTCCAGGGTTTTGTTGAAGAATCTTAGTACTTCCCCAAGGCGTGGCGCTGCGGCTCGTTGTATCATTACGGTGTGAACGGATATGGCGTTGGCTTGTACTAGAGGTTCTAGAGCCTTACAGAGACACGATAAAGGCGGGTAGGCTCGAGGAACGTGGTATTCCTCCAAGGCGTGGCATTACTTGTTATCTTAATGATTTAGATTTGGCTAAACTTCGAGGTTAATTTTCTTTACTATTCCTTATTAAACAGGTTTCCCTCACATGCGAAAAGCTCTGCATCCGGCAACATAGTTATCACAACACCGAATCAGAAAAGCCCAATGATAATACGAGCGTAACGAGGGCGATTTTAAACATCACGCTTGGTAAGAAAAAGTTATGAAAAATCGAAGCTCAACGTGCATCTATCTGTGCATCCCGCGAATCTTACAAGTCGAAATCCGTGAAAAAGAAAATCACCATAGATCTACTGTGTATTCGATACCCGGAGCGCCATCTAATGCCAGCAGTATGTATGTATGTATGTAGTAAAAGCGATTTCTAAACAAAAACGCCCTAGCTATGCTCATTAAAAAGAGAACCGTCTTTCCCCCCCACCAAAAGGACCACGCATCGCACAGCATCGCAGCAACACACGACGCAGATAGGCATGATTTCGACCAATGGACCTCGTCATAGTGAACAGAAAGAGATAGAGAGAGTGTATGTGTCTCACAGCTCCTCACGCCTCGGAATCCGAATCTCCCAACTGCGAGGCCCAGGAACCATGCCCAACCACCAATTATACAAGCGGCCCATTTCAAGGATGAAGATCCTCGTACTGTCCTCATAGTCAGTTTGATGAGCTTTGCGAAAATAAGATGGTGGTTGTGGTGACTTACAATCGACCCGGAAGCTGTGTCCACTGCCATAGCACGTACCAAAACGTGCGCCTGACGAGATTGAACTCTGCCCAGAATTCTTCCGAGAGGGTCATATTCCTCGCATCCCAATCCCTTCGGAAGTCCGGCATACCATCGTCGACGTCGTCATCAGTGTCAGTGTCAGTGTCAGCGGCTATCTCTGATTTCGCCGTCGCCTCGCCATCGAAGCCTTCTAGTGCACGTCTCGTCTTCAACACTTCTTTCTCTGTTTCCGGGACAATAGCTCTGCTGACGCCCTCGCGCTCCTCGACCATGCGACGGAACTCTTTGATAGCCGACAGCGAGTGCGAAAGACGATCCATGGTGTTTATGAGTGCGACAAGCTCTGTGCGGCGGAGCGGCGGATCCTTCGAAGAGTCGTTCTCGTCGAATTCAAAGAGCACTTTGAGCGCAGTGCCGTAGCCGTTGGTCTGTAGCTTGCCCCAGAGGCGGCACTTGTCGCAACCTACGCAGTCCATAATGCGGCTCACGTTTCTGAAGCGATTGCGGAAGTCCTCCTTGAGTGCAATGGTGTCGGGGTCCTGGAACATGATGGTTTCGTCGAAGATCTCAGGGCCAGAAGGAAGGGCGGATGCGAGGCGCAGAACAGAGTCCTTCGTGAATCGGTCTTGTTCCGGGTCCTCAGAGCAGAAAGAATAGTCTTGGATATGCTGCTTGATCTTGCCAACTGCGCGCATAACAAGCGCGTAGTTGAAGTAGATGTTGGAGATGCGCTCGGGGAAGTTGTGGAGACGCTGTTCGTAGCAAGTCAGATTCGGGCCCCACCGACCAGTCGTCTGATTCAGGTAATCCCAGCATAAGTGAGTTGAAATAGATGCGTGCATTCCGGATATGACGCGGTGGAAGACACGTTTCTCCAGACAGGTATCGTCAAACTCGACAGGATCTAGTCGCTCGACTGGGGTTCCGTGGGCGATCGCTGACTGAACCTTCTGCTGCATACCCTGCTCTTTTATTACATTCCGGAGTTGGTTCGCTGCAAACATCTGCTGCTGGTTTCCGAAGCCACCGAGCGGAGCGGATTTTCCAGTTGAAGGGGCGACCTTGGGAGGCTTGCTGAAACAGTTCTCGCGATAGATGGCCTCCCAGACCTGCTGGGCGCCTACACCAGCATATCCAGTGAAGCGTTCGGGGTTTTCTACAAGCGACACATAGTCTCCCTTTGCTGTCGCCGACTCGTCTTCCGGTACACAGTAATCACGCTGATCACACTCATCATCGTATTCCACCACGCAGCTCTCGTCGACGTCCTCCCCTAGACTACCGTGTAAGGGTCGCTTTCTCTCTTCCCTTTGTTGCTTCTTTCCCGGATGTTGTGCTGTCGGTCCTTCCAGCTTTCCCAGTTCCTTTGCACGCCAAACGAGCGGTATATCTTCCTCATTGTCCAATGTATTTACCGCGCATGCCACGTTTCCGCACATGCCATTTTCATCATCCCAGAACGGACATTTCTTGCTGAACAAGCTTAACCGGTAATGCGAAAAGAAATCGGTGTTTCGTGTGATCGAGTGAAGGTAAGGGTGTACGGCTTCGTTCAATTGCTCGAGGGTATTGTAACTTGCGCATGCGTCCGACACGATCGCGCCGGGCTCTAACTGGAAGGCATTCTTAGTATACTCGCTTTCAGCTTGCGTGGGCGAACAAGACGATCTGTTGCTTACATCGCAGACGTTTGGCGGAGGACTCTTCGATTTCGAGGGTGTAGCATGGCTGACAGCGTGCGAGCTACCTAGCAGCGAGAAGAATGCTAGGTAGAACACCTGCGCCGCTGTGCGCATATCGCTGGTTCACTCTCGTCTCTGCTACAGTGGTCCTCAGGTCAGCAAACGTCTGCGACGAGCGTTGTCAGATCGTGTGGGGATCCTTACAATTACGATTCCTGGAGCTGTCACTATATAAAGCCTCCCGGAAGCTTGGAAACCGGCTGTTGGTGTGGGGTACGTAAAGAGGCCAGAGTGTATCGAAACTTCGTTGGCTCAAAGCTCAGAGATCCTAGGTGTGGCGGTGGTCGCGATGGCCGCAATAGGAAGTTTAGGACTCGAGGTCAATTCAGATAGATGAACATGAAGTGAGGAGCACGAAACGCTAAAAGCCGAAGAGGACAGACGTAAAGGGAGCGGGCATGCTCAAATAAATTACATAGTTGCCGGGCCGGAATTGTCATCACACGTTCATCGGGCCATCAGGGACAACGAGCAATGTGGCCAGTACAAAGTGTGGCGGTGAAAAGGGACCCTGAAAGGCCACTAGTGGCGTGGGTAGGGCTGGCCGAGGCTCAACGGACGACCCTTGGTGCGGCTCATCGCGGCCAGCAGATACTCGGGAGGCGGAAAGATCAAACACCAAAAAGATCAAACAAATCATAAAATCGGTTTAATTTCAAACCAGACTATCGAAATGGCAGATTCCACCAAAACCACGGGAGACTGGACTGACGCCTTCCCCACGCCCCGTACCACCGCACCCATCATCTCACGCGAGGAGGCACTGTCAGACATCTCGTCTCCAGACTTACTGATTGTGGATGTGCGACGTACCGACTATGAGGGTGGTACGATCAAAGGAAGCATCAATCTGCCTGCACACAGTTTCTACATGAACCGAGCAGTATTATACGATCTGTGTAAGCGTGCAGGCGTCAAGAGGGTGGCTTTTTACTGCGGTGAGTAATGCTTCGTTGAATGTTACTGGTTCGTCTTGGAAACGGTGTTGGTGATGACATCTTCGTGGTGTGGACATGGCGTGAGATACGTGTCACGTTGCGTCGTGTCCTGTTGGACGTCGATGTGAGTTATGTGGCTTACGGTGACAACTTGGCTGAAACATGACAGGATCCTCTAATGGTCGTGGCCCGAGGTGCTCAGGCTGGTTTGCAGACTACGTTGATGAGCAAGGCAACGAGCACATAACATCGCTCACATTGGGTGGCGGCATCAAAGGCTGGGTCAAAGCTGGAGAGCCATTTACCAAGCACATTGATGGCTTCAAGCCAGAGTATTGGAAGCAATTCGAGTAGACCGGAACGAGTTGTTTGGAATCTCGAATTTTGTTATCCATAGACGCGAATTACGACTATGTGATTCATTCAAGTACATCGCTTGTCTGGTAAAAACTCTCACAGACAGTGTTTGGGTATATAGTACTCTCTGAGGGATTACCATCCTACTCATCATCGTCATCATCATCAATAACCCTTCGAGCCCTCCTCCTAGGTACAACAGGCTCGTCCTCGTCAGTGTCCTCGTCAGAATCTAAAACAAAGGGAAGCCTTTTGTCTGCACCGGTCGTTGACTTAGCAAGCGGTACGTCATCATCGCTGTCGCTACTGACAATCGCATCATCGTCTGTAGGATCGCTAGTGAAGATTTTTTCGCGTTTGGGTGGCCTCTTTGGGCGAGCGGCCTTAACGACAGCCTGGGTTCCCTTTCCGACACCGAAGAGATCGATACTTGGTAGGCTGGACGCAGGAACGTCTACTTCATCCTCGTCTTCCACAATGAAACTGGCAAGCTCTGAGTCCATCTTGTATGCCTGCGTATCTTGGATCTCATCCTCGCCTACGGTGTCATCGGAGCCAATGGTATCAGCTTGAGATGCGATATGAAAGCGAGGATCGGTTGGTGGTGGAGACGACTCATCGCCCTCCTGCGCCAGGCCGGAGACCCGCCAGTTGGGCGTCTTAGTTCTCGGTGTTATGTTGTCAGCCTTGTCCTGACGGATGGGCGTCTGCACGGCAGTTTCGTCGTTGCGCGGCCTTCCTCGTGGAACTGCAGTCTTTGGAGTAGCCTTGGCTTTAGGCTTTGGTCCAGGCTTTGCCTTCGCCTTGGCTTTTGGAAGTGCTTGTGATGCCGGGTCATCGTCAGCCCATATACCTTGGCTACTCAAAGGTGCTGGCTCGGTGTCTGAAACAAGGCATCCATGAGCTGCATCTTCTTCGAAATCAGAGTAATGTAAATCCTGCTTGAAAAAATCAAGACGACTTTCGTCCATATCACGCATACGCTGCATCGTACTAACAAAAGTCTGCGTGACACGACCAGGTCCGGGCAGATGTTGCGTACGAGATAGGTTTCGTTGATGCTCGAAATGGCGACCAACATCGAGCTCATTAACCATAGGCGAGTCATCATCGTCGAAGACAGTCTGAAATCGTTTTTCAAGATCTTGGGTCGCTTGCTCATCTAGTAGAACAGACTCTAGTGGCGGCAGGTCAAGCACTTCCTCACTGGGATAGATTGGCGCTATCACTTTCTTTCCGCGACTCTTATGTGCAACTTCTTCATCCATTCGACCTGCGGTGACGAAGCCTGTCAAGACGCCGTCAGGCATATGAAACTTTTTGGGTGGCTTTTTCGTTCGGCGACCCTTTTTCGGCTCTGGAAGCCAATCTTGCCCTTGAGAGTTCTCAGGTGGAATATTCACCACACGTCGATCAACAACGGGTTTTACATCTGGTGGCAAGATCCTGCGCGATATTTCGTCATGAAAGTTGAAGTGCGATCCGTTTGCAATAATCTCCTGCATCTTTTCGTAACTGTCCTTGGCTTTCATTGCATCGTTCTCTTCCTTGCCCTGCATCTGAAGCATAACAATCTTTCCCTCGCGTTTCCGACCGGTTCGACCCATGCGCTGCAGCATGCGTATTGGGGATGCCTTTGAGTCATAACAGATGATGAGGTCAACTTCACCGATGTCGAGTCCTTCTTCGCCGATCGAGGTAGCGATGAGGGTATTGTGAGTGCCCGACTTGAACTTCTCAATGACGTCCAGCTGCTCCTTCTGACTCATTCCCTCTGAGTTCTTTCCATGTGACTGTCCAACGAACACACGAGGTCGAATCATTGGTTGGTGCCTGTTGAGAATGCGTGCAATCTCCTCAGCACTGTCCCGGAAGTGGGCGAACACCATGATTCTCGTTTGTGCAGGAGGCGCACCTTCGGAGCGTCCGTCTTCTGCATTGACAAAGTGGTCTAGAATGACTTGTTGCAGGAATTCTAGCTTCGGATGACCAACGAAGTTTTCGTCGTTGACCCACCCATGAAGACGCACCATGAGTTTCTTCCACGCATCGCTGTCAAGAATATGCTTCTTGTACTTGGACTTAGTTTTGGCACTCTCGTCTTGAAACTCCTTCATCTTTATATAGAATGGACCCATGCCGTGGTACTTCAACAGATCCATTCCGTGAGAGATTGACGCAAGTATCGTGAAAATCGTGTTGACCATGGACTTGACCCCTTGGTTTGCATTTCGTCCGGCTTCCATGGACCATCTCTTCCTTGCTTGCTGACAGCCATAAGGTGTCAGATCGCAGGGATTTGCACTCCAATAGGCATTGAGCCCAGCTATGGTCTTTACCAGAGGTTGTAAGGCCTGGCTATACAAATCCATACACATTTGCATCTCATCGCTATTTTGGAAGACATGCTTTTCAATCTTGCGTTGATGGACGTAGCTGCAAATGTCCATAGAGTTCTCAGTTCGAATTTCAACCCGCGAGATGTCCAGTCCGTCGATGACCTTCTGGACAGCCTCGACGTCTGCGCCAGGGGTAGCTGTAAGAGCCAAGACGCGGAAGCTCTGATTGAAGCGCCTCAAGAAACTGACTACTTCCACGTAGGCATATGAACCAGTTGCGCGATGTGCTTCGTCGACAACGAGCAGTACTACCTTCTTGGGGTCAGCGTATCCTCCCTTCAGATCGTTCAACAGCGTTTGAGGCGTCATAAAGAACACTCTCTTTTCACGCCACTCCTCTGATCTCAAGCCTGGTGAAACGCCTCCCGTGAGCATTGTGGTGGATGACCGTGGCATTCCGGCGATATTGTAGCACGCCTCAATCTGCTGAGCTACAAGCGGCTTGGTGGGCGCAACGAACACAATCTGCGCCTCCGTTGTCCAGCGGAACCAGTTCAGCATAATGGTAGCGGCAATGAACGTCTTTCCCAGACCAGTTGGAAGCGCGACGAGCAGGTTGTGGAAAAGCCCCCTCTGAACGATGTTAAACTGGTAGTCTCGTATTGTGCCCAGGTTGGTCGGGTACACCCAGGTCTTCATAGCTTCAGCATCCAGCTTGTGGTGAGTTGGAGGCTCTTGCTTTTGATCGACGACAAAATTATAACGTTTATTCACCTGTGATGGCGGAACCTCGCCATTTATGCCCGCACGTCCAAATAGCGTAGTCTGGCGTAGCCCTGTCTGGGGAGCCACTACACGTCTATGAGCCCCAGTGACCAACACATCGCCATCCTGCTTCTGGGGGGATGACGATGATGAGGCAAAGGCATCAGAGGGTAAGTCTGCTAGGTCTTGCGTAACGTCATAATCAGCAGCTGCAGAAGTTTTCGCTGGCAGATCGGGAGAGTCTTCGGCATCAATAGGCCAGTCAGAGATGTGTGGCGGTGTTGGCACTCGAGGCTCTGGTCGTGATGATATTGACTGTCTACCAGGCAAGGACATCGTCTTCATAGCGCCTAAGCCAGCCCATTTCGTAGGCTCTGAAGGTTTATGTACCCCGATAGTAGCTGTCGGCTTTGCCCAAATCGCTCCTCGGGGCTTCCAAGGTGGCGAGTGCTCCTGCGGTGGCTGCGTGTAGAAGACGTCTGTCATATCTAGGTTTGTCGTAGGTACGTGGATTCGTTCGTTCCTCTTTTGTGCTCTTGTTTCTTTGACAGGCGATACATCGTCAATATCACCATTGTGGTCCTGCTTTTGCTTGGAGCGAGCGCTCGTCTTGCGACGAGAGGATCGGCCATCTCTCACATGATCACGGCCTTTGGTCGAGACGTTTTCGCCACCTGTGTCGGAAAGCGTGTCATCAGTTTCGTCAGCAGCATCTTCCTCGTCAGATGAGATGAAAGGCTGTCGTCGACGCTTTTGTTGTCCCTTCGGCGGAATGGATACGGTCCTGTCATCTACATGGTTGACCTTCCGACGCTTAGCAGGCCTTGGTGACGCTTGGAATGCTGGTGTGTTTTCTTTCTCCGCTTGTGTTGCGGCATCGAGGAATTCAGTATCATCAAATTCGTCACCGTAGTCATCACTGTCGGCCATGGCACCAACAGTAGAGGTGAGGCAATACCGTTATTACTCGTGGCGTTGCGAGGTAAAGTTCACGACGCGTCGTGCTGCCTAGCGCGTCGTTCGGGATGATCCATTACGGAGCAGGCAGGTCCCTGCACGAGCGAGCCTTCCGCAAATGAGGTGCACCCGCCTATTCTAGCCCAGCGGGGGAAGGTGCATTTTGCATCCCTGTATGCGTCTGCCCCCTAACATTAGCGATGTCAAGGTACAATAGGTACCTCGAGTGCATTCGCTGCCCTTCCGCGATACATCAACACACTCATTTTCAGTCGTTCAATTCTCCAATTAATTTCACATCCCTCCATTCGTTTACAGGGTTGCATTTAATATATACTAATACTCGTACCACCGCACCATAACGCACCATCTCAACTCGCATCACACGAGCCAAACAAAAAACAACCACAATGAAGTACTTCGCTGTCCTCGCTTTCGCCATTGGCGCATTCGCCCTTCCCCAGGATAGCGCTACCGTAACCAGTGCTCCCACGACTACGGCTGTTCCTGGACTCACTCCCGCCGTGAGCTGCGCGCTCGCATGCGATGCTAGCGATGTTAACTGCAAGGCCGCGTGCATGGGTAACGCCCGCCCCAACGCTTCCCAAGCGATCGAAACCAACGAATGCGCCGCGAACTGCGACCAGGGTGACGGCTCGACTGCGGATTCCATTGCTTACGGAAAGTGCGTCCAAAGCTGCATTAGCAGCCTCTTTCCCAGTAGCCAGACCGCCTTCGATGTAGCAGCTGCTGCTGCCTCTAGTGGTGCGAGTGTGGTTTCGGGCACCACTGTAACCTCGACCGCTTCTGCTGGTATGTTTGCCATTTGGCATCGTTGAATCGAGAACCTTGTGACTAACATTCTTGCAGGTGCTCGTGAAACTGGCTCCACCTCTGGCACTGCCGCCACCCCTCAGTCCACTGGTGCTGCCGGTATCAACTCGGCACGTATCGCTGGTGCCGGTTTCGCTGGCCTCTTGGCTGTTTTTGCTTTGTAGATCTTGCCATCATCTTCTAATATACGATGATGCTTTCTCAAGGATTGGCTAGGATGCCATATCAATAAAAATATCAACCCGAAATGCGGGGTCCGGGGTTGCTGTGGTGTTTTCTCGTACTCGAGCGCATTTTAGAGTACTTTTGCGATGTAATTGTAAAGTGGTGAGAATAGTGGAAGACCAGTGGTGTGGTTAGTGGCTTAATCGCATCTTGGTTTTGATTGATACCGGGTTGAAGACAGTCAACATTTGTGAAGACTGGAGTCGCATGCGTTGCATTAAGAGCGAAGGGAGTTTTGCCGCTGCTAGATCGGCGCCCAAGCAGCTAATGAAATGGCGGTGGCTTGTGCGGCCTAGTCAATGCAGGTCAACCGCAAACCTGGGCAACCGATGACGCAGCGACGGCCCCACCACGAGGTGCAGCAAACTCTGTGATCGCCTCCGTAAATGAAACGGGCACGTAACTTGTTGTGCGCCTCAGAGGTAGCCTGAAGGTATACAGGCTATTTGTCGCTGTGGCTCAGGTTTGCTGCGAAGTTAAACCGAAGGTACCCACGCAAAGTACAATACATCAACCTTCTTTTACAACGTGCCTCATGCGCAATCTTGACATCTACAAGATCGTTTAACCTGGACAGGAGTAGCGAACAGTCTGAAGGCCTAGGTTTCGAAGCTTCACAGCGGTCAGCCGAGATTTGCGCGCGAATGATTGAAGCCCAACTTCAAAAGCCACATCCCACGTGTCTTTAGCACTACTAAGTGCATGATTGCGGACCTGTAATATGTTAAACGCATCCAAATATCGGTCTCTTACTACTAGACAAGCATTTCTAGACTGGACCACTGGCCATGAGTTGACGTCGTACCCAGTGCAAGTACTGCTTCGACACTGTCGCTAATTCTGGAGATATTTCCACTTCTCATTTGGAGACGTCTAGAATGTGTACTGTTCTAGCAAGGACATCGTTCCTCGCTTTCGTTCGAGTGACAAGTTACGCAAGCGGCTGGGCCTTCATAATCATGCGTGTTGTCTAGTCCTGGATATGGTAGGCAGGGCACAGCTTCTGACTGACGCGGCAAGCAAGCGCTGATTTGTTACTTCCCTAGCTCAGCTTCGAAAACTTCTGGTGTCGTTCTGTAGACACACACGAAGATGAGCGTCTTCAACTGGCGAGTTCTACAGGGCCACATAGTCAACGACCATGTAGGCACTGGACTTGTGTCGACGTGCTATGAGCATGCTGGGTCGAGCTGAGACGCCTGATGCTACCTACCGTATGAGACAAAGCGACACGCCGACAGTGGTCTATGAGATGCTCCTTCGGCTAAGACGGCACACCTTGCGCAGCGCTAGGTGTGTTCGTATATATTCTTATCTGTATTCTAGCAACTGCAAGGCTCCTTGAAGGCATCGATGAGAATGGAATACTAAAAGAGATTGTGGGAGCAGTCGCAGCGCGTACGGGATAGGTTTCAAGTGTGTCCTAACGCGACCAGTGCTTCGCCTTGCATGGTGGGTCTTCAAAGGCTGGCGAACGAACTGCGTAGATATTTTCCGCACACCCGAGTCAAGCTGTTAGTCATTCGACCACGCGAACTGATGTGTGAGGCAACTATCGGCAAACAATGGGGTTCTGCGTGCTAAGTGCAACTTGGCGAATGAGAGTCGAGCAAGATATGGCTGACGAGGACGGGCTAGGGTGCTGCTGGTGCAGGTGTTGCGAGGGGGGCAGCCGAAGACCAGGACCATAACGATTGCGAAATGGATCGGCTACCTACCTAGCGTTGTGCGTGCCCTGTCTGCTGCCGCTGGATAATCCCGGTGCCGTTCGGCTGCATCACCACTCTGCCTGCAATGCGCTCATCGGCGCTGGTTAGTGCTGAAAACAAAAGAGTGTCAGAGTCAGCTCGAGCGCAAGTTGGTCGGACCGTTTATCACCGGGCTGATGTGGCCGGAACATGTGGATGCGAAAGAGAGTCAGATGCGAGAAGGCCAGAACGCGACTGTAGCGGGAGGACGATCTCCCTAATGAATCTTTGACCATCACTAGGTCTTGCTTAGAACTTGCGGGAAAGTCCTCGGAGCTGGCTTTGTCAGAAGTGCGATGGATGGAGTGTTGTCGAATGCGGCGCTTTCTCCTTACCAACGAGATGTCGTTCAGCATCCCTGCCAGAAGCGCCGCTAAATCTGGTTAGTCGGGAAACAACCATACATCGCCTCCATCACCTCTCCTCGCTGGGCCCGCGGCACTCCCCCGGCAGTCCTGTTCAGACCTATTGTTGTACGGGGCATTGGAGCGCACTGCTCCTGATGATTTATACTGGTAGTCTTGCTCAATCTAGATGATACCTTGTTGCTACCTGTAGAAGACAACGCTCTTCACCTTGGCCATATCCAAAAAAAATCTCCGTCTGAAGTCATGCATGCCACTGCGGATGATGAGATGCAAATGCTGGACAGTTGCGCGGTGCTGGTGTGGTCTCAGACAGGGATGGTTTGGGATCTCTGGTCGATACGAGATGTGCAGAGTGTGAACGTGCAAATGAACACCAGACGGACGAACATCATCAAGAAACCATCGAAAGCCCCCATCATCTACCGAAGTAGGCGCCGGTGCGGCGTGGGAAAGCGTGGGCGAGGCGGCGACGTTGTGCTGAAAGGAGCACCGATGAGAAGATGAGATATGCGTAAGAAAACTAGGTAGGTCCCACACAGCGGGAGCCTTGGGCGTACGCTTGGCGCCGTTAGACATCCATTCGCGATTCTATCCCGCCCTCTTGACCTTTGAATTCCTTCTACCGCCTGCTCCCTTCTTCATCAATCTCCCCACGCGACGAATACTCCCGTCTACCTCCAACACATTAGCCGATTTCGCCATCGGCTGCATCAAGCCAACCGTCTGGAAACCCTAAATTAGCCACTTCTGATCACTTACTTTGACGTTCTGCGCATATGCGCCATTGGGGCTTGTCCATGCTACGTTGATATACGCATTTGACGGGCTTTTCTTCAACGACCGCCCTGGCAACAGCCCGTGCCTGCTCCCAAGGGCTTCTTCGCCGTCCTTTGGCCCGTCTTTCAAGGTGATACTGTTTTCCACCACAGTATTCCGCCATGACGGACGCGAAGAACGGCGGAGGCGAGGCTTCGCCCTCGAAAGCCGCAGATCAGCCTGCCTCAGAATCAACGCGCAATGAGGACGACGCGCAAAACAGTACAGTAATTCACGCCAGCACTGCAGAGGACGTTGCGCAGCCAAAAGCACCCAGCAAGGCTTCCTCGTCAAGAAACTCAACTCCTGCAGCCGCACCTGTGGAGAACGCCGGTCCATCGGCGCATAGTCCCAACGACGCGTCTTCCGCCATGGAAGATGTGCAGGAGTCGCAGGAAATGGCCACTACTTCATCAAAAGCTACGCAACCTTCAATGAACGATTCTGAGGACAACGACGCTGCGCCATCCTCATATGGCACGCGGTCGCGCAACCGTCCCGGCAGATCGCGGCCAAACTATGCTGAAGACACCGAAATGGACTTCGAAATGGCGCCTGCAGCCACGCATGGCAACGTATCTGATCCACCGTCGCGTAATTCTGTGGCTCCCGACAGCGGTCATTCTTCAAGTGTGAGTGGGAAGAAAGGTTCCGCAGCTGCACAAGCCAATGCGTCGTGGGGTAACTCCGGACCCAACCTCAAAGACGGCCCAGCACACGTCAATATCCCTGGCCCATCAGCATCCGCACCATCTACTCAGTCTGGCACACCGCAACCCACGACAAAACGACGGAAAAATGCTGCTGCCGCTGCTACGAATGGGACCCACGCGAGTGCGGCTCCGCCAAGCCAGGCTGGGGCGAAGCGCGGAGTTCATGCCACGGCCGTCGCCAGCAGCGCACGAGAAACCAACATGTTGACTTTCGAGAACACGGGTGCATTCCTGAAGGACGGCCGCTTGGTAGCAGACGATGGCCAGACTGTGTCCGTTAATGGTAAGTTTTGATTTGCGCGCCCTGCAGCTGAGGGTAATTCCGTTGCGCCAGCCACGTCCTGCGGCTTCCAGTGCGATTTCTAATTGGTTGTCTAGATCAAGTGTACCTCGTGTGCGAGCCGCCCGGCGAGCCTTACTACCTGTGCCGGGTCATGGAATTTATCCACGCAGACAACGACCCCACAAAACGCATAGAATCATTGCGAGTCAACTGGTTCTATCGTCCAAGAGATGTGCAACGCTACAATAATGACACTCGCCTGGTGTACGCAACGATGCACTCGGATCTCTGTCCGATCGCGTCACTACGTGGGAAATGCCACATCCTGCACCGAAGTGAAATCGGCGATCTCGACGAGTATCGCAAGACCAAAGACAACTTCTGGTTCAATCAGGTTTTCGATCGCTTCATTCACCGCTGGTACGATGTCATTCCTACATCGCAGGTCATCAATGTACCAGACAAAGTCAAAAAGGCTCTGGATGAACGATGGAAATACATCTGTCTTGAGACAAGCAGAGTCAAGGAGCTCACTAGTGCAGTCAAAAGCTGCAAACGTTGCGTTGGATATTGTGCAGCGTAGGTCCTCCCTGTTTCATCCACGTGATTAAACTAACCCGATCAGGAATGACTCGGTTGAGTGCGCTGTCTGCCATAACACCTATCATATGAACTGTGTTCGTCCACCGCTCTTGAAGAAGCCATCACGAGGCTTCGCTTGGGCCTGTGGACCATGCAGCAGAGCTCAAGAGAAAAAGCTCGAAGCCAGAAGAACACCCCATTTGGGTGGATCCAACGAAGAAGGGGATGAAGAAGAAATGGTAGACGAGGAGGAGGAGGAGGGAAGTGGCGACACCAATGCAACCACCCCTGACCCTGAATCTCAAGTCGATCTCCATCCCGGAACGCAAGCTGAAATAGCCCTGGCAAAGATGTGGCCGATGCGATACCTTGGCATACATTGTCGAGTAGAGGACGCTTTACAGTACGACGACAGGGCAATTTATCCACGTGCAAGCTCTCGACTGGGGCCACGACATCAAGCGAATGTCAACGTCTGGCATGGGCATGCGGTGGAGTTCGTCAAGCCCGCCGAGATCAAAAAGCGCTATGTCAAGGCAGCAGGCAACAAGAAGGAGGGCAAGCTGTCCAAGGAAACTGTCGCTGCAATCGAAGCAGACAAGGCTGAGAAGGCCAAGCGTCCTAAGTGGGTCATGGACGAGCCGCCAGGTTACGTTCGCCGTGGCGAGGATCTGCCTAACAAAGACTCTAAGTGCACAGCGGAACTCATGTTCAAGATGCCTCCGCTAGGCGTACACTCAACGCGTGGTGAAGATAATGCCCCAACAGTAACCGAAGAACAGGTGAAAGCTTACATGGAACGAGCGAGAGCTTTAGCGAAACCGCATGTAGGGGTTGAGCCATACAACACGAATTTCCTAGACAAATGTCTAGCCCTGTTCACGAAACACCAATACGATGCCGACGTTGCGCTGAAGCATGTCAAGAAACTCGACAAGCGGAAAGATCTCAAAGAGCCAGAGCTGACAAAGGAAGAAGAGAAGAAGTGGAATGACGGTGTTACAAAATATGGCTCTGAGATCAGGAATGTCCGCCTGCACACCAGCAAAACAATGTTTTATGGGGATGCCGTACGATACTACTACATGTGGAAGAAGACGGCCAAGGGAAAGGAAATATGGGGCTCTTACAGCAACCGCAAAGGGCGAACCAAAAAAGTCGAACCAGATGCACAGAGTCGACTTGTTGATGATATCGCGGACAATCAAGATGACTCGGCATTTGACAACGACAAGGCCATACATCGTAAGCGCCACTTCCAGTGCAAGTTTTGCACCACTCGGCACTCACGACAATGGCGACGCGCTCCTGGTGTATCCCCTGGTCAGGTGATACCTGCAGATGGCCGATCTAAGGATAAAACGGGCTTCGTCGTTGCACTTTGCTTGCGTTGCGCAAACCTGTGGCGCAAATACGCAGTAAAGTGGGAGAACGTGGATGAAATCGCCAAAAAGGTTGCACAGGGTGGAGGCAAAGCTTGGAAGAGAAGGATAGACGAGGAACTCCTGCGGGAGGTTTATGCTGCGCAAACCGAGTCCAGCTCAATGAACGGTACTCCCGAGTACACTGACATGCCAACGGCCACCGCACAACCTGTGGAACCTCCGAAGAAAAAGCAAAAGACTGCTGCCGCCACGAATGGCGACAGTGGAGCATCAACACCCGTCAACGAACCTGCTTCGAAAAAGAAGGAAAAGGAGAGGCCAGCTCCAATACCCAAAGCCCCTACTCCACCACCTGTTCCGAGCCAGCCACGGCTCAGGAATCTGCCTTGTGCTGTTTGTCGATCAGCGGAAGGTTCGCGCTTAGAATGTGCAGCTTGCCGATTAACTGTGCACAAGTCATGCTACGGTATTGAGGATATTAGGCAAGCTAACAAATGGTACTGCGACACGTGCAAAAATGATAAGAAGGAGAGTGTCTCCTATGTAAGTAGCTGCAGCATCCTTCTTGACCAATGGCTGACGATTTGTAGACCTACGAGTGTGTTCTCTGTCCGCAGCATGATATGGAACAGGAGTTCTATGAGCAGCCTAAAGTATCGCACAAGAAGAAAACCGACCGGGATAGAGAGAAGGAGCGAATGGAGAAGGAGCTCGTCGACAAGGCTAAAGAGGAATACCGTCTCAAGCAGCAAGAGAAAGGCCGACCGCTCGTTCCCCGCGAGCCGCTCAAACGTACCGCTGACAACAACTGGGTGCACGTTTATTGCGCGCTTTGGCATCCCGAAATTAAATTCAGCAACGCAACTCGCCTCGACATGGTAGAGGGAATAGGAGCCCCAACACTTCGATACGATGCGGTTTGTAAGCTGTGCAAGACATCTAACGGCGCCTGTACGTCCTGCCTGCAATGCCACGCAACTTTCCATGTTGGCTGCGCTCATAGCAGTGGCTACATCTTCGGTTTCGATATGACACCGGTTAAAGCTTCGCGGAGAGACGCCGTGCCCACAGTCACGTTAAATGGAGAAACAGGAACCTTGGCCGCGGCCATCTGGTGCAAAGAGCATGCACCAAAGATTGCTGTTCATTCGATGAACGAGCCCGTCGAAGGCTCGGATCAGATAGCCCTTCAACTCTTTGCGCGCGAATTCAAACAGGCAGATCTTACACTCACAGGTACCGCACGCAAGGCCAACCTAGTCGATCAATCAACGCGTATCGTATCACAGCCAGCTCCAACACAGGTCAACCGACGCGCGTCCGCAGTCACTGCCCAGACACCAACCTCGGCACGGGGTCGTCCGTCTATTGCCGGTCTACCGGTCAAAGAAGAGTCCAGCGAGCCTCCAATACCCAGGCCCGAGCGTAAATGCGTGCGGTGCAAAATCGAGGCTAGCCCTCGTTGGTGGAAGGTTGACGAAACATTACCAACACAGAACGCGCCTCGTGTTGTAGATGGGCCATTGGCCCCGAACGGTACAGAGCCAAACGCAAACGGAGAGCGGAAGCCGAACATCGAGAACGGACAGATTGTGAACGGCTCTACCGATCACCAGATGCCTGATGCACCACCTGTCGTTTCCGCTCCACCACAAAATCACCTGCGACTGGATACCGACGTGGCAGTTGTTCGAAGTGCTTCCTACTTGTGCCAGAAGTGCCACTGGAAGAAGCAGAATGGAGCGGACGACGAAGAGGAAAGATCGAGGTCAGTTTCTGTCGTTCCCGAACCGCAGCACCTAGCCCTACGGTCTCCTCCAGTACAGCCATACGCACCACCAGCATTGGCCGGGCCATGGGCTGTTCCGGGCGCACCTCTGTCTATGCCGCCAAATCAGCCTCCTCCACTACCGGCCTGGCATAGCTCTGTACCTCCTCCTGGACCACCGTCACATCATCTACTTAACGGGAATGGATACCCAGCGCCTCCGCCGCTGCAAGGCCCTCCTGTGGGTCATGCTGCGCCCTACCATGCGCCGTATCCTCAACCAAACGGCTACCCACCATATACAGGCCCTCCGATACACTCGCAGATGCCTCCGGCGCCTCTTCGCGTGTCATATCCTCCGCCCCCAGTTAGTGGGCCCCCTCCACCACTACACCTTAACAACGGTGCAATGTTGGTTAATGGCATGCAATCACCGCGTACTATGCCATATTCGCCTACTCACCCACACGCGCATCATTCTTCACGTTCTACCGAGAGCCCGTTCACTGCCCCCGCCCGTGGTCCCGCAGTACCCTCCTCTCCCACACGGTAGCCCTGCGCCTGGTCGACCCACGACCCCCAGAGATACAATGATGCGAGATGCCCCATCTGTGACCTCGGCGCCTACTGAGCGAGCGAACACTGGCGCCAGTGCGAGTCCGTCGCTTCGTAACCTGCTGCATTAGATTCCCCATGTTCGTTAGTTAATATTCTGCTAGTAATTCCCTTTGTTGAGCCGTAGCTTTCCGGCATATTGAAACGGAGTTGTCGAAGCTTTTTGGACATATTTAGCATTGAGTGGGAGGTATCCGGACGCCATCTGGCGAAAGATCACGGGAGGAGTCTAAATGGTGATTATACCGGGGTTTGGGTATGGAAAGAGGGAGTTCCGTGGCAATGATACCACAACGTTTATCTGATTTCTCAGTTCACTTTCGCTACCAATGTACGGTTTAGAAGGAGGACTCAGCCAATACTTGCGTCCTCATGTAACGGTATGGAGGGAGGGAGACCGCCGGAGATTATCGCCAGCAAGTGAGTCGCGAATCCTGGATATGGTCTAGATGTGCGCACGCGTCATAAAGAAATTATACGTCTAACTATCTCCAATACAAATCATAAATGTATCAGAAACTTGATCTGCGACCGCCACAACCCGCTTATCGCCCGCCTGCGTGTTCCCCAAACGAAAAGGCCGCCGCCACATTCCAGCTCCGTCTGGCAGGTGGCTGGTGGAATGCGTTGTTGCGGCCGAGGCGTGTGAGTGACCCAAAGGGTGTTTTGATGTTCTTCGAGCGGCATCTAGCCTTGGAACTTGGAAGTGACAAGCTTTCAATAGCTCTGAGACTAAGGCAGAGCACGGGCTCGCTTGCGTGGCCCTTCCCCTGGTCCCTTGCATGTCATCCCGACCTCGTCCCAACCGTGCCAACCTCAAGTGGCCACCAGCCACAGACACAAGCAAGCCATCACGCTCCGTACCTACTCCCTTTTTTCCCTATTGTTGTCCCTTTTCAGTCGAGCGCTCTTTCATAGCACGGAAATTCCTGCATCAGATATTATTCCTACCACCACTACTACCACATTCATCCTCCCAAGTAAATTGTTTGTTGCTTTTGAGGGTTGAGAGGACATAGGAGTTCCGCCCCGTCCTGAAACCAACGCCGCAACCTTACCTTGCCTCGACACAACAACCGAAACAAAGCGCGTAGGAAGACTGGCCGCAGCCTGCGACACGAATACCACAATACATTCGGAGACTAAGATCGCCGGATAACAGGAGAGGAGAGCTGGCACAGCCACTGCCCACTGCAATCGCAAAGGACCTTTAGAGCACTACACCATCCCCTCTTTCCTTGGCTCTCCCGAAACACAGTTACAATCCCTCCGCTGATCGATCGACCGGACGACCCTTCGCGATATCGCTTTTTGGTTGCCAAGAACGAGTTCGTATATACACATACACCAGGCTGTGAAAGTTGGGTTCGTGGATCGTTGCATTGCGTTGCACATAATACCGATTGATTCATCAATCATGGTTTTGGAGAAGAGATATTGCGTCCAATACGACGACGGGAACGTCCAGTGCTACGACGATGAAGATGGGTTCTGGTACAGTGATGTAAGTTCCTCCAGCAGTCTCCATACATTACAGGAGTAGTTAGAAGGCTAATCAAGGTGGTGAACAGAAAGGCATAATAATCAAATGGGTCATTCTGGCACTCATATTCTTTACCTTCTTCGGGTGGTTCGTAGGCGGCTACATCCATGCGAAGAGGCGGTTGAAGAAGGGGAAACCGCTGCTTGCTTATCATCGTGTAAGTCCTCCCTTCTCCTCCTCCACCACCACCACCACCACCTACCTACCCCACCCCCTTCTTCCCATTCCCAACCTGTCCCACCTTTCCAATATACCAAACAAACAACCCACGACTAGGCTAACATGACTTGCCATCCTACAGTTCCTAATCTCCTACGCCGAACGCCGCCGCCACGGCCAAGCAGGCGGCATCCCCCAGAACCACTTCACATTCTACAACCAGACACAAAACCCGTACCACCCCAACGCCTCTAATAACGCCCCTTACACGCAACGCCAAGATGGCGCGTGGGCGGAACCCCCGCCCGTGTATCAGAACAGCGATGCGCCGCCACAGTACTTCGCGCCGCAGGGGGCGTCGAAGGTACAGCCGAGTCAAGTTCAAGGGTCGACGATGGAGATGCCGCAGTATGGTGCACCACCGATGCAGTCAGGAGCGCAACAGAGTGGTGTTGTAGGAGCGGGGTCGAGTACAAGTAACGTGGATGTAGAGCAAGGGCAGGGAGAAACGCAGGCGTTGCCGCCTAGGCCGGCGGCAGCAAAGACGAAGATTATGGGGTTTGTGGAGAGGATGAGACGGTAGATGTTGGCTTGGGTAGGGTAGGGTAGGGATAGAGGGGAAGATGTTGTTGGTTGTTCAAAGTTCAAAGTTCATTTAGCGAAGGCATACCGCAGAAAGCGTGACTGGATCATGCATGCACTGGGCTTTATAGCGACGCTCTGGCGGGTTTATTGGAGTAGATATTGTTGTAATCTGCATAGTTCTAGCAACGAAATACCCATCGCATTTACTTGTTCATTCAATCAATCGATCAAATCAGTCAGTCAATATCCATAGCATCCCCATCATCTTCCTCGTCCTCTCCCTCCACAGCTCTCTCCACCCCACCACCGCCTAATACCCCAGACCCTCTATCCACCTCCCGCTCCCCCACAACATTATCCCCCCGCATCTGCCTCTCCCGAATCCTCCTCCTCGCCTCGACAATCGCCTTCCTCCCATAATCCTCCTGCCCGCTCCCCACGCTCAAACTCTTCGGCACCTCATACAGCACCAGCTGGTTATCCCCCGCGGTCTGCGGATCATCAGACCCCCCGCTCATGAGCAGGACGTGCCGCGGGATCTTGGAGAGGTGCTTTTCTATGTCCGAGAGGAAGATGGGCGTGTCTTCGTCCGACTCGATGTCTGAGAGCTCGGCGGAGAGGTCCGAGATGTAGATGCGGTGCGGGGTGTCTTCGATGGGCATTGCGTCTGGGTCTGTGGTGCGGGGTGGACGCGGGGGCTTAGGGTGTTGGGTGCGTGGTGGTTGTGGTGGTTGTGGCGGTTGTGTTATCTGGGTAGGCGAGGTTGAGGGTGGTGGAGAGGCGGGTATGCCCATGTATAGGCGGGTGCCATTGTCGTCGACTGGGTGGACTGTCTGTTAGCTATCTATGTGGATGCAAGTGGTGGATGTGAGTGAGAATGGAGGTTGCTTACCCAGATTCAACAGGTCGAAGCGCTTGCTCAGCCGTTGCTCGTGCTCCAGGGAACCGTCGGCAGGCCGTTTCTTGCCATGAGGCGCATCCTGTAGTTGTGGTGCTTGCGACTGTTGTGCTTGTGCTTGTGCTTGTGCTTGTGCTTGTGCTTGTGCTTGTGCTTGTGCTTGTGCTTGGCTACCGGGAGCTACGACGTGCGCCATCCATGACAGCTCTCTGCAGATTCGATCACTCTGAGCTGATTAAACTTCGCTCTATTCAACAGACAGCCGACGATAAGCGCTTCGCCCTCTCACGAATACAGATGAGGTGGTGTTGATGCCAGGGACATTGTCGATGGTTGTGTTATACTGGGCGAATCAGGCGCAGTTACGTGAAGCTTCTGGAAGGTTAACGTCGGTCCTCCGAGCGCGGTGGCAGCAGCCAGGAAGACCAGCCCCGCTATCTGCAGCAGCTCCAATGGGCTCGGCGCACCTGCACCGCAATTGAATGTTGCTGCTCCCACGACCCATAGCTGCCCCTCTGAGTCACCCCTGGTGTAGAGGCGGACTTGTTCAGACGATAACCTGCAGCTCTCTGCTTAGAACAAACTCGCGCCGCCGACCTTCCTTTTCACACTGCGCACGGCGACCTTTTACCCGCACAAGAGCACCTTCGACACGCCTCCACGGCCACGCGCAGGCCGCAAACATGTCGCTCGTCGACGAGCAGCACGAATGGGGCGCTGCCCGCGTGCGCCAGACTTTCCTTGACTACTTCAAGGAGCACGGCCACACGTTTGGTATGTCTTCAATGGCTGTTGACTCATTCTCACTGCCTTCTGCTATCTACGACTCCAACAGTAAAAGTAGAAAATATCAATTGACAATATGATTAGTGCCTTCCTCTTCGGTCGTCCCCCTCTCCGACCCGACTCTCCTCTTCACCAATGCGGGCATGAACCAGTACAAGGCCATCTTCCTAGGCACCGTCGACCCCTCCTCCGACTTCGCCAGCCTCAAGCGCGCTGCCAACTCCCAAAAGTGTATCCGTGCTGGTGGAAAGCACAATGATCTCGACGATGTGGGCAAGGACAGTTACCACCATACCTTCTTTGAGATGTTGGGCAATTGGAGTTTTGGCGACTACTTTAAGAAGGAGGCTGTAGGCTTTACCTGGGAGCTTCTCACCAAAGTGTACGGCATTGATCCTCAGAGATTGTATGTCACATACTTCGAGGGCGCAGATGATCTTGAGCCAGATCTAGAGGCCAAGGAGCTGTGGAAGAGCGTCGGTGTGCCTGAGGACCATATTCTACCCGGAGACATGAAGGACAATTTCTGGGAAATGGGTGATCAAGGACCGTGTGGGCCTTGTTCAGAAGTACACTACGATTTGAGGGAGCCCGAAGGCGGAAAGTACAGGAATGCCTCTTCCCTGGTGAATCAGGACGACCCGGAGGTTATCGAGATCTGGAACAACGTCTTCATGCAGTACAACCGCGAGCCCGATAGGTCACTGCGGCCACTACCGAACAAGCACATCGATACGGGCATGGGTTTCGAGCGGCTAGTCTCGGTGTTGCAGAAGAAGAAGTCCAACTATGATACCGACGTTTTCACACCGTTGTTCAAGACGATACAAGAGATCACAGGCGCGCGGGAATACAGGGGCAAGTTCGGCAAGGACGACCCAGACGGCATCGATACCGCCTACCGAGTCGTCGCGGATCACGCCCGAATGATGAGCTTCGCAATTGCCGATGGTGGTGTACCCAACAACGTCGGTCGTGGTTACGTCGTACGTCGAGTACTGCGCAGAGGCGCTCGTTACGCGCGCAAGTACTTCGAGACGGACATCGGTGACTTTTTCTCAAAGATCATTCCTACCCTTGTCGAACAGATGGGCGAGATGTTCCCAGAGATCAAGAAGAAGCAGCAGGACATCATTGAGATTCTCGATGAGGAGGAAAAGGCCTTCGCCAAGTCATTAGATCGTGGCGAGGTCATTTTCGAGAAGTACGCACAAAAGGCGAAGGCAAAGGGGTCGAATGATCTGCCAGGAGACGACGTTTGGCGGTTATATGATACTTATGGTTTCCCGGTTGATCTCACCAAACTCATGGCTGAAGAGCGAGGACTCAACATCAACGACAAGGAGGTTGAGGAGGCTCAAGAGCGTGCTCGTGAGGCTAGCAAGGGCGACAAGAAGGCTGCTGGCGTGGTTGTCAAATTCGATGTGCACGACCTCGGCGCACTAGAGAACATGAACGACGTCCCCAAGACGGACGATTCTGCAAAGTTCGGCCGCGAGAACATCACCTCCGTCATCAAGGCGATATATCACAACAAGAAGTTCTTGAAGAGCACAAAAGAAGTGCCAGAGGGCGAGCAATTTGGCGTGCTGCTCGACAGGACAAACTTCTACGCCGAGCAGGGTGGTCAAGAGTACGATACTGGAAGGCTTCTAGTGGATGGCGAGGCTGAGATCAGCATCGAGAACGTTCAAGTTTACGCTGGCTACGTTTTACACACTGGCTATCTCAAGTACGGTGAGCTGAGCGTTGGCAGCGAGGTCATTGCAGAATTCGATGAGCTCCGGAGACATCCCATCCGTAACAACCACACGGGCACACACGTTCTCAACTACGCCCTCCGCGAAGTCCTCGGTAGCGAAGTCGACCAGAAGGGTTCGCTCGTTGCGCCAGAGAAACTGCGCTTCGACTTCTCACACAAGGCTGGTCTGAGCGAAGCAGAGTTAGACAAAGTAGAGAAGATCTCCTCCAAGTACATCAAGGACGACTCGAAAGTCTATGCGAAAGAAGTCCCTCTCGCAACCGCAAAGGAGATCCGCGGTGTCCGCGCCGTCTTCGGCGAGACGTACCCCGACCCCGTGCGCGTCGTCTCCGTCGGCGTCCCCGTCGAAGACCTCCTGGCGGACGTCAAGAACGAAAAATGGCAGTCCGTCTCGGTGGAATTCTGCGGCGGCACACACGTGCTGAAAACGGGCGAAATCAAAGAACTCGTCATCCTAGAGGAATCAGGCATCGCCAAGGGCATCCGGCGCATCGTCGCGGTAACAGGCCAAGAAGCCTACAACGTGCAACGCGTCGCGGCCGACTTCGCCTCCGCCCTCGACTCCCTCTCCAAGCTCCCCTTTGGCGCGCAGAAAGAAGCGCAAGCCAAGAAAATCCAGGTCGAACTCAATGGTCTGACTATTTCCGCGCTGGCAAAAACCAAATTGCGTGACCAGTTTGCCAAGATCCAAAAGGGAATCCTGGACGAGCAGAAGCTTGCTGCCAAGGCGGATAACAAGCGTGTGCTGGATGAGGTCACGAGCTACTTTGCTGCGGACGAGAGCAACAAGTTTATGGTCAAGAAGCTGGAGTGGTCGGCCAATGTCAACAAGGCTATTAGCGAGGCGATCAAGACTGTCAGCGGCCCGAAGAGCGCGCTGAAGGACCGCTCGTTATATCTTTTCTCTGCGTCTCAGGAGGAAGGAAAGGTCGTGCATGGGTGCTATGTTAGTGAGGTAAGTCACTCCCTACATTCCCACGCCTTTTTTCATTGTGGTCGTGGTAGTAGTACTAAATGCTAACCATCCTCTTAACAGCCATTCAAAGCCGCAGGTGCAGACGGACCCAAGTGGGCCGCTGCCGTTACGCCCATCATCGGGGGCAAAGCAGGAGGTAAACCCGGTGCCCCGACGGCGATTGGACAGGGGACGAATGCGGAGAAGGTTGATGAGGGGGTCGAGGAGGCGAGGAAGTGGATTGAGGGGATTAAGCTCTAAATTTCTCCCAATTTTTCTTTCCTTTCGCAGAGAGAGAGAGAGAGAGAGAGGCCGTTTTATGTGTAAAATAGACTAAGTGAATCAAGTTGGTGATGAATGCAAGAGTGGAAGAAAGAAAGGAGTCGAAGAGAGAAAACAAATGTGATTGATGAACATATAAACCTCCAATGTGTAGTAGACCTACCTACCTACCTACTTACCATCGAAATGTTAACTTGAACGTATGTGATGCGTGATGATCAATGTGTAGACGGACCCTCCAAGTGTGATTTGGAATGTTGTTTGATATTGATATTGATATTGATACTGATACTGATACGCGTAACAGACGATTCTAACTCCCTCCCCTCTCATCAGCACAATCAAAACGCTACACCGGGCTTCTCTATTCAAACGCCCCAATACGCCATCCCAAGCCCCGGTATCACCCCCTCCAAACCAACCACGCATACCACCCAATCCCACAAACACACACCCTCGCCAAACTCCACCGCACCTCGTACGCAAACAAGCTCAATCCCTTCCTCCTCGTCCTTCTCCTCTTCGTACTAACGCTCTGACCTCGATAAACCCCGCCATTCTCCTTAATGCTGTTGTGATGTTCTTCAGAAGACGAAGAGCCGTAGTATCCTGCGTGTTGGACGAGGGGGTACGAGTACTGCGATGATGGTTGCTGGGGGGAAGTGTGCTGGGAAGTGGTTGGGAGGGCGTAAGATGCAGCGGAGGAGGAAGTGGAGGGGGAGACGCTGCGTGCGGTGCGAGCCTGCGCGGAGCGAACTTGTAGGGTTGCGTTTGCAGCAGCGGCGCGGTCACCGGAGGAGGTGCTGGAGTTGGAGGAATGGTGGTGGCCATGGTCGTGGTGGTCCATGAACGGAGTCGTCGAGTCAGAAAACTGCAGTGAAGCTTTTTCGTGCTCAGCAGATGACGTTGTTGTTGAAGTGGTAGGTAACAACGGAGCTTCTCCCAGCCCCTCAGAAGTCTCATACGCAGCAGCTACCACGCCGAACGTAACCAGCGCAGCGCGAATCACCAGCAGGGTAACCGTGAGACCAAAGAGCACTCCGTACCTCAAGAACGTCCCAATCTGATCCGGTAGAAGGCACAAATGCGTCTGCACCGTCCTACTCGCATCTTCGGAGAGCGGGTTACCAAGCGCATCGACAGGATTCCACAAGCTGAGCAGCACGACGCCAGGATGTCTGACGCCCATTGCCCACGATATCGACTTGACCGTGATCTCCCTAATCCCCCCTCCCGCACTTGCGTAGCCCCGATGCAGCACCTCGCAGTAGTCGTGGTCGTCGCCGCTGAAGGCGTACCGTATATCTCCGATTTTCTCGGCAATGTCGGCTGTGATCTCGCGGTTCAGCACGTTTTGGTATTGGTAGCCGCCGCGCACGGCGATGGCGTTGCGGTCGTCGTGCTCGAGGGGGGGTTGGCCAGCCGCGGGTGCGGTGGGAGGCCAGTGTTCACGGAGGGGGCCGCAGGGTGTGCCTGGGGCGCGGTAGAGAGGGACATGAGTGAGTAGGATGGTAGGGAACTGTGTAACGTCGTCATTTGCGTGGGGAAGCTCTGCAGTGGGTAGCTGCTTGGACTCGATTGCGTAATGGGGGAAGCCGGGGTAGGGTCGTAAGCCCTGCTGGACGCGGAGGTCGCGCTGTACGAGGCGCTTCTTCTGTTTCTTTGCGGACTCGAGGAAGTCTTTCGTTGGGCGCCATATCTCTTCGGCTTGTTGCGCGGTCGTGTCTTGGCCCAGTGCGCTCAACGAGACGCTGTCGAGAGAGACGAAGGTATGGTTTGCGATCACGTCGATCCGGTTCCCGTCCCCGAAATAGGCATTGAATCTATTCCGTACGCCAATCTGAACACCTTTTGCGAAACCAAGGTCATGGTTTCCCGGTAGACTGCTTATGATCTTTCGTCCGGGCTGTCCAGGCCGCGGCTTCATTCCTCCATCGCCCCAATGCTTGAAGAATAGGTCCCCAAAACGAACATACTCCTTCATCCAAAAGTCGTCGCCATATATGCGATACTGTTCCTCAGGCGAACTAGTTGTCCGTGTCGACCACTCGCGCCCACCATCGAACAGGTCACCTAGGAAAAATATCGTATCAGGGTATAGAACGGTCTGAAAGCGAGAGTACGTGCGGCGCAGGTAGAGATCGGTATATTTGTAGGTCAAAGGATTCAGAGGCCACGGCCGGCCAGGGTAGGTATGCGGGTCGATGAGTTGCGGATCAGCGACGAATATGAGTCTATGAGGCTCTGCGCCAGCTTCCTAGACACCTCGTCAGTTCAATTCTTCCTACTCCCCTCCCAATACATATATGCCAACATACCCAGTTCTCCCACCTATCCCACCTGCAACTCTCCACAGCACCATTGAACACGCCCCTCTCCCCCCAATACAGCACCACCCACCAAAGCAGCACCAGCCCATTCACAAGCGTACCCAACCGCCTGACACCACTCCAACTCCACCATTCCCGCCTCTTAAGCGACGCACCCAGCTGCCTGTCCTGCACAACAGCCGGCTTGATCTTGTACACAAAGAAAGCTCGCGCGACTCTCCAGGCCTGCACGGTCAAGCTCTCTGGCTGCTCCGAGTATGCGCCCACGGGGATGCCATACTCGTCGTACGTAGTCATCGTCTACTGGGGGATGGAGGGTTATTATGCTGGCGCAGCATTTTTTCGGGAGCGTTGGGTGCTGCGGCGTGCGTGTGGAACGGACGGGAGGACGACGACGCGTTGTTGTGGGGATTAGGCTTGCGTAATGCTCAAAGGGGTGCAGCGGCGTGCGTGGTGTTCCTGGGGAAAGTGCGACTAACGTTAACGTTGACTTAGGGTCCGACATCACCGAGGGTCGTTCATCGCATCTGCGCCAACCCTTGAGGGAGCCGAGAACCGCAGGGAGCTTTACAAGCACGTGCATTTAAGCCAGTGCCTTTGCGCTTGATCGTCATATCAAACTGGTTTGTGATTTCACCAATCCAGAAGGCCGTGATGGCCCTACTGATGTCTTACTCGTCACAGTTCATCAAGTCTAGCTATCTTATCTTCAAGATATCTCAGGTGCTTCTAGTGACGAGCGCGTATTTTCGACAAGCCATTCAACCAAATCTTTCTTTATATGTAAAGTAATTTTTACTACCTTGAATGTGATCACAAAAGTCCCATATTTGAGAGTACGCAATGATAGACATATATATGATATCATTCCAAGAACAGGCTAGAAGTACAGTTCCAAACATCCACTCTCCCCTAGTATTCCAACGTGACCTCCTGGCCCTTGACCCGTCCGATAACGATTTCAGGCGCATACTTGGGAATAACCTCATCATCGTGCAGCATCTCAAACTCCTCCGACGCGTCCTTGCCCATGTGGCTGAACAGCGCCTGAGGACCGCCAGGATGCTCATCAGTCCAGTTTGTAACGTCCATGACGATGCCCTTTACAGCGATCCACAGATCGTCCTTCTTGTTGTGCTTGGCGACCTCCTCGAGCGAGAACTCCTTGTCTGGGATGGTGAACTTCTTGGGCTCGTTGGGCTTGCTGACCTTGCCGGGGTCTTTTGAGTCGCCGTCGCTCTTCATGACTGGGCCGGCTGATTCTTGCTTCTGTTGTTGAACCTTGTCTTGGCTCTGGGCGGACTGGCTGCTTCCGCTGGCACCGTTGCCCCACTCGACGGACACCTTGCCGGGCTGTGATGGATCGATGTGTAGCGAGATTTGGCCGAGACGGGAGACTGCTGAGCCACCGGCCGAGTTCAGTGCTTGCTGGAAGAGATACTTGGACGCTGACTCTCCGGCTACACGACCGTAGACGACGCAGCCAAGTAGTGATGAACCACCGAGACGGTTGGCACCGTGGACGCCACCAGCAAGCTCACCGCAGACGTACAGGCCGTCGAATGGCTTGCCGTCGGCGTTCAAGCATTGCGCCTGGTCGTTGATTTCGATACCGCCCATGGTAAAGTGGAGTACAGGCTCCATGTGAGCAACGTGGAAAGTGTCGTCAATGTCGAAAGGCAGGTTGTGGAAGTACTTCTTGCCCCATGTGTCCTTCTTCTCGCCCTTGGCGATGGCATTGTAGCTCTTGAACTCCTCCTGGAGCTCCTTATCGCTAACACCAATCTCCTTGGCGAGCTCCTTGCCGGTCATCTTCTTCATCAGACCACGGCCAGAGTAATGCCTAGTGTGGAAGTCGAGGACGTTGGAGGCTTTGGAGTTGAGGACAAGGCGGATAGGCCAGTTGCTCTTCTCCTTCTGTTCCCACATCATGCCAGACACGTAGTCGCGGTGGCCGAGGTCATCGCAGAAGCGCTTGCCCTTGCTGTTGAGGAGGATACCGCCCTCACCACGGAGAGCTAAATCAAGTTAGTTGACGGATCAATGTCACAATTCGAGACCATGTACACACCTTCGGCGGCCAAGAACTTAGTCTTCGCCGTAGGGTCCTTGGGGTCTACCAGACCAGTAGGGTGCACCTGGACCTTGTCCATGTCAATTCCCTGGGCGCCAATCTTCATCAGCATCTTGTGCCCGTCACCGGTAGCGTGAGCACCGTTGGTAGTGGACAGATCGAAGGTGTCTGGCCTCCACTTCTTCAGCAACGAGTCGTCTGTGAAATCGGCAGCATAGCCACCAGTCGCCAGAATGACCGGGCCCTCGACCGTGGTCTCCTCGCCGTTGAAGAGGTATGTGACACCGGTAGCGCGGTTGGCCTCAGTGTTGACCTTTGTGACCTTGGCCTTCTTGACAAGTTGGACACGCTCTGGCTCCTGCTCGGCCAACTCCTCGAATCGCTGCATCAGAGCGTATGTGATGGCCATTCCGGGGAATTTGGCATCGTGGCCACGGTGCGTTCGGGGCTGGGAGTGACCACTATACGATATAAGTATTTGAGGAACCTCAGGAGAGATGGACAACGTACCCCAACCGCGAAACAAGAGTCAAATCGAGGTTGAAAACATCCATCAGCCACTCGACGGCAGCGGCAGACTTGTAGGTGAGGACCTTGATGAGATCCGGCCGCGCCTTGTCTCGCGCAGACTTGAGTGTGTCATCGTAGAATTGCTTGACGCTGTCGCCAATCTTGTGGTCTACTTGTGTCCTTGTGAGGGCTCCGTTGATACCGGATGTGGCCTTGGTAGAGTTGCCTCCCATGAAATCTGCGCGCATGTGAGTTGATGCTCAATTTGGCGCGGTGCGTCTCAACTCACTGTTCTTGTCCAGCAGAACAACATTGCCACCAGCAAGATAGATGGTGTGAGCCGCGCTCAAGCCGGATACTATCGAGTTCATCAGCTGTCTGCATCATTTGTGGTGCACGATCCGAGGGAAGTGCTTACGGCCAGCACCGACGACAATGACCCGCTGCGGTTGCGACATTTTGACGAATACAGATGCGAATCGAAGGAAGTCAGGATGAGCCTAGCGAGCGCAGATGCGGGAGAAAAGTGCAGAGGTGTCGGTCTTTGTATGACGGATTGACGCACTCCGCTCGGCTTCTGCTGCTAGTCGCACGATTCCCCACAGCCGAGGCTCAAGTCGAGTGAAGGGAGTTAGTGCAGCGTCCGTCGTCAGCAAATCAACTGTCAGCTGTTACTCCACCGACGCTTTTCTGTCCGCAGCGAGATCCGTGATGCACTCACTGGCCGTCTTATAATTGCCCCAGAACCTGGCTGTCGCATGTGAAGATGCAACAGTCTGGTCCTGCCCACATGACAGACAATCAGCGAGCCCTGGTTGGCGGGCGGCGCAACTCTTGCTGACTTCTGACCTCGGAGGCGGCGCCGGAACCAAAACCTGGGGCAGGTCACGCGTGGGCGCCGCGCAGTTCCGCTTTCGCATGTGAAGATCTGGTGCATACGCCATATTAGAGACTTGGTCGCCTCTCCATGACCGCTTCTACGAACAGCCCGCAGACTTTGCCTTTACTTTTGGCCTTTGTTCGCGCTTCACGCATTTCTATCCAAGTTCGAGCTACTAGTCTTGGAAACGTCCTCCGCATTAGGGTCAAAGACCGGTCGGTGTTTGTTCCCACTCTGTGGCACGAGCGCAATTAGAGAGCGGGCAACATTGCCTTGTTCGACAGCTGAGCTCAGTCGTTGATCAACAGGAGCAATGCTACACTCGGGCTATCATTGCTTGTCAATCCAGAAATCTGCTCCGATTCCGAGTCAATCGTGTTTTTATTATTGATGAGTCCAGATCATTGTTGCTGTGATGTTGGAAGACATGAAGCTTTTCGGGCTATTCTGTACCGACGCTTGCGCGTTGATGCTCGGTAGCACCTAACGCGAGCTCAATAGCTGTCCAGTAACAAAGCTTTTGCGAGATATTAAATGCATGAATCAGAATGGTATCTTCATATCTTTTGGCAAACATCTAGCTATTCCGCCCGTTGTGTATACGCGAGGCCATCGATCCTAACATACACCACCCGGATATTGCAGGAGACGGTCGAACGGAGAGAAGCCCGCACTCCAACAGTCTTGTAGTGCACCAAATTCACACGCTGCACCTGCTGCCGCCAATTCTCGTGCTAAAACAACGCTTACGAAACGCTTCAATGCTATATACTCTGTATTGTCATCATCAATGGCAAGCAACAGACTTCGTCGACGACGACCGGCTGAAAGCCATATGGCCAACAAAAGCACCTACAGCGACTGCAAGCATGACCCAGCCATTGTAAGTCATGAAGAGTAGCCTATATGCATCAGTACCATGTGCCGTTGGAGGTCCTTTACCGGTGAACTTACATGATGAAGAACGAATAGAAGACCTGCGCAGCGTACAATATCGCCTTGATGATCTTCGTCTCCTGGTCTTCGGTCCGCCCAATGTTTCTCCCTGGGCCAAGTAATGAGCTCGATTCATTCGCAGTATCTTCGCGCGCTGTACTCAGCGATTGTCCTCAATGGAGACAGTATAACGTTCGAAAGGAAATCCCCTCAGGCCTTTGCTACCACATCACCACCTCGCGCGTATCTTGGGCTGTCTCATGAGGGAGCGCCAGTGCCACTATGTCCTCGAAAAGCCTTTTGAACAAGATACTGCGTGTTCAGAACACTGGAGCTTCATGCTCTCCATCCATCTACCCAACAATATAATATGAGACTCTCAAACTCACCTCGAACATCGTCTCCATCCCTCCTCCCAGACTCCAACCCCCTGCTCTTATACTCCTCATACCGCCTCGAGACCTCGCGCACAAGCTCGTACCCCGCGGTGAGCAGCACAATGGCGAACAGCGAAAAGACAAGCGAAGTCGTGCCGTCGATGTGCCAGCCGCGGAAGACGATGCACAGGTCGGTTGTGTCCCATGTGAAGAGCATCTGACATCGAGTCTGTCAGCTAGCCATTCATGCGCTGGAGCTTCTCTCCTGCTGGGGACAGGAGGAGCTTGTGGGAGAGTAGCGTACGTTCATGTTGCAAGTGTGTCCGTGGTCCATGTCGCCGTGGTCGCCGTGGTCCATGTGGCTGTGATCCATCTTCGAGTGAGCCATGTTGTCGCTGGTGTCTGTGTGTAAATAGAATGGTGAAAGGGAAGGGAAGAAGGCAGACGTGGAACTTAGGTCCCTATCTGTCTCAAGAGGAGCTGGATGTAACGCGTCTCACCATTGATCTGCACGGGCCGCGAGCGAGCGCCGCGGGAGTCGCGGGGCGAAAGAGCGAGCTCCCCCACATGTTTGTCGGGACTCCGATGATTACAACATCAAACCAGAGATTACCTGTATGACTCTGACAGTAGTGGAAGTTGTTGAACATCGCGACTTTCCGATTATGCGCTTCACATCATGACAACCATAATGCAGTCGTTACGACCAACAGCCGTCAGGTTTCTGCGAAGCTCACCGCGACAACTTCTTAGAACGTCCCAAGCGCAGTCACAACGCCACTTCTCATATACAACACCGCGTAGATCGCTGGGGCCACCATTAAACATACCAAAATGGTGAGTATAATATATATGCGCAATCAAGAGACACCACACTCAAGGTACTCATTCAACTTAAATAAAACTAACGACAACATTTCCAGGGTATCAGAAAACTCCCACATGCTCAAACCGCCCATCAACAACTACTGCGTATACAACGACGACGTAACCGTAATGATAGTAGGCGGCCCCAACGAGCGCACCGACTACCACATCAACGAGACGGCAGAATGGTTCTACCAGCACAAAGGCTCCATGCTCCTCAAGGTGGTAGACCAGTCGCAGCCCGCCGACCAGCAGTTCCGCGACATCCACATCCACGAGGGAGACATGTTCCTGCTCCCTGCGAATACACCGCATAACCCCGTACGCTTCAAGGATACGGTGGGTGTGGTGCTGGAGCAGAAGCGGCCGGCGGGGAGTCTGGATCGGTTGAGGTGGTACTGTCAGAGCTGTGGGGAGAAGGTGCATGAGGCCGCGTTTCACTGCACGGATCTGGGCACGCAGATTAAGGATGCGGTGAATGGTTTTAAAGCGGATAAGGAGGCGAGGACGTGTAAGAACTGTGGGACGTTGTGCGATACCGCACCGCAGCCAAAGGCGTGATGTCCGCGGCGACGGCGGGAAACCTGTGAATTGATATTGCGTGTAATATATGGTTGTTGAGAGGCATAAATGATCAGAGCCCTTTCCACATGATCTTCGTGATATGGTCGGTTTTCTTCCTGCTAGGTTTGACGAGGCCAAGGTATTTGAGCTCGGCCAACGCCCGCTGGAATAGAGCCCTATATCGATTAGCATATGTGAATCATGCACGAGTCCACAGACTACTGACATCGTTTTTGACTCGCTCTCCTCTTCTCCATCTCCAGCAATCGCATTGAAAGCGGACCACAAGTCGCTCACATTGATCAGTGTTCCCGACTCCAGGTACATCTGGTACACAATAGCCGTCGCAGGCTGAGTAGCAGACAATGCAGCCTCATTGCCTTCAACCCCACTGCAGCAGTCACAGCCCAGGTAGTCATGGGGAGACGCAAGCGCTCGCTCGATGGCGAGACGTGGCTTGGGCTGGAAGACCTCGGTATGCGGCGATTTCAGGTCGTAGATCAAAATCTCGGAGAGGAAAAGTGTCCGCGGATCAATGAAAGCCCAAGCAAAATACTGTTCAAGCTCGTCATGGAAGCGACCGACCAAGTCTGAATATGCCTTGTCTTGTTCCGAGAGCGCGGCTTTGTGCTTGCTGAGTAGCACTTTCTGCGCCACGACTGTTGTGCGGAGACTGTCATTGCGGACATCGTGTTGTGTCCGAAGAGGTGCGTTGGTATCGGCGTTCTCAAGCAGATCATTTATTTGTTGTTGGAAAGTGGTAATGTCCACCGAGAAGTAGTCTCCCTGGAGCTCTTCCATAGAGGCCAGCAATTGTACCAGTCTGTCAGATGGAATCTTCTTGATGCAGAGCATCGTCTCCCGGAGAAGAGGGGAGCTGGCCAGCTCTCCAGATGCTCCGCGGGTCCAGACCGAAGAAAGACGTACTTTGGGTGAGACTTGAAGCGACTCCCGTATGCTCGTGAGAACCTGGGAAGCGTGGCTGAGTGTAGAGAGTGCTTGCTGACCAGACTCAATGCCTGACTCGATCTGATCAAACAAGTATTGATTCGAGTTGAGCAGTTGTCGTACTTCTTGCGCTTGACCCTGCTCCAGCTTTTCTTCTACCCATCGCCGAAAAGATGGAAGGTTACGCACAGCTTCAAAGGCGTCTTCAGGTAAATCTTCGAAAGGAATGCCGTCCTTCAGAAAGAGAGCGGGATAGCTCGCGTAAAAATGTGACATGTAAGCGTACTTGAGTCCATCACAGAAGTCCTGCGTGTTCTGCACATGATCTTTCTGGCGGTCCAACATACGGCGGCAGAGGTTAGGTCCGACACGCAGGTGAGTGTCCGGGCTGGCAACTGTTGCGCTGAATAGCTTCTCAATGATGTCGTCAGATTGCGTTACATCGAACTTTTCGCCTTCAAGGTACCGAAGCGAGTTCCCTGCTAAACGATCTTCGAAGCTTTCTGCTGAGGTAGCAATGCCGAAGAGAAGTACAAAGGGAAGGCGATCGAGCCACGAGCTTTACACATCAACGTATGTTCTCCTCATCAAAGCAACGGAAACTTACTGGAACAGGTCTATCATATCAACAAGCAATCCAGCGTCGAAGGCTTCACTATCTTGTATAGCGATGACGATGCTCGAGACTGTGTTTTTCTTCTTCCACTCTTGAATATGGCCTAGATCATAGTTAAGCAGTTTCGGTCCATGTCTCGATAAAGTTCTCGGTCGGTCTGCATCATCTTCATCGTCGTCATGCGCAACAGAAGTTGTCTTCTTAATGAGATTTTTCAGCAGCGATTTCAGGTTCGGGCACTCGCCAGACGTGAGCACGACATAGGCGCTACGTGCATCGCCCTTGATTCTTCGTCCTAATCGCTCAAAGAAAGGTCCATGAGATGCAATGCTAGGCCCTGCGACGATGAGGGCGGTCGGTATGGCGAGTTTCTGCTCGTCTGGTAAGGGGGCCGATACCGAGACGAAATTTACAATTTCTTCCTGTACAGCACTGTCTGCTTTCTCCAGTGTATACTGTTTGTGTAAGTAAGTTCCGCGACATGAAAAATTCGAAACTTACCTGTAGACGTTCTTCTTGTTGCGCCCACAGCTCGCGATATGTCTCCAAGCGTTCAGGTAGCTTAGGTTGTGGATTATTTCTATTGGTACGTTGTCGCTTTGGCGCTCGCTCTTCTACTTTCGATGGGTCGTAAATGTAACATCGTTCGTGTTCCATGTTGATACTCGAAGCGCTCGTGTTGCCGTGCGATGTATTTGAGAACTGAAGACACAAGGTTCGAAGTGCAAGGCGCGACAAGCGCGTGAGCACGGGACTTCGTGTACTGGTCAAAGCTTTGAGGTCTACATATTCACACAGCTCCAGAGGTGTAATAGCACGCATTTCGAATAGAGGCAAGATTGGTATTTTATTGTTCATGATGCATTCGTGGGCTTGCTTAAGTCCTATCGAAAGGCGTCCTTGATAACATCAGTTACCTGTCTGAGTTCGACTAAAGTGGCACTACCACGTTCGCTCAGAGTAGAGCATGTGTGTCTCTAATGACTTGGCTGTCCTATCCTTCGCGGTCACAAAGCTACGTGAGCATGAAGACATTACTTTTGCAGAGCAATCAAGCTCCATCGACCAGCTAAGCATTGGATTTAGCTTTAGGTGCGATGAATGTCTGGAATAGACGTGTCCATATAAGTTTCGAGTAGGATCTCAAGTAGGTTCAGTGATAGCACAACGACTAACCTCAATCATGATCCTCTTCGGTCGGACCGGGACAATCGTCCATTTTGGCGTCGGGGTACTGATAGCCGCAATAGATGCAGTACTGATACTCCTCACGCAAGAAGGTCACTAGCTTTTGAAGGCGCTCTGCAACCGGAAGCGCTTCAAACTCTACTAACTCGGGATCTTCGTCAACAAGGTCATTCTCAAGCGTGGTGTAGAATGGGGCTAGATCACGACCTTCGGCTACTGTAGAGTCGTCGTCATCATCTTCATTAGCCAGTGTGGGCAGCCGTGATGCAATGCTGTCGTTCAGCTCGCGACGCAGTTGCTTCTCCCGCTTGGCCTCGACTCTGTTTCGTGCTCGACCACGCCACAGCACGTTGATATCCTCGAGAGGCCTCTCGCCGTCCTTCAGGGTGCTGGAATCCTCAGCTGCCTTTTCGAATAGTCGTTCGGCTGTTCTCTGTGCAGAATCCAAGTCCCTCTCTAGCTTCTTCTCTTTTTGCTCCTGTCGTCGCATCTCAAGATAGTCGCCTTCCTCCTCCTTGGAGCGCTTCGCCAGTCGTTCAGCTTCTGCAAACTGTTCTCTGAACTTGCGTTTCTTTTCAGACTCTAGGCCAATACCCGATCGATCGTCCTTCACATCAACTCGTATGGGCTCCTTGCGTGCGCCTTCCGATTTGCCAAGGGCATCGCCCTGCTTGAAGCCGAACTTAGCCATCATCTTGAAGCCTTTGTTAGTCTCGGGGAGGGCAGTCGCTAGCGAGGCTTCGCGAGCTGCTTCTTCCTCTGCTTCGCGTTCTGCTTTGGACTTTTGTCGCCCTCTGGCTTCGCCCTGACGTTGTTTGTTAGCTTAGAGTACTTTCGCGCGAGTGTCGAGCCGCACCTCTTTACGCTTGCGCGCGGCGCGCTGAAGTGAGGTTTCGTGCCTGGGATCCTTTGGCGCATCCTCAAACACCATCTTCATGTAGTCATCTTCCTCGTCTGATTGCGCCATGGCGACTGAGCGGGTTCGGTGATGGTGGTAATGTTGCGCGACCGGAGCTGCAATCGTAGTCGCGATTCGCAACCTCCAAAATGCCTTCTGCAGCGACCCACATAGCGCACCTTGGCACTGTCAGGGCAGCAGCGATCTGTGTAGCTTCCCCAGATTCTTCTTTCAACGACATCTCCGCCCATCCATCAGATTTCACGCAAAGCAGCGCTCGAACACACGCAGTCGAGACGAGCGCATCTTTCCACAGTAGCAGAATTACTCGATTCGCAGGATCAATACCGCACATAGACCCCTGTCGTCCCCACTTCCTGGGAATGTCACCTCGAGGAGCCTCGCTGTTCGCAATACGCGGGTGGCTTCGAGGCCTGCTTTAGAGAAAGATATTTCCCCGCCCACCTCGCTGTTAACCATCCTACAAAATGTGGTTCGGGTCACGCGACACACGCCGCAAGTGTTCACCGCTCACACGTCCAAGTTGACTGGCTTGAACTTTTCTTGGGTGGCAACACAGCACAGTGGATTCCCTGCGCTCTACTATTCACGTTGAGACTGCAGTTTCTGTCCTCGAGTCGCGCCGCATCAGGGCCAACAAGTCGTCAGGCCACCGTTCGTCTCATCTGCTCACATGTTTTCATGTGAAAGCGCGGTTGCTGATGATCCCTTTACTCGCTGCAACACTTATTGACGAGACTAGCTCACCTGCTTCCTTAGGATGTTTGCATGCTTGCCAGTAAAGGCGATCGTTCTGAAAACAGATCGACGACCGATCACCAACCGTTCACATTGGCCACAGCGTCAGGGGTGCTTCGGGTTCTTCCCCACACTAGACGCTACGCTAACCGCAAAGCCGCTGGGGTCCGTAATGTCCGGGGAGTGAGTTTCGGTCGCCTTGCGGGCCAGAGTTCGTGTCTGCTTCCCCTGTTGTCTGGCTCTCATCAACTCTTCTGCCAATGATCCACTAGCGCTCCTGCGCCCCCGATCAGGTCGGCACCACCGAGACAAAGAGCACGAAAGCTGGTTGAACGACTTAGCCTCCACCGTCGTAGCCAGTCACGTCCATTTGATGTAATCCGTTACAGCATCTGGCACAATTTGGGAAACAACATGAAGCATGTGCCAATCGATCCTTCCATGCTAGCTGACTATCTTGCCTCGGCTCCTTATTGCTCCCGGATAGGTGGCAATCATTTCGGAGTGCAACCGTAACCGGTTACCTTGTCAAACGGCCAGTCGTTGCCGTTGACATGCTAACCCTCTCATTGATCGTCCCTTTCTTGGCCTCTGATACCATCGGCGAACCGCTAGTTACGAACTGGCGTGAGGAGATCCACGTTTTGAATGTTCATGTGCACTTCTTCCCCAGATCCTCTCCAGCTTTTTCTCAGACCCGTAATGCCCATAAAGCTGATTTCCCCGCAACTCTCCACCCCCGCCTGATGCCGGAGCGGCCATTTATTGTGTCTGGTATTTCCCAGTAGTTTTTCGACGGCCTCAAACGAAAACTTCCAACTCTTACTTGATACAGCTCACTAGTCGCCACGCAGGCTTGTTGCGCATAAGAGATTTCGTCCAAGATGAATGACAAGGTCGAACAAACACGTCAAGAGGAGGTATACAACACACCGCAAAAGAGAGGCGGTGTCTTCAATAAATTGTATCCGCCAGGGCCGCAACCAGGCGCGAAGGGGCGCATGAGGAATCATTGCAGAAAATTCTGGTGGTGTGGTGAGTTGATTGTCTCGTTCTTAATAGCTCTAAACTGACGTATAGTAGATCTGTGCCTACTCATAGTAATCGTCTTAGTCGTCGTGCTTCCTCTCATCTATGTTGGTATTCCAAACAAAGCTCAGCACGAGATCAACGATTCAACTTTGACGGTCACCTCCCAAGAAGTCACCAATCCACAGCCGGATGGCGTGCATTTGAAAATCGACACATTGATCAAGAGCGACAGTAGCTATCACCCTACCATTGATGCTTTCCAAGCTGCGCTCTCGCTCAAAGGACAGTCGCCATTTATCTACATCAATATTCCTCAGGTGAAGTCTGAGAAGGAAGTACCCATCACAGTTGAGCAGGACGTCAAGTTTGCGTCTTTGGATAGTTTCTCTGCCTACACGAAGGCTGTGCTGGCGAGTGAGACATTCGATGTCTACCTCAACGGAAAGACGAACATTCATCTCTCCGGCCTTCCAACCATGGACGTCGACTACAACAAAGTTATCACCATGAAAGGTAGGTCGTTCAAGTCCTTCGACTGAGATGTACTAAGAAGCTAACAACACCAAGGCCTCAACAAGCTTTCCGGCTTAAATATCACCGACGTGAAGATCCTTTCTGGCAAGACCGAAATCCTCTCAGACGGCTCCAACTTGGTCGGCAACGTTACCATCCCCAACCCCTCAGTCATGACTCTCGACCTCGGGAACGTCACTATGAACCTCGCTGTCGACGGCACCGCGATTGGCACTTCTCTGCTTCCCAACCTCGTTCTCAAGCCTGGCGACAACTTCCTCCCCATGCAGGGTCGCGTCGACCAGCTTGGCATAGTAGGACTCATTACGAGCAAGTACAAGAACGCGGTGCTGCCTCTTCAAGTCACGGGCAACTCTAGTATAAAGAATGGCGAGCACCTGACGTACTATGAGGAGGCAATCAAGAGCAACACGATCAACTTGAATTTGAATGTCGAGCCCGCATTGGCGCGAATCGGTATCAACATCACGAGCTTTACATGATTCTAAAATCCGGCGGGGTGGCTGAGGAAGAAAAGATGATGAAGAAATCGCTGGCGCGTTTTGACGTATTTGAAGGTGCGCGTTTTTTGTATGATACCTCTGAGGCTGTCGGCCGCTGGAGAAGCGGTGCGCGAGCTTTCACATTCGGCTTAATTTCAATCTTTAGAGTTGAATAGGGCATGGTTTTTCGATTCACTTCGTCTCTGTGGCATTAGGATAGCTAAACACCATAGCTTCAGGCACTACGAAGATAGCTTATGAAAACTGATTTGCAACCACTCCCGATGGCTCCAGCCTCCGCGCGACTGAAGCTTTCACATAGCGCGCACTCTAACCCTTGGAAAGAGCCGTGGAGAAACAAAAGTGATTATCACCAGATATCTTTCCTCACATCAGATTCTTGCAAATCCCGATACCGAATGACGCGTTCACAATACTCCTAGCCAACACATTTAGCCCTGTAAGCTGCTGCAACAGACCCAAAATGGAATCCATGTTTCGATATGCATAATCACATGTCTAGCCGAATCTTCAACTGCGCATCGTGAGAAAAAGAACCGAGCCGCCTCGCTTCGAAACTGGGGGGCATGCCCTTTCCTCCTTCCGGGTCTCACGCCCGAGACTTTGCCTTTTACGAATTGTGTTCAACAGACGCCATTGTGCGCCTAAATAGGTAGATCATACGTATGGTATGTACAGTAGACTCGACTGCATAATCACTGCGTGGGGCTCCATGGGGAGAATCCAGGAGCGTGCAGATCATTACATGGCGATGCAGTGCTAAGGTAGGAGTGCTGTAGGCATTACACACCGGCATACCGGTAGTCGGAATCACATGTCCCTACACCTCCTAAACTTCCTCAGATACCGAGCTTATCATGAGCGTTTCCCCATAATCCCCTCATCTTCAGACTTCAGTCATCATACCCACCAGCCTACCATCTAGGTAAATAGACCAGCCATAATGTCGATCATTTCCCTCTAAGCCTCCTCCCCTCTCCTCACATCGCCTCGCCTCCACTCCACTCGCTCTTCTCTCCTCACCGCGCCTCACCCCTCAATCTCCCACTCATCAACGAAGAACTCGGCAATACCCGCAGCAGCTCGTGATCCCACCGCGCCCTCCAACCTCGCCACGCGCCCCGTATCCGCGGCCGCAGCGCCTAGAGCGAGAAGGACAAGCTCTTTTAGGTTTCCCACCACGTCGGTTAGGGCGATGACTTGGTCTTGGCGCAGGGGCGGTTCGGTGGTGCAGTAGGGGAGGAGGGAGGTTACTATGTTTGTGTTTGGGAAGGGGCGTGGTTGTTGATGGTGGTGAGGTGGAAGTTGCGAGGAGGAAGGCATGTGGTGGACTTGACACTGGTGTTGCGGTTGAGGTTGAGGTTGAGCGAGAGCTTGGTGGCGAGGATGGATTGGTATGGTAGGTTGTGGTGCGTAGTTGCTCCTCCTGTTTGCGTTGAGTTGGTAGTCGGCTGCGCCATCAACTTGGGAGAGTGAGTTGTTGCTAATACCCTGCGAGCTGATGCCTGCTGAGGATGTATTGGAGGTGTTTGAATCGTCGGCTGCAGCTGATGGCGCTTTTACTAGTTCGTTAAGGACGGCCATGATAGTCCCGTCCCGTATGTGAAGTTTGCAGGTGTCGAAGCTGCGATGCGCTTGTAGAAGACTCGACTACTTCCCTTCTTCAAAATAAGCTCCCTAGACTAGAGCAGTCATGAATGTTGCTTACCGTTGCTAGGAAAGGATAGAAAATCGTAACGAAACACTAATGAACAACGATCGAGACGACGAAGAGTGTGTGGCTTTATCAGGTAGGGTAATTGAGCATTGTAGGGTTCAATTGAGACACTGGAATGTCCTTCCCAAAAAGACCGTATAGGAAGGAGCCACCCACTCACATCTTGTGACCAACAAACTCATGAGAGATAGAAGAGCAGCCACAGCCATTCTACCACGCACGTACTAGAGGATGTCATTGAGTAGGAAGATAGAGAATACAATTATGGCGCGTCACGGGTTCCACGAGCTGAAAGTTCAAGAAATTCTTACATAAGTGACCTGACGAAGGCCATATATTCCTAGATATGCCAAATATATACAAGAATTTTCTTAGGACCACTGTCGAGCAGTTCGCATGACTTGGCATACAGCTGTGGGACATGCAACGTTGCAAAACGTAGGAAGTGGTGCCGTGAGTGCATGCACTTCTCAGCCAAGCCTAGAATGGGTATCATGAGAGGAGGTTTTGTACCAGATACTTTTTGAACCATAAGGCAAATATACCAGGCATCTGAAAAGCGTCTAGAAAGGGACAGGCGTTAGACCAGACCAGCGTTCTAGAGTAGATGAGTACAGGATGGCAATGACATCTACGCAGTTGAGTCCTTCCTTTGGCTTTCCCTATCAATTGGTAATGGGTTTTCGGTGATAGCTTCGCTAGGCGGGGCTGTGGGATGGATTAATGAAGCTTCCGTAGCTGTTTTCTTGTCCTCGGACGGCTTCTCTTCCTTTTCCTTCACAACAGGAGTCTTCCCGCTGCCTTTCCAAAATCCAAGTATTGAAGAGGGCGCAGGCTCAGGATGCTTTGCCTTCCATTCCTCAAGCTCTGCTTTGACAGCCTTCAGTTCATTCTGCATATCCTCTAGATCTTCTCGAATATCATCTCTCGCGTTGCGGGCCTTCCTTCTTTGCCGCCATTGCTCGAAGAGAATGACCCCTATGCCAACGGCGAAGATAAATGTCTCGGCTGCGAAGTTCGCACCCATCTCAATCGCTTTTTGCTCTGATAGAGGTCTTATGCGCGGTTTTGTCCTTTCTTCCGCCTTCTTCTTTATTGCTTCCCTTTCCTTCTCTGTCAATGCTTCCTCTGCTTTCATCTCTTCTTCGGTCATAACTGTAGGTGCCGCAGCCTTCTTTCGCGCGGCCTCTGCCTTTTCGACTTCTTTCTTAATCTGCCGATCAATGACTGCGGGATCTTGTAGTAGGCCGAGGCGCATGCGCATGTCAATGCGATGCAGTCCTTGGGCGAATCTGACGCATATCCTTCGGAACCGCTCGTGTTCGTGGGCATTGCGCTTGATGACATTCTAGTAGCCGTCAGCAGGGAGTCCAATGGTCGAGCTACATGTGAACACATACAGCCATTGGTTTTGCCAATGTCCTCACGAACAGCGATGTGACCTTGAGCGTGAGAGACATGCCGGGCTACCGTGTAGGACTACGGAATGGATTGGAATGGAAGTCTGGGTCAATTGAGCGGCGGCGCAGGGCTCATCGCAGCTAGGATGGGACGAGAGTCATCGAGAGAAGCTCTTCACAGCTGGTGAGATTCAAAAGAAGGGTGGTGAATGTAATTGGGAGCTTGATGATGGCTGGCTCGAGGTTGCCTTGCGCTCGCTCACGACTCGGAGACCCACGCGGCCGACGTCAGTCGCACTTTGCCCGTTTGGGCAGACTGTCAACAATCCTATCCAGCACATCGCTTTAGATTTATTCATCACTTTCTTTAAACAAGAATTGTGATGCTTTCCATATCTTAGTGAGCTGGTGCGAAGTGCAATGCTCTAAGCATTCCCGATTGGGTGGGAGGTGCAGGCCTCGGGACGCACCTGCCCTGTTACCTGAGCAACGCAGCCCGAGCGTCAACATCTACAATGAACTTCAACACCAGTGCTCACGCATCACGACATTTTCCGCCCAATGTCTACCTCGTCTATCCACGCAGATGCGCCGCCAGCCGTGGTGCAAGATCCCGAGGGTCTAAAATATGAGACGGGACCGCAGCTGGGCAAAGGCGGCTTCGCCATATGCCATCGCGCGAAGCTGCTGGGGCATGACCATCTCGGCAGCAGCACAGTCGCTTTGAAGATTGTCAAATCCAAGATGGAGCCACCCAAACTGGCACAAAAGGTGCAGTTCGTCCATGTGGAACAGCTGGGATACTTACTGACGCGCGCTGCAGTTTGTGACAGAGTTACAGATCCATTCAAAGCTATCCCATCCGAACATCGTCGAGTTCTACCGCGCCTTTTCCTTCGAAACTAGTACTTATGTTGTGTTGGAGCTATGCGAGAATGGTTCCCTAGCCGATGCAATCAAGAAGCGAAAATACTTCACCATGCCCGAGATTCGACGGTTCATGATTCAGACCTGCGGCGCCATCAAATACCTACACCAGCGCAACATTGTTCACCGTGATCTCAAGACGGGTAACCTGTTCCTCGATGGCAACATGAACGTCAAGGTCGGCGACTTTGGGCTTGCTGCGCTCCTGGTATCACAGAGCGACTATGGGGCGATCCGTCGAACAACCATGTGCGGCACACCCAACTACCTGGCGCCAGAGGTCTTGGAAAAGACGGGTAAAGGCCATGACGAGAAGGTCGATCTATGGGCAATCGGAATCATGATGTAAGAGCGTAGATACGAAGAAGAAACGCCAACAAGTGCTTACTTTATCAGGTACACGCTCGCTGTCGGAAGAGCACCATTTCATGCTGCAAAGCGAGAAGATATTTACCGAAAGCTCAAGGCTCGCGAATACACCTGGCCAGACCTCGCAAAATTCGCCAACGAGATCACCGACGACCTCCGCGACATTGTATCACTATTGCTTGTCCACGAGGACGAACGACCGACGCCTGACCAGATAGTCGCACATCCATTCTTCAAATTAGGTTACATCCCGTTGGACCTGGAAAGTGGATGTACCTCGCGGATACCTAAGTGGCCGAAGAACCGCCCGCCCACGGCTACGACCGTCAAGCGCGGATACACAGAAGAGTGGTGGCAGCTCTGTAAAGCTTCTGCTGTCGGGGAATACGAACCGGGGAAAGCATTTGGGGCATATGGGAGTAGGAGAAATAAGACTGTCGCGAGAGATTGCCAGAAGGAGATTGAAGCAGGCAAACAACCGAACATACCTTTTGCGCAAGATTGTGTATATGTACCCTTTCCTGCGCGCGTTCAATGGCCACATCAAGCTCCAGGAGGTTTAAGCGAGATATCTGAGGAAAAGGAATCGTCGTCAGAGGGTCAAGCTCTTGTTGAAACTACTGGGAACAATCGGACGAAGGGACGTTTGCCCAAGATCGCAAAGAGAGAACAGCCAATGCCTACGCTAAAGGAAAATGTGGAGCCCGTTCAGGAACCGGTAGCCGCACGAAGGATACTGGACAAGCAACCTACTCGCCTTAGAGCTGTACGGAAGATTTCGAACCCTGGGCGAATCACTGCAGCGACAGCGACAGCACCAGCTCCGTTACGTGTGCCACGAGATTCACGAGCCACAACGAGAGCAAGAACGGCGAAGGAGACGGTGAAGGAAGCGCCAAAGACGACCAAATCCGGTCTCCCTGATCTTCCACCCCTAAGAGTCGTCAAAACTAATACTCAAGCGCCTGAGAGGACAGAGCCGACGACAGAGCCACCGAAAGAGCCACAGACAGAGCCACAGACAGAGCCACCGACAGAGCCACCGACAGAGCCACCGACAGTGCGAAGTGCTCCTCGCTATCGAACTGTAAGCGCTGAAATGCCTGCTACTGACCCAGTCTCGGTACTGGCACGTCTATACACCTTCCGAGACAACCTTGCACGAGCGCTTGATAAGCAGCCCACCAGGTCACGACGCGATTCACCTCCGCATTTACCGTTCGTTGCGAAGTGGGTAGATTACTCGCGCAGGTACGGGGTAGGGTATGTTCTTGATGATGGCAGCATCGGTACCCTTCTATCGGCCGAAGAGCAATATCCAGTTACTATAGCTTTTGCTACAGATGGATATAGCCACTTGAGGAAGGCAGGTAACAACCGAGAGCTCGCCAAAAGCGTTGCACTAAACTACTACACTACACTCCGGAAGGATAGAGGACTTTCTCGAATCGAGGTTCTCGAAAGTAGGCGTGTAGAGGAGATCCGCACAGTCTGGCACAAGTTCGGAAAATACATGTGCGCAACATTCGGTGATGAAGAAAGGCCTATGAGGAAAGACTCCCGCGTGAACTTCGTGAAGTTCTATCAACGACTCGGAAACGTCGGCATCTGGGGCTTCGACGATGGCTCCTTCCAGGTAAGTTGCCTTCATGGTTATTGCATATAGGATATATCTGACAGACATTTCTAGTTCAACTTCCCCGATCACACAAAACTGGTGCTATCGTCGGACGCTGGCTATGGACACTTCATGTGCCTTCCGCTGGATGCGACATCACTTCTCGAAGAAACTGGAAACGTCCCTTGGCGACATGTGAAGGCGCGTGCGAACCTGCGAGGGTCTTTACAACAGCTCCTGTACGGTTCGGCAGACAAGCAGGATAACAACAGGGAGCTCACAAAAAGGAACCTCTTACGGCCGAAGATTGAATTTATTTACGCTGTTGTCGAAGAATGGGTCCAGCAAGGCGGCCTAGGCTGTCTCGTAGACCCAAAGGTGTATTCATGGACTGGCCCGCAACTTGAGGAAACAAAACGGTTGGACTGGGCCAGCGTCGGGCGTTTTGGCGGTGATGTCTTCTCATGAACATGGGCGCAATGAATTTTGGATATGAGCAAGCGACGGCGTTTGGGATTTTTGAACATTATTACTCGGCATTGGCATTTCCACGGCGTCTATCCTTCTTGGCGACGTTATTGGAGTCTGTGTTCGCTTTTCTTGGAACATTCCTTGATGACAGTTTGCCTGTTGATGGTATGGTGGTGGTTTGAGTGATAGCATAAGCTTGTGCACCTAAATGAGGAACTGATTGCGACTCCCAATTGTAGATGCCTGACGCCTGACTGAGCGCCACGTAATATAGGCAACACTGTGCGCAGCGAGAAATCTTAGCCGTCTTTGTGCGTGAAATTTGTGACATCTGGGTGATTCAGCTTGCGCGTCAAATGAGTAGCATATGGTGGCGGTGCAGGGCAAGCTTAGTTCCGACAAGGCCGACGGCTGTCCGCTGTGACATCGTTGTGCTGTCGGCAACCAAAGATCTACGAACGCTGCCCGTTAATCTTACACACCCCAATTATCAAGTCGCCATTCTTCTCACACATACGGCGTTGACGTTCGCCAACTCTAAACCCGCTACCAGCTGTATCTTGCATTCAGCAGCACACGACACCCCGCTGCGCAACGCAAGTGTCATACCTGAGCTCGATCTTGGGCGCCAATCATGGTATGATCCCAACTGTCCTGCAGTGGAAGTTCCGCAAGCGCTGACCAATTCTCTGTATAGGCGAAAACGAAGCGCGCAGGGCGCATGAAAGATGCGGGTGGTTCCAGGCCCGCCGGCGGGGGACAGCAAAAGTCCCAATTCGCGAAGAAGGCCGTCTTCGAGAGCACCAAGAAGAAGGAAGTCGGCGTCTCAGATCTCACGCTGATCAGTAAGATCTCGAACGAGGCAATCAACGACAACTTGAAGAAGCGATTCGAGAATGGCGAGATATACGTGCGTCGACATGCCCGCGGCAGCCCCACGCCACCTCGATACACAGAGATATATTGGAACTGCGACTGACGTAGGCGCAGACATACATTGGACATGTGCTGGTGTCTGTCAATCCTTTTCGCGACTGTATGTGGTAGCATGTGCGCCGTGTGCAAAGATACTAATGCTGCGCAGTGGGAATATATACAGACCAAGTACTAGACAGCTACAGGGGGAAGAACAGGCTGGAGGTGCGGCGCATGTCCCTACATATGTGCTCAATGCTAACAAAGCTAGGTCCCTCCGCACGTCTTCGCAATCGCCGAGTCCTCGTACTACAACATGAATGCATACAAGGAGAACCAGTGTGTGATCATTTCGGGTGAATCTGGAGCAGGAAAGACAGAAGCCGCAAAACGGCTGATGCAGTACATTGCGAATGTGTCAGGTGGAACGAATTCGTCAATTCAAGAAATCAAGGACATGGTGCTGGCCACAAATCCCTTGCTCGAATCATTTGGAAACGCGAAGACGCTGAGAAACAACAACTCCTCGCGGTTCGGAAAGTATCTTGAGATCCATTTCAATCAACAGGGAGAGCCTGTGGGAGCGAACATCAACAACTACCTACTGGAGAAGTCGCGAGTAGTAGGCCAGATCACGAACGAGCGCAATTTCCACATCTTTTACCAGTTCACGAAGGCGGCATCATCACAATACAGAGGTACGACGCTGTTAAAGTGTAGCACTATGGCATATACTGATATAGGTAGAAATATTCGGCTTACAGCAACCGCAATCATATCTCTACACGAGCCGATCGAAATGCTACGATGTTCCAGGAATCGACGATCACGCCGAATTCAACGATACCTTGAACGCCATGAAGGTCATTGGTCTACAACAGGCAGAGCAAGACAACATTTTCCGAATGCTCGCGGCAATATTATGGCTCGGGAACGTGTCTTTCAGTGAAGACGATCAAGGAAATGCTGCGATTGTGGACCAATCAGTGGTTGATTTCGTTGCTTATCTCTTGGAGGTGGACTCCGCGCATGTGAACAAAGCACTCACAATTCGCATCGTGGAGACGAGTCGCGGAGGACGAAGAGGATCCGTGTATGATGTTCCATTAAATTGCGCCCAGGCAACGGCAGTACGAGACGCCCTCTCCAAAGCGATCTACTTCAATCTATTCGACTGGATCGTCGAGCGCGTCAACGTTTCATTGAAGGCACGAGGCGCTACTGCACATTCCATTGGTATCTTGGATATCTATGGGTTCGAGATCTTCGAACGGAACAGCTTCGAACAGCTGTGTATCAACTACGTAAACGAAAAGCTTCAGCAGATTTTTATTCAGTTGACCCTGAAGGCAGAACAAGAAGAGTATGAACGGGAACAAATCAAATGGACACCTATCAAGTATTTCGACAACAAGGTAGTGTGCGAGCTTATTGAAGAGAAGCGACCACCAGGTGTCTTCGCTGCGCTGAACGATGCTTGCGCTACTGCGCATGCGGATCCAACAGCTGCAGATCAGACCTTCGTCCAGAGGCTGAACGCGCTATCATCGAACCCCAACTTCCAGCCTCGGCAAGGACAATTCGTCATCAAGCACTACGCTGGTGATGTGTCATACGCCATCGATGGCATGACGGATAAGAATAAGGACCAGCTGTTGAAGGACCTGCTCAATCTGCTGGGCCAAAGTGGTAATACTTTCGTCCATACACTGTTCCCGAATGAGGTCGACCAGGACAACAGGCGGCGACCACCGACCGCCGGAGATAAGATCAAGGCTTCTGCGAACGATCTGGTCACTACTCTTATGCAAGCACGGCCTTCCTACATTCGAACAATTAAGCCAAACGAAAACAAGTCACCGAAGGAATACAATGAGCCCAATGTACTTCATCAAATCAAGTATCTTGGTCTACAGGAGAACGTCCGCATTCGGAGAGCTGGTTTTGCATCTCGCCAAACCTTTGACAAGTTCGTAGAGCGATTCTTCCTGCTATCGCCGAAATGTTCGTACGCTGGAGAGTATACCTGGAGCGGCGACTATGAGAGTGGCGCCAAGCAGATTTTGAAGGACACCAACATCCCGGCAGAAGAATTTCAAATGGGTGTAACCAAGGTGTTCATCAAGACGCCCGAGACGCTTTTTGCACTGGAAACAATGCGCGACCGATACTGGCACAACATGGCCATCCGAATTCAGCGTGCGTGGAGAAATTATCTGCGGTACCGAATCGAATGCGCGACCCGGATACAGCGGTTCTGGCGAAAGCTTAATGGCGGTAAGGAGTTCATTCAGCTTCGTGACCAGGGCCACAAAGTTCTGCAAGGCCGGAAAGAGAGACGAAGATACAGTTTGGTCGGCTACCGAAGATTTATGGGCGACTATCTCGGCATCGGAAACAAAGGTGGCCCAGGCGAGGTAATCGCTCAAGCCATTGGATTATCCGCCAATGAAGAAGTGCCCTTCTCGTGTAGAGCTGAGGTGCTTGTTTCCAAACTCGGTCGTTCAAGTAAGCATGAGCCTCGTAGTTTGGTGCTCACGAAAAGGAACGTCTACCTAGTCAAGCAAGTGCTAGTAAACAGACAAGTACAGATTCAGGCCGATAGGACGATACCGGTGGGCGCCATCAAATTTGTCAGCTGCTCTACGCTGAAAGACGACTGGTTCTCAATTGGTGCAGGCTCACCTCAGGAACCGGATCCGCTTGTCAGTTGTGTGTTCAAAACTGAGTTCTTCACACACCTGACGAACGTCCTGCGAGGATCATTGAACCTCAAGATAGGCGATACGTAAGTTGAATCACCCTCAGCGGACTTTATCCGCGGCTAACGTTATATAGAATCGAGTACAACAAGAAGCCTGGCAAGCCAGCTCAAGTCAAGGTAGTAAAAGATTCTACCGTGCCGAGAGACGACTTGTACAAGAGTGGCACCATCCATACTGGCCCCGGAGAGCCCCCCAATTCGATGTCCAAGCCTACACCCAAAGGAAAGCAGATTGCAGCAAAGCCCATCACAAAGGGTAAGCTTCTACGGCCCGGTGGTCCTGGCGGAGGACCCTCAAAGCTCGCCAGTCGCCCTGCGCAAGCGAGACCTGTTCCCACACCTGCCGCCTCGCAACCGAGAGCTGTGCCTCAACCTGCAGCTTTCCCATCCGCTACACCTCAATCAAGACCTGTCCCACAGCCAGTCGCAGCGTTATCAAATGGCGCCCCCAGTCATGGACGCACTACCTCCGCCACGTCAACAAGGGCGGCGCCCCCGCCACCACCTCCTACTGCGCCTGCACCACCGCCTGCGAAGCCGCAGGAGCCGACGTACAAGGCCTTGTATGATTTCGCGGGCCAGAGTGCTGGAGAGTTGAGTATCAGGAAGGACGAAATCATTCTGGTCACGCAAAAGGAGAACAACGGTATTACACCCCCCTTCCTTTCCCGCTCTATAAGTAAGACCTATCTAACAATCTACAAACAGGATGGTGGCTAGCCTCGCGCCTCGACAAATCCGCCTCCGGCTGGGCGCCCTCAGCCTACCTCGAAGAAGTTGTGCACCGCGCTCCCGCACCCCTCCTCCACCCCCAGCACCGCCCGCGCGGCCGGCAAACGGCAAACCAAAGCCTCCTGCTCCGCCTGCTAAACGGCCCGCTGCTAGGAAGACCGCTTCTGCTGTAAACGGTGATTCGGGCAGGGACTCTGGGTATAGTGGTAGTGGTGCGAGCTTAGTAGGTGGAGCGGAGGGAGGAGCGAGGGATAGTGGGGGAGTATTGCGGGGGTTTGGCGGAGGCGTTGAGGCAGAGACAGGCTGCTATGCAGGGGAAGAGTAGTAGGCAGGAGGATGACTGGTGAGGGTAGGGTTTGCATCGTTTTCGTGATGGGGGAGGTTAGGGGGTTCGGCTTCGTAGGTAGTTTGTTTGATGATAGAGAATGGTTTGAAAGAAGATGGTTTTTTTTCCCTTTAAACATGGTGGTGAAGACGTGATGGGGGTTATGGATGATCGAGTTTGTTTGTTGATTCTTTTTTGCTGTTAATAGGTGCTTAGACCGTTGGGGGGTTTCCAAATTTGGAAGACAACATGAAAGATAGTGGGAGGTAGACTGAACGGAAAATATCTGAAGTCTTTTATGTTCGAGCAATAGAATTTGAACTCAGGCTCCTGAACACCGACTTCGCTCCTGTTCGATTCTGTGAGTTTTGGATTTTGTTGACTTTCGCAGGCCAGCCTCCTTTGCACCACCCTTACGAGTAAATAGAACTATCCTGGATGATATAGGTAGGCGGACAGGACGATATTGTCGAGCTCGGTTCACATCTACGTTGTGGTATGTCGGCCCGCCTTCACAATGTATCCCAAGTTTTGCGTATAAGTTCGTCTCATCAGGTTTAAATGGCGTTACGTCTCGGACCCAAAGACTACAAAGTGGCTATGATAAGGGCTACTCTATTGAGGTATGTATCACCATGGTACGTATACAATGCTACGATACAGAGTTTCCTTAGTACCATAGGTAGTATCGAATTGATGATCATCACGTGTTCATCGGGAGGATGGAGGTTCAACGTCTCTGACCAGGTGTCGAAGCTAAGGACGAGCGGCTTGTTCGACATCTGAGTTGCAATAATCATCAACCATCGCTCCTACCATCGGAAATATGCGTCAGGAATTGTTAGTGCGTGATTGGGGGAAACAAAGATCTGGTAGCGAGGAGAGTAAGTGTGCGGTCGAAATAAGGTATCCTAGTCTCCCTTCATCTGGTCGCCATCCCGCAGTATCGCGTGGCAAGCTGGTCCGGTGTCTGATATATTGCCCTTGTTCGACACCAACGACAATCAGCATCCGCTTGGCGGGCCGGTATACAGAGCGGAGACTTGTCAGCGTGACATGCACGAAACATGCAACGGGTCGCTCGGGCCTTCTTCCCGCTAACCCTCCCGCGCTTCCGGACGCCAACGCTGCCAACACAACCTCTCACGACATTTTCCCACCACTCGATCGCTTAATTTGCGTTTCGGAAGTCGTTGTGAGGCTTTCCAGACTAGCTCCAGACCAGTCAACCCCGGTTCGCAATTGAGGACCGCTATCACCGTCTACCAGTGCCTGGAAAGCATCAAATCAGAATCAGCGTGCTTACCATGGCGGAGGATTGTATCGCTTCGAGGCCGCATTGAGTGGCCCGATATGCATGTCACGAATGCCTTCTTGCTGTTCCTACGGGGCAATTCTGCCTGTATGCCTCTCCAACACGTATCAATGGTCGGGGAGCAGGCATGGAGCGTTGCACTCACGCATTATACCCTTGAGTTTCGCCACAGTCAAACCTTCACAGACATGATCTAGATTGGATCAACACAAGAGCCTCTATCGACAACAGATCGAGGCGGGTCTGCGTTTACTGCGGTTCATTGCCGTTCCGCCGACCAATAGCATTCATGTTGCAGATCTGAGACGTGCCTGCCAGCCGTCGCTAGGTACAAGGCTTGTTCCCAATACATCCGGATATTCGAGCCTCTCCTCTGGATCCACGCTGCAAATGGTCTATGCGTCGATTGATAGTCACATTCCAACGTTGCGCGAGTACTAAAAGATGACAATCTACTTCGATTGACCCTCCTCCTGCTTGCCATACCTTTTATCTCGCCCTCTCACTTCACAGCACGTCTTAACATTGACTGCGTTACTTGCGCTCCGGTGGCAGTGGCGAGACCAACGGCTCTCTGTTCAGATAGTCCGAAGAAGTTAAACGATCAATTCGATTTGATCGACTATGGCCACCATCAACCTAGGAAGCACAAGCCCTACAGAAGGAGACATCAGGCACATCGACTTAAAGCAACCATCTGTCCACGTCCGCCCCGTGACAGTAGACACGCCGTCCTTGACGCCTGCGGCAACGCCACACGAGACCTCTCCCTCGGACGAAGCCATGACCGGAAAAAAGATCTTCTCGCTGGAGAGGCCAGATGACCGGGCGAGAGAACTCGCCGCCAGTCTAACCTTGGAGGAGCAGGTACGTGTTTTTCTAATAACCTACGGAAGAGCTTGCACCGCCACGAATTCCCCTCTCGAGGTCAGATGATACCTGAGAATGAGTAACCCTGGTGTCGAGTGTGTCTGGTGGGCTATTTTGTCCGGTAGATTTCGAGTAATGGGCGCGTCTCGCGGATTGGCTAGTGGAGTTTCGCCCCTTGGGCAGCTACGACCTTCGACTGTCCTTCGCAACGCGATTCCTGCACCGACTCGCTTAAGAAATCCGCCTGACTATTTTTAATCTATGAAGGAAGACAAAAAAGTATTGTAGGTTGATAAGCTGACCCAAGCAGATCTCATTGCTCGCAGGATCAGATTTTTGGCGGTCTGTAGCTATTCCTGAAAAGGGCATTCCGTCAATCAAGACGTCAGATGGACCCAATGGTGCTCGAGGAGAGTTCTTCACTAACGGAACACCTGTGAGTAGTCCGCCTTGGCATTGTTTGGTGGAGGCTGACCAAACAAGGCTGCGCTGTTCCCTTGCGGCATTTCCATGGCATCCACCTGGAATCTAGACATGATAGAAGAGATTGGCCGGCACCTTGGAGACGAGACTAAAGCCCGTGGCGCTGACGTGCTTTTGGCACCTACAGTGTGCATGCATCGCTCACCGCTTGGTGGACGAAATTTCGAATCGTACTCAGAAGACCCCTTCCTCACAGGCAAACTAGCAGCGTCGTACGTTCGCGGCCTTCAGAGTAAGGGCGTTGCCGCCACTATCAAGCATTTCCTTGGAAATGAGCAGGAAACAGAGCGACAAGCATATAATGCTGTCATCGCTGAGCGACCACTTCGAGAGATCTACCTGAAACCTTTTGAGATCGCTGTTCGAGAAGCATCACCATGGGCACTGATGAGCGCATACAACATGATCAATGGTGTCCATGCTGATGAGTATGAGCACTCAATCAAAGAGGTCCTCCGAGGTGAGTGGGGTTGGGACGGAACCATCATCTCTGACTGGACGGGGACGTATGCTACCGCACCTTCAATCAAAGCAGGTGTCGATGTCGAGATGCCAGGACCCTCGAAATGGCGTAAAGTTGACCAGGTAAAGGAGTGTCTCGAGAAGGGTGAGCTTGTTCGAGAAGACATTGAGGAGGCGGCCGCGAGAGTACTATACCTCGTCGATCGAACCAAGGGCCTGAACAACATGACGCCGGAACAACCGGAACAGTCTATTGATAACGTCGAAACTCGAAATCTAATTCTCCAAGCCGGTATCGAAGGCTTGACGCTATTAAAGAACGAGAATGATGTTTTACCGATCAAGAACGCAAAGAAGATTGCCATGATTGGACCAAACGTCAAGCGCGCTATTGCCAGCGGTGGAGGAAGCGCAGGCTTGACTCCCTACTACAATACTACTCCGTGGCAGGGCATCCGGAATCGTTTCGATGGTGAAGTCACCTTCGCTCAGGGTTGCGATAGCTCTAAGTGGTTGCCACTTGCTTCACCCTACTGCACTTCAAATGGCGAGGCAGGTGTACGGTTAGAGTACTACAAGGGTGACAGGTTCAAAGGAGAGCCAGCTGTCGTTCAGCACAAGGTCAACACAGATCTCTGGCTCTGGGATTCGGCTCCGATGGAGCTACTTCCTGATTACTCGTTCAAAGTCAAAACCACACTCACGCCCAAATCCACGGGCAACCACAGTTTCAGCTTTGCCTCGGTAGGGCCCGGACGTATGTTCATCAATGGCGAGCTCTTCATCGACAACTGGGATTGGACTGAAGAGGGTGAGGCCATGTTCTCCGCTTCTGAGGATGTCCTGAAGTCAATTCAGCTTGAGGAGGGCAAGCCTGTCGACATCCTCATCGAGAGCACCAACGAGGTCCGGCCAGCGTCAAAGATCTCGGTCATTGGGCGTCGCTATGATTATGGCGGCTGCCGTATCGGATATCAAGAAGAGGACAAGGTTGACCGCTTGCAGGAAGCTGCGGATGTAGCGCGAGATGCGGACGTTGCCATCTTGGTGGTTGGTCTTGACGCCGAGTGGGAGTCAGAGGGCTATGACAGACAAACTATGGATCTCCCCAAGAACGGCTCACAAGATCGTTTAGTTGAGGCTGTCCTTGCTGCCAACCCCCGCACCGTCGTAGTCAATCAATCCGGAACCCCCATCTCAATGCCTTGGGTGCACAAGGCTCCAGCAATCTTGCAGGCTTGGTACCAAGGTCAGGAGGCTGGCAATGCTCTTGCAGACGTCCTGCTTGGCAACCAAAGCCCTAGCGGAAAGCTTCCAACAACCTTCCCGGTACGCATTGAGGATAACCCGGCATACCATAATTGGCCCGGTGAGAATCTAAAGACCGTCTATGGTGAGGGCATCTACGTCGGCTACAGGCACTACGAGCGGGCCAAGATCGCGCCCCTCTTCCCCTTCGGCCATGGTCTTACATACACAAGTTTTCAGTATGGTAAACCGACCGCCGATAACACTGTGCTCTCAGAGTCTGAAGACATGATCATTACTGTCCCCGTCACCAACACGGGCTCAGTCGCCGCGCACGAAATTGTGCAATGCTACGTCAAAGATGTCAAGTCTACGTTGCCTCGGCCAGAAAAGGAGCTTCAGGCTTTCGGCAAAGTATTCCTGCAGCCGGGCGAGACGAAGAATGTGACGTTGAAGCTCAACAAGCACTCTGTAGGGTACTTTGATACGAGCTTAGGACAGTCCGGAGCGTGGATCGCGGAAGAAGGCGTGTTTGAGGTATTGATTGGTGCCAGCAGCGCTGATATCAGGTAAGTTGTTTCCCTCTTAAACTCAACTCAATGGTAGCATACTAACAATTACGTAGGGCGAAGCTTAGCTTTGAGGTCAAGGAAAGTTTCCAGTGGATATTCTAAAAATGAGAGGCTGAGATTAGAGCTCGCGCTAAGTGCGTTCACGAATGGCGTTCTGGAGTCTATGCGCGGGACAACGAAGTAGAGAGGTTTCGTTGTACGGATATCACATGGCACATAGCTTGTTGTATGGGAGCACTGAATCAAGCTTGAGTGCACCACGTTCCTTTGAGGACTAGTAGAAGTAGATTTGTGGTGCTGAGCCGACAGCTTGAATTCAATAGTCATAACATACCGTCATAACATACCAAGTGATCAAGTTTGATGAATTCATATGGTATGTCAGACTTTGAAGACATCCTGGCTGCCCCAGAGCAGCACGTGAGCAGGGTCCTGAAGCGGATTGAAAGGTGAGATGCCGAGCGGTCCCACCGCTGCCAATGACGCGTTGTCAAACTGCCGCCTCACCGCCTCCGGAAAAACCTATGACCGGACCCTGGAAAACGGGATGATGTCTCCCCAGCAGCCACCTCCATACCATCATCGTGCCTCGACGATTAATCCTACGATATTGCGCTCCTAGAGTCGCATCAGATGGCGACCTAGACTGGCGCCTTCGGTTTTCGTATCTTTAGCGTTGCTCTCGCGCAAACACGACCGCAGTTGCAGCTCGAGCTGTACGCCCTCCTGATCAACACCGATCGACCGAGCTCTCGTTCGTGGCCACCACCGCACACGCGCAGCCTCCGAAACCATAGCCCGAGCATTGTATGAGCTCTACAAGACCTTGAATCGACCAGATTACCACTTCGCGAGCATCCCGCCGCTCTCGCCGAGGTCCTTAACGCCGCAAACGTGGTAAAGCCGACATGAATCCAACACACCGCGAGGGGTGGCCTCCGAGCCAGGCGGGCGCGTCGGGGCCAAGTACACAGCAATCAGAGCAGAATCAGGCTCAGGCGCCGCGGCCTGTAGGCACATACGGGTGCGCACTCCCCACTTGCCGTGGTCGCGTTACGACGACAATCATGGGTGAAGAAGCCATCAAGCTCCTTCACCTAGTTCCTTTTGGCTTGCTGTATACTGACAATAAGAGTGGTTGTAGGCCGAACAATGCGAATTCACAGGCGGCCCCACATGCGTCACCGGCGCAAGGTCCAGGACCCGTCCTTCCACCTCCATCAGGTGCCTACCACCGTGCAAGAGGCGCCAGATTCGCTGCTAATCTCACCACAGGAGCTGGGTACTACTCTTCCAACGCGGCTACGGGCCACAATCAGAACCTTCCCGCGCTTCCCGGACTGCCGGCGCCGGCTCCTCAATCATCACCCCACCAGTCTGCACAGCGGCCGTCTTCCTCAGACGTAGGCGCGCAGAGCCAACAAGGGCCTCAGGGTCCGCCATATTCGTTACCCGGCATATCGCAAACGCTCCAACAACAACAGCACCTGTCATCGGAGCAGGCGAACGCAGATAGGGAGCGAGAGCTACGCGAGCGGGAAACAAGAGAGCGGGAGATGATGGAGTCGCATGCTCTACAACATGCTGCTCAGCAAGAAGAAATCGTCAAGCGTGAAGCAGAACAGCGGGAACGCGAGATCCACGAGCGACAACAACGCGAACAAGCAGCTCTCCAAAACCACTCTGCTCCGATACAGATCCATCAGCCTGTAGCAGTAGCCCCATCGACGCGCACAATCCACGGCCCCAATGGTTTGCTCGGGCAATCAGGGCCTCTGGGCGGTCCGAATCTGGCGCCGCCTATGGGTGGGCCGAACAACAATAATGCTCCAATGTATGGCAACACATCTGCTCAACACGACCAAAACACGCCGAGGATACCGCATGCTGTGCAGCCACCATCTCAGGCGCAGATGCTGATGCCATTTGTCGGTCCTCCTGGAGCGATGGGCATGGGTCAAGGCCAGCAACCCATTCTAAACGTAAGTACTGCCTCGAATTTGCGCGGGAGTAGACATGCTAATGATCATAGGATGCCCTGAGCTACCTCGATCAAGTCAAGGTTCAGTTTGCTGACCACCCGGACGTCTATAATCGGTTCTTGGATATCATGAAAGACTTCAAGAGTGGCGCGATAGATACTCCAGGGGTCATCGAGCGTGTATCCACGCTCTTTGCGGGCAACCCGAACTTGATTCAGGGCTTCAACACCTTCTTACCACCAGGATATAAAATTGAATGTGGCACGAACGGCGACCCTAATGCGATCAGAGTTACGACGCCAATGGGCACCATGGTGTCGACTATGCCTGCACCAAGGCCTCTTTCGCCGCCACGCAGCAACGCAGTCAATGGCAATGCTGCGCCTCAGCATGAGGGCACATACTATGAGACTGCACAGGGTCGAGCCTGGCCTCAACAACAGAGGGGACAAGGACCTGAGGGTCAGGAGATGTTTTCTCCGAATAACCGCAATCTCGGACAGTCGCTCTACGGCCCACAGCAAGGACAACAAGGACCAGCACAACTTTCGCCAGAAGCTTCCACACGTCCTCTTCCTGACCCCACAGGCACGGCCGCTGCCCTTGCTCATCAACAGGAGCAGAGAGGTGTTTCTCAGCTTCAAAATGCTGTCTCTGCAGCTACGGGTCGTTCCATCTTGTCACCAGGTGGTGAGATCTCAACACCTTTGCTCGGCCAGTCCCTGAACGGGGCTGCCCAGATCCCTCCAATGGGCGGTGTCGGTGCTGAGAAACGGGGTCCTGTGGAGTTCAATCATGCAATCAGCTATGTCAACAAGATCAAGGTATGTGAAAGCGGATCCACCTTCTTAAAATAACCGCTAACATAGCATTAGAACCGATTTGCATCACAGCCAGATATCTACAAGCAGTTCTTGGAGATACTTCAGACTTATCAGCGTGAATCAAAACCCATCCAGGATGTGTACGCCCAAGTCACCACTCTATTCGGCGGTGCACCAGACCTGCTAGAGGACTTCAAGCAGTTTCTTCCAGAGTCGGCCGCACAGCACAGGGCACAACAGCAAGCGGCCAGACATGCGGCCGAAGATGCTGTGATGCTGAGCAACGTCCGAGGTGAGGCCGCCTACAGCCAGACGCCAAATCAGCAAACTCCACGCGCAGATTCGTCTCGACTACCTCCGATGGGCAACTTCGCACCCACCCCTACGGCAAACCGTGAAACCAAGCGTAAGCGCGAACGAGGACCAGTAGCTGCGCCCATGCCCACACCAATAACTCAAGAGCCGCCAACGTCCAATGTCCGTGGCAGTTTTGGGCCAGGAAACACCAACAAGCGCGCCAAAACAGCACACACTGCAAAGCAGACGATCCCTGACGGTCCACCTGTTTCGCCGACCCTGACGCCTGCGCTGCCTGAGCCCCTGCCTCCGACAACCACCACGACCCCTAGCCAAGATGAACTCGCCTTTTTCGATCGCGTTAAGAAGTTCATCGGCAACAAAAACACCATGAATGAGTTCTTGAAGCTCTGCAACCTCTTCTCGCAAGACTTGATTGACAAGCAGCTGCTCATTTACCGCGCACAGTCATTTATTGGTGGTAACCAGGAACTCTTTACCTGGTTCAAGAAGTTCATGGGCGAGGACGAAGAACAGAAGTCACGACCCAGGACCGTCAATTCGCGTGTATCGTTGTCGAACTGTCGCAGCCTCGGCCCAAGCTACCGACTCCTGCCCAAGCGTGAACGTGAACGAGTATGCAGTGGACGCGATGAGCTCTGCCGAACTGTTCTCAACGATGAATGGGCCTCTCACCCAACCTGGGCTTCAGAAGATTCTGGTTTTGTTGCCCATCGCAAGAATCAATTTGAAGAGGGTCTCCATAGGATCGAGGAAGAGCGCCACGACTACGACTTCAACATCGAAGCATGCAACCGGACCATACAGCAGCTAGAGCCCATTGCCAACCAGTTGCTAACTATGAAGGCTGAGGACCGGAGCAATTTCGTATTGCCTGCTGGTCTGGGCGGTCAGAGCGAAACCATATACAAGCGTGTCATCATGAAGATCTACGGCCGAGAGAAGGGCAAAGACGTGATCAAAGAACTCTTCTCGATGCCATGGAACGTTGTTCCTGTTTTGCTGCATCGTTTAAAGACTAAGCTGGAGGACTGGAAGGCTGCTCAGCGCGAATGGGAGAAGGTTTGGCGCGACCAGACCCAGAAGATCTTCTGGAAATCTCTCGATCACCAGAGCATTACAATAAAGCAGGCCGACAAGCGACAATTTCAACCCAAGTCTCTTACTAATGAGATCCAGGTCCGCTACGAAGAGCAGAAGCGGCTTCAGACCATCCAGGAGATCGCGCAGCCCGATTACCAGTTCTCGTTTACCTTTACGGACGAAGACGTTCTCTGTGATGTAACTCGCTTGATACTTACATTCGCGGATAACAACAATGCTGCCGATTACTCGAAGGTTGTTCCGTTCATCAAAGAGTTTGTCCCTCTGTTCTTCGGTCTCGACGCGAACAAGTTTGAGCAGCGGGTGCAGACGTCCGGTCGCGATACTCCAAATGATTCCGGCGAGGACACTCCCAGTCCTGACGAGGATCTTTCCCACCGATCACAGAAGGCGAAGAGGGGCGATCTCCGTCGTGATGTCCTTGATCCCCGCAGCAAGTCGCGAAAGGACAAGGAGGACAGCGTCGCGTCAGCGAGTCGAGACTCCACACCTGATATCGCTTCCGGAATCGAAGACGAGGCAGCAGGTGACAGCTCGAACTCCAATCCTCGGGATGAGCGACCATCAAGTCACTGGGTGGAGTACTCCGCTCTCCCAACAGCATTTGCTGACAAGGAATTCGAGCATGAAGAGGCCTATCGACGCACTGAGTACAATATGTACGCGAATGCCTCCATCTATTGCTTCTTCCGCATGTTCACTCTACTTTATGAGCGACTCTTAAGGCTCAAGGAGAGTGAGGAGGACGTCCGCAAGATTGTCACGCGCGCCAAGGAGCCCAAGGCAGCGCAGAGACTGAAGATGTTGGATAAGCAGCCCGAGGACTTCTTCAAGGATACCTCTGGATCAGCGAACTACTATCAGCAAGTGCTCGAACTGTTCCAAGACCAAGTCATCGGCGAAGTCGACATGAACTTCATTGAGGAAACCTTGCGCCGTTATTATCTGCAGATTGGCTGGCAGCTGTACTCATTCGACAGGCTGCTCAACTCACTTGTGCGATTTGCGCTTGCTGTAGTGATGCCAGATAACAAGGATAAGAGCCTTGATATCTACAACCTTTTCAGGAAGGATCGCGTCAACGACACGACTACACACAAGAGCGAGATCAGCTACAGGAAAGCAGTCGAGAAGTACGCCAAGGACGCTGACACCTACCGCATCATCTACGTAAGCACCTCATTAAGACTGCTCTACTCTACCAACACACTAACGCACTACCAGGATCCCTCAAAGAGCAAGGCATACGTGCGCCTTTTCAAGAAAGACGACTCAACCTTCGAGTTCAGCACCCTCGACCGCGTCAAGCGCTGGCGCGCCTACGTCGCCTCGTACATGGCCGTCGAGCCCACGGAAGAAGTAGACCTCTCGCGCGTGCACTACCCCTACCTTAAGAAGCGCCTCGCCCTGACCTCGGACCCTGCCGACGACGACTCGCGCTTCGAGCACGTCAAGCACAACGACAAAATCACGGTCTCCATCCACCCGGCTGCCTACACCATGACGTTCATCCACAGCGAGCCCTTTGGCACCGGCGGCGTCCAGTACTTCCTCCAACCTGATGCTGTCCGTGCGGGTCTCACCAGCCTCAGTAGTAGTAATAATAATAGTGGTGGTGAGAATAGCGCGCTGCCACTGCCTAATAAGCCTGGGACTGGGGCTGGGGATGGGGAGGAAGAGTATAAACGGCTTAATGATGAGAGGAGAGAGAAGGTCAGGGAGATTCTGTGCAGGAATAATACTTGGATGAAGGACCTTAGTCGTGATGATGTTGATGCGAGGAAAGAGGCGTTCAAGAGGGATATCGAGGAGGGGAGGAAGACTGGTGGTGATGGTGCGGGTGCTGATGGGGATGTGGATGATGCTGAGATGGAGGAGGCGGAGCCGGATGTCGAGATGGAGGAGGCTTAGCTTTTTTTCTTTTCCTTGGGTTGCCTTATAACTCTCCTAAATATTCAATTTTGGAACCGGAGGCTTGCGGGATATTTTGGCGTCTGGATGGCATGAGCGTGGGGGTGGGGAGCATCTATACACGAGAGGAACAAGGGGAATGTCTTTCTGGCGGGTCCTTTGTTCATTTTTCGTGCGTTTGTTTTGATTGCAAATTATGGGTGCGAAAGCAAGGCACAAGCACACAAACAAGCAAGCATATTGGTATAGTTGGCGGTGCTTGGTTTGTTTGGTGTTTTTCAGTTCCCCGGCTGGTCTGGTCTGGTCTGGTCTGGTACGGTCTGCTATATACCTGATTTCGATACACCCAACTCTCATTTCCATCCATCCATCCAATTATTTATTTATTTATATCCGTTTCCTTCTTCCAGCTTCTGAAGACTAACTTGGATGTGTGTTAGATCTTGCTGTTGTAGTATCCTACCTGGGTGAGTGAGGATTGCAGTTTCGCTTTTTGAGAATTCGTAAGGGCACGTTTCACTGCAGTAGTAAGTTAATTAAGTCCTCAGATCAGATCAGATATAAAGATTGTTTTCATAATAGTTACTCTCCACAACCTCGCGAATCACAACTTGCAGCTTCTTCTCCTTGTCCTCCTGATCCCTTTCTCCGTCCTCATCTTGAGCCCCACCATAAAACCACTCCTCCAACACCCCTTAGCCTCCCCAGCCTTCCACCTCATCGCCACCAGTGCCTCCCCCAACCTCTTCCTCCGCCACCAAAAACTCCACATCCACCCGTCTAACCCCGGATTTACATCCTTGAACTCCACATTCCCCCTCCTCATCTTCGCCAAAAAGCGCAGCACATGCGGCTGCCGCTGCGCGAGCGTGACAATGTGGACCCTGCGCATAGCGGCGCACTGCACGAGCGAGAAAAGTTCTGTGCGCAGCGCGAAGGCGTGAAGTGAGTTGAAGCGGAATGTTGTCGTGTCTAGCGTGAAGGGGAGTAAGCACGCTTCGTGGTGGGTTTGGTGGCAGGTGAGCAGGATGGCGAGGTGGTGGTGGGGCGGCTGCTGCTGCTGGTGGGGCTGTTGCTGGGGCTGTTGCTGGGGAGTGGAAATGAGGGCAAGGCGGATGTCGTGGCCGTGGCGGATGCTGGTGAAGGTGTAGGTGGTGTGGGAGAAGAGAGAGGCGTAGATGGTGTTTCTTAGTTCGGCGGGGAGACGGAGGAGGGGGGATTCGAGCTGATTTCGCGCGGTGCTGGGATGGGATAAGTTTTGAAGGGAGGTGTGGGGATGGGGGTAACTCACATTGATGCTTTGGCGTGTGCAGATTTGCAGTTGTCTGGCATCGTGATCTGCTTGTAATTTGCTGCTTCGGCTCTTTGTAAGATCCGACAACTTCGTTACTCGGACTCTTGGGTGACGAGATATTCTCCTTGCGAGGTCGGTAGGTTGGGATGTAAGTAGGTATCGAAAGAGAAGATATTCGGAGACGTCGACCCTCTGAAGGAAGAGAGCAGCCAACAGTGCCAACACTGTCTCCGCCTCGCCAAGCGCTTATCCGATCGCCATGTGGGGTATCCACCATGATCCTTCAGGCAGCAGCCTGCTTCTTTTTCTTCGCATAAAGCACCGCCTTATGCCTCCTTTCCTCGAACCCAGCAGACTCCCCCCGATGCCCCTCCATCCAGCAATTCTGACAATACAAATCACTATCACAGCCTAAGCACTTAAGAGTAGCATCGTCTTGGCAAATGATGCACCAGGTGTCGACCTCGTCGTCTATGCGCGCTTGGAGGTTTGATGAGAGGGGTGGCTTCTTCTGCGGGGCAAAGGAGGGCGCGGAAGGGAGGCCGAGCGAGTCGGTTTGGGATGGAGATGGAGCTGAGAGGGCTTTTAGGCGCGCTGTGAATGCATCTTCGATAGCTTGTGTGCGGTCGAAATCGTCTTCGGGCAGGTCCGTTGGTGCGGATGGGAGTGTTAGGTCGTCGTCGTCTGTAGTCTCCCGCTTTTCAGACTTCTCATTTCCGGAATCTGAGTCGTCATCTTCCGGTGGTGGAGGAGGAGAAGGAGGGTCGTATTTCTTGCTTATCTCGAGCTCTGCCATGACTCTTGAAATGACATCGTCTGCCTCGTCATCCTCGCTCTTCTTCTTGCCTTCGTCCTCATCTTCCTCGTGCGCTGATGCATCTGCTGGGCCTACACTTCCACTTCCGACATTGACCTCAATGCTCTCCCAATCTGTGAACTCCTCCTGTTGTCCTGTGATCCCTTGAGCATTTTTATGACTCGGGGTTTGTGCCCTGTTATTCACCACTTCTGGCAGTATTCGTCTCATATCCTTTAAGAGCTTCCCGACATCTTCTTGCTCCTTCCTTGAGACGTCCCAGTCCTTCCTGTCACCCACAGCACCGTTCAGCTCTCCCAGTAACTCCTCAAGGCTTTTCTCGTCCTCCTCATTGAACTCCACTTTCGCCCCTCCAATACCATCTGCTATTCCCTCTAGATAACTTGGGGCACCCGGTGCTACGAGTGGGGCACTTGTATCGTATGTGGATGCTGTTCGCGAGGGCTGCGGCGAGCCTGAGGGTGATGGCGAGCCTAGGCGGGCGAAGCGGGCTGCAAGATCATCTGTGGGTTTTGGGGGGCTTAAAGGAGCTACTGAGGAGCTGTAGGTAGTGTCGAGGTTTACGCTAGATTTCTTGAGTGCATTCAGGCGTGCGAGCAGGTCATCGTCTATAGATTTGGACATTGTGTGCTATGGCTCCAGGAATGGACTCCCAAGGGTCCCGTTGAGATATGTACCATGAACAGTAGACCGCGGGACCAGCGTGGTGATGAGCAACTGAGGTCTTGGAGGTTGTTGGGTCGATGCAGCACCCGGAGGTATGCGGAGTTAGTGTGGGGAACCTGGGCGGGGCGTGGAGCTCGCGCATCGCCAGCCAGCATCACAAAATATCTTCTTCACTTTCACTCCTGCGCTCGCGAAATCCAACAAACGGCTGCTTGTCTCCACACAATCCACTCCATAGCACATGAAAAGTACTACTGCCTACACATCAAAATTCAATATCGTCTATATATAATTTAAGATTCCCAATATCCCCATCAAACGAGCGTTGGATTCTGGCTCATGGGCTCAGGCTGCTGGCACATTGGTAGTATGGACGTACTCCAGCTGGACTAAGTCCTGTCCCCGCGTTACTCAGGAGGCCCCTCGTTCGAATCGCAACTCTGACACAAATATTGGCCCTCTTTTAGAACGCTAATATTTGGGAGGGTTCGGTGCTCTGACATACAATGCCCTTCCGCCGAAGGCCAATGTAGGAGGGTTTGTACGGAAAACACATCGTAAAGTCTACGTCGGTTCGAAAGAACTGCTTTTTTGCTTCTTTTTTTTTTTTTGCCTTTTTTTTGGTTCGGTCTTTAGGAAGAGATTAATTGAGGCATACATCACATACGTTACGACCATTATTCGAAGTTCTGTTAGTAGCCTAGGTTATGTTTATGATATTCAATTAGAATCTTAGCATATTATGTTTCGCACTCTTGATCACACGAACAGCAGTATTTATTTAATGTGTATAAAACCATGCTGCCAGTATCTTAAAGCATGATAGAGCAATTCGGATTCGGCAGTCGACACTTGTAGTCCTCTCTTACACATGCAGACTACTAGACTAGCCTCGACGGCCCCGCTGTCGTCATATGTCGAGCTCATGAGCTTCGAAGCTACCTACCCCTCGTACCATCGAGCTTAATAAGATTGCGTGCTACTCCCACTGTTGTCGTCAATACATTAAAGCCTCTTGCGCTCATTCACAAATAACTAGACTTCTCAATCTCGATCTTCTCATCACTAAATCGATAGATCACAACCTAACATCAACCACAATGGCTCTCGCACCCAAGTTCGCAGGCCAAAAGCTAGCCTCAAGCGCCATCCAACCCAAAGCCGTCCACACCCTTGAACTCTGTGTGTAGACATCCCAAAAAAAACCGCTTTCCAATGCCCAACTAACATCCCACCCACCCAGACCTCGACTACGTGTGCCCCTTCAGCGCCAAGCTCTTCAAAACCGTCTACAGCACCAGCCTGCGCACCACACTCCTAGAAAAGTACAGCGACCGCGTGGTAACCATCTTCCGGCAGCAAATCCAACCCTGGCACCCGTCCTCCACCCTCGTCCACGAAGCCGGCTACGCCGTGCAACGCGTCGACGCCTCCAAGTTCTACGCCTTCTCGGCCGCGCTCTTCGAGCAGCAGAAGGACTTCTTCGACGTCAACGTCGTCAACGAGACGCGCAACGCGACGTACAAGCGGCTGGCGAAGATCGCGGGGAGCGTGGGCGTGGATGAAGGGAAGGTGTATGGGTTGTTGGAGATTGGGGATAAGCCTGGGGAGGATGGGGGGCTGAATACGGGGAATGGGGTTACGGATGATGTTAAGGTGCAGGTTAAGCAGAATAGGCTGGTCGGCGTGCATGTTACGCCGACGGTTGTGTTTGATGGGGTTGTGAATAATGAGATCAGTAGTGGCTGGACGACGCAGCAGTGGGAGGAGTGGTTGGAGAAAAATGTTAAGTGACTGGTAGATGGCGAGGAGTTGAGGAAAGCTGGGAAGCATGCTACAAAGCTTTAGTAGTTCGATGTTATTGCTGTATGGTATCGCTTTGAGAGTACGCCATCTTATGCAAATAGTATACAGTGTCTTACACCCCCGCTGATTTCTCATCCAACGCCAGCATGATACCCATCGCTCTTTCGTACGTCCACATGGTAACCGCACTCGCTGGAGCAGCTTTCAGGAGGCTGACAGTCAAGCCTCGATACAAGCCTCTTCGCCCTTCGTGTTTCCAGATCCTCGTTATCGTACTGATAACACCCGTGTACGTGGGGATGTTGCGATGAACGTATCTGTCCCGCAGCGGTCCCTGTACCTGTAGTCGTTTCCGCGTCGTGTCGAGAGGGTATACAGCCGTCTTGGACAGCACGCTCGCAACAACGCCCGCTACAGCATCTGAGCTTCCGAGCGGCAGTGGGATGGGCGAATCAGCCATGACGGGCTTCAGGCTTTCGTAACTGGCAAAGAACAGGCCCATGTATGGCACAATCTGGCTCACGCCCGCTCCGAGGCCGCGGAAGAATCCTTTTGGACCCTCGTGCTGAGCAATATGTTTTACGGATGCTATGATGGAAGTGTACACGCGGTCCTTCCCCTGAGCAGCGAAGCGCGTGCGTAGGAGATCGAGTGGGTATGTGGCAGCCGTCGCAGCAGCACCCGCGGTGGCGCCACTAATGAACGATATCGCAGAATTGTGAGGCGTGTAAGGTGCCGGGACGCCTTCCAGTATGTGTGACATGTATGTGTAGGCCGAGAATTGGATGCTGCCGTAGGCTAGATACATCAATTCGGCGGGTATGTTGCCCTTCCATAGTCCTGTGACGCCCTCTTCACGCAGGATCTGCTTGAGAGTGCCCAGTGTCCCCTTGTAGACGGGTCCATTGACGTCGCGCACGCTGAGAGGGTCGGAGAGGGAGTGGATTTGAAGTTGCAGGCGGATCTTGATGACGTCGAGAGGAGCTATCACGAAGCTGTCGCGACATCAATATCAGACACAAATATGAAGACATAAGGGAGCAAGCATACCGTGAGACCAGTCCTGCAACAGCGCCTGCAACGACCACCTGTCGCTGGGAGCCCTATGCGCGGTAAATCAGCTCCTGTCCCCCACACGCGCAAAAGAATTATGGTAAACGCGTTACCTCATGCTTGAGCTGTGCGACACCTTCAGACATGCGCCCAGCGCCTCAATGGCGAGAGGCAGTGTACACGTGCCACAGTGAGCCACAGTGCTGCACGCTATTCTACTTGCCGATGGTCGGTGGCAGACGTAATCAAAGGGAGATGCCGGAGAAATGGGCACGATGTGGATGTTGGAACACCTCGGTCTATCTCGGGCGACTGTTTCCTAACAAACCTGTCGGCGTTTGAAAAGGAAGCGACCCCGCGACGACCACCTTTGACTGCTGCGAGCCATGTCTTTCAACGTCAGTACCAGGCTTCCCCTACGGACAATATCTTCGAAATCAACGCGCCATTGCTGTAGAGCCACATCTGCAGCTCAGAGAAGACAATTCTTTTTTAAATCTTTCTGGAGCAGGTCGCCCAGTGCCGCAGAGCATGCCGAATGGAGCCGCGCTACAAGTGGCCCGAAGCGGCCGACCAAGCTAGAGGTCAAACAACAGCAAGAGCAGGAATTAAGGCAGGCAAAAGAGCAGGAATCGTTGCTACATGAATCTGCACACATTGGCCAGGTAGACGGAGAATCAGCAAAGTGTATTGCGGTCAATATCCATGGGGCACCAAGGATCTTCGACACAGCGTTCCTCCGCGACAGCTGCACGTGTCCGCAATGCAGGGACCCAGACAGCAAACAGAAACTCTTCCAGACTTCAGACATTCCGGCAGATTTAGAAGGAAGCTATAAGACCGTGGTCGATGAAGAGAAGGGCCCTTCCATCGAGCTCGAATGGAAAACCGATGTGAAGGGATATGGTCCAGAACACCGCACTCGACACTCGATTGACTGGCTAGCGAGAGCGCTCAACACGGAAGTGGAGCTCAGAGGTGGCGTACGGCACGATGACAGAGTCCTTTGGAACCGTGAGAAGATCACCAAGGACAACAAATGGGTTGATTACAACGAATACATGTCGCAGGACGAGACTCTCTTCGACGCCCTCACCCACCTAAACAAATACGGCCTCCTCTTCATCAAGAACGTCCCGGAGTCCGAGGAATCCGTAGTCGACCTCGCCGGCCGCATCGGCACGCTGAAAGACACATTCTACGGCCGCACCTGGGACGTCCGGTCCAAGCCCAAAGCCGAGAACATAGCCTACACGCCGCAATTCCTAGGTCTGCACATGGACCTACTGTACACGTCCAACCCACCTCACCTGCAACTCCTGCACTCCCTCCGCGCCCGAACCCCCGGCGGCGAATCCTTCTTCAGCGACTCGTACCACGCCGCGCACCAACTGCAACGCCACTCGGCCTCGCACTTCCGCACGCTCTGCAACTTCCCCGTGACATACCACTACCACCACCCAACGCACCACTACCACTTCACGCGTCCCACCATCGAACTCTTCCCCTACCCCAAATACAGCGACCCGACCCCACCAACCTCGCCATCAAACGCGTCAACTGGAGCCCGCCCTTCCAGGGCCCCTTCGAAGCACGCATCGGCTCCAACCACCAGACCTCCCTGCGCTCCTTCATCGCGGCGTCACACGCGTATGAGAAACTGCTCAGCGCAGAAGAGAACTTGTTCGAGTACAGGCTCAATGAGGGCGAGTGTGTTATCTTTGATAATAGGAGGGTGCTGCATGCGAGGAAGGCGTTTGATGCGACGAAAGGGGAAAGATGGTTGAAGGGCGCGTATGTGGATGATGATGTGTTTTTCTCGAAGTTGAGGGTGTTGGAGGAGAGGTTTGAGGGGAGGTGGTGCGCTGAGGGGGTGGTTAGGCATGGTGTGTGATTGGAGAGTTGGGGGACTTGGGGTAGGGAAGAGGATTTATTTGCATAAGGCGGGCGTAGGGTTATGGGTCGAGTGACTGCTGTTGTTTCTGTGGTCGTTGCTGTTGTTGCATTTACAAGGATAGGTTGGTTGCATGCATAGCGGGAGGTGGTATTATATTTATTTACTAAAAGTCGTGCTTCTGCTGCACAGCCATATCAAGCTGTCTACCTACCCAATGCATTGTCATATCATATCCTCCTATTCCGTTCTACTCTTCTCTTCATTCCTTCTTCCCTGCTTTGACAACTAGTACTCCTCTAACTTCCACCTTTCAGAGATCTTCTTTATCCTCCTCCTATACTCCACTTCCATCAAACTTTCCTCCTTCGTCCTCGCCATTGGGGGTACATAGGGGTGGTTGAGGAGTGGGGGTGAGGTGAGGTTGCTGTAGGTAGGAGGGTCTTTGGGGTGGTGGGAATTATGGAGGAGAGAGGGGGAGAGGGCCTTTGTCACCTTTTTCCAATCACAGCGGGGTCCGAGGGGACTGCGGTATTGGTTGGCAATAGTTAGCAGTGAAGGAGATGAACGAATGAATGTGCTTTCACGATCACTGAGGGAGCTATATTTGTTCTTGTGTGAATACCTAGGAGCTACGATGACAGCATCAAAGCCAGCGAAAGTAGTAATCACTGGTGGGAGCGAGGTATAAAAGGGTCTTGTAAGTCTCCGCGGTAGCGATACGCATGGTATTTTTCTACAACGCTCGGAGTGCTATCATATACAATTCTCATCGCACTGGTAAAGCTTAAGCCGAGATTTCTGGAGTATTCATTGACTTAACACAGCATCTCCCTCACACGCATTTTGAAACCAATAGCACCAACAACAAGTCTGTACTCGAGACTTTAATGCACAACATGGCGGATTATCAGGGTTGGATTTGCAAAGACTGTGATCGTATAAACTACCACGATGGCTGGTATTGTGAGTATTGTACTAGGACGTAAAGAAGTCGATTAACAAGCACGATGGTGATTCTCTCGAGATGGAGGAGCACGTTGTTCAATAAGTATTCTTGAAGCACTCGTGGCACTTACTTCGTACATTCAGCTACGAGTGCAGACGGCGATGAAGCCAGCACACTGCCTTATGCTTATCCAACCTTACGCTAATTAACGTCCTCTGCCAACGTTCAGGGTATCTTTAAGGTACAAGTATCTTCTCTCACACCGACACGGCTACTTCATCATCTTCACCTCCAGGCCCTCTGCGACGCTAACCTCCCTGACCATTTCCAAGAACTGCTTGACCCTCTCTTCCCTGTCCAGCAGGGAACTCGGCTCAATAACCATGGTCTTGAGATTCAAAAAAGGCGCACAAGGACTTGTGAACAGCCTCTTCGCCTTCGGTTTCGGCCGTACATAGTGCAACATCAACAGCCTATCCACCGTCATCCTCGTCACAGCATCACGCTGCGCGGGCATCGCGCGGCTCCAGAATTTCTCGAGGGCTCCTCGGCCGAAAAAGCAAAACAGGTTGGTGCTGAAGGTGAGTGTCGCCGTCTCACTGTAGATTTGTCGACATACGCGGAGAAGTGCGAGTTGGCTACCAGGGCGAAATCTGAGGTGAACGTTGTCGTCGGAGAATTCAGCACGGTAGAAGGTACCCATTGAGGTTGAAGAGAGAATGCGCAGTCCGCCGAGAGCGTGCTCCCAGATCTGTGTGCGGATCTCTGCTGGGAGGCGCAACAGTGGTGACAAGCTGTTGTCCCGGGCGCTGTAGTTCGCATTAGATTGGACCGGACGTTGACCATGTCTGGATCGTTTACTTACACTGATATGAGATGCTTTGGTGTTTTGTTGAGCGAGATGAGGCCGTTCTTGAGTCGATACACGCGTTTCCGCTTCTTTCGCGGTTCGCCTATGGCTCGGTTTGCTTTTCGGACTGGAACTGCTTTGCTGTGTGCTTCTGTACGAGTCTTTCCATCCGCTTGTTCAGCTTTTCTTCTTGCTGATGCTCTTGTTACCATGGGACTGCGTGGCTCCTCTTGACGATTTTGGGCCATTGCGGCTGCAAATAGTAAGATGTGTTCAGGATCTGGTTCCTCAGACTTGAAGGGGGTCACCTAGCAGTCGAGGCGGTTTGGGTGATATAATGAGTTGTTGCCGCATCTTGCTGAGGAGGTGGAGACGCTCAATGAAGTGCTAAGGTTAGGTATTGTTCGCTTAGGCACCAGTACTACAATAAGTACAATAGAAAACTTCCAGCACAATATCTAGAACGGGCAGGTAAAACACCTATCAGGGGCCAAGTATATTAGTGTTTCACCTATTAGTTGTAGTGCTGCTCTTGAGTGGTCATGTGGGATTGGATTACTAGAAGCGGAAAGCGACTTGACAAAGTGTGAAGGGTTTTCCACGTGAGCCGCTAGCCTGATCTGATTAGATCCACAGCACCTCCAGCTCTCACCCAGTCATCGAACTTGTCGTTCACCCCATATGCTATCACAGGAATATCCATTTCAAGTAGAAAATTCGCCTTCTGAGAAAAGGGTTTCAGCATCGTTGGAATCTGCATGCTAGCGGACCAATGCCTCCAGACCGCGGACGTGCGTCTAAAGCATGTACCGCCTGTCGGAAGCAGAAGACACGATGCTACGAGTCAGCGAACGGTCGTGCATGCCTCCGTTGTGAGCGCGTAGGGCAGAAGTGCTCTCTCGATGTTCGCGGATCAACCAACTCGGAGATCAGGAGTGATCTCTGGCAGGACGCTGCGGGTAGCGGTGCACCCTACCCTCGAGATACGAGGTACACTCCATCAAAACCATCGCATGTTGTCTGGCTAAAACGTTATAGGTTCGAACGTCTTGAGAGGGTTATTAGCGCGCTGATGCAAAGAGTGGATGACTTAGAGACTGGACAGCCCCAGTCGAGTAGGGTATACCCAGAAGAGATCATCGAAGAAGAGTCTGTATCCCGACATCAAGATGAGCAGGCCACCACTGCTCAAGAGTCTGCACCTTTATTTGTCCTGCGAGATGTTACCACGGAGTCAGGCTTCCGGGCGATAGACCGGACGGCCACCAACACTCCTTCTCGTGGCTTTTCTGACGACATTATCCTCAAAAGGCTTGTTAGCCCTCAAGAAGCTTTCTCCCTGCTATCTATGTTTCAAGAACACTACGGACGCTGGGTCTCATTTGATCCACTCAACCCTACCGCGATTCTGCTAGAAGATGTGCGTAAGTCCCCGCTGCTACTGACCGCTTGCTGTTTGATCGCGGTGCGGCATACATCACAAGAACTGGCTTCTAGGCTCGCACCTACGTTATTCAAGGAGGCGAAGGCACTGCTTTCGGCTGCCATGCTGAGCACCCCTCAGCCAATCGAGTTCTTCCAAGCCTCACTGATACTCAGTCTCTGGTCTACTACTATCGGGCAAGTTCCCCTGAGTATTGATAGTTGGCTTCTGAGTGGGTTTGCACTACAACATAGCATTGCATCTGGACTGTTCGATCTAGTTTCAGCTTCGAGCTCGGGCTTGAACAAACACGAGCTGGATCGTTCGTGTATCTGGAACCATCTGTGCCTCGTGCACCTCCACTACTGTGTCGGAACCCGCCGAAAAGCCGTCATCGATAGGAAGGATATCGAAAAATGTCGCGTCGTTCTTGAGTCTGATCACGCAACGAATTTCGAGTCACGGATGGTGGCTGAGATCTTCCTATACTGGATCATCTATGAAACTTGCAGCGGCCCGGTTGATCTTCCAAAGACTCAAACAGCTCTCCAAAAGTGGAAAATGGAATGGCAATATCTCTTCGATCAGCCACGCTCGCAATTCGTACAAATGGGCTTCTATTTTGCGCAGCTCTTGACATATGATCAATCTCTTAAAACACGGTCCGCAGCAGCCCGCGAGTCACTTCTGAACGAAATGGTCCGGCTTTCCACTACAATAATCAATGTCGCAATGGAGACAGCCGATGAACGGACGCGGCATTTGACAGACCACATCTATCATATGATCAGTTTCGCGGCTGTAACCCTTTCCCGACTCCTTCATAACTACGAAGCGCAGCTGGCATCATCACACGACCTTCACCAACTGGATACTTTGATTCTCTCCCTAGTGTCCTGGCTCCACGCGATCGGTCTGCCATGCCACGTAGCGTACACGATGGGCAATGTTGTGGCTGCGTTCCACAAGAAACTACGTCCTGATTCCGGACCCAGCCCAAGCACCTCTTACGCTGATGTCGATCCTGCGATACACGATGACTTTGCACAGTTATTCCCAGAGCTGTTTGGTACCTCCTCTTTCAACGTTGCCAACGGATCAATGTTACCAGACTTCCAACCAGTGCCTTGATAAGTTGCGAACTGAGAGTTGCTTCAGATCGAATCACAGAGAAGAGCAATACGCATGAATAATCGATATTAACAAGAGACTTTATTCAAATACTGGCTACAGTTTACTTGCGCCTTCGACAACGCCATCTCGATATTCTGAAGTGAATGAGATACGATATTGAGGAACTCCTCCCTACACGATGAGCTATGTACATTCTAGTTTGGGTGCATCCAGGGCACCTCTTCTGGGGAGTACTTATAAGCTCGAAATAAAGCATTGGCAGGATAGGCGAAGTAGCCTTCAATCTCTTTTGCATCGAGACCAGTATAATCAGCAAAATCCGGATTCACGTACTCCCACACGATCTCTCCGTCTTTTGTCACTTCGAATACCCTGCCAAACGCTGCCTCGGTCACCAGGGTATTGCCTCCTCGCAATCGCTGCGCGCCTCCCATGAATGGTGTGAAGAATGTCATCGGATGAGGATCACGGTATTCCCAAACGATGGACTTGTCTTCCCGCGATACCTGGATGACACGGGAGTATGTGGCGCTTTCGTGGTGACGGAACGTGCCATTGTCGAAGATCAAGATGCTGCCGTCCTCGAGCTCACTTGCGCAATGTTGTTGTGCAACGACTGTGGAGTCGAGATGCCATATGATCTCGCCAGTTTGACGAGAGATGATGACCACAGCAGAGACACTACGCAGAGACGCGAGAATGTTGCCATCGGCGAGAGGATACACTGAGTTAATGAGTGGCCAGTGTTCTCTAGCGTAGTGCGGTTGGAGTTTGAACTTCTTTGGATCCAAGTGATCGATCGCTTTCCAAGACCAAAGGAGCTCGCCGGATTCCGAAACATGCTTGATACAGTCGGCATAGACTTTCCCGTCAGGTGCTTCAGTCTCCGGGATTCCACCGAGTACACAAGCACCCTTCTCTGGTTCAAGCCCCTCAACGGTTGTATATAACAGCTCGCCGTTGTCAAGATGGTGTTGATCGTGATGTGCCAGGGGATCACGATGCTCTTTCACGACATTGCCTTGCGGATCCACTTCCATCATTACTCCCCCCCTATATTTTTGCCATAGGGGAAACAATCGGGGTGCATCAGGGTGCACGCCATTGTAGGCCAAATTTCCGTTCTTGAGAAGCTGAGCATGCCTTCCAGGGCGGTATGGTAGGTTCCATTGATGCACCACTTGGCCGTGATTATCGACGAGGTTGACTGTTCCGGGACTCGTGAGATGGGCGAACAGAGTGTAACCTGGGGAGACTTTGTGCGGATCGATTCCGCGTAGTCCGAGGCCTCGACGGGCGAGCGTGCTTTGTTCCATCTTGATAGGAGACGGGTATAAATGCTGAAGCTGCTTTGGATGAAGAGTATCGTGCGAAGAGATGCCTTTTTGACGTCTCTGTTGGTGGCAAGAGAGCCGCGGAGTCAACCGATGGAAGAGAGTAAGAACAAGTTGGACTAGATGACGCCTTATCTGGGCGCAATGAGCAATCTTATATTCGAAAGCTACTCAATCGTTTTGCGACAGACACTTCTCTGCTCACCGCGGCATACCGCGAAGTCCTCAGCGTTGATAGGAGAGATATGATGAGAACCGCGGCATACCGCGGCGATACCGGTCCCCACTATCTACGCTACGGCATGCCGCGGGCGATAGGCCTTATCACGACATTGCGAGCGTAGGCTCTAACATACGCCATTGCATGTTATGTTCAAGATGATGGATATAATGCCTACGCCTGAAGTTCATTGTTGTAGTCTTCCTTCAACACGCGAAGCACAACGCATACAATGGCAGCAACAAAGGCAGCCTTCACCACAGATTCCGAGATGAATTCCAAGGAATCCTTTAGGACTCCGTCCCACGATGGGATTCAAACTGGCACCACCGAGAAAACATCAACTGCTTCAGGACTCAAGTACTGGGCCCAGCGTCTCGCTGTAGAGACTGGTGGGATCGAACGGGTGACAGACGAAGATCGAGCCGAGAACACCTCGAAAGTATGGAATGCTTGCACTTTCTGGTAAGTCCACAAGTTCACTGAATCCCTCTAGCGTAGACTGATAATGTTAGGATGAGTGCCAACATGGCTGTGGCAACGCTGAACGTAGGCACCGTTGGCGGCAGTATGGGCCTGTCATTCTGGGACTGCTTTGCCATCATCATGGTTGTCAACCTTGCGTCCTGCCTTCTACCCGCATGGACCGCAACATTTGGCCTGACTGGCCTGCGAATGACGACCTTTTCGAGATACTCATTCGGCTACTGGGGCAATCTCCTGGTCGTCATCTTCTCCATGGTCTCTACTACAGGCTGGAACGCCGTCAACAGCATCTCTGGTGCCTCAGTACTCTACGCGCTATCGGACGGCAAATGCCCTCAATGGGCTGGCGTCATTATCATCTGCACCACGGTCTGGATCATCTGTAGCCTAGGCATCACATGGATCCATCGCCTCGACGCCTTTCTCTGGATCCCGCCATTCATCGTTTGGTGCGTCGCAGCCGGCACGGGCGCAAAGCACTTCGACGGCAACGCGATCAAGTCTCCCACTGGCGCTAACGGAGCAGCCGCAGCCTTCTCCTTCATCGCCGTCATCTTCTCGTTCGCGGTATCTTGGATCAACTGCGCAGCGGACTACAACGTCAAGATGCCCGTCAATACACCTCGGTGGAAGATCTTCGTCGCCACGTATATCGGCATCTGTGTCCCAACTGTCTTGGTCCAGACACTCGGTGCCGCGCTGTACAGCGGGACAGAAGTCAACCCTGCTTGGAAGGCTGCGTACCTCGACGCGGGTGTTGGTGGGCCACTGAAGATGGCTCTGCTCCCAGCTGGTGGATTTGGAAAGTTCCTCATGGTGCTTGCGGGTCTGAGTTCAATCCCGAACAACATCCCAAACAACTACTCTTTCGCCATGCACGCGCAGAACTTCGGCCCCTGGGCCCTCCGCGTCCCGCGCATAGCCTTCGTGACCTTCGGCTTCGTCGCCGCCGTCGTCGTCGGCTGCTGCGCCGCAACTTTCTTCTCCGACACGCTGTCAACCTTCCTCTCCATCATCGGCTACTGGACCATCATCCACCTGGTCGTCATCGCCGAGGAGCACATCATCTTCCGGCGCTCGCGCTGGCAGAACTACGACTGGGATGCGTGGGCGAGCTGGGAGTTGCTGCCGTTTGGGTGGGGCGCGATTGGAGCGTTTTTATTCGGGTTTTTGGGTGCGGCGCTGGGGATGAAGACGGCGTGGTATACGGCGCCGATTGCGGGGCTGATTGGGAAGAAGGGCGGGAATGTGGGACATGAGCTTACGGCGCTGTTTTGTGGGGTTGCGTTCCCTGTGTTTCGGTATGCGGAGAAGAGGTGGACTGGGAAATGAACGGGATATCACGCACAGCAGTTCGTATTCGATGGATTTGGATCATATATGAATATGAAGTATAAACGGGTATATTGTTAATCCTATCCGAAGATTCCTCAAAGGAGAAGGAAGAGAATCGTCGAACCTGCCGCCCCCTAAATACCCACCCACATGATCTTACAACCAACCCGCCAGCGCCCAAGATATACACATCCTCAATCACCCGCCCCATCCTCAGGCAACCCCTGCAAAACCCCTTCCACAACCCCAATAAGCTCATCCACATCCGGCCGCTCCCCGGCTCCAACCTCAAACACATCCTAACAACCTCCTTGACACTTTCCGTAATCGCCTGTTCCTCACTCCCAGCCCCAGCCCCACCCACCTTCTTCTGTTGCTTCCCCTATCACCCCTCTGCACCGCCTCATCCGGGAACCGCCAATCCCCGCCCAACACACAGATACTCAGACTGCCCCCCGTTTCATCGCTGCGGGCTTCGAACGGGGATTTGCCCACCAGGCAGGCGTACAGCGTGCAGCCGAGGGACCAGATGTCGACTTTTGTGTCGATTACGGAGCCCGTTTTTACGTCGAAGAGTTCGGGCGCGCGGTACGGCATTGTGGAGTGCTCGGCGGCGGTGTCTTGGACTTGGAGGGCGAGCGAGCGGGAGGTTATGGGTGTGGGGGAGGGGGAGAGCGAGCCGAGATCCATGAGGATGGGGGTTTGGCCGTCGTCGTCGATCATTATGTTGCCTGTGGGTTGGCTTGTTAGTATCACTATATTGGATGAATCTTGAGGGTATGGTAAGGTAGGTTAGGGTTGGTAAGTTGGACTTTGCGGTACGTACCAGGCTTGATATCGCGATGGGCATATGCGCGCTCTCCACCAGGCGCAATGCCCTCTTGCGCCATTGTGACATTCGAATCTTCTAACAGCCCCTCTGCTTCCTGTTCGTCATCGTCGTCTTGCTCCCGATGTCTCCTGCTCGGCCTCATCTCCATGCTCTCTGCAGCCTGCGCATCCGCTCTCGCCGCATCGTTCCTGACCTTCTTCGCCTTGCGCTCGCTGCGCGCGCCGCCGGGTCCGCCCTTGACTTTGTACTGGTGCATGGCTTTGAGCGCTTTGCACACGCCGAGGAACAGCACCATTAATCTGCGCTCTGGGAACTTTGTGTGGTTGACGAGGTTGGCGTTGATCATGTCTTGCAGGTTACCCCGGCGGTAGTAGGGGAGCAGGATGTAGACGGTTTTCGCGGACGGGTCGGACTTGTCGGTTTCGACGGAGTAGTCGATTGAGTGGATGATGTTGGGGTGGGGGGAGAAGAGCGTGTATGCTTCGACTTCTTTCAGCGCCAGGCTTACGCTTTCTTGGCCGAAGGGACATCGGATCTTCTTGAGGGCGAGAAGCTGCTGGTTGGAATTGTCCTGGACGAGGTAGACATAGGAGAAACCGCCCTAGCGTTTCGGTTAGTCAATGTAGTCGAAATGCAGTGGGAATCATGGACAGCTTATTACCTCGCCCAGCAATCGCAGTATCTTGAAACTCCGGCTGTTGATCTTGAGCTGTGGAGAGCTGGGAAAGCAGACCATGCAATTCGTGAACGAATACACTACGTCCAGGAAATATGTCCCTAACGATCCCATCGTGCCGTACCGTGCCGTGTCGTGCTGTTCTGATTGGGATTGTTTGCGGAACTGTTGACAGCTTGCGGGAGCTCGATGCCGAGCTGGACGGTAGACGCGCGGTCGAATTGGCACGTCGAATGTCAGCGTAAGGGTCGGGGATGAAGCGATAGGTTTACGAAGATGGACCTGGAAGTCACGCTAAGCAGCAATATATGGCGAGAGGTGTTGTTCTGGTGGAAGATGACGCGCAACGGTGTTCGGAGGAGCTGACCCATGTGGTTCGTCCAGGGATGCGCCAAGGGTGGTGTGGCTGTACGTTATCCACAGCCATGGACGAATCTGGATTCTTGAGGACCCGCAGCTTCCCGCCTGACTTAATTTCTGCTAGAGCCTTTCAGTTCAAGTGACTTCAGACGAAGTGTCAAGCCTTATCACTTTGTTTTTTACTATATAATGTTTTTATTTCGCAATTTTGACATCTTATGTAAGATCAATCTTCTTGGGCGTGTGGCTCAGTGGTAGAGCGTCCGCTTTGCATTACACAATGGTTTGCGGAAGGTCCGGGTTTCGATCACCCGCCCGTCCAATTTTGCTTCTTTTTTTGCCTTTTAGTTTATCTCCAGAACCTCTCGAGAACTATAAATAAAGGCCCCCAATCTTCACGCCTCAGATACAAGCACGACCCTGGGGGCCGACAGAGCTCTAGCTATCAAGAATCTTCCACGTCAAACATCAGCCTGGAGGTTATCAGTGGAATCCAGCTGACACAAATTGCACCACATCATTAAGGTGGTTTGGCGGTTGACAGATATGAGAAGCACATCATTCATTCCTTTGATAACGACCCTATGGGTCAATGGCTATAGAAACTCCACCTCTGACCCCCCCCACGCAAGACTCTGGAGGGCTCATCTACTCATCACCGAGGCGAGCCATGGTGATGAGCTCTCTGAGGGCGTCCCTGACGGCGCCTCCCCTTTTGCTTCACTATAGGACTTGAGTATAGGTATCCACAAGTCAAGGTCCGTCCCATCGCTTGTGCGAAAAACACCTTTTCCTCGACATTTCCTACATTCTCAGTAACTTCAGTGTTGTATTACGCAGTGTTCTTCAAGTCCCACATTCGACATTACCCTCTATCCGCACTCCATCGGAGGCTTGGAAGCGCGACGACCTTCAAAGCTGGATATGAGAACGCAATGGCGATACAGCGCACAAACTTGACCGGACTCATTGAGATTATCCCTGGAGACGACAAAATAGATATCAAAGGAGGCATACGAGACCTACAACTTGATTCACGACTCGGATTATTACAGCAACTCGCACAGAGTGCAGAGTGCCCACTTTGACGATCTCGTTCAGAACAACCTGTGCCGATTGCAGCAAGCCCGGCGAGGTATTGCATCAGGTGGTCGAAGACCCTATCTTTGTTCCAAACCTCATCCTCTGCCAGACCGCGATATCCAATCTCTTCGGCCCAATCTTCGAAGTCGCGCAGGATAGTTAGCAGTGCGGCGTTTGCCAGTACGTACCGTAGGTGCTGCAGAGGGATCGTAGAAAAGAAACTTTGAAGCCTTCTTCATCTGTCTCAATCTTCTCTTCTCCAAAAGGGTCAGTCCTGCCTCTTGTAACCCCCGCCTTCCACTGTCCCTTCCGCTTCGAGCTTGTGGAAGCGCTATCCGGCGTGCCGAGTGGGCGCCTCGACATTATCGTGGGAAGTTGCTGGAATTGTCGACGGAGCTCAGATGTTGGTGTAGATTGAAGGTTGTGCTGTATGAGAATAGTATAGGTAGGTAGGTAGGTTGAAAGGGGATTGCCTGCCAGCCCTCCAACCTTCCGAGTGAGTGAGTAGTTAATTTATGTATTCTTTTCGTCCATCCTCAATGGTTCGGTAGCGTCACCAACTCAACGAGTGAAATGCCTTCCTTCGAGTGGTTTTACACGGCTTTCTGACATTTGCAGAGGAAAAGAAAGAACATCTAATTGCTGTGATGTGATCCAGGTAACCAAGTACGTGACGGTCAGTGGAGTGACAACTCGACAACCTACCTAGTCCCCTGAAGCCAGGTACCCTATTTTCTTCTTTTCTCAAAGAACAAACTAACGTAGTCGTGTGTTGTGTGCAGAGCAGAAACAGAATAATGAACAGAAAGGAAAGTTTTTGGCGGCCGCACTACCGCGGTAAGATGACTGACTGACTGACTGACCGACTGACTGACTGATGGATTGATATTATACACTTAACTAACTACAAGCAGCAACCATCTTGCCGATTGTGACTACACTGATTGTCCTTCAATCCCTCGACGAAAATGCCCAAGACGCCAGTAGTCCGCTCGCCAAACGCCCCCATCTTTTTTGGACGTTGACAAATATGATATGATTAACACACCGTAGAAGACCGGTGTGGGGTATACTAAAGGAATAGGTAGGTATTAAGAAGCCCAACATCACAGTCTGGAATGCGCCTCTACAGTACTACGACGTATTTGCATTCGACTGCTGCTGCACATTGCCACCACCACTGACACCCGTAGTACTCTCCCTCTTCCGCCGTCGCCTCTGCCTAGCATTATCCTTGAGGAACTGCTCATCGATATAACCGCCCGGCAACTCAAAGTCCCTCCTCTCAGGCTCGAACTCAGGGATCGGCAGCCCAAAGGCGCTCGCGTTGCGGCCGTGGCGATGCTTTCCCAGGGCCGCGGCGCGGAGATGTGGTTTGGAGTAGAAGGATTGGAAGGGGACGACGGGTTCGGGGGATGGGAGGGAGTAGGAAGCCATGTGGTCGAGGCGGCCGTCGAGGTTTAGGCGGGTCGGAAGGCTCTTTGGCATGATGTCTAGGTGGTGCTGGGGGCGGCGCATCTCGGGTCTTCAGACGGATGGTGTCCGATGCTTCTGTGTCTTCGCCATCTTCTTCTTCGTCTTCGTCGCGGGCAGCAAGTGCAGCTTCCTTTTCGGCCCGTAGGCGCTTCTCTTCTTCTTTCCAGATGCGGAATTTGTCGACGAGGGCTTCCACCTCTTTGACGAAGTAGTCGCGCTTTGGCTCCCAGTCCTTCCTCTCGCCGTCTGTGACGCCGGTTATGCCCATGACTTTCAGCCAGTCGGGCCCTTGCAGGCCGTCTAGTAGTCGCTCTAATTGCACCTTCTCGTGCATGGCGCGCTCCTTCTCGATGTTGCGGAGTTGCTTCTCTTTCCGCTCTGCGCGCCGGTGTTGTGTGAAATACACCGAGTCGGCCAAGGGATCTTCGCCGTCGGCATAGCGAAGGCCTTTCGCTACAGTGGCGTAGTCAAGGACTTGGAAGGATGTGGAGGATTGCGTGGGTGATGTTGCGGGATTGGAGGCGCCCCGGGGAGGGGACGAATCTTTTGATTTGCGTAATCGTGAAGGGCTGACGGGCTTTGTTGAGGGCTCAGGCGTGACGGGTGCTGGTGTCTTGGATTTTGTGGGCTCGTCGACGAGGTATATGGGCGTATCGACATGGAGGAACTCTGCATGCACATTAGCCCAGACAACGTCCATGCTCCACATGGGCATACGCACCAGCCGGCTTCGGCACGCCTACAATGATGTCGTCGTAGTTGGAAAAGTATGTGGCCAGGTCGCTTTTCAGTCGTGATCCGCCATCGTGGCTCCTGAGGCTGCGCTTGTCCTTCCATGTCGAAGTTTGAAGCTTCCCAGCGCTGCCTGGCCGCGGCGTCGACCTCGCAGAGTGCACCTCGTCTGCATCGATGCCCAGTGGCGCCGTGACGCCGTTTGTGATGCGGAGAAGCTCGCCATGTGGTTGTGTAACGGTGATCTTGGTGGGTGGTCTCGTGTCGGTCGCGTCAGGACTCAGTTCGGCGGCGGGCCGCTTCCTGCTGGTCGTGCGGGCCAGCGGTGCTGCTTTCGCAGTTGCAGGCGCGTGGTTTATTTGCTTGACGGCCTTTTCGCCATCAGCGAGGACGAGCAATGGGCCGCTTTTGGAGCTGCGTCGCGTGGTGACGGTCGTCTTGTTGCGGGGGGCGTCAGCGGGCGCAGCAGGCGACAGAGTGAGTCTCGTCCGGCGCTCAATCGCAGATGACAGCGCAGGCCGAACGGCGTGGGCCATGGTTTTGATCAGGAGAGGTCGCGTTTGGCTGGCTCATCTTTCAGTCATTGTTATTGATTCGCTGCTCTGCCGTGGACTGAAGTGTCGCGCTGGGCAGGGTCACGGCAAAACGCGAAGGGGAAGCTCGTTCGCTGTTTGGGCAGGCGAGCGGCTGCACCTGTACGAACCTGAGCGGCCTCACGTCTGCTTGACACAATTGCTATCAGAGGTCGAAATAAGCTTCATGGAGAGCCTCACGGTCTCTCAGATGCTCCAGTAAATGCAAAGATTATTCAACGAATCGAAATCCACCAACTCGGAAAATACTTGGAAAATAGTCAAGCGCCACATGGTGTTCTGGCCAATCAGCTGCGCTGAACCTGGAAACTCGCGAGCAACCGTCAGGCTTCAGTAGTGAGCAGTCCAGATCGTCTACTAGAGGATGTGTATCATGGATTATATAGGCATGCTATGTACAGGTGAATATTTGAGACATGATTGGTAAGTATCCTTGGCCGGGCATGGTAATCCAAGGTGTTGAGGATTCCAGAACGCTACGCTATCCTGGACGAGACATTCCACCCGAGCTCTTGCCACAGCCGCTCCAAGGCACTATATTACGAGAATCAACATCCTTATATACCGGGCAATTAATTACGAGAAGAGAAAGTCCTTGAGTACAGGCGATCCAGCAAACTCCGGGTTCAGCAGAATGCAGCTAAGAATAGGTCAGTCGATATTCGCTAGCGCCATGTAGATCATGGACGAACTTCAAGAAGTACGAGAGGCCCTGCTTCCGCTTTTCTAGAAACCTGGGCCTGAAGCGAGCTACCGGACATGTAAGTATTGGCTCGAGCTTGATTGGGTAGGTAGGTGGGGTGAGCAAGTCGACCATGTGACTTACATATTACGGATTTGGGTGGGAACTGGGGCATGGAGCCGGCGGCGTGAGGAAAGGTTTGGACCAGCTTTGCATGCAGGTCTTCGAATTCTGAGTATCTGGTCTGGAATCAGCGAAGAAGTACATGTGGCCGACTCCAACTCACCTTTTTCGTATCTTCATGGGACCACCCTGGGTTTCGTTAGTCGGTTGCGGTAATCTGGAGAAGCGCAGCTGCTCAGTAGTTCCATCGTGGACCCCGCTGCATGAAACGATGTTTTGGACACAAGTCCAACAATCGATTGGTTGCGGGGACCCGTCTTTGCATGTAACATGTGGGCCGTCTTCAGCTCCGCCTGCACCTACACCGTACATGCGGCTCTCGGAAAACTTACATCCAGCGTCTCAACAGTGCAGTTATATACTACGTAAGCACCCAACCCCGGTGCCGTGCCACTGACAACGACGTAGTCATCTATGGTGACACCTTTCGCCCACAGGGCCTTGCATTGCTCGGAGCTTTCGTCGGTGTGGTCTTCGAGTCCAATGGGCGTAGGACGGCCGTTCTCAGTCGAGTAAGAACTCAGATGGCTGGCGGTCCGCTGATGCCTCTGCCAGTACGGCGGGATTACGCTGTTGCGCTCCGGCCGAGCCGTGGCGTCTTTTGCCCCATCACGGGCTGGTGATGAGGACGAGTTGGCAGATTCAGAGCTCGCTGGCTCCATCCATTTACAGTAGCGGGCTGGGCGGGTGGCGCGTCCAAAGGAAAAGGAAACGGGAAAGCGGTTGCTATCAGATAATAATATATAGAGGGAGGGGCAGGAATTGACTCTGTGGTGCTGCAGCGGCAAGACGGCGCATGCAGCCAAATATCTCTAGTGTATGATGGCGATGAAGGGGAGAAAGGCGGCTTGTCGCCGTCGCGCTGGCGGTTGGCATCACGAGCGAATGATGCGTGGAGGAGCTTGTGAACGCCAGACCCTGGATCTCGTGGGGCAGGAAGGGGCTCTGTGATTGGACAATGGACGCAGCGGTGAATGCATCCCTGCAGCCACCCCGAGCATGCCTGCGCTTTGGGAAACAATTGTTGCTCCCTCGTACACAAGACCGACGCTGTCATCCCAACGCAAAAGCATCCACCACCCCACCACAGCAGCTCTAGGCAAAACATGCAGCTTCAGCATCGCCACACCACTGGCCCGCTGCCGGATCGAGTGACACGCCCTTAGAGAATGGGGTGGCGGGCAGCGTGCACGGTGGGCAGTCTAATCATCAGTATGTATCGAAGCATGGGCCACGGCCACTCTCGATCCGCCTAGCTCACGAGCTTCCCGTTTGGCCATCCCTCCCTTTATATATCGAATGGCCCTCTTCCTGCCCAGCCTCTTCTTCATTCACGCTCACATTCGCTGTTGAGAGGTTCAGTCCACGAGGGAGCCCATTTCATCCGTCTTCTGCTTGACTCCAGTCTGTCGCTGACCGTCTACTAATAACTTTTAATACTTCACCTCTCTTCTTCGTCTCCCTTGGGCTGGTGAGTGCATTCCACTGAGCCTCCACGGCAACGCCCTCTCCCTCAGAGCGATAGAGCTGATTTGTCCACAGTAATCTTCCACACCGCACCACTTCACCTCAACACCACTACCACTACCACACCAGCATCAGCATCAACATGCGTTCCGTCTTTGCTCTCGGCGTTGCCGCCTTCGCTGCCCTCTGCGCTGCCCAAACCACGAGCCAGAACGATTACCCTTACCAGATCGACCCCAACAGCGTCTCCGCTGCCAACAGGCGTGCGTAGAACCAATTCCATTATGCAGCATCTCCACTGACACCCCACAGAATACTGGTGTGACCAGAACAAGGCCCAGTGCCCGCTCATCTGCCTCCAACAGCCCGGTGTCACATCCATGACTACCTCGGACAACGACTGCGACCCGGACACGCTGACCTATAGCTGCGTGTGCGAAAACGGCGTCTCCCCCAACATCACCCAGTACTCGCAGACGCTGCCCTTCTTCATCTGCCAGGAATGGGGCAACCAGTGCGTGGCCAACTGCAACGGCGCCAACACGTGCGAGAACGATTGCCGGTACGTCAACTGACCCTCTCTCTTCCTTTCGTGCCGCTAGGGATATGATTAACACGATTCTTCGAAACAGAGCAAACCACCCTTGCGGTGCGCAGAGCCCTTACCTGGGTAACTCGTCTCGTATCTCCACCATGTCCTCGACCAGCGCCCCGACCGGCTCCGCTACAAACAAGATCCCCGTCACTGGCTTTGCCGGTGCTACCGCGACCAGCTCGCCTGGTACCGGTGCCGCACCTGCCTCGTTCATGCCAAGTGCTGGCCTGAGCGTAGCCGCTGTCTTTGGCAGCATCTTCTTCGGCTTCGCCGTCCTCTTGTAAACTGGAGGAAGCCAGCCCTGATTACGCCATCCCATGTTCTTCATTTACGCAAATCTCAACTTCCAAACTTCTTTCATGCATGCATAGCGATTCCGGATATATCTATACAGTCCTTTCAGTTTATACGATACCCATCTGGGGGCTTTTCTCGCTCATTTCAGGAGGCCTAGCGTGGCTCCATCTACCTTCTAGCTTATATGGAAGGTTTAAATGTTTAATTAGCATGGCGCAACGTTTATTAACACTAAATTACTATTGCTGTACGTCGTACAATCAAGAAGAGGTGACGGTATACGACTGACTGATCTGCCACTCGAGTGTGGCCCCAGGCATCCCCGAAAGGAGCCTGACGAGCACGTGGGGAGTTTTAAAAATGACACTGTGAAGATGGTCACTGCACGGGTAGAGGCACGATGGGGCAAATGGAGATGCATAGGGGCGTCACGGCGTCGAGGAAGGCAAGACATACTGACAGCATAGCCGCGATCATGCTGATGCAGTTTGGCTTTGTATATCATTAACGCGACACGAGAATTACAGGAGGCATCATGCTTGAACGAAGCAAGTCATGTGATCAATAGTCATCGTCCCACGTCGCCCACCTCCTCGCCCGTTGATAGGATCTAGCTGGAGCGGTATACCATCCCTCAGGAGCCAAGGCCTTGTGCTTGCCGTGGCCTTTGTAATGCTTGCTTTGTGATGACAAGACCCTCGCCTCTGTCTCCGCTCGCACCTTCATTGCCCACTGAGCAGACATTCTTCCTTTGTAACGGGACCAGAGCCGCGGTAAGAATTGCACATCCTGCACGCAATATTGGATGATCCCCTTGGTCATAGGCCGGTCATTGAATACCTCATATCGTCCACCTTTTTCTGGTGCAAACAACTCCAAACCTTTCTCCTTAGCCGTACTCCACGTAAATTTCTCCGCAACCGTCATCACGGCATCATTTTCTATGCATCGTTGAAGGCCAACCACACACTTCCGTGGAAATGTCCTTGTGGCCAACTCCATCAACTGAATGTCATGCACACCTGAGAGATTGATCTGGAAGTGATGAAACAATGCGTCTGAATCGTTGCGAACGTCGAAAAAGACCTTGGGGATATCTTTTGCCTCTAAAATGGCCTTGAGACACTTCTTAGATTGTTTTCCGGTGGTGGAGAAAGCCTTATGCTGAAGCTGATGGATATCGATAAGATAGGTGTGGTCTTTTGGAAGGACATAGATTTGTAGGATGGATATGGTGCCCTGTCTTGAAAGATAGATGCCTTCGAGATCTACATAGATTGACGGTGGTTCTGCCGGAAGGCCCACAAGAGTATCGATCACATCTGAAATGGCTGAGTCACAGTCAACAACTGTGAAGGATGAACTGTCATCAAGCTTGGTATCCTGAATTGCTTGTATGCTGTTGAGCAGATCATTGTCTGTGAAGACGATTGAGGAGGTCATCTTGAGAGATGAATCAAGTTAGGTAAGAAGTGTCGTTCACCGAAGAGAATGGTTCTGACCAGCTTTTCTGAGGATTAAATATCCGCTCCCCCCCTTTTATACTTCTACAATTACAAGGTGCGAAGATGGGCATGATTGATGGGAGGTGGGAATGGTTCGTAGTAAGCTTTCCTTACGTCAAGAACTCAACGGATGAAAAATGGAATGCACGAGATTGGAATGCCTCTAAAAGGCTCTTGGCTGATAATATGCACTTGTAATCAGTGTCACGATCTACAACATGTGTCGCTACTCTCCTCTTGTTCACCGTTCCTGCTTGATATGAGCTTTTCGGCGGAGAAATCTTTTACCCCATTGGCCAAGAAATGCTTAAGGAATGCTTGCAGTATGTTCGCTGTTTCTGCGTCGATTACATTCCGTAACGCGGAGAGCTACTTGTAAAATATCATACATTGTTTAGAGCGAATGACGCTCTGGCGAACAGACAACCACAAATCTACCATCACAGGCCTGTTCCATGCGCGTATCGGGCCATCCGTGGCTGTGGTGTTATAACACTCAGCAGTCAGCCATAACGCTGGAACGCTGGGCAAGTTACGGTCAGAATTGGACGACGAACTCACGTCATTCCGAATGTATGACATCAAGGTGTCATTGAGCTCACCGATGAACCTGCGCTTTTGTGGCACAGTGACGAGGCAACGACTCTTATCTTGTGTGACTCGATGATGTTACGGTTGACGAGCTTATCTTCAAAAACTTCGGAAGTTCACCTTTCACATTAGCGAGTGAACTAGCTAGCACTGAATTGATATTGAAGTGGACAAGGCGATGGTGAGAGACGCCGCTAACATAAGCCACGGGTACCCTTGTCTAATATACGATGGTCTAGACATCGCTATAACGATAGTACTTTGCTCAAACGTAGCCACTTCAAGGATTCGCTCTTCCTTTACAATATGTCTGCACCTAGTACATTTCACTCAACATCTAAGAATGACAGTGCTTCGCAGAGGTATTTCAATGTGTCAAGTTGGGGCGATAGAGTGCTCCAGCTCGAACCTATCATCTGATTTTGGCTCGCGCATGGCCGGCTCTCGACTGCCGCACGCCATTCGATAGAGTAGCGTAATTGACTTGTGGCTCGTGCTGTGTACTCTGTTCGGAGGTCGAATGTCAGTATCTACACTATAGCTGAACAGTTCATATTTCAACTGACCAATCATTTGCATGAGGCAAAATTCCAGATGAACCCTTTGTATGAGTTTATCAACTTGCTGCACCTCTGGCAATGTGTCATAAGCCATGGTTTTTGTCTTCAAACTGGAGCATTCACTCCTGTCGCCATCTGGATTGGTCAGCGTCTGTTAGATTATGACAGAAGAGAAGCGAACCTGTGAAACAAGTTCCTTTGAAGAAATCTAGGATATCAGAATCTTGCTCTTGGTAAGGAAGCGAGGCAATAAGATTAGCTGCCATAGGTAATCGCCAGCATGAACCGAAGAGCTGAGTAATACTAGAAACTGCTTCGAGAACATCCGCGATCCGGGTGCGGTCTTTTTTGTGGCGGATTTCATCGCGGAGGTTGAGCACTGGATGTACCCAGGGCGGAGCAAAGGCCTTCGACCATTGCGTGAACTCCTTGAACATCGGTTGTAGATCAAATAGACCTTGATCAATCAAGGCAGAAGCCGAGACGATGTCACATTTTCCTTCGATCCATAGTGCGCCTTGTGACAAGTATTCTCCAAAATAATAACACCCCCCATGCTTTTGCGTCCGCAGCTCCTCCGTTTGAGCTAATTTTGCATCGAAAGCTCTGTAAGCTTGAATTAGGTCCAGGTCTCGAAGAAAGACACCCCTGGCAAAGCGTGTTGTATCGATTATGCAGAGGTGAATATCTTTAAACTCAGATCCATCTCTTAAATTAGCATGCAAGTGAAACATATACACAAGGGCAAACAACAGCGAGCTTGTCCAGGAAACGAAGTTATCGTCGCCTTTCTGCCACATTAGATGCCTATGCAGCATAGCAGCTACTGCTTCGTCGTCGGTCCTAGCAAATATATCGTGTCTGCTAGCCTGGAGTCCATACCTAGCGTTCTTGGATTTGGTCCATGACCTGTTGGTTGTACCACAGGATTTGGGAGTATATACCCTGAACAGGTACCGGGGTATGTTGTCGAACTTGTGCAGAAGCCATGATCTGTCCTCGCTCGGACTATAAGCAAGGCATTCGTCAGGTGAAAGATTTAAGGATGTCAGCTGATCTTCCAAACTCTCAAGCGCCATGTCGGAAGGATGAAAAATAGCGTAGTGCTGGGAAGTACTGGTCGAACCGAGAAGCTGTTCGATGCGAAAAGCTGCCATTTTCTATTCCTCTGACAGCATGTAAGGTCAGGTGTGAGTTAATGTCTGCAAACAGCGTGATGCAGCGAGATGCATTTTGGCCGCTTGCGGAAGAAGGGCCACTGCGTACACTAAATGCAGACAAGAACAAACCACGCAACCTGAGTGGCTCACCACGTGACCTTTCATCTGCTAAATACTGGAGTGCTGACACAGCCATAGGGCTAAGTCACGGTCTTTCCTCCTCCTGTTAGTCTAAAGGTAGCCCTTCCCCTCGCCCTTAAGGCTCTCTATCTGCTATTCTGTACCTACCTTTTGAATACAGCTATTCCTCTAGAAGTGCTCTCTCTGTTATTAAGTCTACCTTACATTTTATACTAGCTATATACAAAAGTTACTTAGGAAGTACTAAGTAGGATAGTAATTACGTATAAATTTAAGCCTAATACTAGATAAAGAGCTAGAGATAGCTCTATAGCTATACTAATAGTTAATAAAACTTATATAAGTTTATTTATAAGCTTAGGAATAATAATTAGCTTAATGTAAATACTCTAAAAGTAATAATACCTTTTAGCTAACTATGGAAAGAAAAAAAGGAACAATATAGTGTAAAAAGAATATGCCGAACGCAACGCCACGCCACGCCAACGCCGCTGCAGAAAGAATAAACGAATAAATAGATAGAACAAGCTCACAAAGTCACCGCCGACGGTGTTGTGACTTCGTTCGTGTCCTTCGGTCAGTCCGCCAGTCTATAATGACTGTCTTTATTTATTTTTTCCCTGTTTTTGTAAGAAATAAAAGGAACATGTGAAGTGGGAAGTGAAAAGCACGAAATTGGTAAGAGCAGAAAGAGAGGGAAAAAAAGGAGGGCAAAGTCAACTACCTAGCCGACAGACGATGCATCCATCAATCTGGGCAGCAGAAAAGCAGATAAAAGACATCCCGGTTAGCTAACCTGTTTTAACCTTCGCTCCACCAAACCGCCGGTGTCGTGCGACGAAGAGGAGGATGAAATATCAAGTCACCATAATCTTCATCCTTTAGCACAGCTGCACGCCGTCTCCTCCTGCACCAACCATGCTCGTCTGCAGACTGCATCGTTGCACCAACAGCCTGCTCTCTGCTACCCCGTGTACGTCTAGTAGTCTCTTCAAAAGGGCTGCTGCTAACAAGCCGGATGGTAGATTGCTCCTCGAGCGCAAGAGAAGGAAGAAGAGCAAGCCCCGGATGCGAAAAAGAACAGCCCCAAGGAATACTAGATTGCTGCTCTGACGCAGGAAATGGAGGAGGAGCGGGCAATCGATGCGAAAAAGGGCGGTCCCAAAGAATACGACTATCTTCATGCCTGTCCTCGTCGTCATCATCAAAAAGTGCGCAATCTTGCTCTTCTTCTCTTCTCGCCGCCGCAGCCGTCGACGCTGCTTCCCGCTGCGCCCCAGAGCAAAACGAAGAAGACGAGGCGATGTTCTCTTCTGAGAATTGAAACATCCTCACCTCGCTGCTCTCGCTCGTCGCCGATATGCGTCCGAGTATAGAGCTCCGCCGCCGTCTTCGAGCTGGAGACGAGAATCTCGTGGTAGGGGGGAGATAAGGGGATGAGAGGGGAGCGGTTTTTGAAATATCATCGTCATCGTCAACATCGACCCGCCAGGGTGGATTTGAAACTGGAGTGTCTATGGGCGGCGGCGGCGGCGTCTGAGAGACGGTGGTGAGGGAGAGGTAATGCTGGTGGGTAGATGGGCGGTGGTGACGACTGTTGTCAGAAAGCGGTATGTCTACAGGGAGCGAATGGCCTTCGGTACTGGTGTTGGTATTGGTGTTTGACGGCATGGTAGCTGCTGCGCTGTGTAGTGTATCCTGGTGGACAGAAGAACCAGCCAATCGGCTCAGGGGGTGGAGGTCTCCAAGGCTGGACAAGGATGTGGAAGAGGCACCAAAGCTCTCCACCGACGAGTACGGGCGTACGCTAGGGCGACCTGGCGGTGGTGACAAGGGACGCTGGCCATGCGAAGTTTCTGTCGCGCCAGGTAGAAACGATGTGTCATCAAGTCTGGGTGATGGCGCTGAGGCCAGTTTCTTTGACGGTATGCTGGAGATTGAACTCGAATAGTCTGCTTCTGGAATGGCTGAGGAGTCTTGTCTTATATCGAGTGCCAGGTCGTCCATAGAAGTGGGTGGAACCACCCTGGCTATTCCACTAAGCGGATGTATTGCTGAACTCGAGGGTCTTCTTCGTGCCGCTGGGTAAGGCGCGCCAGCTGAGCGAGGGACGCGTCGTGGTTTTGATGGTGCTAATGGAGGAGGCGGCGGTGGTAGATCCTCACGCGGTTCCGGACGCTTGCCCCGACTCCTCTCACTTGGGCGAGTCGACCACCAGGGAAATGATGTCTCGCGAACCTTTCTCACAGATGGCTTTCGAGTTGACCGCCATTGGTGTGGAGCTGGCTCGGAACTATATGCTCTCTTGTTCCGCCAGCGAGCAGCTTCAGTACCAGCGACACGCTTTCTTGCCGGGCTGCGTTTACTGGACTCGGCAGCAGCTTTCTGCCATAACAAGTACTCGGCGTACCAGTGGCTGGACTCTCCAACCGCCTCCCGCTGATCAAAGAATTGACTTACATTAGACAATTGGGCTGTGCCTGTATATGCCATTTCGCCAAAATCTTCCCTAGAGTGGGAAGCCTGGTTTCGTCGTCGGGCACTGTCTGGAATACACGGACTTGGTGCGTCAGAGATACCGGCTGTGGATGGGGAATCCTCGTCCAGGACCGAGTCTGTCCGGCCGAATAACTTGTTCTTTATGATTTCGAGAATGGATGATGCCCTGCGAATTTTCTGCTGCGGTGAAGTTGCTCCATCTTGCGTCACGATTACTGAAGGAGTCTCGCTGCTGCCAGGGGTTGAAGAGACATCGGGACGATCGCCAGGCATAATCTGGGATGTGTGTACATTCTCTTGGGATAAGGGTAGGGATCCATTTGATGATTTCTTCATTGTTCTTCCCCGCTCGGAGAAGTGATGGAAGGTGCGGGAAGCGAGATGTGATACTCGAGTTTTCAGTGAAGGTCGTGGTGGATGAGACATGTTATGATGGTTGTTATAGTGATGTATGACTTGTCTAAGGTTGTGGAGTGTAGTGTATGAGAGAGTACCAAATCCAAAGGCTCACCAAAAAGGATTAGAAATTATGATCTGAATGTTACTCGACGGGTGTGTAGCAATACGAGATAGAGCACCTGAGAAGTTGGAGGCTCCTGGATGGGGGATTCGAGACTATTATATGCGCCATAACAACAATAGCGGCGCTATGAGCACAGTAAAACATTCTTCGCCATTGTGATACTAGCTGTACGGAGTACCAAGATATACTGCCAACTAGATGTAGTGTTGCATGAGATTGTAGACTAGGTGTATGGTATCGACCTAGCTAGAGTATTAGCTCGACGAGTGCACTATGATCATTGGAGAAGCTGAATTCGATAAGGCTTCTAGTGCATATTCTAGTTCATTGCTGCGCGCGAGGTCGGAGGGTCTCCTAGCACTCCGAAACGATGGTATGATCGAGAAATTACGGGCAAGCCCGGGCTCAGGACTGGCGCAATGGCAGGACAAGGCTGTTACCCTGGAGATTTGCCCAACAATCGGTCAATTCTAATACCTCTAGTTTCCCAGTTCCCATGGACGGGCGGCTCGCTTCTGTTCATCAGCACGTGATGGTGTCTACGGCAGTGAGGCACGAGGGATAAGCGTCAAACGCCAAAAGACTGAACATCCACCCCAGTGATGGCTCACGGCGAATTCACTCAGTCGATGGACCATGATCATAGACGAGGGAACAGTATGAAGGAGCTATTGTTGACACGACCTGGGAGCCCGAGGATTGCTCTGGAGTTTCTCGGACGAGTTGACATCATGAGGACGGTATTTGACCGAAGAGCTGGAGTTCTGGAGCAAGGCCGCTAGACGATAAGAGGACTGTTTGTTTCGGGAGTCTTCGTTGCCATGTCGGGATAGGTGTTTGGTGGTTGAGGCGAGGAGAACCGGGGAGGTGCATGAGCTTTGACCAGCTGTTCTGGGGAAGGAAGGGCCGAATTGCCCGTACGGGAAGGATGCATGTGTTATGTCATCAGGGCTGCAGCGCAAACAGCACAAACATCAACGGCTCACCATGACACCACGAACCAAGCTTGGGCTTTTCTCTTGATCAAGTCGCTTCATGCCACCGCTTCCCTCACTACTAGCCTAGGCTCGTGATGCCGCCTCGAATATCTCTGGGAGCGCTCAGGCCCCTGTCGTCACGGCCTGCAACAGCAACATGGGTGCGCATAAGCTCCCGGCGGAGGTTTGCTTCCAGCTCCGCAGAGGCTCCCGAAGTCTATGATGTGGTCTGCGTGGGTGGTGGACCGGCCGGACTGAGCCTGCTTGCGGGACTGAAAGCGTCGCCCATGACGAGCGGGCTCAAAGTTGCTCTCATAGAGGGCCAGGATTTGCAGAAAAACCGGCTGCAGAAAGATGCGAGCCTGGAGAGCTTCTCGAATAGATGTAGTTCGCTTACACCAGCCTCTGTCAAGAACCTGCAAGGTACATCGTGAGCTTGTGACTTCGTTGCCAATTGAAATTGACTGTGGTATAGAAATCGGAGCATGGCCCCACGTGAATCTCCCGCGAGTGCAGCCCTACCAGGAGATGCAAGTATGGGACGGTATCACTGGCGCACGAATATCTTTCGACTGGGACACGGCAAAGCCCCTCCTCTCCCCTCGCAATCCATCGCGACCTACTACCATCGCATACATGATCGAAAACGTAAACACCACATCCATGCTCCTTAGTCGTCTCGAAGAACTGGGCGGCGTCGACTTCTACACCTCAACCAAGGTTGACTCGATCGATTTGGGCACTGATACGGACAAGGTGGATTTCTCTTCGTGGCCCATACTTACACTGTCAAGTGGTAAGACACTGGCCGCCAGGTTGCTTGTAGGAGCGGACGGGGCGAATAGTCCAGTGCGGACGTTTGCCGGCATTGAGTCGCGAGGCTTCGACTATAACAGACACGGTGTCGTTGCCAGTCTGAAGATTGAAGGTGCTGGCTGGGGCGGTCCAGACCACAAGATTGCCTACCAACGATTCCTGCCGACTGGCCCAATCGCCATGTTACCCCTCCCAGGCAATATGTCTACCCTCGTATGGAGCACAACCCCTGAGCGTGCTGCGAAGCTGAAGTCATTATCGCCAAATGACTTCTTAGCAACGGTGAACGCCGGCTTTCGTTTATCACCCACTGACCTCGAGTACCTACACACTCTTCCCTCAGGACAAGAAGACGAAGTCGCATGGCGAGAAAAGCATACTCCAGTCGACAGCCGCGCGATACCCATGCGTGTGACGTCTGTTCAGCCCGGCACCGTAGCTTCCTTCCCTCTCCGCATGCGTCATGCAGATACGTACACTGGAGAGCGCATCGCGCTTGTTGGCGACGCAGCACATACCATACATCCACTGGCTGGTCAAGGCCTGAATCAAGGCCAAGGCGATGCCGCAGCTCTAGTCCGAACCATATCGCACGCAGTCCAGACGGGTCAGGATATAGGTTCGACGCTTGCCCTGGAGAGCTACAATAGTGAGAGGTATGCAGAGAACAACGCGATGCTAGGGGTCTGCGATAAGTTGCATCGACTGTATAGCGTGGAATCAGGGCCACTTGTCGGATTACGGAGTCTCGGTTTGCGTGCCGTCGACGCAATGGGTCCACTGAAGGGTTTCTTCATGAGTAAAGCAGCTGGTGGCACCTGAGCTGAGCTCTTGTAGCCATCTTCTCTGTTCAAATACATGTATTATTACTAGCTTGCAATTCAGCGGGCCAATAATGACACCAAAATGGCTGTCGCTGGCGCCATCGGAATCTATCCGCGCCTTCCCTGGGTCTGCCCCACTATTCGCTGCCCCTCGTTCTGACGACAACTTGTACTATGTCCACAAGCTAACTATATAACATTCGTTAAAATTACTTACTCTTCTGGCGACTTCATAGCAATGTCTCACATGGCAGACCATCATCAGGCCGAAATAGAAGCCTTTGGAAGCAACGATGACTTCTGGCTCTTTGGATACGGGTGCGTATTACCTGATTGAAATTCCAAAGCTTGTACCATTCTCACTCACACCGTCATGTACCATTTAATTTGATCCATCCCCAAAGACTAACACAATATCATAGGAGTCTAATATGGAAACCACCACCACATTTCGGTACGAGAACCGTGTACATCCCCTCCAACAATCTCAGCCCAATCCATCAATCAATCAGTCCAGCTAGTTTAATGGCAATGAGTTTCATTCGATGGCATATACTTTTTTCTGAGGCAGATGATGGTTATCTAACTAACTACCCTTGTTATCATCTGCAGATCAACGACTCCCGGGCTACATAGAAGGCTATGTTCGACGATTCTGGCAGGTACGTGAAGCAACCTTCTTTGTACGCTGCAATATGCAGCCGCTAGCCGGCTACTTCAACTCCCACTCCATTCAATACTTTTCTAAAGGAACAAAAAAGAGGGGGGAACTAAAGCTTACTTACGTTTAGGCAAGGTAAATACCTCACCTCACCTTCTATCCTCTGGCTGGGTCCCGGTCCTCAAGGATTTAATGATTCAATGGCTGATGAGGAATGAAGCGAGGACCACCGCGGCACACCCGAAGCACCTGGACGCGTTGTGACGCTGATTGATCGCGCGCACTGGGAGAGCTTGACGGATCATGTGAGTGGTAATTTGATACTAGTGTTCTGAGGTCCTTCCCACCACTTCCATTCCATCGAGGTCATTAGGTTGAGATGTATCGATGAGATGATGCAACATCAAACCTTTACAATCAACAAGCAAGAAGAACCCTGAGACAGAGGAGGAGGAGGATTGAGGGACGAACCGTAAACTCGCCAGCTTAGTCAAGCGTTGGGAGAAAAAGAAAAAGGGCCCCCGATCGTTTCATAGTAATTCATCCAGGAAGCTAATAGGGTCGATAAGCAGCATGAATCCACTGAGAAAGTCTGGGGCGCAGCATACCACATCCCTTCCGCCTTGGTACCCGCAGTCCGGGAGTACCTCGACATCCGCGAAATCAACGGGTACACAATACAGTTTACCGCGTTTCACGCTTCCTCCCCACCACCGTTACCAACCACCACTACGGAAATTTCCTCCCCTCCTCCTTCTCGCCACCACCCATCGCAAGATGCTTCTTCTCCACCACCGCCACCGCCACCCGGCATCAAGCGCGAAAGCATAACCTCCATCACATTCACACAACAAGAAGCAGAAAAAGTTAAAAGACCAATCAAATGCCTAGTATACATTGGTCTCCCCTCGAATCCTCAATTCCTCGGTCCCCAGGACCCTGATGCGTTGGCGAGGAAGATACTGGAGAGTAAAGGGCCAAGCGGGGAGAATAGGGAGTACTTGTATAATCTGGAGGATGCGTTGAGAGGGTTGAGTGAGGAGAGTGGGGATGCGCATGTGCGGGATTTGGTGGGTAGGGTTAGGGCTTTGGAGGCATCAGCTGGAGATGTAGGAGGTGTGGGAGGGGGACAGGAAGGGGCTGAGGCATTGCACAAGGTTGGGAGTACGGAGGAGGTGGAGGAGGTTGAGAAGTGAACTAATGAAGGGACGGTGTGCTACTAGGTAGAACCCGGTATATACTGTTATCAAACTATTATCAAACTATTTATAGATGCGTTGTGCCTTATCGCAGCGTACCGTGACATGGTGAGGTGATGCACGACTCCTTGTCGGAAGAGTCCCCTGGTTCAAGTCTAGTCTTGGCTCTGAGGGCTCGAAAGAGAGGAGGATAATATTCCCTGGTCGCAGCCAACCGCTGAAGGCTTATCGCTACAAAATCCAAGACTAGACGGAAGTCACGTTTCATATTTTGACTAGTCGCATCGGAAACCGTCCGAAAGCTTCGTATTGGCCAAGATTTTGGTGAATGGATGGTTGCTGATCACGTCACGTCCCGAACACATGGAAATGCGTAGTCGCTCCTGCATAGCGCCCGTTGAGGTGTTGTGCTGAACGCGAGCTCAGATAAGGTGGAATCGTAACTCGTGAACAGGCGTACATCGTGTGACAAAGCGGTCAATGGGGCGATGGTAGGTGCAGTTGACGGTCGATGGATATCAGGTCCCAATACGTATGCATCATACGACAAATCGGGAACACTTCTTTACTAGACCCATCTCGTGATTGAAATGAATGGCTCTGGAATGTCGTGTTTTTCGATAGCTGAGGGTTGTCCGACCGATTGCTAAATTCGAGGAGGTGCGCATCGACTGATGTAGCCCGGGGAAGTCCCTTGCTGAACCAGTGTTGTAACAAAGCTTCATTTGATTCGAGATGTCTCCATTGTCACAGTGGCAGATTTCTACTCTACTCAGCCGCCATGGAGTCTGTATCTTCTGTTATCCACTGTGATATTGATTGTTGTTCTGATTAAGGCCCTGTGTGCACGTCACGAAAAGTCAGCAATTTCTCAGTAAGAGTACGAGCAAGGACATTGAAGTCGTGTGTAATATCGCGAGATATCAGAAAAGACGGCGCACGAACATAAAACCCATAGCCAGATCCCAGATCATACGCATTTCTGTTTGAGCCCCTTGTCGGGGAGTCCCAACTTTCACTGCCAAAGCTGCCAAGTCCATGAGTTTGACATTCGTCGGGAGTATCAAGCCCCAAACTCAAAGCAGCCCAGTCTATGTTTTCCCACTCGATAAAATCTGGTTCCGCAACGTGGTGTTGCAGCGGTCCGACGGGGCTGTCGGCGTCTTCAGCTTTTGAAGGTGCTTCGAAGTATGGCTCGAGCCTACGTACAAGAAAGATTCATGTATAAGCAAATGCACGAATTGGCAAGAATTTGCGGTTCTCTGACCTGAGATTAACGATCCTGTCCCACAAGTGACATACAGCTTCATCGAGCTTGTAGCTAACCCAGCCACAGGTATGCAGTCGTTCGAGAAGGGTGGGTGCTGATAAAATGCCGAACTCTGTGCATGCGATCGATGCCTGGTAGACAAACCAACTACTTTCGGCTGAGCCTTCAGCTGATATAGTACCTATGGAAAGGATCCACAAGAGAAGATCCGGGCAGCGCTGCCATTCGGAGCGAATCGTGCAGTTCAGTGCCTTTTCAAGCCGTTTGCTTGCAGCAAAGTGAAGGAGATGGATATCGGACCGTCGCTTCATTGCTTCAGTTGTGCGCACGGTGAAAATGAGGAGGGCGACGCATAGTGCGTCTTCAAGTGGCGTGATGAGGTGTTCGTGTTCGCGAAGCCATTTGAGAAGCATACATTCTAAGACACAGGAGAAATTCTGCATGTCTAGAGGGTCCAGTGGGCTATTCGGGTCACTGAACCAGACGTTGAGATCGGCTATCAACATAAGAACCGATTCGACCAAGTCGGTAAGAGATTCTTTGACGCCTGCATGTCGGCAGTAGTTGATGAGATGCTGTGAAATATTCGATCGGTATCCAGGTGGATGACGGGGAAAGCTTGCTGTGCTGATGTAATCCAAGGTTGAGTGATTTGGCGCCTCGAAGGACGCTATGGCGTGAGCTGTCGAATGCCTGATGCTCAGTAAGCACATGCCAGACCGATCCGGGCCGCCCACAGCGAGAAAAGTAACGTACCATAGTATAAAAGCCTGTAGAATACGGTTTGAGTTGATCGCATTGAGGCCTCCGCGCAATTGTACCATTCTGCGCAACCCTACCAAATGTATTGCGCGTTGATTTGGCTGATCTTCATTTAGTCCTTCCTGCTCGAAGAACGGTAATAACAGCCCTTCCTCGACGGTTAGAAGATTGAACACTGCACCGATGTTTGAATCAGATATCCCCATGGCCGGATCTGGGTTCGAGATTGCCGCATTGATCGAGGCAATAGCCTGTGCTCGATGGTGGAGAATTGTTTCAATGGATCCTCTGCCGACAATGTATAGGTGCAACGCCGCGGTGCAAAGCAAGCTATGCATGAACCCAGGATTGCTGATGGCGGTGCCGAACCAATCTGATCGCATCAACGTTGAACGGTGTCGAATGTCGACCGCAATGATACCAGGCGCCATTTCTGTCACAACTGCATCCAATCATCAGCGCTCAATAAACCCGGAGAGGCAATCCGCCAAAAGAAACATGTCTAAGAAGACACAACTAAACTAGCGCCAACGTATCATACACTCGACGGTGTTTCAGCCGCGCATGTGACGTGATCAAACAGGGCTGTCATGCTACACACTCGGCAATCTAGGCATGTTTAATGGATATGCGGGGACGACTACTTACAATGTTCTAGAAGCTCCGATACGTTTGCGCTGATTTCCACTGACGAAGTTCGAAAGGGGTCGAACAGTCGGTTGTTGGGATCTTCCGCAGGTGCTGCAGGCTTGAGTGTCTGACATCTTGGGCATAGCTTCTGGCCAGGACGACATAAAAGGATCTGACAGTCTAGACAGATTTCGCCCTTCGTGGGCGAGTAACTGTGCTTGACTACAGAAGGAAAATAATCGATTCTGCCGGTAACAATTGGAGGACTCGGCGTTGCAGTATTTGGTGTGAGTAACGGGTCGGGGGTTCCCGCACTCTTGGGACTTGTACTTTCAGGACTTCCGGTCTTCCTTTTCTTCGCAGCATTTTTGCTTGTGGACCATGGATGTGCCTTGCGAGCTTTTTGCATGACAAAAGAGCGAGCATTTCGGCGACCTTGCCGGGAAGCCTTCGCTTCAGCTGCATCGACAAAAAGAAAGTCCTGCATAGTACTGTTGGCTGATAGAGCTGTCTTGCCTTGGTGGCCTCTTTATGACCCTCTATCATTCTTGCCCAGCGCAGGACCAGCGAGGCGCCGTGCTGGTTGTCCTGTTGCCGAACAGGTGACGATGGCGGAGCTCAGTAAGGTATGGCGGGTGGAAAGTTGCAAGTCGAGACAAGGCTCACACTTCCTAATTGATACTCTGTTGCCACCATGTTGATCTGGACGTTTGCCAGGATGGCGTTGGGCTGCGGCTGCTTGTTCTGCAGTGTTGCTGGGGTTGCTGGAGGGGTCCAAGACGTGCAACTATCAAGAGCCCGATTCGTATTAGGCTGCAGAAGCGAGCTTCGGGTGATAGGTGCGTGTTCGCGACGTTGACCTGGGACTGCCACACTGCCTATGTCGTCGCGTGAATGTTGACCCGTTGTGCTTGTAGTCGGTCACAGAAGGCTTCCAGAAGACGGTGAGAGAAGCAGGGTCCTGCGTGTAATGTATGCCATGAAGCTACCCGGAACGCTTCCGCTGAGGCTTCACAAAAATAGTATCATTCTTGGCCGACGATGCATGGGGACAATGGGGGATAGTGGCCTTCTGGAGGCAACATGGACGCGTTTATGGGCTGATTGATGGGGCAATCTCATTTTCGTGGACGTTCAGATGTTGTGATGTTCTCGGGGCTTATAGTTGCCCTCGGCAGGTTTGGGAAGGCACGAATTCTACGAAGTAAAATGATATCTCGTCGCCCGATATTGATCGCACGGTAGCGGAGTGTGCGACCGATCGCGCGGACTAGATAACGAGGACTGATCAATGGTGGACGAGTCCGATGGACTGACTGGAGATGAGGAGAGAGTGGGTTGCCATTGAGACGCCAATAGGGTGAGAAGCCAGGAGCACCCATGTGTCATGCGACGAGATGTTCTTACTACCATTACGACCTCGACTCCACATGGATGCTATTCCAAGTGCATTGTCGCCGTCGTCTGTCGACATGTGGATTCGGAAGTTGTTATGGCGGCCGTTACCGGTAGTGTTCTCGGATCCACGCGGACCCTTGTCCGGAGCCGCCTGCAATTGCGTACCTACACATTTTGGTCTTGGTACATACGACTTTCGCGCAAAGGGTTGAAGAACTGAAGAAGACGTGATGGACCTGTGCCGAGCTGTGAAGGTTGTATGAACATCTCTGGCCCGCAACCATTGGCAACCACGATCGGGTCCGCGTCGCACCTCCACACCGCGAGGTGAGGTCGCGACAACGCCGTCATAATGGAGCATGGCCCTGTTGCAGGCAAGTCGTACCCTTCCACAGACTGGACATGATGGTGGCTTTGTAGACTGACTGACGTGTCCTGCTTCAGGCCTCTCGTGGACCGACATTCCAACCCACCTCCTGCAGTCTGAATTGCGCCGACGACAAGAAGATGCGCGACCAGAGTGTGGGACCAAAGGCGGGCAAGGTAAATACAACACGCCGCTGCACGTCTTTGCACTGTTTCTGATACTGGCACTGAGCACCGCTGGTATGTGAGGTTCTCGTCTTGTCGTGGCACTAAACTAACGTTGCCAGCTTGCTCCTTCCCCGTTGTCGTCAAGCGCTTCCCCGGTGTACCCGTCCCCCACCAATTCCTCTTCCTCTCGAGGCACTTTGGCACCGGTGTCCTCATAGCCACGGCTTTCGTGCACCTTCTGCCTACCGCCTTCGAGTCCCTCACCGATCCATGTCTTCCTCGCTTCTGGAACGAGGGCTACTCGGCCATGCCCGGTTTTATAGCCATGACGTCCGTCTTTGTCGTTGTGGGCATTGAGATGGTGTTCGCGTCAAGAGGCGCTGGGCATGTGCATACGACCGACTACGAGGCTCTGGGTCTTGATGCAAATGCACGCCCGACTCAAAAGAGGAGCCACAGTTACGGGCGATATAGCAATGGCCATGTCCCGGCCATTGTGCTGCATGATATCCAGTCCTCAGACAACCTAATGGCAGGACGATCGCCTTCCATTTCAGTCGCCTCGCCTATGACGCCAGTTGCTCCAAGGGATCGCGTAAGGCGCGACTCTATAGATGATGACAACGACTCAGATCTCGACATCAGTCCGGAGGAGCTTGGGCCGCAGGAGCCCGACGACTCAGGAGACGATACTCGATTACTATCAGATCCAAACTCCCGCAAGCAGCCCCACCATCTCCGCGGCAATGAAACCGAGACCCCTGAACAGACGGAGGCGCAGAACAAGAAACTGCTACTGCAATGTCTCTTGCTCGAGGCCGGAATCCTCTTCCATAGCGTCTTCATCGGCATGGCTTTGTCAGTGGCGACAGGGACTTCATTCATTGTTCTTCTGGTAGCCATATCGTTTCATCAGACCTTCGAGGGCTTCGCGCTCGGATCGAGAATCAGCGCTATTCGATTTCCAGTGGGATCTGTCAAACCTTGGTTAATGGCCCTTGCTTATGGAACCACTACACCAATTGGGCAAGCGATCGGTCTAGCTATACATACGCTATACGACCCCGCCAGTCAAGCTGGCTTACTGACCGTTGGATTCATGAATGCCATATCCAGTGGGCTGCTCCTATTCGCTGGCTTGGTGGAGCTACTTGCGGAAGACTTCCTGAGCGACGAGAGCTATGTCACTTTACATGGAAAGCGACGATTGCAAGCGTGCGCCAGTGTCGTAGCAGGCGCACTGTTAATGGCATTGGTCGGCGCATGGGCTTAGGGGTTTCAAGCATGTTTCTTTGGAGTATCTTGCATCATGATCATAACTCGATCGAATTTTACAACAAGGCTTCCGTACCGCCACGGTCGATGTCCTACTACCGGAATGGAGCGAATCCATCTGTGCCTCGGGCAAGTTACTAGACAAACACTGTTCAATCAGACCAAATGCATCAAATTATACCTGATACACTACCGATGCTCGGACGCGGCTACATTATGCTAATTGATTAATTGATGAATGACTGGTTGGGCCTGTTGGCTCATTCGGTATATCAGAAGGATATTCAGAAGATCGAGATCCCTTCTAATACATTCTAACAGGTAGTCGTCTACAACTTCGCCCCCATCTCCCTCCTTGCTACCTCCTTCAAATCCTTCTTCAAAATCTTGCCGGACGCATTCTTCAGAATCGCATCAACAAACCTGATACCACCCACCAACTGCTTATACCCCGCCAGTCTCTCCCTCATATACGCATGAACATCCGCCTCACTCAACTGACTCCCCTCCTTAACCACAATATACCCCCGTGGCAGCTCCGTGCCCTCATCTCCCGCCAGCACCGTGCCACCAGCCGCAACACCCACAACCGCAGCATCACTCACATCCCCGTGCGACAGCAACACGCCCTCGAGCTCTGCAGGCGCAACCTGGAACCCCCTCACCTTGATGAGCTCCTTCTTGCGGTCAACAATATACCACAAGCCATTTTCCCGCTTGCGCACCGCCATGTCGCCCGTATGGAAGTACCCGTCCTGGTCCCACGCCAGCCGGTTCGCCTCGGGATTGTTGAAGTACCCCTTTACTATCAGCGGGCCGCGCACACACAGCTCGCCGACAACATCGAAGTCCGTAACATCCGCGCCCTCGTCATCGACGAGCTTCGCATCTAGGTTCGGTAGGAAACGCCCCACGGAGCCTGTGGGATCATGCTCGGGATAGTGCAACATCGTGGCTATACAGCTTGTCTCACTCATGCCCCAGACCTGATTGAAGGGGGTATCTGGCGGCAACAACGCTTTGAAGCGTGCTTGGGGCTCGGCGGCGAGCGGTGCAGCGCCCACCCAGGAGTTGCGGATGGAAGATAATGAGTAGTTTTTCGTAAGGGGTGAATTGATGACTTGGATCACCATGGGCGGCACCATGTTTGCTTCTGTGATGCGGAAGCGTTCGATGTTGCGGAGCCAGGTTTCGAGCTCGAATCGCCGCATCACGTAGGTTTTTAGGCCGCCGCGGAGGGGCGTGGTGTGGGCTCGAGGCACGTTGGAGACATGGAACATGGGCGTGCAGAGGAGGCGGATTACCTGTTCAATCAAGTTAAAAAGGAAAAGTCAATGAGCGAGCTTTGGTTTGGTTTGTTCAAGTTACAATAACACAACCCCATGTATAGCCAGCCAGCCAGCCAGCCAGCCATCTGTGGAGCATAGCAGTGGTGGCGAAGATGAAGATGATGATGGACGAAAGTGAAGTCAACTTACATCGTAATCTCGCGCCTTATACTCCAACACCATAGTGTGCTGCGCAATGAAATTATAATGCGTCATCTGCACCGCCTTAGGCAAGCCCGTCGTCCCACTACTAAACAGCCTCGCAGCCGTCGTGTCTTTACTCCTCTGCTCATCGTCGGCCCACCTCACCCAATCGCTCTCCCCTTTGCTCATCAGATACCTCCAGCTCTTCAATCCGTTCCAACTATCATCAACAGTCTGAGTCCACGGCACAGCAGCAGCAACCGGTACATGATGGTCGAAGACGAAAATGTTGGAAAGTGGGATGTTAGCTTGACTTGCTGCTTTCATGGCGTTAGGGAGTAGTTCCGGCTCCACGAGTAGGGCTTTCACTTCTGCGGTCTTGAAGGCGTGGGTTAGTTCGTAGGGCGTGTGGGAGGGGTTGACGCCCGCGAAGATGCCACCGAAGGAGAGAATGCCGAGGAAGGACATGGAGTAATATATCTATGTTCTTAGTTGGCAACAACATACATGGCGGAGGCAGGAGGAACACAAACATCATTAAACGAAAGCATGCACACGCAGTCCCCCGGCTTCAACCCTATAGACTTGAAGCCCGCGCATAGCTTCCTCGTGATACTTCGTGCTTGGCGGGACGATATAGTGCGCTGAGGTTCGGCGGCATCGATGTAAATCTACACGTTGTAGGTACCTGTTAGCTACCATGTCCATGTCCTCATTGCAGGGGTTAGGGTAGTTATGGTGGTCAACTTATGTAACCACCTAATTATTAGGGGATCTCACCGGTGCGTTCTCATCGTATGTCTGATCATCGAACATCCAACTCAAAAGATCACTATTAGGAATCGCAATGTGCTCTTCCGCTAAAAACGGCATGACGACGACGACGATAACTAAGATTGATACGAGGAAACCACGGCGTAGCTGATAGTTCTAGTCCCAAAGTCTAACAACGACGGTGACGGTCTAGATCTTGGGAAGTATCGTCGAGGTGTGGAAGAAATCGAATACATTGCTAGTACCTACGAGACCTCTGTTTGCGTGCGGGTGCGGGTGCGGCTAACTAACGCCACGGCAGTAATAACGAATCGAACGGAAATAGTCATTTTATTCTTCGTATGTATGTAGAGACTTGAGAAACAGCCGGAATCGCTGTAAAGATGCCTCGGAAGGAACGACCAAAAGTGCGGGGCAGTTCCGAAAGCTACAACTACAGTTTCCAACGCAGAAGCTACCCCTCATCCCGTACGTCTCTCTTCCATCCCCGACTTCAGCTCCTCAAAAAACGCCCCAATCTACTACCTAGCCCCGTCCAATAACACTTCCATGCAGCAGCACAGGCTTCACATTACTAAAGTTATCCACATCGCCCATAATCTCCTTGATACTCTCATCCTGGGCCGCAGCGCCGAACCCCTCAAGGCTCTCAAAGTCCATGACTACGATGTATGTGTACGGCGCGTCATCAGAGCTGCTCAGATCCGTGACCGCGTACGACTTGAGACCGTGCTTTGTCCAGTGCTTTTTCACGAGCGGCATATGCGTGCTGAGATAGTAGTCTTTGTTGAAGGTTGAGTCGGCGGTCCGCGGGTAGGCGACTATTACTGAAGCGCCCTGGCCGGACATCTTGAAGGTTTTAGTTGGTTGGGACGTAAGTTAGGTAGGTAGTGATGTGTGTGGTGAAGATGGGTGGTTGGTTGTCTGCAGAATTGTGAGCGGTGAATCTCGTAGTTAGAGCTTAGAAGGAACAAACCTGGTAGAAGTAACTAGTTATGAGCTTCGTTTATTCGGAGACGAGAGCGGCCGGGTAGGTACATTTATATACGTCTTTAACTAACTACTAGTCGGTCCTTTGATACGTACCCCACTCTGACGGGTATGGGCTGGCTCATTTTGTGGCTCTACTTCATCAGTCGCCGACCTCTACCCGCATCTTAGTCAATGTCCAAAGTGGAGAAGCTCTGCTCTCTAGCTGATTCTAAAAGGTTCTTGCTTGGTCAATATCTCACTTAATAATCCCACGGAACTTCGCCTTTGCATTTGTGCTCACGCCAGCACCTCCGGGTAACTTGACTTCCGGACTTAATTAGAAGACCCTTTGGAAACAGACTACTAGTTCAGCATATGCCGTTCAAGTCTCTCCTGATTGCCAGTAGGTACAGTCTGAAAGACTAGTTTCTTTGTAGAATGTAGTCTTACATGGACTCTAGATAAACGAGAGAGTAGCGCTTACTACCTAGGTACATATTCATGCAGGGCACAACTTACTTGCATGAGGACTAACTTTTTTCCCCCACAACTGCTTAGTTTAGCAATCGCCTTTGGTAAGAAGTTCGTTGATGCATTGTTTGTCGAGAGGAATTGCAAAGGAGCGAAGTCGGAAGTTTTTACCCGGCAATCTAGGCATGATCTATCATCATCTACTATATCTTACATTCTCAGTGTGAGGTATATAGCTCACGGGTATTACACAGACATGCTCCAATAAGCAGCCTGTTCGTACAAACATCATACAGGCATCGAGCGACCTATTCACGCAACCTCAAAAGCATCCAAATCGCCCGTCGGCAAATCCGGTAATCCCACGCTCTTCCTCGCATCATCAAGCATCGCCTCCACCACGTCCGGCGGGTGCCTCCTCTTCAACACCACCCTCACGAACTCTGACAGCAAGTTCAATTCTACATCCCCCATCTCCTCCACACCCATCCTATCCTGCCCCTTCCCACCCAACCCCATTTTTCCCATCCTGCGCTCCCTCAATATCTCATACACCCTCGCCACCTTCTCCCTCTCCCTCTGACCACTACCATTTCGGCTCTGTTGTGCAAAGTGGATACGCACAGCTTTCGTCTCAGTAGTGAGATCTACCCAGGCCACTTGGCGCCGCAATATCTCGGCCACCTTGTCAGTAGGGAAGATATCGAATTTGTGACGAAGGACGTGTAGGACGATGAGGGAGCCAGGCAGATCGGACGTGAAGCTAAAACAATGGAGCATCAGTGCGGTGATGGCGCCATGATCCGCGCCAGCAAGACCTTGCAAGAAACGCGAAGCGTCGTAGCGGCTGCGGCTTAATGTCCACCAGGAGACCGTTTCTTTGAGCAAGTCGCGTGGAGAAGGCAGGTTCGGATCGTCGCGGAAGGACTTGCTGCTCAGGGCGAGGCGGAGGGTTTTCCAGAGACATCGGATTGTTGCGCCGTCGGGGAAGATGTCTTCGGCGCTAGCACTGGTGCTGTTTCCTTCGATGATGCTGTCTCCTTCGACGGTGCTGTTTCCTTCAATTGGAGAAGTCAAGGCTTTGTAAATGGCGAAGGCTTCGACGTAGGCGCCTTGGCGGCACTTGTTGTCTATGAGGACGTTCATTATCATGGTGTTGGGTTCGATAGAGGTTTGTTTGAGTTGGCGGGCGAGGTAGTCGACGTGTTCCCATTGAAGGTTTTGAGCGTGGTGGTGCATGATCAAGGCCAATGTTGCTACGTCAGCTTTGGGGACCTTTCTCGCCGCGTCGGTAGTAGCGGGGCGCTTTTTGCGCTTATGTCGCTTGCTGATGATTTCAGTGGTCGAATCTGATCGCATTGCTTCCTTATGAGGTTTCGAAGCCTCCTCAATCATGCGCCAGCCGATATTTTCCGCCTTCAGTATGTTTGGGTCCTCCTTTGTGCGTAAGAGCGCCTCGAGGAGCATGTTGAAGTGGAATGTTTGAGGCTTTGAACCGCGCTGGAACATCATGTCTAAGATTTGAGCAGCTGCCCCAGGCGCCTTGTGAACGACAGCAGACTTCATCCAATCTCCGAACACATGGAGATGATATGCTTGCGGCAGTACAGACAACAGATCAAGAGCGATACTAGTCATCTTGGAGATGTCGTCGCCTAGTCGGTATAGCATGTGAAGCCTCTTGAGCACTTCTTCGATGTGCTCAGCTGACCCCGTCGTGATCAGGCGCTCATTTTTGATCATGTCTCGGAACACCAATTTCGCGTAGTGCAAGTGTTGCGCTTCAAGGAAGCCTACCAGCCAAGAATCGTAGTCGTCAATCGATACTTCGTTGCCCCTTTTTTCTTTCATCCATTTGTATATGTCTTTCGCAAGCTTGTGGTGTTGCTCTGACGCTGAACTGGTATGCGCGCGAAACACGGTCATCATGACAGACGGGTCCCAGTCTGGATACAATGCATACAGTTTTTCCATTACTTCACGGGCACGATCCGCATTACCAGCGAGTGCATGCAGCCGGGCTCCAGCTTCGAGATGTTCGGGCTCATAGTCGTGTCTTGCGCAATCGAGGCTGTGATCCTGTTCCCACTCCTTCAAAGCCTGCTCATCTTTCCCACTCAGGAACATAGTCTCTAGATCTTGAACCCTTTCTCCCACTGACACAGACTTTCCAGCCGCGTGAATGTCACGGGAGACCTGCTCCGGCTGCAGCCGACGCTGCTGTACAGATCCATCATCCTCCTGCTCATTCGACACGGGACGAGGCCGAGCCGGTCGGTGAAGGGTGGGGTCCCATCGTTTGATATAGGATGGTAAGACTCGAGGAAGTGTTCGTAATGTGCGTGTCTGCGTATATCGTAAGGAGTGGAGAAGGCATCGCGATGGATGGAGCGCGCGCATCAGCGGGCGCGTCGAGGTATGACAAGGTCTGGAAGGGCGGTCAAGCGTTCCATTGAAAGGACAAATATTAACTAGAGTACAAGGAAAAGGGAGAAAGTCACAATGAAAAAGAATAGGGCATCTCAAGGGTGCTTGAGACAGTCGAGCAGTGTTCTCATGGAAATGTTCGCATGGCGCTTGGGCCCATTCTTATCGATAAGCTAACTCAAGCTTCACATGCACGTTCTGACATCCAGTCTGGACTTCATTCACCCTCACGTGGTAGCATTCTCAATGTTCAGATGAGGATACGATCTATACTGGCCCATCAAACACCCCGAGAATACTTGGCAACATGAATATGTTGTGGTCTGCTACCACTTGAGCTACTCTCATTCTTCCTCCCAGCCAGTTCTATCCCAAAGTAGGTCGTCAGAGTGCATACGTAGGTCCTTCTTATGTGCTTCATGGTCACCCCAGTGGACATGCCCATGGCAAAAGTCTTTGCAATGCCACCAGAACGAAAAAGGCGCAGCACTTCCCGCCCAGACTTTACGAGTGCCATACGCCACGAACACAATCTCGTGCACTGAGATCACTGTCCCCCTGAGCCCGGTACAGCACCACTCTCAAGGATGAGATCAGGGCTATCCCAGGTACAGTGCTATGTTCGTAGGTTCGTTACTTTCTAATGTTCTTAACGTTCTAGATTTTGCGTGCTATCCACCACTTTATGTTCTGATCGCGACATTGGAATTGCGTGCTTAACTAATTCTGAAGCAGTGATTTGTGGAACACGTTTCATTTCCAACTCAGTCAGCGTGCTTTGCGAAGAGATTTCCCGCTATTTGAACCCATCTTAATGGTCATCATCAAGACGTCTCGTTTATATGGCGGAATCCATATTGTCGCCATATTTAGCCGCAGCCCAGAACATGCTCAGCGATCATCAGCCTAACGCATGCAAAGCTCGACGAAACCTTGTGGAAAGACGAAGTAAGCTTTTCCCCGCATGTATGCATCTGCCGAACATGTACGCTTATGCCGTGCGCGATTCGGATATCTCCGTTGGGGACTGCATTACCATTTCTGAACAACGCTTGTGCAGAAGCCTTCACGACTGCCAAAGGTCCTAATTGAGTCATAGCAGCGGCTCAAAACCTCTTCGATTCCTCAGAGTGGTCGCTTGGTTTCCCGGCTGTTCATTCTTCTAGGGCGAATTGCGGCCACGCGTTTTGCGATGAGATCCGGGTGCGACCATAACTTCATTATGCTCACGGCCAACTGACCTGGTTGGCTCGTCTATGATCGTGTAATCTTCATGGATATATGCACACGTCCAAGCAACTCTGTGGCCCGCGACACGCACAACGATTAATTTCTTGTCATTATGAATTTTTCGACTACTGTACGTAACGAACACATAGGCCTCGCCACGTCCAAAACTTATTGCCCCCTTTATACCCAGCATGAACTTAGCATCGAGCCTTCGCCAATCTTGTTTGAATCCATGGCTTGCGCCGCACCATTCTTTCATCTCTTTTTGTTTGTCTAGTCTCTGAATTCAACTCAACCTCAGCATAGCAAGATGACCACAGCGTCGGTTTTAGTCAACTTCTTTACATGGCTACTCTGGACAGCGCTCTTTGCCATACCTTCATTAGCACAAAATGTTACTTTCTCACGCGGCCAAAAATTCCAGATCATATTGTTAGGTGTACCGGACTTGTCCAAAGCGCCTCTTCCTCCAACCGACGCTCCAGTTTGGGACATCGATCTTTTTGACAACCCAGCGTCAACAATAAAGGGTCTCAAGGCGACAGGCAAAATTGTGATATGTTACTTCAGCGCCGGGACTGCGGAGGATTGGAGGGACGACTACAAAGACTTTCCCGCCGCAGATTTGGGCAAGATCTTACCAGAGTGGCCAAATGAGAAGTGGGTAAGGACGAGTAGTCAACAGATTCGAAACATCATGGCGAAACGCATCAAGCTCGCTGCCGACAAAGGATGCGATGCGATAGATCCAGATAACACAGGTATGTCGAACTCGAAAATTGCACGACTTTTGATACATGTACCAGGTCCGCAAGACAAGTTGCCTCGCTGATACCTAATAGATGGTTACGTATGTTGCTACTATCCCGACGTTTTCATGAAGTTCAGCTTCTTCAACGAATGGTTCATGGAACCTAGAGCATAATGATATTTTGTGCAATATACTGACATCGCCCAGCAAAACGACAACGGTCTCAATCTAAAGAATACCGATGCGATCGACTACGTGAAATGGATGAAAGAGGAAGCTGCAAAATACAACATGAAAATTGGCTTAAAGAATAGCTTAGACATTCTCAATGACCTAACGCCAGTTGTGGATTTTGCCGTCAACGAGCAGTGCGCGCAACTGGGTGAATGTCAGGCATATGCGAACTTCATCGCACTGAACAAGCCTGTCTTCCAGATCGAATATCCAACTCCCTTGAACGCACAAGCGGTCACTGGCGTCTCATGTAAAGGTCCAGGAGTAGCTGGGCTAAGCACCATCTTGAAAGACTTGACGTTGAATGGGGTTGCATATTACTGCGACGGTAGTTATGTCGATACGCCGACAATTGGTGGCACATCGCCTGGAAGACCAACGCCAACGCACCGACCGACTCCACCGCGACCTACGTCCACTTCGCCGCCGAGAAGCACCGCGAGACCCAGTACGACACCACGACCTTCCACAACGCCGAACCGACCTACCTCATCGGCAAGACCGACGAGTACACCGGGAGGTGGTGGTGGAGGAGGAACGTGCCGTTCAAAACATTGGGATCAGTGTGGTGGGCAGAATTGGAATGGTTGTACTGTTTGCGAAGTAAGTGTTGATCTGTTGTCCTGCCTTCTATTTGAGCGTTACTGACGTAGATTTGTGCTGTAGTCCCCGTATACTTGTAAAGGTGTATCGCCGCCGTATTATTACCAGTGCTTATAGATACACCTTTGCTTTTGGTGAAACAAAAAGTCTTCGATGTTCACAAAATAGTTCCTTCTTGATTTGGTTTCCTCGTGTTTTGGAGTGTTTCTCACCGCTCACCTTCGCCTGCAGAAGCTACGCGTTTGCACCGACGCGTCGCGCGTCACTTCGTTAGCAACCACCCGCCTCACGCGAACTCCACACTCTCAACATTCGAGAACTCCACCGAGTCTACAAGACGTCTCCCAGAAAGCAAACTCGACAGGCTCCTTCGACGCCTATAGTGCTACCGGGTAAGCCGGGAGGATTCAAGATGGCCAACCAGAATAACCAGACCAACAGCGTCATCCTCCTCGACAACGGCCTTGTCAGTATGGAGAGAACGCCTGAGCACCTTATCTACAGGTACGTTCATACTGAGTGGCACTCTTGCAAACGCCTACTGACTTCAGCTAGCGTCGTACGCAACGCCCAACAGCCGCCCCTCCTACGTCTTCCCGGCGAGATCAGAAACGCGATATGGGCCTTGGCCATGGGCGGCAACCGCATCGATGTCGTATGTCGTTCTGCATTTTCTTCTTTGGGTAATCACTTGACGAGAACCACACTGACTCGTGTCGAGGACGGATCATGCCTGCCCTCCTCATTCCACCTTCCCGAAGTATGCCGCCAAATATACTCAGAGACAGCTACGCTAGGCTACGCGCTCAACACCTTCTCTATCGGTTGGGCAGTTGGCTACGAGGTCGCATGGGCCAATCAGTTGCTACCGGCTCAAAAGAATGCCGTGGCTTCTGTTGCGCCGTCGGACGTGCTTTTCTTCGCGAGGTATATCGTCCTTCGGAACCCACGTGGATTTCTCAGCGCAACATTCCCCAATCTGAAGTCCATTGAGCTGTCGCGAGGCGTCCTCGGTATGCTCCCAGGTGCGTTGCCGTTGCTCGATCCGTCTAAGTCCTGGACGGAGAAGGACTGGAGTGAGTGGCTTGTGGACAGGATCAAGACGGTGGAGGCTGAGGGTGTCCAAGTTATTTTCCTGGACGGAGTTGATGCTGAGGAGAAGAAGGCAGGAGAAGACATTGCCTGAACGCAGGCTACGAGGTAGCTTACAATCGAGGAGTTTAGTCGATGACAGATAGTTCAATTTAGGAAAACTCAATACCGTTAGATCATTCTATGCTCTATGCTACGTGATCGGTGAAACACACAGTGTTTTATGTGTTTATGTAGACAACAAAGTGTATTAAAGGCTGCACCTAATTAGAATTTTCACTCAATAAGGCGTCTACGGTACTATGGAAACCTAGTTCTCTATTCTCTAGCCACAGAGCACTTGTATTCTTCTGACTCATGGTAGTTTGTCCTCATTCCGATCTACCTGCAAACTGGGCTGCGACCACCATCGAGTGGCGGAACATTCCTGGCCTCTCTTTCTCCATCTCAGGTTCACGATCTGCGTTCTTGGCGAATTTAGCTTCAGTGGCGAGCCCCGTGCGATTCCTTTGCTCAACAATATGCATAGGGAGGGCATGAGGCGATTCTAGTTCAAACTTACTCATTCTTGATGGACACGAGGATATCGGCTTGTGATGTATCGTTGAACCAAACTGAACATGTTATAACCTACATGTAGTCTCATTGAGTCACGCACAAGAGTGCCGTAGTAGTTGAGGGAACATGGTGAAGATATACAGAAGCACAATGAGACCAGGCGTGCTGAGAGTACGGTGCGCCAAAGTACTCGATAAGCTTCGAAAGATCCTCATGGGTACACTGAACTAAGATTGCTTTGCATACTGTTGAATGAAAGATCACTCATCCTTATGAAATGAGCCAGTGACGAGCGCAGCCCATGTGCCTTCTGATCAGCTACCCATGAAGCTTATCCCTACTTTACAGGAGCTACGGAGATACGCATTATGCCACTTCATAGAATTACCCCTTTGGGGTAGTGAAGAACCCAGATGATGTTGGCTTGTTCAGCAGTTGCATGATCTGACATCTTTGACATATGGGGCGAACACCCACGGTTGTCCGGGCCGCAAGACTTCCGACCAACTTGGTTAGTATACAGTAAGGTATGAGTACGATCCCATGCTGGTTCGACTTATCGGATCATATTGCGGCGTTCCCCGCAAGGAAAGGGCGAGCATTGCTCAACAGTAGTAAATAAACGCCACAATGAGTGTATATCAAACATGGTATGTCGTTACAAGTTGACTTGGAATGTGTTGAATGGACATACAAGAGCGAGGTGATGTGCAGGCGACTTACATCCGATCGATGCCTTGCTTTAGATGATCATGTGAGGCCAATCGCATATCCGTTTTGATAACGTACATAACCTCTAAATAACATAAACAAATCCATGTACTCAGCGCTTACCAATTCGTACTGTGCCAAGAGATGGTCGGGCGTATGAGATTCCCATGACGGTTGAAACAGGCACCAAATATCGAGAGCGGGTACCCCTAGTAGTGGAAATAAAAATGTGGAGTAGTTTGGCAAGACGGTATTGAAAACGACTACGGTTTAAACTCGAGCCAACTGATTCCCCAGATTCAATACATGAAGGCGCGAAGGATCCCTGCCTTCGCACATGCAGAACGCAATTAGTCATACTGGCCTGATATCAGGTCACGGTCGATTGCCATACTAATGTTGTGCGAGCTAGGAGTCGAATCTAACTCTACCCGATCTGAATGGCTGAACCACGATACCGGGTCATGCCCCGATCACAACCACTGCGCTGGAATCCTAGTTGATTCATTCCAAGCACATGTGGTACAGCATAGCCATTAGTACGAGAAGGGAAATAGTTAGTTGGTACGTTATACTCATTGGCCATGAAGTCGAACTCATCTAAGATTCTTCACCAAATCTTTTCAGATGGACAAGCTGTCATTATTTTTCTGGGAAACTGTGATGCTAACTCAACCTATTTAAGTACAGGAGAGAGGACCAGATACACCAGTTGAAATGACTAGGTGTCTAGAGATCAGTATGCAGAAGGAAGAATCCTAAAGCCTTTCAGTAGGAATGTGCGTTCAAAGGTTACGCAGAGCGCCTCAAGGACCTTCCCATTCTTCAGAAAGCTGATCTCAGCAGCAAATGGCAAGTAGTTCCTTGGCATTATTATCATTCTATACACGTTCTCCTCGGTTATGTTGCTTTCCCTGTGCTTGTAGTGCCACATCCCCGCCTCATGGATCGAGCGTGGACTCACTTTGCCTCCTTGAATCGGAAGAGGATGAAGTGTGATCAAGGGGAGTTGGAATGTAACCTCCACAAATCATGGCTGCTTGAATGAAGAATGTAAAATATAGGATGCAGAATGCTGTGAGTTGAAGTATATCAAAGGGAAGTAGAGTAAGTGAGAGCAAGACAGTACGGGCTTGCGACAGGCACGATTTCGACAAAATGGCTTCGCCAACGAGACTTCTCCACACTCTTTTTGTACTTGGACTTATCACTCCTGCAATTCACGGCGCTCCAGCTGGTGCGAAAAACGGCCGCTTTAGGACTTCTTACAAGGTCGAGAGCAAGAATGTTATCAAGCGACAGGAAGCAGCTGGCATAACCGAGACCTGTAATTTCTGCCCGCTCGTGAAGCAGCTAGGGCCGTTGGTACCGGACAACATTCAGGACCAGGCAGATGATCTGAACAACGTCTTGCGGAGCTTGCTCGCATCGCTCCCTATCGACCCGGGCGTCGTGGATGATGTCGCGAGCGGCCTTCCCGTACCAACAGACGCACTTGACAATCTACCTATCCCAGTCAGCGTACCGTCAAATCTCACAGATGGTCTTCCCGCTATTCTTCCTGCAGCTGCCCTACCAACAGACCTCCCAGTCGCTCTTCCTGGTGTTCTGCCCGCTGGCCTGCCATCCAACTTGTCGGCAGAGTCATTGCCCGGCCTTCCCGCTGGCCTCCTCCCAGCTGGCCTCCCCACTGAGCTACCAACAGACCTTGGTGACCTTCCAGGTCCTCCTCTACCAGGTGTTCTTCCAACTGGTCTCCCAACCGACGCGATAGATAACATCCCCGGTGTTCTACCTGAAGTTCCTGCAGGCCTACCAACAGAACTTCCTACGGACCTCCCCACCGAGCTGCCCACAGACCTACTGCCGGTGCCTACAGACCTAGCGGGTGCACTTCCCACTGACCTTCCGGGGGTTGACGCATTAGGCGGCCTCCCCGCTGGCCTACCAGCTGGATTGCCCACTGAGCTGCCCACAGATCTGCCGGCTGATCTTCCCACAGACCTCCCCACCGAGCTGCCCACAGACCTACTGCCGGTGCCTACAGATCTAGCGGGTGCACTTCCCACCGACCTTCCGGGGGTTGACGCATTGGGCGGCCTTCCTGCCGGGTTGCCTGCTGGGCTACCTACTGAGCTGCCCACAGATCTGCCGGCTGATCTTCCCACAGACCTCCCGACCGAGCTGCCCACAGACCTACTGCCGGTGCCTACAGATCTAGCGGGTGCTCTTCCCACTGACCTTCCGGCGGTTGATGCATTGGGCGGCCTTCCTGCCGGGTTGCCTGCTGGGCTACCTACTGACCTGCCCACTGATCTGCCCACAGATCTGCCGGCAGATCTTCCCGCAGGCCTCCCTACCGAGCTGCCCACAGACTTACTGCCGGTGCCTACAGATCTAGCGGGTGCTCTTCCCACTGACCTTCCGGCGGTTGATGCATTGGGCGGCCTTCCTGCCGGGTTGCCTGCTGGACTACCTACAGAGCTCCCTACTGACCTGCCCACGGATCTGCCCACAGATCTTCCAGCTGGGCTACCAATAGACGTATTACCGGCCCCGGCTGATGTTGCGGGTGGTCTTCCCACTGGGCTTCCGGCAGTCGACGCCCTAGGCGGTCTTCCAGCAGAACTTCCTACCGATGCCCTTCCAGCTGGTCTTCCTACTGAGCTCCCAACTGAGTTGCCCACGGATCTCCCCGTAGATCTTCCTGCTGGACTTTCTGAAGGCCTACCAACAGATCTTCCCGCTGGCCTCCCTGCGGGACTGCCCACCGACCTCCCCACCGATCTCCCTGCTGGGTTGCCAACAGACGTACTACCGGTTCCTACAGACCTGACGGGTGCTATCCCCGCTGGGCTTCCGGCAATTGACGCGCTGGGCGGTCTTCCAGCAGATCTTCCCACGGATGCCCTCCCAGCTGGTCTGCCAACAGATGCTCTTCCCGCAGGGCTTCCGGGAGTTGATGCCCTGGGTGGTCTTCCAGCAGAACTTCCCACCGATGCCCTCCCAGCTGGTCTGCCAACAGATGCTCTTCCCGCAGGTCTTCCGACAGACGCACTTCCCGCAGGTCTTCCCACTGACGCACTTCCCGCTGGGCTTCCGACAGATGCGTTAGGTAGCATCCCCGCGGGTCTTCCAGCTGTTGATGCCTTGGGTGGATTACCCGCTGAGCTACCAACCGACGCTCTCCCCGCTGGACTCCCAACCGATGCTCTCCCTCTTCCCGCTGGACTGCCAACTGATGTTATTCCTGCTGGACTACCTACAGACGCAGTAGCCGGTCTCCCCGCTGCACTACCGACTGGCGCTCTTCCGGCTGGGCTGCCCGCAGCGTTGCCAACAGATGCAGTAGCTGGTCTACCCGCCGCCGTTCCAACAAGCGCACTAGCTGCTCTCCCAGTAGCTGCACCTACAGGTGTCCTTGGAGGACTAGGCGGAGGACTAGGTGCGCTAGGCGGCGTCGCCGCCGCCGTACCGACAAGCGCCCTCCCTGTCAAGAGCGCGGTCACGGTCATCCAAAGTGGTACGATTGAGGATAAAGTCTATAACTGGTCCTTCCTCTCTAACGGTGCTGTCAAGATAAACAACTCCTACCTCTCACCAAAGCTAGGAGCACTTACAGGATTCCTACCTGATAAGAGTTTTGTTGGCATGTTCACTGATGGTTTACACATCGGGAAGAACCTTATCCCTTACCCAGCGGGCTTCTTGCCGCTGCTCTCGGGCATAAATCTTCCAGCGTCTAGTCTCTTGAGCGATATTGGTGATTTGGACGGGATTGGTGCGAAATAGTAGGCTTAGCCATCTATCTACTACCTTCACGTTTGGATGACCTCGGGAGCTTGTTGCATTTTTTCTTCTTTTCGCAGACCTTCTGCGCGGTACCTTGTGTCGATGTAGTGCATTATCAACAGAATTATTTGAATGAGGAATCGTTGCAAGTGGCCCATCTGCTTTGTCTATAGCCTCCTATGTTTGAGAATGTCTGATTTTGGACCACTTCGACTCCGCACCTAGGCATCATTCACGAACAGCGCGATGTGCTTGACCAGCGACGTATCAAACAGATGTACCAACCAGACGCACAATCACAGAAATACCATGAACGGATGCAGGTGCAAAATGAGACCTGGGCGTTAAAGAGACCTCACTACTGACTACGGCGAGGTTGGACGCGAAGGTTGCTGCCAAGCCACTAACTTAACACCAACATGTGATCCTCGATGATGTTCGATACCAAGGTTTGATTCTACATACACCAATCTGGCAACTTGGGACTTTTTTTTATTTTTTAGATTTCTGATTGCTTCCGAAGTTCCAAGAGCCTGTTCATCACCACTGAATGAAGGGCACTACCGTGTTATGACCTGATGCACAGATCATAGCGGCTGCTTGATTTGATGTGCAACAATGGCCTGATCTCGCGTTCCTGTGCAACCCTTCGCGCGATCTTTGAAACGGATGCGCACGAGCGCCCATTCCTCCCTGTTGTCGGGCCGTGCCGACCAAAACTGTATAGCGACTTGCAAGGCACGTGGGGGTCTTGAACGTGCCACTCCAGTCGGGCCTTCTCACACGATATCCGCGATCACCCATACGCTTTTGCTGAAGGAGTGATTACAGTGATGGCTACGACGACTTTATCAAAACTCTTCTCTCAATATTTCAGCAGGGCAATTGCAGGTATCGTAGGTGGTGTCGTGTCAGCGACGTGGTTGTGATGCCAACGTTCAAATTTCGAATTGATGAATGGAGAAGGAAAGAGGAGCTGCAGAATCAGTGGTTGCAGTAGGGACGGATACGCCATGGGGCTTGACAGCGAATACAACAGTGAGTATGATGGCACGTTCACTTGAACATATTATTGTTGACATAATTTGGTCTTCTAAGGGTGTCTTCTCAGAAATCAGCAGGAGTAGCAATATCAAGCCGCAATACCTTGAGCACTTAGCAGGAGCGAGTTTTTCACTACCGCATGAGCCACTCCCACTCAGCACTAGGTATCAACCAATCACGTACACTGACTTGATCTCCAACGCAATCCAGCCATCATCACGCTCAGTCCACGAGAAAATGGGGGTAGTACCCAGTGCTATATCTTACTTTCCTGCAAAGTATGAGTGATCCCACTATGCAGAATGACGGGGCGAGGCACTGCCAGAGTGTTGGCGTACTGCACAGTGACTTTCACACCAGGTACTTTGTGTTCAATGCACCGTCTCATGTCCCCAATGAGTAATTGGACCCAACCTGCATACGGGGGACCGGTCCATATTGGATGGTAGGTGACGTCGACTTTAACGTGAAGATGCTTCAATCGGGGAGGAAATTGCCGAAGTGTCGCGTGCTTGTTGACGTGCAGTGTGCAATGCCTGACGCCCCAGTCATCTAGGAATAAGCTGCATTGCAACTCTAGTCTAGTGATGGCATTGATTTGGACATGCGATCGAGTTGCAAGCCATTTTGCGAAGTGTGTGAGGTCATGAGTGGAGAGGAGGGACTTCGAGTAGGGGAGTAGAGCTGTCTCGGAGTGTATCTGGCGACAAGATAGGAGAAGGCCAGGTGTTTGCAAAGCATACTCGCGATGTGGGGAGTCGCTTTCTTCCTGAACACGCCACTTGATGCTGGCGAAGTAGTGTTCATATATGGCATTTCTTATCTCGGCGGATAGTCGCAGTAATGGTGAAGCGATCTGGTTCAGTTTGGTGCTGTGGAGTAGGTCAGGTCAGCTGGAATCATGTCCAGAAAATACAGCTGCGTACGTGAGAAGAAGGACATCAAAGGCACCCTTCCCAGATTGTGGGCGCCAATATTTTTGGCGTTCTTGTTGCATCCTGACGCCACTGCATATGGTGGTAGTATGAAGATGTTTTTATTTATTGTGAAGTAGACCTCCAGGTGTCCGTTCCTCGGTCGCGAGAGATAAGGCATGATTTAGGTCAACCAGAGTCTACGCGTCTCAAAGACATGGGCCCTCCCAAGGTATTCACAAGATGTCTTCAAAAAGGCTCTTTTCATTGGTTTACCGAGCTTGGAGGTACCCGTTAAGTGGTACATGTGAGCCTCACCTGTGCACCTATTGCGCACGATGTAAGCGACATTATTACGAGCTTATGGGAACATCGGAAGACACTTGGGTTGCATATTGGAAGCAAATTTACGATAACTACCCAGGCCGAGAAGTAGTATGAAGCAAGCATTGATGTACTGACAGTGCATTGATCTGATTGGCCTCGGAGCCAAAAGACCCTTAAGCAGATCGACCTAGCCGCAGTGAGATCGATGACGCCTGTAAGCATTACAATGTAGCGCAAGTCCACTGCACGACGCGTCCAAAACACGGCAAAGCTTACCGCCTTCTGTTTCTCCCAATGACAGTCCGACTCCATTGCTGACGGTGGTATGCGACCACTGGTTGAAGTAATCCTCTCCTTTCTCTTCAACATCTAGGTACTGTATCCCCTTATTACCATGTCTCGTGCCGAGCGTGCGCCGTTGTTGCAGCAGCGGTGGAGTGAAGAGGGAGAAGCAGGAAAGGTATGTGGCCACTTCAAGTCGCTTGCTGGACTCAAAAGTTGACAATGCGCAGCATCTTTCGATCGAGGACCTACCGAACGAAGAAAACCCGCGAGAATGGGTGCGATGGCGAAAGCTCGCCAACGTCGCCGTGATAGCATTCATGTCGAGTGAGCAAAAGACCCCATGGAGTAGCTGCCAAATACAGTACAATTAACAGTCGAAACCCCCAGTTTTGAGCCCTCTCGTGAGCTCCATGTTCACCCCAGGCATCGCCCAGATTGCGGATGACCTTAACTGCTCCACGACTGCCGTCATCGGTACCACAACCGGCTTCGTCGTCATGCTAGGCATAGGGCCACTCTGTCTAGCGCCCTTGTCCGAGACGTTCGGTCGTCGAAAGCTATATTTGACATGCTTTTCCGCCTTTACAATCCTCCAGATACCAGCCGCTCTCGCACCCAACATCGGCTTCTTGATAACAGTTCGAAGCATTGCTGGCTTCTTTGGAAGTGTTGGCATAGCGAATGGCGGAGGCACAATAAGCGACATGTTCGTACCAAGCGAAAGAGCTGGAGTCTTCGGCTGGTATCTGTTGGGACCACTTCTCGGACCGACCTTGGGTCCGTTGTTCGGCGGCATAATCGTCCAGCGTCTGGGCTGGAGATGGATATTCTGGATCATGACCATGGTCTGCTTCGTCAACACGCTCGCCGGCTACGTCTTCCTCCGCGAAACCTACGCTCCATTGATCCTTAGTCGCAAAAAGGCCAAGTACGAGCAAGAGACGGCGGAATGGGACGGCACCAAGTACACGTACGAAGGCGAAGACAACAGGCCGTTAGGACAAAAGGTCTTGCACTCTTTGAAGCGACCACCGAAGATTTTCGCACAGCCCATTGTTGCAACGATGGCTGTGTACCAAGCTCTCTTGTTTGGGACTACATACAGTATCTACACCAACATGCAACCAATCTACCAGGACGGGTATGGCTTCGACACTGAGAAGGTCGGCCTTTTATATCTGGGTCCTGGCTTAGGCTTTCTCTTCGCAGTATGGTTCCTTGTCCCACGCATCGACACAGTATACAAGACGCTCACTGCGCGCCACAACGACAAAGCACGCCCCGAGTTCCGGCTCCCACTGGCCAACATTGGCGCAGTGTTCATTCCTATATCGCTTTTCTGGTTTGCCTGGACCGTGGAAAAACATACCCACTGGTTTGCATCCATTTCAGCTACCTTCTTCTACGGCATAGGACAGGTCATGATACTCAACTGCACGCAAAATTACTTCATTGACAGTTTTGAAAAGTACGCAGCGAGCGCGATTGCGGCTGGGACGGTATTTAGGAGCTTGGTCGGTGGCGTGATTCCGCTACTTGCGCCCGGGTTGTTTGAGAAGTTGGGGTATGGCTGGGGAATATCTACGTTCGCCTTTGTGAGCTTGGTGCTTGCTCCTGCGCCTATTCTGTTCTACATCTTTGGCGAAGGGCTTAGAGAACGCTTTCCTGTAGATTTGTAGCTCACATATAGTTCATGTGCACCACGTGTATATGTGCAAGATGATGCATTGCGCGCTACTAGACACGAACGTATTTGTGATTTGCTTTTTCTTTGCTCTTATTTTTCGAGACATTCGAAGAGAACGCAGCTCAGTGAAGAAGCCCCCACCCTTGTACCGAACAATGACCCGTAGCCTGATCCATCGAGTCGTTTGACACATCTACAAAAAGCTGCCACCCGAGAACCGATCGCTGAAGCCTTTCGACTTGCTGAGCATTTCCCTCCTCTGCTTATGATTGACCGTCCCGCTCACCGCCATGTCCTTCTCATAGTCAAACGCGCGCTTACTCGGATCATCTTCTTTCTCCTTGCCCGCTCCCTTATCCTGGTGCTGCTCCACGAGACTCTTCCCTCGCGCGGCATCAATCTTCTCCCGCATCTTGCGCGCTCTCCGTTCTTCCTCTTTGGTCTTCCTCGACTCTGTCGCGGTGGAAGGGGATGCATTGGACGGCGGCGCGATACCCAAAGCTTCGTTTTGCAGGCGTTTGAGCTTCTGCTCTGGTGTCTCTGTCCATGCGCTGCTCATGCCTCCTGTGGCCCCTGCGCCTTTGCCCGTGTTGAACTTGCGCGCGCGCATCTTGGTCGGGTCCATGCGCGCTGCGAGGTCGTCCTGGGTGGGTGGCATCGTCATCCAGTCGTCTCGTTGTGCCTTTTTCGGGGCTTCAGTGAATTGCGCATCCGTGTCGAATGCTGACTTTGCTGGTCGATGGGCTCCATCGTCGTCGTCCCCGTAGATCACGCCTGCAGGAGGCGGCGCCGGCCCAAAATCATCGTCGCTGCTGTCTGAGGTGTCGTCTTCTGGTGGATTTGGGGGTCGTTCGTCCAGAGGCGCTGGCGAGGGAGCTGGACCTAGTATTCGCGCAGGCTTGCTGGGTTGCGGCGGTGCTAGACCAACATCGCTAGCTGAACTGCTTGATCGCGAGCGTGCATCTGGCGGTAACGAGGGCCCAGATGTGCGCGCAGGTGAGTTGCTGCGTGGTGGAGCAGCTGGGCCGATTACTCTGCGGCGCTTGTCGCTGGAGTCTGGGCTGGAAGAGCGCTTCGCGTCGTCGTCGTCGTCGCGGCTGCGTTTCGCTGGCTGTGGGGGTTGCGTGGGCCCTATTGAAGGCATTGTGCGGCGTGTGTTGTGGTATATGGTTTTGAGAAAGTAGACAGTGGGAGAGTGACGTTTGGGAGCTTGCGCACGGCCCCGAGCTTGGTACGCGTACTCAGTACTGTAGTTATTACTCGTCCCCGCGACAGCGACCTGCCGTGTGCTCACGCCAGAGAGAGATACACCCGTACGCTATCTCGCGATAACCTCCGCTTCGCCATCGACACCTAGAACACGCGCCAGCTGTCAGCTCACCCATCTAATCGCCCACATCCGCAGGCACCACTCTCCCGTATTGCGAACCATTTCGTATCATCCCCGCAACAGGCCCTAATTGATACCGTAAATAAAAGGCATGATAGAGAAGAGGAGGTAGAATACACACACTCCGAACTTGCAGGGTTGCCACTCCATGTCCGCGTGAAGCGATGCTCTGTCAAGTACGAGCCCCATGAGCTCAGATTCGGGAGAGAGCCACTCCAGCGCTCACCAAGATCATGGAGATGAGATAGACACGGAGGTTGGCGCGAAGCAAGGACCGACTGAACGAGCTGAGGTCGACGAGGCAAGCGCGACCAGTGGCCTTGTTACAGCGGAGGCAGATGAGGACGAGGTCGAGTCAATCGGCAGTGGTCCGAATGGCTTGACCTTCGCCAGAACAAGAAGGAGCTTCCCAACCCATGAGGATGAGGAGACTGCGTCAGAGTTGTCGATCCGGCCGAAAATCGAGAGACCAGGAAGCCCCGAGTCGACGTCCACACCAGACGATACCCCATCGATACAGGTGTGTAATCAGAAGTTTGGCTCAACAGCCTCTAACCATGACAGGGCTCCGGCTTGTCCTCACCTGGAAGTAGTGTACCCGTCTCCCACAGCTCCCTACGTCCGCATCGACCAGCCTCGCTTCAGCCATTCGAGCGCCGATTCTCTGCGCGCCTGTCGCCTTCTCCTTTAGCATCACCCCGGGGAGCATCGCCTGCGTTCCTTTCCGCGCATTCACGGCAGTCTTCCGTGTCGAGTAATCTGTTGTTCAGACAGCTATCAGACGGAGACGGTGCAGATACCCCACAAGCGCCGTGGGACGTTGTGCGGTGGACTAAGCTGAAGAAGATCACCGGCCAAGTCTTCTCTGAAGTGGGCAAGCGCAATTTTGGGAGACCAACCTGTCTTAATGTTACTGTTTCTCTAGTCATCGGAACGTCGAAGGGATTCATTCTAGTCTTTGACTACCAACAGGTGCTCAAGTCCATCATCGGCCCGGGCACAAAAGGTAACATCGCTATGAATACAAGCCTACAATCACGATCTAATTTAAGTCGCAGCTGTTGAATGTGGCGCGATTACTGCCCTCGCAATATCCGCCGACCACTCAACGGTCGCTGGGGGACATGCGACCGGTCATATCTTCACCTGGGAATTGGCGAAACCAGCGAAACCCTTCCTCCACATACCTCCATTGGAACGAGCGACGCTGGACGACAGGAAATCGGATGGCCATGTGTCTGGAGTCGGCATCCTTCATTTGGGCTTTCTGGGCACGCGCCATACCGCGCTTGCGTCTGCCGATGATGGTGGCATGGCCTTCTCACATCTTGCAACCCGCGGACTGGGAGCCATCGCAAGGTCGGTGAAAATCACGCGGATTTTGGGAAGATACCCGCCCTCTGCAAAATCTCTTGAGAAACCGCGGAAACCTAGTTCTGTTCTGGCGTTTTCTCCACTCCCACTCGGAAATGTAGAACAGCCCACTGATGATATGGGTCTGACTGCTCTTCTGACGCCATATCTGCTTGTCATCGTGTCGACAACACCCGTTGCGCAGACACAACACAAAGCGCCCCGACCAAAGGAAGTGGCTCCACACAGTGCACTGAGCGGATGCCTAGCATGGTTCCCCGCAGTGAAACTAAAGAACCCGTCGAATGATTCAAGCAAAGCGGTGTCGAAGACCAAACTCGTTTACTGTTGGTCCAATGTCCTGACCATATTGGACGTGGACAGCATCGTGGCTCCACCCACGGAAAAAGAGAAGCCCACCGAGCTTCGATTTCGACCACGCAGTCGATGGAAAGCTGAAGAAGCCGTCGTCGCCGTGCAATGGCTCAGTAGATCAGTTCTTGGGGTGCTCACAATCAGTCAGCGTTTGGTGATCCTAGAAGACAATACGCTGCGAATGACCGACTCGTTTGATCTCTTGCAGAAACACATATACCACTCTGATTTATTCTCGCGGCAGCTGAGACCAGTCATTGAGCAACTAGATGAGCAGGATGTGTCGATGCATGGTGTTGTTGCAGACGCTTTCTACATGAGCTTCCGAGCTTACAAGGGACGCCTTTTTTTGCTGGGCTTTAATGATGTTTCAATTGGGACCCTCTCAAATTGGGCTGACCGACTAATGGCACTTATGGAAGATGGGGACTTTATAGCTGCCATTGGCCTGGCAACTTCTTACTATGTTGGCGATGCCGACAAGTTGACCGTTGGCCTGCCCGAGGACGATAAGGCACGACATACCCTCGTTCAAGAGAAGCTCCTCGAGATGATCACTGCATCTCTCAAGTACACATTCTCACGAGATGAAAGAAACAATGACGAGGGAAGAGACCAGCAACTCAAAGAGCTTGCCGAAGTTGTTTTTACAGGACTTTTTAGTATGAAAGAGTTCGGATTCCTGTTCGAGGACGTCTACGATGCGTTCGAGGAGGCTTCTGCCGAAAAGGCGTTCTTCGAGACTCTCGAGCCTTACATACTCGACGACGAAATTACCGCAGTGCCTCCGAATGTCTTGAAGGATCTGATCACTTTTTATGCATCAGCCAACCGCGCAAGCCGGCTCGAAGAGATGATATGCCGGCTCAGCACCGACACAATGGACATCAACCAAGTCACAACTCTCTGTCAACAATACGTGTTGTACGACGCATTAATATATGTTTGGACTCGGGCGATTGGAGATTATATCACTCCATTGACCAACATCTTGGAACTCATCAAGCTCGTGGACTTCGACGTAGATGAAACGGAAAATATCTACTTGACTTCAGCGAAGAAGATCTTTCCGTACTTGGCCTACACCTTTACAGGACGCATCTATCCTGGAGGCGCCCCGATGGACGATGAACAGGCTCATAGCGCAAAGAAGGATATGTATCGGTTCGTATTTTCCGGAAAATCTTTACAATGGCCGCCAGGATCTGGTGAAATTATCCTCACGAGAACCGACGCGGGCCCGGAACCACCGTTTCCCTATCTACAACTTATACTGGAGTTTGATGCATCCAGTTTCATGAGCATGCTCAACGAAGCTTTCGAGGATAGTTTTTTGAACGGTGAACAAGAAACAACCAACGGGACCCAAGTGAATGGCATACAACAAGGCTCCACACTTACACCTACTCGCCAGTACATTATCAATATTCTCTTCGGCGTCATGACCACAGAAAATTTCGACTTGGAAGACATACTCTACTTCTACATGTTCGTCGCGCGGAACCTGCCTAAATACCCTCAGCATATCATGCTCCGTGGAACTTTATCACATCAGGTTCTCGTTGGTCTTTGCCACTGTCCAACAGAGATCATGAAAGAAGATTGTCAACTTTCTGTAGAGTATCTGCTTTCCATGTACCATCCGCCCGACCCTCAAAGCCTAATTCCACTTTTTGAGAAAGCTGGATTCCACCGTGTGCTCAAATCTGTCTATCGAGGCGAGAAACAGTATGCTAAGTTACTGGAGACATACCTGGATGATTCGGAAGATGAGGAAGCTGTGTTTGGCTGCATTAGTGACGTATTGCGGCCGAGTAAGGGCCTCATCAAGAAGCAAGTCAGCGATGTCAAAAGAGTCATTGTCAATCGTGCCACAGAACTGGTTGCTATTGATGCCTCGCAGACAGCTATAACACTCAAACAATATGCACCCGACCTCCTCGAGCCCGTTCTTGAAGCTATCGAAGATGACTCAGATGCCCAGTATCGGTACCTGGCAGCACTTATTGAGCCTGAGCAATCACACGCACAGGCTGGCGATCTTGCATCAATCAACGAGGATCTTCCAAGCGGCTTTATCGAAACTTATGTACAGCTAATGTGCACGTACAATAGCTCGCATGTCGCGGACTTTGTCACCATGCTCAAGTCGAGCAATTTGAGATTGGATCCCATTCTTCCCGCACTGGAACAGAGTGGGGTCATCGACGCGGCGGTAATTCTGATGGCTCGCGATGGTCTTGTCAAAGATGCTATGGATCGACTTGTGGGGCACTTAGGCACACTGGAAACTGCATTGACCGGGTTGATTACCGCCGCTGCGCAGAGTCCAGATGTTGCGAACACCGAGGAAGCGGTGCATGATCTGCTTGAAGATATTCAGAAGTACATCAAGGTTGGCATATGGCTTTGCCAAGGACAGACACGATCAAAAAAACGCACACCCGAGTCGGTCGACGATCGACGGAAATCGGCCTACGGCGAAATTCGTGAAGGCGATCTCGCCCTCGATGAGCTGCTCTGGCTAGATCTCGTTGATACGTCGGTCAGACTTATAAGGGATGTTTCTGACGCCGTTGCCAACCTCGATGCGGCTGTCACTGCATCGAATCTGGACCAGTCTGATATCATCGACAGCGCTCGTATAGTGTCCACCCTTCGTTCATCTATTCAGCAGACCTTCTCTGCCCTCCTCGCGTCGACAACGATCCCACCGGCAACGCAGGCCACCTCTAATACTACCTCCAAATCCGTGACATCACGACCGCCTCTCCGCCACACCCAATCTCAAGTCCAGAGCAATCCCTCGTTCCTACGAATTCTCCGTTGCTTCCTTACGCGGGCAACCCACACCTATTCGCCCTCCTTAGGACACCTGCGCTCCGTCCTCGCGGAAGTTTTCGCAGCCTACACCTTCGAAGAAACAATACTCAGCCTGGCAAACCGGTTCCTCGATAAGGAGAGCTTCGAACACGTCCACGAGATCACAGAATTGAGGAAACGTGGATGGCGACCAAGAGGCCAAACGTGCGAAGGGTGCAAGAAGAGGGCATGGGGACCAGGAGCTGGAGCAGCCAACGGACTTTGGGAGGCATGGGAGAAACGGGAAGCAGAGCGGAGTCGGAAGAGAATCGAGGATGCTAATGGGGTCGAGGACGAATCTGGCGGGAAAGGCAAGGGCAAGCGGCCTAGCGAGGCCGAGATTGACGTCGACGCTGAAGAACAAAGTAGCGATACGGCGGGTGCACTCGTGTTGTTTGCTTGTCGACACTTGTGGCACAAGAAATGTGTGGAGAAAGCGAGCGTCTCTGAAGGCAGTGGCGCAGCGGAGGGCACGAAGACGCAACAGGGGAGGTTGAAATGCCCGCTTTGTGGATAGATATCTTCTGCCGATGTATATATTGACACAATTGAGACAGTTGCCATCTCACTTTTCAAGCGCTCGCATCCAACATAGAGGCAAGATGTTTTGGTTGAGGAGAGCTTGAGGTCAAAGTTAATATTGCGCTCAGCATTTCATATCATTGTTGGTGGCTGCGGGTGCAGCAGGCGAGGCTGATGCTGAGCCTCTCGGTGTGGATATCGTTGAGGACGGCAAATCTGAACGTTCGCTTCTTCTAATGTTGTCTAGCTACCGAGGTACGTGAAAGTCTACGTTCAGTATGGGATGTCATCTAGCTTCGCGCCTATATGTCGAACTACAAAGTATAACCTGTGGGTGGAACAATGCTATAGGAGGCTTGTAAAATCATAGCGCCGGATGCCTATGGCTCCCAGGCATTTATCTAAGTATTGGGCACCGCGTGGTCTAAGGACGAAGATCACCCATAAATGTGGTATGTCCTGAGGCGAAGGCACACACGCTAGCTATGGCTACGATGCTTCGCCACACCCAAGCAGCCTCGCAGCCTGGAGTTGCACAGCCTAACCGGTCATGAACCTTCAACTTATAAACTACTCATAAACTTGAAAAGGAGTCTTCTGCCTCCAAATAATCGCCTCGGCCCATTTGCTCTTCGATCGAAACCATGGCCGCCATTGTGTCTGCGCAGGAAGCTACGACCGGGTACATTGCATCGCCCAGGACGGATGGCTCTGATGACCAGCCCGTTAGCCTGCAACGACTACCTCTTGAACTACGCGACAAAATCTACGAGTATACCATACGCCAACTTGACGCCCTGAAGATACCTGCCAATTTCAATGGTTCTGCGCTCACGTTTCTGACACGATGGCTCCCACAATGCCTTATAGTCAGCCACCAGATCCACGAGGAAGCAGCCAAGGCGTACCTCCGTCGCACCATACGCTCAGTACAAAATATTGAGGTTCCCGGTCCGGATACACTACTCTTTCAAATTCCGAACACGATCTCTTTCAGATCTGTTCGGTACCTAGCGTTCACTCAACCACAAGGCGGCTCTAACGATCTCCGCTCCCCAAATTCGATGTCATCTTCCGTTAAACGCGATAGCATAAACGACGTGCTGTCGCGCTGTCCCGAGCTTCGAACACTCACAATGAGCGTCACAGCTGAAATGCTCCTCACGACAGACGCAGGATCCAGAGCCCCGCGTTTAAGAACGATGAAAGAGATTGATGAAGTGATAGCCTTCACGCAAATCATCAAGCATCGAAACCTCCAGAGCCTTCAATTGATTTGCAGCGATGCGCAGAGACATGTGCATCGTGTTGGCGAAGAGTCCCGGACTTTCTTCGAGCCCTTTGCGAATTGGTTGATGGGGGAAGCGAGAAGCAATGGGTGCAAGTTGGTGTTCAATATCAAGCTTTGCCCTGCAGGGGACTATCTTCGTCGTCGGGATCCTCAACTCACTTGGTGCACAACCGGTTATATCACATGGTATTGGTATCAGGATTTCTTTGGATAAAGCCAATGTATAGTAAGCGTGAATTGATAGTATTTCTGTAGTATAGCACAAAGCAGAGACCATTTAAGGAGATTTGAACCTGGAATGCATATGTTCAACAATTCATGTTGTCAAATGTCGTGCTGAGGATTTGTTTTGTGTTCTATCACGCTAACGAGAAGAAAGCCTATTAGATTTCAGATACAACTATAGTGACGACATCGCGCACTCACTTACCAGTGACGCTTAGAAGTGGACGCCGAACATCAAATGAGAGCTGATGGCGCGCGACAACAACTATCAAGAAATAGTTGATCACCAAAGCATGACGACCTCGAAAACCGTAATGCGGGACGTCGATCCTAACATCACGACCTTTACTGTACCATTCAACCGCTTCGCGCCTTTTGGATATCGCAAGTTCGTAGCTGTAGGGAACCGCGCGACCGCAGTCCGCCTGCACGACAATCGCATACTTCTCCTCAACCCTGTTCCCCTGGAACCCTCCATACGAGCGAAACTGGTCGCGCTTGGTGGTGTTCATTTCATCACGGCTGACCTCGGTCATCACCTCTCAGTGACCGACTACATCAAAGCCTGGCCGGATGCGAAAACCATTGGTGTGCCCGGTCTAGATGACAAGAGGAAAGACATTTACTGGCATTTTATTTGTGGCGATTGGAGACGGGGCGGACCAGAAGATGAGTACGGTTTCGCGCAGGATATGGAGACGGTCATGTTCGAGGGCTTCATCACGAACGCTGTTGCTTGGTATCATAAACCGAGCAGAACGCTGATTCAATCGGATCTGATGATGAATCTACCCTGTACCGAGGTGAGCATTTGTGCCTGCTATGCATAGCTTGTCCATGAATTTGACAACGAAGTCCAGCAATACCATCCATCATCGGCGGCTCAGGGTATCTTATCGAGAGAGTTTGCGAAACGCGCACATCCGCGATCAGTTTGGTTCAAGCGCTTGATCTATTACATAGCCACGGTGGAGTATACGTTGATGCGCCGGGATGCGAAAAAGGTTGCTGAATGGGACATTGATCGCATCATCCCTTGCCACGGCGATGTGATTGATAGCGGCGGGAACCGAGTATGGGCGGAGTGTAACGAGTGGTTTGTCACGGGCGATGCAAGTCCCGGGTTTCTGATGCAGGCGAAGGCGCCGTTCATGAAACTCGTGCGGAGATTTTTCCTCACCTGAAAGGATCAATACATACGGGATCTCGCATGACTGGATGAGGGTAGAGAGCCGTAGAAACTAGATATTGTTTTCGTTTATGAAGTCTATGTTGGCGTGTCTGACTAGAGCACTGAGCATCTAGCTTGGACTCTGATAGATGAAGGAAACAGTTTGCGAAGAAAAAGAATCGCTATGTTGATGTTCAAATAATGTCAATCGAAAGCGCCTCAGTTGTGTAACAATATAGGCGTGAGAAGGACACGTCGTCAATCCGCATTGACGGGAAGTAAGGCGCCTTCGAATTGCCAATAAACTGCCCGTTGCAGGCAGAACCGACCCATAGGATACCAGAGTTGGACTTGGGATAGACGACAGTCGAATTATGGACCATAGTCGTGGTGCTAGTCCGAAACGCACTCAATCTCGGCACCTCCATCACAATTTCATCGTCAAATTTAACAGTGATGTTGCAGCCTGGATAACTGGAACTGAAGTCACTAAGCATGAGCCGTTAGCAAACGTTCACTTAGAGGCTTATAAGGATGACAACTGCACTTACAACCATGAAAGAGACACATCTACAGAACGTTGGTTAGCACTGGTGCGAGGGAAACGAGGATTAGGACTTACTGTATGGGGCGAAAGGGGACAAATTTGCTATCGACCTGTAGAGAGCTGCAGTTGCGCCATGAAGTATCCTGCAAATGTCGTCAGTATCTCAGTCATTGCACAATACATGACATGGTATACTAACACAGATCCATTGTTACTGGTATCGTCCGCTGGACGGGTGCCCTTGTACTGAACTGGAGCGACTTGGTTCTTCCAGTTCTCTTGGCTGGTCCAACCTGAGATTGGATTTTCCTGTGCGCGGTCGTAGTCCGCGAAATTGCCGTTAAGCGCAATGTTGCGAGGTTGATTCTGGATGGAACTCCTCTAGGGTACGGGATGCACTTGGTGCCAGGATTGAATGGTCAACATGTCAAGCTGAGGGCCTATGATGTGTAACGGACGAACGTGTAGACTTTCGTCCCAATTACACGGTGAGATTAGTAATAGCCTGGGTCATGAGGCACGCACATCTAACGATGCTGACTGGAAGCTCTGCCTTGTTAAGCTAAAGATTTTCGTAGTGACGTATGAGACTGTGTATATGTACGTCGCATTAGCATAATCAAAAGTGTTCCCAATCATAATGCCATTTCTTTCCTAATTTGTCGAATGACGACCGTGCTATCTGCTTCGTGAGTTATGTGTGTTAGTCCAGTGTATTGAATCCTGTAAAAGTAATTCAATGCATGTTTAATGTTTTCGTTTCTTCTGTCCAGCCAAGGTTTCTTTCGTCTCTAGTCCTCTCTTTCTGTTCGATGTGAGTACTGTGTCCACGCCGTCAATCTCAGCCCCCGATGTAGCATTGAAAAACTGGTTTCTGTGTCTTGGAAGCCCTAAATACTCTCGCAGCGTGGTCCCTTGATAGTCTTGTCGAAACACACCTCTTCGTTGTAACTCTGGGACCAACTTTTGAGTGACTGCCTCCAGCCCCTCAGGTAAAAAGGGAAAGGTCACCATGAACCCATTCGATGCCTCCTCTTCTAGCCAACGTTGCATTTTATCTGCCACTGTTTCGGCCGTGCCCACAAATGCGAGGCCGGCATAACCTCCATAACGGCCCGCAAGTTGGCGAATAGTGAGCCCATCCTTTTTCGCAAGACTGATGACGCTCGTGCGACTCGTGTGGCTCGCGTTAGTTTCGGGAAGTTCGTCTCCCGATGGAATTGGTCCGTCTGGATTAAACTTTGAAGCATCGGTACCAAGCGCAATTGATAGCGAGGAGATGGCGCTGTCGTAGTGCACCAGACTGTCCAGCCTCAAGCGTTTCTGTTGCGCGTCCTCTACCGAATCGCCAATGAGTACCATTGCAGCGGGTAGGATTCTTGATATGATCACGTTTTCGGCCAGCTGCTTCAGTGCGAGCTTTTATGTCCGCGTACAGATTCTTACCAGCTTCAAGGTCTCGTGGTGAGCAGAATACAAGCTCAGCGGTCTCAGCGGCCAATTGACGGCCAGGTTCCGACTCTCCGGCTTGCACGATAACTGGCCAGCCTTGCACTGGCCTCGCAATGTTTAATGGTCCTTTGACTTGCAAATCGTCGCCTTTGTGATTCAAGGTGTGAATTTTTTCCGGATCAATATACACCAAACTCTCAGGGTCACGAATAAATGCATCATCTGCGCAGCTATCCCACAACCCCGTTACAACGTCATAAAACTCACGGGCACGTTTGTATCGTTCGCTGTGCTGGACGTGTTCGTCAAGCCCAAAATTCTTCGATGATTCTGGATTGCCGGTCGTGACGATGTTCCATGCAGCCCTTCCCTCGCTCAGATGATCCAAGCTCGCAAATCGTCGAGCAATGTGGTATGGTTCATCATAAGTCGTTGAAGCGGTGGCCGCTAGTCCAATTCGTTCAGTGACTTGCGACAGCGCCGAGAGCAAGGTGAAGGGCTCGAATGAAGTCACAGTGTGGCTTCGCTTGAGGGCCTCGATGGGCATGTTGAGCACAGCAAGATGATCGGCCATGAAGAATGCATCAAATTTGGCAGCTTCCAGGGCTTGGATGACAGATTTTAGGGTGTTTGAGGTTGAAGTTGGCATCTGGGTAAGCGCCGGGATATCGCCATGCACCCGTGTGGAGGGACACTGGGCGCATGAAAGCGGTCAAATGAAGCTGCTTCGAAGACGCCATGGCAGCGTGTATTTTGCAATAGTCGAGGATGAAAGTCTGGAAGTTATCAAGCGCGCCGCTTCATGGCTGTAGTTCCGATAGTGTACAGTTCGAGGCTTACAAATGCGGCTAAGCCCGCGATCACGACATCCAGAGCAAAGTGGGGCATGCAGCAACCATAGGTTCGAGGGGCTATAATCAGATCAAACGGAGATACCAAGCAGCCGCAGGCGTCGTAGTCTTGAATTTTATGCTACGGTAGAAGAGAAACCTCTAGATCTGCCGTTACGCGTTGTCTCGATATCACTACCCGATTGCAATCCTTCTGACCTACTGTTGTCAACGTGTATCTTGCAAATTCTCCTGTATATTTTGTTCGAGGGACTTGAATCCGGCTCCGCCCAGCGCCTTCAGCAGGAACACGGCTCGCTCGGTTGGCGGTTACTACCATAGGTAGGTGAGACCACGACCAAGCTCAGCATAGCGTTCAGGAAATTGCTTATATCGGTGTATCCTTTTCGTAGTGTCAAGCAGGACAATCAGTGCTGTAATGCTGACGCGGTGGGAAGTATCGGAGTCATGGGCAATCTTCATCAGCAATCATCTTAGGATTTGGTTGCGTTGCAGCCGTCGAAGAAGATGTAACACAAGGCGCTTGAGCATCGATTCCTGCTAGTTTATTGCTAGCTAAGAAAAGGATAGCTCGCGCGCTACTAATAACAGGACAGCCGAACGGGTACTTGGGTGTCACGCTATCCCCTGTTCTTGTTTCAAGGTACAAGCGAGATTGGATAATGTTCTATCATTTCTTTTACGTCCACCCCATACCACATAGCATAATCTGTGCAAAATGGACCCGATTGTGAATAGTTGAAATAATTTGGCGAGTAACCAAGCATTTTAACATCAATTTTTCGCGATAAATGTTATATGAAGTTTACAGGATATAATTGACAACCTTGAAGCCTGCAACCCTCTAGTTATGATAACGTCGTACTGCTAGTAGACATGCACCGCTCGATCTAGATTTCCAAATCGTGTCTGTTGGTGCGTCTGTGACCGTGGGCTGTGTAATGGCTACTCACCATGCTTGCGGACAAGAATCCTTCTCGCGCACGTCCTGCCGTGTGGCCAGGATCGTTTCAAACATCTACTAAGGCTTCGACCAATAGGCGTCATCCAATGACACGACTACGGGAGGTATCAACTTTGGAGAATATTGTACATAAGCTCGATGGGAGAAAGACCAGTTGATATTACACTGCACCAACTAGTCTCTCATTCTACACATTCGTTCACTAAATTCTTTTGCTAAATAGCACATCATGCGTTATTCTACCGTTCTTGCTTTCACCGGTGCCGCTGGCATGGTCACCGCATCTCCCCTCGACCGCCGATCTGTGGCCAAGTTTCCCGTTGGAGCTACGTGGGACATCATCCTGGATAAATCTGATGTTGGCCTCGCCGATATGGAGAAAGCTGCAGGCACGGTTATTGATATCGATCTATTTGACAACACCGCAGACGGACAAACTACCGTTAAAGAGCTTGGAAAGACTAAGCAGGTCATCTGCTACTTTAGCGCCGGTTCGCGCGAAGACTGGCGCGACGATGCCGACCAATTCACATCTGCAGACTATGGCAAGGCCCTGGGCGACTGGCCTGGTGAGAACTGGGTCGACGTCAAGAGCACCAACGTGAGAGCGATCATGAAGCAGCGCATCGAGTCGGCTGCCAAGGCTGGATGTACGGCGGTTGATCCTGATAACGTTGATGGTTTTGTACGTCATTTATCGTCGATGAATCTCTAATGATAAGGTATTAATTCGTCTTGCAGGACAGCAACCAAGACGGTTTCGGTTACCCTAAATCTGCATACGCCGATTACGTCAACTACCTAGCTGGAATCGCCCGTAATAACAACCTCGCGATCGGGCTCAAGAACGCGATCGATATCATTCCTGACGTTCTTCCTAACATCCAATTCGCCATCAACGAGCAGTGCCACGTGTACAATGAGTGCACGCGCTACACGGCTATTACTCAGGCAGGACTGCCCATCTTCAACATCGAGTATGGTGCCCAATACTGTAGCGAGCCATCAGGTGTCAATCTGTCCACTGTCATCAAGCCTGCAGACCAGGATTTGAACACACTTGGAGGACAGTGCTAGGGGATTCAAGTTGTGGTATTCAATACCGGGCGGATAAGTTGTTAGTAATGGCCGCATTACATAGCAGGCCTATGCTGGAAGGTGGAAAGCAGGTCATTTTTGGTTTCATGATATTAGTGCACATTTTTGTGTGCTAGTATTACTATAACTATCAATATATTCACTTCATTGACTAGTAACAAGACTTCTTTGTGTTAAACTGTTTGATTGTAGCGATATCTGCCCTTGGTTACTCTTATCTTCCTAGGAGGGACAGCTTCGATACGAGCACAAGTATATAACAGACAGTGCTATCTAGGGAGCTTCTAAGAGTGGTGTTGACAGTAAATTGGTAAAGAGCTGACAGACAGCATTCCAAGTTTGCGGCAATGATTTCCACTACAGACGAGGTCACCACCTTGGTTATCGAAACATGCGTATGAGAAGGAAATTCTGCTGGACGGGGAGACGTCTCTTACTTAGATATCACGATAACTTAGCTTCGTCCTATACGAGCTAACAAGCAGTATATGTGCCTTGACTGCGCTTGAAGTAGTCCCGCTGGGAAAAGTCAGCATTTAAGAAAAGAGCAAAGACAAAGTACTAGGACGGACAAGTACTTGAGCTCAAACGTGCCAGTAACTTGCAACTCCACGGCCAACATCATCTACAGGCGCACAACAACCGGCATCGGTGCTGTGACGTTGGTCAACCCAATATTTAGATGCGTGGACACAAACGCAGCCGTAAGACCGCTGGTACCATCGCAGTATGGAAGGAGAAAGTTTGCGCTCGTCCAGGCCGTGGATAATAGCTGCTACACTGAAACTTTACGCGCTAAGAAATGCTAACGACTATGCAACAATGAGAGGACAAGCGAACGCTTTCAGCTCTATTAACGCTTCAACTACCTCTGTCAAGCTACTCGCGATGGTCAAATCCCATTACCTTCGCTAGAGATAGTTTAGAAAGAGCTGACTTTACTATATGAGGCTCTGGTGCGCTTACTGATCTCATGGTCGTGCCGGCAAGCGCTATCTGTGAGGACATAATGTCTCAACTCCGGAAGGATCTGCTCAACTTCATATTGGGTTAGTGCACAAGGTCGGAGCTATGCGGTATTGTAATATAGGTACATTCGGCACAGCGCACCTCATCACTTGCACGACTCTCGCACAACTGCCTACTGTGCTGCAGCCTTTCGGCTGAGCCAGACCATGCTGACTTTGGAGACAAATTTGCATTGTTGTGATTCCTGGTTAAACGGATTGGGTGATACGAACATCACATATCACGGCATAGCGAGCCATTAGAGTTCGGTGGAGAGTATTTATCTATTGGTTGTTTTGAAGTAACTGAATGCCTTTATTGGCCTATGATCTCCAGAATCTAAGTCGGGTACCAATCTCTTTCAACATGAGCACAGCAGTTACTCGACTCCGCGCTGCAGCATCCTGGTTCTCTTCTGCCCGACGCAGCATGTACAACAAACAGTCTTCGAGTGAGCCCCAAACGGTGTACTTGTACACTCCTAGTCCACTTTTCTCTCCCATGGCTTGCAATCGGCTGGCAAGCTTCATTGTTATCTCATCAGCCATGCCCATAAGTTGTGCGAAAACCAGCTTCTGTGTTCCGGTGATGGAAGTCCGGGACATATCCTGCTGTATATATATATTCAGAGCTTTCTCAACACTGTTCATGTTGTGTGTTGCCAACATGACTTCGGCCGTCCATGGTTTTGGATATTCGTTTCCTTCAAATTGTTTTCCTCGAAGAAGAAGCTCGACAGCCGCATCGTAGGCGTTATCGCAGTCTACTTTATTATCGTGGATGATTGATGCACGCTTGGGTTCAACGTAAATGTAAGCGCCACGGACGAGCTTGATCCCGCTTACGAAGTTTCGAGCCTGTGCGATTTGCAAGTGTGACTTCAGCGTATCGAAGCCTGACTTCAGATACATCTGGTAGGTGTTGAAAACGAGTGCACTGTCCGAAATATTGAATGCCGCCATTGCTTCCTACACCGGGTGTTAGTCAAACCAAGCAGATGTACTCATGTCTTTGGAGACATACCAAAGTAACCCAATCAATAGCAGGCTGGTGATAAGAGCTCTCGGCATCAACCATGATTTTAACGTCCTTATTTTTACCCGCGGTACAGATTTCGAACAGTGCATTCCTCAGCACCTTCATCTCGTTGGAAATCGTTTTGTTACATCTTCGCTTCTCATCGAATGCTTCCATGGCATGCACTGCTGCAGGTCCAGCGCCTGTGATCTTGACCGCGATGTAGTCACCCTTGCCTACACGAGCCACGGTATCCACGTTGCACTTCACCCAGCTCCTCAATTGAGGGTCATTACCCACTAAATCAACATTTGATTCATTGTGCCCGAGCTTGGCTTCACGCGCGAACGACAGGACCACACCTGTTATGCCTCGAGTTTTCATGGTGTTTATGTTGGATGCGATGTCGAAATTTGCCTCCCCTATGCAGAAGGCTTTGTAGAATGTTTGTCGAAAAGGCCATGATAGGATGCGTGAATTCGCGATGAAGGAACTGTGGCGTCTAATGAAATGTATTAAGAAGGAAAGAATAGGTGACGGAAGGGCGGCTACAGAGAGGACAGAGAGTGTGCGCAGAAGGTCCGATGTAGGGAGATTTCTGAATACGCGATCTTGGGCCGGTATAGGTGCTGGTGTTGGTGTTGGTGTCGATAAAGGTAGCTGTGGGATCTGTGCTGCTGGTTTAAGTGCTTCGCGTGGCGTATCAACTGTGGCGCATGTCCGATAGCGTTGTGGCTGCCGTGCCGCACAACGGCTCAAGCAGATGGATGGCTTAGGTTTGGGAAACATTTCGGCAATAGGAAGATACACTGGTGATCTTTACAGTATAAGTATTCTTTATGAGCCTTCCCATACTATGTACGAAATTGTTTGTTACGTCCAGATCTAGCAGTCTTTGATAATAGTCCCAAGCCGATTCTAGCCGCGCTCTAGTAACGCACTAGCTTTTCGCGTGACGATTTGCTGCCAATATCGCAACTCCTCTAACCACAACTAAGTTAGTACTTATCTATTGTGGTCGTAAGAGAGGCTACTATTAGGGAGCCTCCTCTCCTAAGCTACTCCCTTTAGGACCTATACTATACACTAGCTCTTCCTTCTTTAAGTAAGATATCCAAATAACGAAGCCAAAGGCGAGGTTATAGTAGTATCTTATAAGCTAGGATACTCTTAATTAGACTACTTTAGTACTAAAGGTTATAATATTAACTATAAGCCTATCTAATACGATAGTACTAGGCACTAGCTAGCCTACTACTAAGAGCTATCTCTAGTCTTTTCTAAAGATTAATATAATAGATACGTACTCTATAAGTAAGTAACTAGTATAAGTAAGTAGCTAGCTTTTACTAAGATCTTATTAAAATATACTATTACTTATAACGTACTCTATAAGCAAGTGGCTAGTATAAGTAAGTGGCTAGCTTTTACTAAGACCCTATTAAAACGTACTGTTACCTACAGAATAACGCGTGAAAACTCATAAAATATCACGAAAACTACTAAATCTAAGAGTATAAATTATAAAGAAGTATCTTTACTAAATCTTCACGAAGTTATATAAAGTTTTACTAGTTATATAGTTTATATAGTAAGTAATAGTACGTTTCTTACCTCTACTAGCGTAGTTATATTATTACCTATAAAAATACTATAAAAACTAGTAAAACTTAGTAAAGACCTATAAAGATCTTTATAGATATCTTTACGGGATATCTTTACTATAATCTTTACTCGTCTTTACTAGGTTTTACCTATTATATAGATCATACTATAGGTAATAGTACGATTACTATCTTCACTAGCGCTAATATCTTTACTCTAAAAATACTATAAAAACTAGTAAAACTTTATAAAGACTTATAAAACCTAAGAGTATAAATTATTCTATAGTATTTTCTTTATTATTCTAGTCGCTTTTACAGGTACGCGTATTATACCCTATCCTACTACACTACCTGTAGCATCGTTAAGGTAGATCTCCTTTAGTACGCGCCCTCTTCTTTAACTTCTCCCTATTACTATGAGTACTAAACTCCTTTAGAGCTAATAGTTAAGTACTATCCTCTACTATAAGGGTCCCTTCCTTCTGTAGCTACTTCCTTTTATGCGATTTTTAACGTATAGCTACCTTATTAGCAGCTTAAAGCTATGTAATCTCCTATTATACTAATATAAGCTTATAGGTAATTATCGCCGTACCCTTTAAGACCTTCTTAAACGCCTTAACTATAGAGGTAGAAAAGCTATCTAGGTGGGTTTAGATCCTTATCTTTACTAGCGTTAATTGCGACCTAAATTCTAGGGTATTACTTAGTGTTTTTAACTCCTAAGGACCGTCCTTTATAGTAGTTAATAGTAGTATCTTTAACTATATATCTATCTTTGATATTATAGCTTCTAGGTTAAATAGGACTAAGCTAGCGCCTCTAAAGCTACCTAGGATATTACTCTCTATAATAGTAGTATTAAAAGTAGGTATAAAGTATAGTAAGAACTCTATTTTAGTAATATAGTTAATATAGTTACGTATTAGGATCTTAGCTTAGCGCCTATACGCCTTCTTTAGAGGGGAAAAATAGCCTATATCTAGTAGCTATAATAGGTGCGATGAGTATAGAGGTATATAGAGTATAATAATCTTATTATCCTTATAGTACTACTAGAATAGGAGTAAGTTATAGCTCTTATAGCTATTAATTATTAGTAAACGTACTATACTAATAGTATATCTTTTTATATAGGTGTTAAAGTACTTTAACTACTCTAAGCTAAGCTTATTTATTATCTAGCTATTCTTAGAGACCCTAATAACCTAATCGCGTAGTAGGGCGTCTTCCTTATACTAGGTAGAGAGGTGGTTCTTGCCTTAAAAGAGGATAAAGGGTAGGATTACCTACCCTATTACGTTAATACCCTAGATAACTATAGTCTACTCTCGATTACCCTACTATACTATCTTTAGCTATCCTTAACGCTCTAAGCTAGTAACTATAGCTCCTATTAATATCTAGCCTATTATAAAGCTAGTCTTATTAAAGTTATAGGTATCTTTATCTAGGATACTGTGCTTAGCCTTTATATTCTCTATAAGCTAGAACTAGTCTTATATAAGCCTAGGATCTTTATAGAGGGCTCTCTTATAGTTATACTTTTAATTAAACTTAACTTTAAGCTCTAGTATACGCTTAATAAAGTTTATAGCCTAGTTATTACTAACTAGACTATAGTAGCGCTTAGTAAGTAAGGAATTAGCTATATCTTTAATAGTAGTGAGCTAGGGGGGAAATCCTTAGAGATCTAGGTCTAGTATATACTAGATAATTACCTCCTCTTCTATCTTAAGGAGATTTATTAAGTTAGGCTAGTAATCTTATTAGTATAGTATTCTAGCACGTTACTATTAAAGCGTCCTCTCTAGTACTATATAGTACTATATAGCACTATAGATAGTAAGCGTCGCGTCTTATTTTAAAGCCTAAAGCGTAAGCTATATTTAGGCTTCTTTTTAAGAGGATTATACGTTATTATGTTAAGGTATCGCGTTATACTATAGGTAATAGTACGTTTTAATAGGGTCTTAGCAAAAGCTAGCTACTTACTTATACTAGCTACTTACTTATAGAGTACGTTAGTATAATATATAAAAACTTATAAAATATTATAAAAACTACTAAATCTAAGAGTATAAATTATAAAGAAGTATCTTTACTAAATCTCTCTAACTAATATAAGGCGAAGAAAGAGGCCTATTTCGTAGTAGATTAGGTATAGCGTAGTAGTACTAGGCCTAAATAACTTAATATCTAGGGCCTAATTCATGAAACTTTAACCCCCTAATTTATAGCACTTCCTATACTTATCTTATAATATTTTATATATAAAACTTATTTAATAATATCTATTCTACTTTTACTAGTAACGCGTAATTAATATAGGCGTAGTAGTAGTTACTTTTTAGTCTATAAGTAAGCGACTTTTTTTATAATAGAGCTTATCTAGAATAGTAGTAAGCCTACCCTATAACGTTAAAGGTATAATAGTAGTAGTAGGCGTAGTAGGTATAATAGCGTAAGTAGTAGTATTAACCTAAATAAGCTTACGCTAGGGAATTATAATAATATTTTCTATATACTAGAGTAGTATAGCGTACTAGTGTGTATATAGTACTATATAGCTATTACTAATTTAGATATGTATCTATAGTAATAGTATACTATACCTACTAAGCTATAGAAGGAGATTATAGAGTACTTCTCTAGGCTTTTTATAGTAGATCTAAGTATAGTCTAGTACCTAGAGAAGCCCGTATAGCTAATTAAAGAGCTAGGGATACTACTTAATAGTGTATAGTATAAGATATATAACTTAATTACTATAAGTAGGAAGAGACTATAATAATATTATAAAAAAGAGTATTAGTAAGCTTAGAAAGGTAATATAAGGGTATTATATAAAGATATAAAAGTATAGAGCTTTTTCTATACTAGGGGTTATAGAAATATTTTATTATTAATTTAGATATTATAGAAAATAGCGAAAAATTAGATCCTAACTATATTATCTAATAATAACTAGACTACTATAAAAGGTTTACTAGTAACTTTAAGAAGTAGAATAGATTATAGGGAGATAGTAAAGACTAATAAGATACTCTAGTTTAAGTAGATAGGGTAGCTAGAGTATTTTAAGGGCTATAATCTAGTATATCTAGCCTATTAAGTACGGCTACCTAATTAAAGTAAATAGAAGCTATAGCTTACTATAAAACTTATAGAGTAGCTTATTAAGAACTACGTTAAGAATCTCCTAATAATTCTATAGGAAGTACGCTATTAGCTTTATAGTATAAAGTAGTAAGAGGTTAACCCGTGACTATTAGTAAGGCTATAGAACCTAGAGAGTTAGGTAATATATATAGGGTATATAGCTAGATTTATATACTACTTTCTCCGCATTATTAAAGAGGAAACTTAAGAGGTAGATAATAGTAGTAGGGTAGTAAGTAGTAAGAGTAGTAAGAGTAGTAAGAGTAAGTATAAGGATAAGGGTAATAGTAATAGGAGCGTTATACTATAGCGTTAGCTACGTAAAGTAAAACTAGCTAATCTAATAAAAGATACCTATAAGATATTCCTATAGAAGGATGACTAGAGATAGCTAGTAGGCGTGCTATAGTTTACTCTAGACGATAGTAACTAAGAGGGGTAGATAGTAGTATTACTAGACTTACTAAGCTTATTTATACTTACTAGTACCTATAGCTTAGTATTTAGTAGTAGGTTAATCTACTTTCTTACTATACTAGGTATAGATCCTAAGATAAGATAGTTCTAGACTACGAAGAACTACTTATATATACTAGTAGGTATAGTATACTATACGTAAGTAATTAGGGTAGTAAAGCTACTTCCTATAGGATAGGATAATAGTAAGATAGATAAGAACTATAAGATGTTTTTAGAGATATACTGGAAGTATCTAGCTAATAGGTCGCTAAGTCTAATAAGTAAGATAATTAGTCTACTAGTATATAGTAAGTATATTACGTAGAATTAGGGTAATATAGGTAACGTAAGCTAGTCTAAGGATAAGAAGATTTTTTATCTTAATAGATAGCTAATTATTATTATATAGTTCTGTAAGATAGCTTAGAGTATACTAGATAATATAGCTAAGTAGCTATAGTCGCTACTATAGGTATAGAGGATAGAAGATCGCTTATATATTAATCTTATATAGTTTAAAGATAATATATTATTTATAAAGTATAGTATATCTTTTATAACTTAGCTAAGTAATAAGCTTATAGATAGGCTAGCGTAGATACTAAAGAGGGCTTATAGTAAGGAGGGTAGTATATAGCTATAGATACTAGATAGTATATAGAGAGGTAAAAGGGTAAGGTAGTATCTATACTAGGTAGACTACTTTTTAGAGCTACTACTTTTCTACGTGTATATTATATCTAGATAACCTAAACGTGGGTTAGAAATTACGATAATTTAATACTATAATAGACTACTATAGGACTATAACGTATATATATATTTAGAGTATTAATTCCTAATAGGAATCGAAAAAAATATAGCCTGTATATAGTAATACTAACTAATTAGATACTAGTGTAGGATATTACTAAGTAATAGATAAGACGAGAATCAAAAAACTAAAGACGAGAATCAAAAAACTAAGGATAAGAATTAAAAAACTAAGGACGAGAATCGAAAAACTAAGGATAAGAATCGAAAAACTAAGGACGAGAATTAAAAAACTAAGGATAAGAATTAAAAAACTAAGGACGAGAATCGAAAAACTAAGGACGGGAATTAGGGTAGCAGTCGCTATAAACTATTTTAATATTTTAGATAGACTTAAATTAAAATATATAATCTAACCTAGTAGTAGTAGATCTATAAATTATAAGTATCGTATTATACTTCCTAGACTAAATAATCTATACTACTTATTACCTTCTAAAGATTATACACGATAGTAAAACTAAATAATAGCTATTTAACGTCTACTATATAGGACGCGCTAAGATATTTACTATATAAAGAAGTTATACTCTTTAGACTTAATATATTATTAGTTACGCTACGTAAGCTATATATCTTATTCTAGTAGAGGATAATATATAGTAGATTATATATAGCGTATAAGATATAAAGTATACGTATATAAGTAGGTATTATTACTATCTACGTATAATATATTATTAAAATATAATTAACTAGACTAGAAAAGAGAAACAGGTTTATTCTTCTATTAGGTCCTTACTACTATTATTAATATCCTAGATAAGTTATACCTACGCGGACGATGGAACTATACTTAATCTATCTATACCTTACGTTAAATACGTATTAATTATAGATAAGAGAGCCCTTAGTAACTCTACGTAAGTATCGTCTATAGTTTCTAAGAAGGAGAATACTAGAAGAGGCGTACTCCCTTCTATATAGGCTAAGAATAGGGGCTCTATCCTTATAGCTAGGTCCGCCGTATCGGGATTATACTCTACTATTATTTCGATCTACTATCCTATACGACGCTAAGTTAAATAGGACTTAACGAATACGTTAGAAATACGACTTTAAGGTAGTAGCATAAATATCCTAACTAACCTAAATCACTTCTTCATCTTATTCCACTATTTCCCCTAGTCTAACTACTACGAAAATAACTTCTAATAGGTAGTATCCTTCCCCTTAGAAGCTTTATAGCCTAGAGTACTCTAGTATATTAGCGCAAAAAGATATTCCCTTACTATATTACTATAGCTTTTTCCCTTCTGCCTAGACCCCCCTACTCTTCTCTAGACCTTCTTCTCTAAGTCTTTATATAGCTTATAGAAGTGGTCTATTTTCTAGTAGTATATTATCTTATTAGTAATACTATTAACCTATATCTTCTACGCGTCCTTAAAATAGTTAATAAAGGCTTCTATCTTAGATAGGAGAAGCCTAACCTTATCTAGCTCGCCTAAGTCTAGCCTTTACGAGTTAATAATCCTCCTATCTAGTAGGGTATCCTACCTATTACCCCTACTATTTTAAGTTGTAGTAGCTAGAGGTAGCCTTAGTATTATAATAGGCTTAAATAGATTTTTATTATTCTTATATTAGCGTTTCTATATAGTTAGGATAGCCCTCTAATCTTTAATAACCTCTATTAAACCTATAGCTACTATATTATTAATTATTATAGTAACGGTCTTAATACCTATACTAGGTAACTTAGACGTAAAAGTTTAATATCGTAATTATTCGTCTAATAGGGTTATAGAGTCCTTAGCCTAGTTCTAGTCTTACGTACTAGCTATAGTCTATACTAACACTATATTTATCTTATCTACTATACTTTTATTCGCCTACCTAGTAGTCTTCTCCTTAGGGGTCTACTTCCTCTTAGTGCCTTACTAGACGTTATCTATAGATTACGTAACCTCCTCCTTATCTTCCCCCCCTATTTGCTGAGGAGAAGGAGCTACTAATACTATATTTTCTAGAAAATCGTATATACGTTATATAACCTTAAATAACTAAGGCCTACTTATTTAATGGTATATCTACTATAATATATAATATAGTAAGTACGCTACGAATACTTCTATTAGCTTATAGTCATCTAGTAGTTTTCTATAGATAGTAGCGTCTACTACGGTAAGGGCGTCGTATACTACCTATACTACCTTAGGCATATCCTACCCTTTACTTATATTATCTAGTTAAATATTAAGAAGTAGTAGAGGTAATATAATAGTAGCCTATAATAGGTTTACTACTAGGGATTATAGGTATTAGTAGATAGTATAATTTAAGCGCCGCCACCTAGTAACGCGCGTTATAACTAAGTATATACTAATTAATACTAGTACGCCCCTAGTAGACTAGCTCTATATAGCGAAATAGTAGGCTACCTCTTAATTTAAATCGCCTAGTAGGAGCCAAATCCCCCTAAAAATAGATACATCCTACCTTCCTTCCTATATATATCTAAACCTTTTTATTATAAAATTACGATTATTACTCTAGTTTACTATATTAAATATTTCCTATCTTACCTTTAACGTAGAGTACTAGGTTATTATCTATACCCTCTATTAATACTACTTACGTCCTAATAGCGTAGTAGTATACTTCATATAAAATATACTTCTAATATTTCCTATACTATAAGGAAGTAGATATAGGATGAAGTAGATAGTATAAGGGTATAGCTATACTAGAACTATAGTGACGTAGAGATTCCCTCTACGCCTATCATACCTATTAAGGGCCTTACTATATACTATAACTTACTAATTTACGTCTACTATAGGAAGATCTATACTAGGGTATTAGCCTAGCCTAATATATAATATTATCTTTAAGAAGCCTACTAAAAGCTTATATAAAGCGAACCTACTACTAGTAGGTAGTATAGGACTATAGAGTAGTAGAATAAATAGTAGCGCGTAGGTACTAGCTAATAGTTCTTTAAGAGAGCTAAAGATAATAAGAGTACTACTAGGGAGCCTAACTATACTATATCGCACTTTAAGGTATACCTCCCTACTATAGTCGTCCGTAGTCTCTCCCCTAACGTTAATACTAGGGAGGTAAGTATATTAGATAGTACTTACGCTATAACTAATATAACCTATAAGGATCTTATTATAAAATAATCTGCTATAGCTAGACTTAAGGCCTAGTTCGTTAAATTAGAAGTAAAAGGCGTAGTAGAGTCTAAGGTAGTTATAGCTCTTATACCTTTTACTAGCGAGTAATAGACTAACCCCTACCTTATATATACTAGATTCTAAGTAAGTATATAGGGTATAGCGTAGGAGGAAATTAGGGTATATACTAGCCTAGTAAAGATAGCTAAACTAGAGTACCTTTAGATAACCGTAAAGAGTATAGTCCTAGTATACTAATATAATATTATACGCACGTTATAGTAGGCGTATCTCTATATTATATAAGAGGGTATAGCATAGGAGTTACCTACCTATCCGCTATACTACTACTAGTCATTTAACGTATACTACGCCTAAGGCCTTATAAAGGTATTTACCTTCTTCTACTAGGTATATAAGGGTAGTATATATATACTAGCTACGCTAACTATTTCTTATTAATAAGAAGTAGCGTAGGTAGCTATAGGAGAGTACCTCTACTCGTAGACTATATTTAAAGATATTAACCTATAGTATAAGCGTACTAACCTAAACGATCTTAAGGCGCTCTACTACGACTTCTAGATAGCCCTATTAGAGTAGACTAGTACCTATACTAAAGCGCAGCTAGCTCTTCCTACTATACTTACCTTTATTACTATAAATATTAAATAGGATAACTTCTGCCCTAGCTATTCCTTTGTAACTGAAGTATCCGCCTTTAAGAAACTAGCGCGCTTTACTAGTTACTAGAAACTTTAGGATAAGTTTACCTAAGCTAGAGACGCGCCCTACGTATAGAGGTAGAAGCTATTAATATAGCTATTAAGGTATAGGAAGTAGTATAACTACTCTATAAGGAAGAAGAGTAGAAAGCTACGTAGGAGGTAGGGCTACTTAAGGCACGTAATCAAAGCTATAATAATAAGTTCTATCTATAGGTATATAACTACCTTACGACGGCCTATACGACGCTAATAAGTTAGCTTATCTTAACTAGTTAATATATTAGCTGTATTTAGTATAGGGATTTGATAGACGCCTTCGTGCGGTAGAATAGCTCTACGCTTACCTACTATAACGTATCGCTATCCTTTAATAATTTTATATAGTATATATAGAAGTTATAGGAGGAAGTAACTACTTTGCTTATAAAGATTATATTTTCTAGGTAGCTTAATAACCTACCTATGATCCCTAGGACACTCTCTAATATAACCCTAATAACTATACCTAGGCTACTCCCTATTCTTACCTAACTAGTAGGCTCTAGACTATAGGCGGAGCGTATTATAGGATAAGATATTTATAGCTATTATAGTAGGATAGTATTGTAAGACTACTATAACTAACCTTAGGGACTATAACTAAGTAGAGAGGTATAGTGGGTTTGTTTAATAGTATCTAAACCTACTTCTCCTCTTAGTCTACGTTACTAGTGGGTAGCCTATAAGGGGCACTGAATTAACTAGCCTATAGCACGAGAATATAGTGAATAATAAATAACGTAATATTTTTATATTTAATAGGTATATTATACTAGTACCCTAGTACTATAAAGGCTACTATCGCGATAAAAGTATTAAGATAATCTATTACTTCCTCCCTTAGTAAATAGGCGCGCTCCTAGTCTAGTATCTTTAGTTAGTATAGCTATTCTATAAGTTACTAACTAAACTATAACTAGTTGAACTTTGTGGGTAATACTACTACTAGTCGTATAGTAGCTTCCTCTAGCTAGATATAAGTAGCGCCTAGCCTAAGAACTCCCTACTACTAGTAAGCCTCCTACAATAGATAACTAAGTAGATCCTAGGGGTAGCGTTTATGATTAACCTTATATACTATCTTATTATTACGTTTAGTAGGATATTAGATAAACTTAGAAACCCTAATAAGTCTAGCTAAGTTTGTTAGATTACGAATAAAGAAGTAGAAGAACTTAAGGATAAGGTAGAAGTAGAATTATAGGAGATATAAGCTAGCTACCTAGTAACTACTACGCGAGTAGTATATACGCTAGAGATATATTATATATTTCGTACTACTACCGCTACGCTAGAGGCGTATCTATAGGTATTGAAGTCCTAGCACTAGGCGCTATAGTTTAAGGCCTTTAATAATAATAACGAAGTAAAGTTAGATACTATAGCTAAGAATTATCTAGCGTAATAGTTAATCGCGTAAGGTAGGATTGATATGCTGTAGCTACTAAAGGAAAATTTTAACTTTACGTTTTACCCTATATAGAAGATACTACGAAGCGTAGTAGAAGATATCCTATATAGTAAGCTAGTAGTTACCTACGTTACTAGTACGGGTAGTAGGAAGAGCTTTTCGTTCCTCCTACTAGCCTATTATCTAGGGTATAGTTAAACTCTTATTATTACGCCCCTAGTAGCGTTAAAGATAGATATCCTCTAAAAGTACTAAGAGCGTAGTATTACTACCTCTATAGTTAGCTTAGAGCTATTTAACGAGACTACCTATATAGTACTAGCTATACTAGAGTATCTAGGTAAGGAAAGATTTATTAGTATAGTAGCTTAGAGGAGGGACTAGGGTCTCCTAGAGCGTATCGTAGTAGATAAGTTCTACTATATCTTACTCCTAGACTTATCCTACTATCTAATACTACTATAGCTTTATAATATTATCTATTATATTATGCCTATTACGCTTCTATTAGTAACTATACTAGTAAGCCTATAGGAGGAGGTATACTATCTCCTATACTTAAATATGAGAGTGTAGACGTATAGGGAGAGTATATCTTAGGCTAATATTAGCTATAAGGTTATTACCCTAGAACGAAGAAAACCCTATTAGAGTAATATTAATAAGTTAGCTAAGTATATAGCCGCGTAATAGGTATAGTATAGTAAGACGCTAGTCTATATCCCCACTATATATATAGTAGAGTAGCTAAGTAAGTAACTTAACTACTATAGCTACTATAGTAAGATAAGCTAGGAGGAGAGAGACGTAGCTTAGAATAGTTTTCTGTAGTCCGTGGATAGTATCCTTATTACTATAATTATATTTAATTCTAGGGTTAACGTCCCTAATATTAGGCTTATACTATAAGTAGGTAAGCTAGATAACCCTATTACCTACAGATAAGCTTATAGGCGAGTGGGTTATAATAGCTAACCCTATATTACGCGTATCCTCCTAGGTTAAGGGTTATTCTCCTTCTTTAATAGCGTAGAACCGCCTATCTAGAGGGTAATACAGAATCTTCTATAAGAGATAGTTAAACTAAAATAGTATTACTATATCGCTATAGACGCGTACTTTAATAGGGATATAAAGTAATAGTCTTACTAGCTAAATAAGGAAAAATACGACGTCTATCGCTCCTAGCTATATACTACTATATAATCTAGTTATGTTTATACGCCTTAGATACTATAAGGCACTTTCCAGACGCCCGCACCGAAGACGCGTACGGCGCCTATAGATCTAGGGCAGCTAGTAACTAAAGTATACCTAGCTACTCCTTCTTTATACCTATGTTTAACTCCCCTTAGTAGCCTAGGCTATATAGTAGAGTTAGACTAGTACCTACTATCCTCTCTACCGCCTATAACTAGTATACGAATAATAGGCGTGTAAGGGAGATATTCCCCTAGCGCGATGCTAACCTAGCCCCCTTATACGATAGTAGTATACTACGATACCTAATATGCCCTAGCCTTCTAGATACTAACCCTATTTAGAGGGTCCCTAAAACCCTCTAGTAAACGTAACTATAGCTAAGGTATATATCTCCTACTATTTACTAGCTAGACTACTAATACTCTACTAGCGTATAACTATAAGGCGCTAGAGTCTCCTACGTCGCAGTCGTTAAAGGCTACGCTAAAGGCGGTATAATACTAGCGAGAAATAGACTATAACTACGTAGCTTAGCTAAGGGATAATAAACGTAAAGTGTATAAGCTTAATAGGGAGATTAACTATATAGCTAGGTTTTAGATAGAGTACTGTATTTACTGCTTCGTGAACCACTACCCGTTCGACTATAGTAAGAGCGAATACTAAGATAGGGCTAGCTAGATAAACTAACTAGTATAGTACTATCGCGTTAATATTATAAACAATAAGCTAGGCTCACTATAGTGCTTCTTATGCCTTATACTGTTAACGTACTATACGAGGTAGTATAACCTAGATACTGACCGTATTAGGAGTAGCCTAACGAAGGGGCCTTATACCTCCCCTAGAGGCATAGGGGTGCTCGACTCGGCCACCTCAGATTAACTAGGTACCGACAGGCTGGTAGCAGGTCGAGCAGAACCAGTCGAGCACCTTGGCTGATT